>CM067358.1:63651463-63758120 GCA_034190875.2 Urechis unicinctus | reverse complement strand
GTATCGCACCGCTACGCTAAAGCCAATAAACCATACGTGAAGGGCTTCGACAAGGATAAGCCAGCGAGCTTCATCCAGTTCCTCGACGCCAACAATCTGTATGGGTGGGCGATAAGCCAGTCCCTTCCCACTGGGGCGATTGAGTGGGTTGTCCGGCCGGGGCAGCTCGCTGCCATGCAGATACTAGACCAACCTGACAGTGCCAAAACCGGATATATACTTGAAGTAGATCTGGAATATCCTGCAGAGATCCAAGATGCGCACAACGAGTATTGACTAGCACCAGAGCGAATGGCTGTGCAAAAAGATTGGTTGTCAGACTACGAGAAGAATATAATCTCCTGGATGCACTGAGGAGCACCACGGAGGTCAAGAAGCTGCACTGCATGCCAACACCAATAAGTAGGTCTTGGGTAAAATGAAAGACTAGTGCGCCAGAGTACCGACCAAGGAGTATGTAGACCTACGCCCTAACATGTACTCAATCCTGATGTCTGACATGGGCGAGATCACAGAGAGGAAGGGAGTAAAGAAGGTTGTAGTGAAGAAGAACCTACGCCACGCGTAATACATGTTCCGCCGTGGGATGAACATGCTTTGCAGTGATAGTTACAAGATATATGGGCTACACGTCAACAAGGTGTCACTCTCCCGTAAGACACAAAGCGCTGGATAGCCACGAACGGGGTAGACAACTTAGCCTTTTGTCAGGTTAATTTACGAGCTGTGTCGACACAGATCGCAGTAGGTACATCTGCTCTTATCTGGAGTTGTTTTATTAGGTTGTACCGTGTGTTGCGGCATTTTATTGAACCAAGTATGAGGCGTTTAGAGTTAGCCTATGGTCACGTTAATTTACCAGCGCAGAGTCGCCCCCATTGGGGGTCGGGCCCGACTACCTAGGATAGCCGTATAGATGGTCACAATCATCACAACATAATGTGATGTCTAAGGGGTAATAGGGCATTAAAATGCTTATGACCTTGCAGCGCTGGTAGCCCCACTGTTTATACTATTGATCTGGCACTGCGTTTTCACTATCAGCTTTCTCACTAAGCTTGGGCTTCCCGGGATCACTGGCTTGCCTGGTGATATGATCTTGGATCGACTCAGGAGAACTGCGATGACCATGTCACGATTTCTCCGCTGCTCTGAGAAACACTCTGTTCCTTCGGTATGTCTTGCGATTGGCCTGCACTTCATTTATCCTGTTCTTGATGACTTTTTTTCACAGTCGCCTCTTTCCACTCTTTTGTGTGATCAATGGGCTGCATACGGATGGTTTGTCTTGGTTTGAGGGGATCGATATTTCACTGCACTAGCTGTAAAAAGTTTTATGCGAGATGACGGGACTGTTCCTAGAGTTCTGCGATCACGCAGCATCTGTGCAGGGCTGCTATCACTGCCTCCGGTAGGGGTATT
This sequence comes from Urechis unicinctus, assembly GCA_034190875.2. NCBI lineage: Eukaryota > Metazoa > Annelida > Polychaeta > Xenopneusta > Urechidae > Urechis > Urechis unicinctus. Next base: position 63,756,698 of record CM067358.1, on the reverse strand, counting down.
ACGGCGGTTGAAGTGACCAATATATACATCCTACCTTGCCTCTTTGCTTTTCTTGAACAGCAGATGCGAATGTCACCAGATTTTTTCGACGTTATAACAAGTTGACTGAGCCATGGAGTAGGTGCGATGATGCCGAGTGAGACCAGGCGTTGAAGTTTGGTTTGGAGCATTGGTTTCACTGCCAGTGGAATGCTGTGATGTGGCATAACAGTGGGTTTGACACATTTGTTGACTCTTAACGTTTGCAAGCCAGGAAGGGTACCAAGCTTGTCGTCAAAAACCTCGTTATAATCTTCCGTGCGGATAATGTGTATTCTGTCAAAAGGCTCTTCATTGACAGTAGCTCTTTTGAACCAAGTGGAGCTTGCGCTCTCTTTTGGGTCTCGAAGATGGCATTTCCAATGTAGAAAATGCGATGATAAGACCTTACCTTCACGATTTCAACTAGATTTAAAAAGTCCAGTTTAATGAGCAATCAGTATTATGATTCGCATTAGAGTCTAAGAAATCGCAACAACTTGTAAATATGCATAATCGCCTAAAATGTGCGAGGCGATTAACTTTTCTGACTAAATTCCAATATGGCGGCGAGATTGCGCAACGTACGTCGGATGGAAACAGACTTGTTGTGACGCTGATTAAAGGAGAGGAAAAGGAAACTAGGTTGGAAAGTTATAAGGTTTAAATCTAGTATAAATTGACTCACCTGTGAAATGTATTATCAGACAGATGATGGTATGATAAAAACCTGACAAATTCTGATACTGTTGCGATCCACTCCTCGCCAGAGGAGCTGACATCAGGAGCGTAGTCATTAACCTGATCGACTCACTTGTGTTACATGTTTCTGGGCATGGAGATGTGAAGTGGTTCTTGTGTTTACAACGATCACAGACTTTTCCGAAGCAGGGCACTGGCTTTTCACCATGAGATGAGTACCGGTGCAGAATTTGCACTGTCTTGGTTGATCACGAGACGAGGTCGTTTTGTATTGCCGTGAGAACAGTGGGGTCGAGATGGGTTTGGTACGCGCAGTCTTTGCATATATTTTGTTCACTGACTGGTCTGCTCTTAACGCTTTGTATTGTGTCGATGTGTTTTCAGAATCTTTGCATATATCAATGCATGTATCCAGTGCTCTTTCAGGAGCCTCGTTTGTGTATTGGGGTTACGGATCCCCAACACTGCGGTCTCTAGGAATGGAGCCAATACAGTTTTCACAGTAACTGCAAGACTTGCTAAGTGTTCTCAACGCAGAATAAAAAACATATAAAGCCATTGTAAATCTTCAAGGTTTCGTTGCCTAAAGTGTGCAACAGGAGTGTCACTTGGCATTCCCTGGAATGAGCAGTAGAGCAAGCACTTTGTAGTTTCTGTTTATATATTATCCAGTGTTCGGTCATGTTGGAGTAAGTGATCAGTTATGCAGGATGTTGTATGCCACTTACATGGCGAGGAGGAAAATCACGCGTGTTATCGGTCGTATCGTGATCTGTGGTGTGGAGATTTACACGATACGCACTTGATATAAAGAAGGAATGACTCGAACTCCAGGCGTAGGGTTTAGAAGAATCTTGAACTTTATTAAACTTTTGAGTTTTTGATGGAACTAAGCCTAAATGCTGGAAGGAGGCTATTTCCACCTTGCTGGAAAGTACCTGGTCTATGCCGATCATTACACTGGCTGGGCTATTCTCCTGAGTAGAGGATGCTGCTGGCTGGGCCATTCTCCTGAGTAGAGGATGCTGCTGGCTGGGCCAATCTCCTGAGTAGAGGATGCTGCTGGCTAGGCCAATCGCCTGAGTAGAGGATGCTGCTGGCTGGGCCATTCTCCTGAGCAGAGGATGCTGCTGGCTGGGCCAATGTCCTGAGTAGAGGATACTGCTGGCTGGGCCAATCTCCTGAGTAGAGGATGCTGCTGGCTGGGCCAATCTCCTGAGTAGAGGATGCTGCTGGCTGGGCCAATCTCCTGAGTAGAGGATGCTGCTGGCTGGGCCAATATCCTGAGCAGAGGATGCTGCTGGCTGAGCCAATCTCCTGAGTAGAGGATGCTGCTGGCTGAGCCAATCTCCTGGGTAGAGGATGCTGCTGGCTGGGCCAATCTCCTCAGTAGAGAATGCTGCTGGCTGGGCCATTCTCCTCAGTAGAGGATGCTGCTGGCTGGGCCATTCTCCTCAGTAGAGGATGCCGCTCGTATATCCTGTGCCCAGGAGAATGTGGCTGGGCGTTTTTATCCAAATCCTCAGACAAGACTGACACACGATCACTGATCAAGCAACTTTGCGAATTCTTCACAGCATACGGAGTGTCCGATGAGATCGCAACAGATGGAGGTCAGCCATTCGCCAGTCATGAGTTGATGTATGATACAGATGTATAATACTACCAATCATAAATACACAGTAGCACTGGTACCAAACCACTGTTCATTACATGGTCACATGTTAAAATACTGTGGAGTATGTTATGATACTATTGATATTTTGTGACTAAGTGAAAATGTCTAAGCTGGGATTCGGACGCAGGACTCTCTGCTGACCGTGCAGATCGCTCTACCACTGAGTTACTGAGACCAGTGTTGGATTCCATCAGTCACTTTCACCAGTATCGTTAAGGGGCATACAACATTCTCCCCTTTTCCGATCTAGTCACTTCCACTGTGACTCCACTGTGTCATGTGTTGAAGGTGTATTTGTACACCTCTCTCTCTCGCCACACCAGTATCGTACCTCGAGATGTTATAATACTGTGGAGCATATTATGATACTACTGATATTTTCTGACCAGGTGAAAATGTCTTTCACTTATATATTTAAGGGGCATACAACACACACACACACATATATATATATATATATATATATATATATATATATAGATATATATATATATAGATATATAGATAGATATATATATAGAGAGATAGATAGATATATATAGAGAGAGATAGAGAGATATATATATATCTCTATATATATCTATATATCTCTCTATATATCTCTAGAGATAGAGAGAGAGATATCTATATATATATATATATATCTATATCTCTCTCTATCTCTATATCTATATATATATCTCTATATATATATATATATATATATATATATAATATATATATATACCGGCAATTGGATGATGGATAGATCATTTTCGGCCGCCAGATGGACTGTGGTTTCGATGACAACTATTTTTATATCCTGGACTAAACGTTGGAGTCAAGCGTTAAAGTAAGCCAGAACTGAACAAGGAAATTAACCTCACCTAAGTCCTCCAAATTTTCTTTCTCTCGGGACGATCAGGACCCTGATGGCAATCATATACATTTTTCCAACTGTGAAAAAAGGGTAGTCAATATCGGCTGAGAGCCTTTGCTTTTGGATCGATTCTGGTCAATGACCAACCACCTCTATGCCTTCGGCAGCAACCCTTCGTCTGCAAATAGAGGCTGGCTTATATATTGAGCATCAAATGCGTAATCTATCCACGCTAGGAACAAATAAGTAGTTAGGAGAAGACATGTCTGAGAACAAATTTATTGCCTTTCTTCAGTACACCTGAAGTATGAATTGGTGTCAAATTCGTATTCACGTATCTTCTCAAGGAATTCTTCGATAGGCGATACAACTTGCATCTGACAGTTAACAGGTTAGCATGCATAAAGTGACTCGCTAACACAATATCACGTATAAGCTTGTGAGTACACCTTGGGTTGTCTGACGAAAGAATTAGCAAAATTCATTGATAAGACCACTTGTCTAGCGCAATAGTAGAGTAATTGAACTTATGACAATTAACCTGACAATTTTATTTGAAAGAGATAACTTGTTGATTGGTGATTTCATACTTACTATGGCCGAATCCAATGGTTTATATAGGTCTACGATGATTGTGATATATTTCCAAGCACCAGTAAAAAGTGGTATTCATTCGTACAGCACATCTTGGCTTTTTTATATGCTGCTTACATGAATAATCATGCAGATATGTCCACCGTGCAAACACAATATGTCGACAATAATCACCACCAGCCTTTGTCGAACGGCTGAAGAACAAATTGTCCTTTGCCAAATCGGATCCACCTTCGCTTTTACGGCTAATGGATAGGTGCAAGACTGAAATATGCATTATAGTCGAACTTGCTGGAAGGTTTACTTAAAGTTTACCTTCGATCAACGTGCGGTCGGCCTCTACCTCGTAGTACGGTTGAGTTGGTTTGTTATGCACGGACACTTCCCATCATGTGAACCAAACATCCGTTCCGACTCTTGAAAATGTGAAATGACCCAGTTATTGCGCATTCACATATAGAGTGGATGTGATGAGCACATGGAGGGAATTGTGAAACCTGCATCATCAATGGCGAAAAGTGAGGATTGTTGCAATGCATGGATATTGTCTACCATGTTAAATCAAATGAAACAATGGGGGTTCTGCGATGAATTCGCGACTGGAGGGTTAGGAATGATGTTGGGATGCTAGTTCAGGTTCTTTCCATTTCATTGATCTCGGACAATAATCCCTTTGCCATTAGACGGTCTATCGACTTACTATCCCAAACCCCATCCCCAGCCTGGTTAGGGGGAAATTTCATTAAGAGATACAAGGAAATGTCATATTTCATAAGATACCGAACTAGGCATCTCGCCCTACAAATCAAAAATATATTTGATCCCCACCCCCGCCCCCCCCCCACCCCCACCACATTATCTTTGATCTGTGGTACTGTCATTGCACAAAGCTGACAGGAATATAACCGTGGTTTTGTTGTCTATCGAGTTTTATTTCTTATTGTTAATATGATTGTCTTAAAAAGAAAGAATGCTTGATACCCATTCTATTTAACTACACTCACATCGTTTATTGAATTGTGAAACTTATACATTTTATTAACTTTCTATGTGGGTGAAATATGTCTGAAGAGTGATAATTACTGCCAATCGGTATGAGAAGTTTTCCGACTGACCGCATATAATTCAGTCATAACGTGAAGCACGTTTGTCACTACGGAGTGACTTCCCCACCTACCTCTTCCTCACACGACATTCTCCTCCTGGCGAATGTTGGTGCAACTAAATAGAAAAACATGTGTTCCATTGCTGATCAAATCGCTAAGTTAACTAATCCCGCACCAGACTTCGGTGATCCTGAGGCGTTTGAAGATGGTAAGGTTTGCATTGCAATAAACATATTGTAATTAACCAGTGTTGTATATTGTGTTCTTGGTGAATTGTTCTGTACATTTTGTGTTATTTGAGTTATTTCTATTTATTATCGCTCACGAACTGGAATTAAAGCTTAAACCTTCTCACTCAGTCACTGCAGTGACTGCCCCCCACCCCCCACAGCGGGGGGCTGTGGTGGGGTGGCATTTGGCCTTATGCCGGGTAGGGATGTGCCGCAGGACCTCGAAAGGCCGTACCCGTCGTACAAGGTGAAAATGGCAAAAAGCATACCGCACCCCCCCCCCGGGCTTAACGTTAGTCGTCATTCTGAGCATGCGCGATGTACGTGGTCTTGCACTTTTTATCGCTTCCCAAATTGATCGATGTATAAATAATTACCATGGATGAAATCCCCCGCCGAAAAGGGATAAAATTGTCTGTAAAGCATCATTGCATTCTATAACTCCATCACTTGGGTATGTTTGGTGTTTGGTAGTTGTCTGAATCGATCTCAATTCTTTTTAATTGCGTCGTTTTCTGAGAAAGTAAGACGTCTACTCAGACGTCTTGTAGGGCTAGGCTACAGTAGGCCTCTATGTTTGCAGTAGAGGCCTACCTCATGCCAAGCCAAATGTGGTGGACTCGTCAATCAATATTTCTTCAACCTACTTTTTATTCATTTGAAATAGCCATACGGAAGTCATTTTGTTTGATTCAATTGTTGATTACCTTGTTCGCTGAAGTTGTAGGAAAGCTGTAATACACAGCACTTGTAAATAATCGTGGAAAACAAATTTGAAGCGGAATATCATCCACAAATGCGTCTGCTCAAGTCTATGTGAAAATGAAGCAATTTTGTTATAACGTACTTTGTTATCCGAGACAAAAATGGCGATAAAAGGAGCAGCGTTTATCTTGGCAATATGTTTTGGATTTATTTGTGCATATATTGAAGATTGATGACGATCTGGATTTTTCAGTGGGCACCGTAAGATGTTTAAGAATAACCAGATATGGTTCATCTTTGTATTTGTTTAACTATGAAAGGCAGTGAGATCAATCTTTGGTTGTCAACCACATTTTGAATAGGCCAAACACCTGACCTAACATGTAGTAGTTAGGTCTGTTAGCCGGGCTAACAGCGTCGTACAAGGTGTTATGCAAATGTATAACCCGTCGTACGTCGTAAGCAGGATAAATGTGTCGGACAAATCTCAAAATCTGAACAGCTGATTTCAGTCAGTAACAACTTCGCGCATATGCTCTGACAAGCGCGGGACCATTCATTGCATTTGTATTGTCAACGATCGGTGGAAAATACCAAGAAAAAAACATTATATATTAAATCCGCTGTACAGAGAAGAGAAAAACATACCCCGTCGTACTACATGAAGCTCGTGTAAGTCTGAGGCCAAACAAAACCTGTCATAGAAGCCGAAAGGCCAAAAAAACATACCCTGTTGCTCGCCACATATATACTACCTCTATACACTTAAATGACCCCCCCCCCCCCCCCCCCCCCCAAAAAAAAAACCTATAAGTTAATGGGCGTGGAAAGTGACGATGCAGGACTGTATATGTATGTTTTGAGCTTATCAGTCATCCAGATTTTTGGGGCTCCCAAAATGCATTGCGTGCAACGGTGAATATATGCGTTAGGTGATATGCCAACTGTGTTTTTAATCAAACAGAATGGAAGATGTCTTTCTTTGGAGCCACAAAATATGTTATGCAATATTATATAAGATATAATCGACCGGTAGGTTTTTCTTCAGCCAGTGACATATATATGAATCATAACTACAGAAGATAGTTGGTAATAACAGAATGCTTCTCAATGCTAATGCTAGTTTGTCCACTTCTGCCTTGGCATTTTAGACATTGATACTTTATAAATCCATGAATAAATTTTTGCAAATAGTCCCAAACGACATTTAACGTAATTTTGTTCTGGAGAACCTAATGATAGAGTCTTAACAAGGAATGCTCTATCAAGAACCGTGTACCTTGTTATAAGGACACTCTACCCTACACATTTTATTCATGCTAAGTTGGCTTCTTTGCCTGAAAATCTAAAACTCAACATTTAACCATCATTTACAGCCATCAATATTTGACTTCAATATTACATATCATTTGATTTAGGTAATATTGTGTGATTTGATCACCAAAATAGCAATGTGTGCTGGTATGTAGGTAGGTGTTTCACTGTGGCCCTGTGTTGGCTTCATGTGTCACATTAGAAGTTTTAATTCTGACACAATTCGTTTTAAATATAGAATGATATTTACTTTTGTATCCATCTAAATGTGAATAAGATTTCATTATGTAACAGATATGTCTTTGCATTGGATTCTGTCATGTCATGACTGACTAGATATTCGTTTTTGTACTTGCAGATACAAAAGCACAATTGACAGATAAATTTGAGGAAGATGATGGAGTGAATGATGACAAACCCTTCCTGCAGGCTACCAAAATCACAAAACGAGCCACTTCTTTATTGGCAGACTCAGATGTCAGATATGCTGGGAAACAAACCTCAAGACATAATTTTCAACAAAGTGAGTAGTACATTATGAATTTTAATATTTCTTTATTTGTTTGTGCGTGGCACAAAGTAATCACTTAGCCCAACATGCCCACTTATACTTCTTGTTTCAACTGAAAGCTACTTCAGAGCCTTGTAGACATAGGCATTGTTGCTTTGTTCCAGTGGATTTTGAAGCCAGCGAAAGTGAAGAAGATGTTGAAAATGAAGAGGATGATTCAAGTGGCATTAATGAGGGGTCAGATATAGACAGTGAAAATGACGACAGTGATGACATGAATGATGACGAGGAGGAATTAGCTGATTTCAAGAATAAAATGGATGCAAAAACTAATGTTATAGAAGGCAATTCAGAGTTCAGGTGAATACCTCATCGATACAATGCTGTTGTCATTAAGTTATCACTGCACAAAGTTGTTAGGAGTATCATTAATTTGTCAATGGTCTATTTGGGCTCAATTTTTGTGATCTTTCTGTAAAATTGTCATTTTTCTTGTGTTAAATTCTGTCTGCATCAGTTTCGTTACCAAGGGCGATTTTAGCCAGTATGCAGACAGTGAAGAGGAAAATGGAATTGAAGATGCTGATGAGGATGGAGGAGAAGAGGATGATGATGAGGAGGATGATGATGATGATGATGAAGATGATGATGATGAAGTTGAAGATGATGAGGAGGATGTTGGTATGTGTGTTATGTTTTTTCATACTTCAGTCATAAATTTTTATAGGACTAAATTACATGGAAGATGACCTTGCCCTCAAGATCTCATGCTGTAAATGTATAGGTCTGTAAATGTCATTGTACCTGCCGAATTCAGACAACTTTTTACAGTTATATACTGGCCTTTCATTGGATAATGTAGGTCTAGGTCTGATCAAATTGAATGCACTTCTTTTGCCTACTTCCAATGTTTTTGGGATGCTTGCATGTCAGTTCTGTTGCAATTCACTCTGCCCATTAGCAGAGCTTGTCATATATCTTTTCTCTGGCATCCATCCATCTTTTGGTGGCAAGCTACCATCCCCTAATTACACATGGATCTCTTTGATGATGAATGCTCCTTGCATGACCTATGACCTCCTGAATTATTAGAGAAAAACTGATTAAAAATCGCTTGTGACGTGTAAACCGAACAGTGAATAATTTTTGATGGCCAGAACTTTTCTTATAAAGAAAGCTAGCAGCCCCAAATTACACAAAAACAAACCACTGAGCTGTTGAAGAGAACCATCTCTTGTGCAGAGTTAGCCAAATGGGGAGTAGTTTTTAATGGCACGCTTTTAGCTCTGCTGGTCAGCCAAGCTTATCATATGCCTAGTTTCCATCAGTCATCCGGTGTGTTTGTAAACATTGCATGATGTTTTCAAATAACATGAGCTAGTTGCATCAAATCAAACTAGGATTTCTTATCATAATTGATTTTTGCATACTATTGATCCGTTCAGACCTTTGAACCCCCACCCCCCTGTCCCCGTCCGCCCCCCCACCCCCCGTCCCCGTCCCCCCCACCTCCCCCCCCCCCAGTGTTATTATTGTATACCTCGTGCACCATGTTTACTCAATGGAACATCGTTTTTTTCAAATCACGTCAAGCGTACCTTGGCTTCAAGGCCTGTGTACCCCTGCTTTGGTTCTCTTTTAACCGTCAGTAGCCATTATGTTAATGACAGTAGAAAAACGTCATATTCAGATCATAAAGCAGTTATTTATTCAAGGTTGATGCTGTCCTATACTGTATGCTCCCTGTATACATCATAACGTGAACATTTGCTCACATTTTGTAACGGTTTCATTGGATTTAAGTTTTTGAGTTCATGTTCAGGTAAACGATTTCCAAACCTTGTATATAGACCGAATCCCTTTTTGTATTTGACTTTGGTTCCAACTGTGCGACCTATTTAAGGGTCAGCACATTTTTCATACTTGATGGTATTATGGGCAGCTGATTATTTATTTTTAAAAGATGAATTGTCCAAGTTATTTATATTTCCATGTTGCTGTTATTTTGGCCCAGGTGGGATGCCAAGATTTTCACATACTGATGTTGGAGAGGAAGTGAAAAAGGGGGAAGCCGTCAAGTGTCAGCTGGGTAATCACTTTTACAGAGTTGCCTTACCCAAAGTCATCTATGACCCCTATGTTTAACACTGCACATCAGTAATATGGTCTTTCTTCATGTTAAAACAAGCACATATGTGTAAGTGCACACATATCAATTTATTTGACTGCCTGCCAGATGGATTCCGGTGTACACTGACATGGATGTGCTTTTAGGTTTGTGGGACAATCTTTTGGAGGCTCGCATAAAGATGCAGAAAGTCTTGTCCAGTGTGAATCAACTTCCCCAGCCGGCCCATTGGTTAGATTTCTCACAGCTAATGGGAGATGACTACAACAAGGTTGTCACTCAAGGTGGGTTTTCTCTACTGTTTGGATGCCTTGCCATCTGATTATCAATTTTATTTGCACAACATGGCAGATTTTAGCATTTGTTATGTCTTGAGCAAAATAAGATGTAAGTACAGTCAAGTATCCCTTAACCGGAATTCATAAACCTAAAAATTCCGGAAACCTCCGAAATCCGGAATTTTTGGGCAAGCACTGTTAAGACCCACAGTGAAATTTTCCCAAGATTTCAGGTCCCAATAAAAAACAGACAGTTGCTGTCTGACCTCTGCAGCAAGAGGTTTGTGGTGGGGCCGTTATCAAGATGCTTAAATTAGTCGCACCTTTTCAGCCGACAAAGCAGGGTCTCTTAAATTAGTATCAATGCTGAAAACGTGCGCTTCCAGTTCAGGCAGTAAAACGACATAGACAAAGAAACTTTGATTTCTCATATCCGCGCTGAGGCATCAGATCATCAAAAGCCCAGGGACGAGTATCTTGCCTATAAAATGACCATAATACGCTAATTAGCACAAGCATCAGTGATGTTCTGTTGATCTGTAATATGCCTCACATCGTACATTTGGAAAAGAGTGTCGGGACCTCGGGTTGTATTCTCAGCTGACATTGTCCTTAGCCTGTGTCCAAGCATGTATGCCACAATGACAAAACAGGGTCTAAATGAGATTTTAATCCTCACACCATCACGTCGCTTTGATCGTTTCGTTAGATTCGCCATCACGAAATAACGTTGAGGTACGCTTGCGACTGTTAACGCCTCCTTTTTTTAACAAAATTATTCTGATTTCTATCGTCGAGTTGATATTTACAATGTTAAGGGGGAGGTGGACAAGGCGGTGTTCGTTTGGAAAACCGCCACCTTATGGAAAATTCAGAAATCCGGATCTCGATCAGTCCCGGGCATTCCGGATAAGGGATACTCAACTGTATATGGAAATCCTCTTATTTATTATTAAAGGGTAACTGCAATGTTTTGTAAAGTTTTGCCAAACTGGCTCCTTATGCTATTGCTATTAAGTTTGTTTCACAAAATCATTGTTTGGACAAAGCTATCATTGTTGACGTCAATTTGTTCTTCATTATATATGATTTGTAACTCTTTGACAGTTACTCTGTGACTTTACAAGAACACTCCTTGCTGCGGCCATGTGTTAAAACCTTGACTTTTCTCCACTATTTTTGTCAAGACTGTTCATTTGAAAGAAATTTAATTGGATATGTGTTGGTGATATCAGACTGAACCAATTGTACTGAACGTGAAAAATCGGTTTCAAATTTTAACATTTATTGTCAAAAAAATCTTAAAAATCTTCAAATTCCATTATGCAGGTCAGAAAATGATTCAGAAGTTGTTGTTACAACTGGTACATCTGCAAACATCCCTCCTTCTTCAGAACCCTGACACAAAGCCTCTAGCATCTGATGAGAGTGGCCCCGTCAAGAAAAGCAACAGGTGGATATCTCCCGACCACATGAAGTCTTTATCAGAGCTATAGTGATCCACCATATATGGTGTGGGAAGTGCTTAATAATTCCTAATGGGTTGTTACTCTGCTGTATCTGATGTGACTTCAGTACTGATGAGGAGGAGGAGATCACCAGTGAGAGTGAGGTGGAGTCTGAACGAGAAGAAGATACCAAGACAAGCACACAATCGCCTCTGAAAAGGAAACTCAAAATGTCGGACGTGCCAGAGTTCCTGGCCAAACGTCACAAAGCTTTTCTACCATATAGGTAGATAAACAGCTGCAAACACATGATACATAGACATGTTAAGACTTACTATAATCTTCCTTCATATCATCTGAAGTGATTTGTATTCAGTTGCTTGTTGGTGTTGTTAGACAAGACACGATTCAGAAGTGGTATGACAAGACTAGGGTAGCCTCTGGTAAGCTGGGCAAGGGATTCGCTGGCTTTGAGCAGTCTGCTATTCGACAAATTGACCAGGTATCCATGTTGCATCTTAATGGTAACTTTATTACCTATAAGGGGGTGATTGTCTGCTAACATAGTTTGGCGTGAATTCAGATTTCAACAAGTTTCTTACTATTGTAGAATACCACACGGTGGACTCGTGTTTGGCAGAGTATAATTCACCCCTGTAACTCAAGGACTTATGGCTAAACTAAGTTAACTATTCCATGCCGTATTGTTATCAGATACCATATGTGTGTGAACCAGATTCTGAGTGATCGAGATCGATTGGTGAGGAGAACCCAACTGAAGAGGACAGCATATCGTGTCCTCGGTAAAGCAAAAGAGGCTGTCACAAAGCAAACGTGTGACGAGGATATAGACAACTCCAGTGATCTGTTAGAAACAGAGGTATACTGTGTCCAAGGCACCCTAATAACCCTATATAACCAGCTTTTGGTGCAAATGGCAGTCGATGTAGAACACTTCATTTCATCGTAACGTTTTCTGTTCCATCACCTCATCAAGTGGTCAGGAGGGCTTACTTTTGAATCCTGTGATTGTGCGTGTGATTATTTGTAGGCCCCTCAGATTAAAGAGCAAGAGAAGAACTATGATGAGGAGATATTTGATGATGATGATTTCTATCATCAGCTGCTGAGGGAACTCATTGAGAGGAAGACAGTGGAGACCAACGACCCTGTGGCCATCACAAAGTGAGTGCTTCTATGGGAAGGCCATGTCCATTAGCAATACTAGACATGTCCCTATTACTACCAAAATGCCTGATTCATCATCTCTCTTCTTAGTCATAACAGACTCCTATTGAATGCTCCTTGCTTGACCTATGACCCACTGAATTTTTAGAGAAAAAATGAATAAAAATCTCTTGACGTGTAAACTGAACAGAGAATAATTTTTGATGGCCTGAACATTTTCTTATAAAGAAAGCTAGCAGCCCCAAATCACGCAATGGGTCTTCATTGTTTACGATTTTTATTTGTGCACTGCTTCAGACAATGGTTGGAAATACAGAAACTACGAAATAAAGTCAAACGGAAGGTCGACACTAAAGCCAGCAAAGGTCGTAAAATACGGTGGGTAGTTTTGTACAGTAAAATCCAATAAAGCCAGTTTTCAGGGAATCGTTTTTTATATATTTATGCTTTTAGTTTATATACTAAATGTATATTAAAAGGTGTATCCATTGAATTTGTTGTTTGAGCTGACATTGCTCATTTTATTGGACAGGTATGACATACATCCCAAACTTGTCAACTTCATGGCACCAGTTGACACAACAATATGGTCAGAGGAAGCCAGGTGAGACTGTTGTATCGTATTATAACTACCTAAATGACTGTCACTATTGAAATTGCACATTCCATTAAATATGATACTAAACAAAATAATGGTGTTTACATGAAGAGTTTGGTATCTTATCTACAGACCATTTTGCTTCCCTTACAGAAATGAGTTGTACAAGTCTTTGTTTGGTAAGGCTGGGGGCCAAGAAGTCACTGCCAAACCGTGTTGATTCTTCTCTTCTACACTTATTTTGTCTTGTTTACAGCAGTAATAAATCAATAATTCTCACGTTCTTCTTTGTATCATTGCTTGGGGAGTTACATCTTGATTGACTACAATGGCTGAATTACTGCTACCAATATATTCCAGTGTTTAAATGGCAGCTTGGAGGCTAAATATGTGAAGTTAATGGGCCTAGTGCTACTGGTCTGTGGTCAGTGGACCTAGTGCTACTGGTCTGTGGTCAGTGGGCCTTGTTCTACTTATCTGTGGTCAATGGGCCTAGTGCTACTGGTCTGTGGTCAATGGACCTTGTGTTAATGGTCTGTGGTCAGTGGACCTAGTGCTACTGATGTGTGGTCATTGGGCCTTGTGCTACTGATCTGTGGTCAGTGGGCCTAGTGCTACTGGTCTGTGGTCAGTGGACCTAGTGCTACGGGTCTGTGGTCCATGGGCCTAGTGCTACCGGTCTGTGGTCAATGGACCTAGTGCTACTGGTCTGTGGTCAATGGGCCTAGTGCTACTGGTCTGTGGTCAATGTACCTAGTGCTACTGATCTGTGGTCAATGGACATTGTATCTGTTTCTGATACAAAAATGTTTGTGACGTTCGCTTTCTCCGAATGCCATGTCAGTCGTTGAGATTGCAGTGCGGGATAGATATGCGCTAACAACAAACAATGCATGCACCTTATGCGTTGTTAACATGGAGTACATAACGTGACCAATATGATGGACCTTCTTACTCGACGCACCAATATCTGCGCAATGTATGTGTGGTGATTGAAAATAGAAATTGCCCGAACAGTATTTGCTATATTTAGTTTTTATTCCTGCCTTAAAAGCCCGCGCTTTGTGGCAAGTTGCCGCAGGTTTGGTGATTCCTAATGTACATCAAGAACGCCGTGTTTCTAAAGCGACTACTTCTAAAAACTGTCCATCCCTACCTCTTCCATTCCCGTTATCGTAAGCTAATAAGATAGGTCGCGTAAAATCACCATATTTATTAATTACGCCTAATAGGGGGAAAACAAAATGGATAGCAAACTGATGAAGCGCCACCCAATATATGTTTTAACAGGTGGGGCATTGTCTGCTTATTGCAGTCAAATGTACCCAGGGGCGTAGCCAGGCTTGAAGGAATGTTACGCACAGACGGGGGAGAAAACAGTTCCATAGAGTAAAGTTTAACCCCACTTAGCTTTTGACTTTGATGCCATTTCTGGCCATATTTATTTTTTCACTTTACAAATTGATGTTACGAACGTACGTAAGTGCGTATCGCTGGCTACGCCGCTGGTACCCTTACTGTTGACTGGATGACACTATTATATACCAGCTGATTGAAGAGACGCTAAGAACTGACAACTCCATCTCATCGTAACACATGCACATAGTCACGCATGCACTCACGCACACACATACACACGCTCTCTCGCGCTCTCTCTCTCTCTCTCGCTCTCTCTCTCTCTCTCTCTCTCTCTCAAATATTGAGGTCATGTATTGTATTACTTTTGCCGAATGGGATATTGTACAGGGAAAAAAAAGTTTCCTGTTCCGAAATCTGAGACACTCCTGATCTAAAGTTGAAGACGCATTTATAACAGTACTTTCCCGGAAATTCAGCTTCTTTGTGTATTCGATATAGCGACGAATATGACAGTTCGTGCATTGTACACATCATGACACTTTTTTCAACAGGTATTTGGAGAGTAATAATGAGAAACTGCGGGATCAGTCCTAAGTGGACTATAGGTACTTAGCCAGACGTGGTTTCGGAGCGTATATTATCTTCATTCACTTCACATCAGATAGGCCTTATCTTCAATTGCATGTGCCAAGTGTCGGTGTCTGGGACAATTACTCACCTTAGATTTAGCCACACATTTGAATGTATTTATATATCCCAATGAATGCATGAAGTAATTCTGGTGTCGCATTGCATTGTGAATCAAGCAGCCGTCAGATCAAACATGAATTGAGGAAGTTATTTCATAATCTTGCATGTGTAACCCATCACGGCCGATTTGTCATATGAATGATTTTTAGGCGTTTCATTGCTAATAATTAACGGCCCCAAAATTCGTTTTATGAACCCGTTGTAGCAATTGTATCAATTGGTGATTTGATGTGAAAAGTAAAATATTCAGGAAACATTGGACTAATATTGATAACCCCGATGAAGAGGTGGTGAGTGTTTTATTACAGCGCTCCAGAGCTTAACGCCTCATCCCGGAATGTTTCTTATCATTCCGTTATCTAACATAGATAACGAACGATGTCTGGTGATGAGCTCTGGGTAATGTATATCGTTAATATAGTATATCAGTCCAGGTTTTGCAATACACTAACTTTCTATTATCTCCCTCGATGATAGGATGAGATCGAAGACGCTCTATGCGTAATCACGATGATTACATGAGGACTGATAGAGTATTCAGTTAGCTGTGGAGGGGTCACGACAATGTGATAATACTGTACATCGGTTATAAACCCAGGAATGTGCTACTTATTGTGTTGCTTAGCATACACGTTGCTGTTCTGATGATGAAAACGTGCTCTGTCTGCATGCCAACCGCTCGTGGCGTAAAACATCTGTATTTCATATATGTTGACTTGATGTTCCGTCATATTATATAACAATAATTTTAAATATTAATCTACAAGCTAGTCGCGTTTGGTAGCGATCATGTATTGTATTACTTTTGCCGAATGGGATATTGTACAGGGAAAAAAAAAAGAAATCTGAAAGAGACACTCCTGATCTAAAGTTGAAGACGCATTTATAACAGTACTTTCCCGGAAATTCAGCTTCTTTGTGTATTCGATATAGCGACGAATATGACAGTTCGTGCATTGTACACATCATGACACTTTTTTCAACAGGTATTTGGAGAGTAATAATGAGAAACTGCGGGATCAGTCCTAAGTGGACTATAGGTACTTAGCCAGACGTGGTTTCGGAGCGTATATTATCTTCATTCACTTCACATCAGATAGGCCTTATCTTCAATTGCATGTGCCAAGTGTCGGTGTCTGGGACAATTACTCACCTTAGATTTAGCCACACATTTGAATGTATTTATATATCCCAATGAATGCATGAAGTAATTCTGGTGTCGCATTGCATTGTGAATCAAGCAGCCGTCAGATCAAACATGAATTGAGGAAGTTATTTCATAATCTTGCATGTGTAACCCATCACGGCCGATTTGTCATATGAATGATTTTTAGGCGTTTCATTGCTAATAATTAACGGCCCCAAAATTCGTTTTATGAACCCGTTGTAGCAATTGTATCAATTGGTGATTTGATGTGAAAAGTAAAATATTCAGGAAACATTGGACTAATATTGATAACCCGATGAAGAGGTGGTGAGTGTTTTATTACAGCGCTCCAGAGCTTAACGCCTCATCCCGGAATGTTTCTTATCATTCCGTTATCTAACATAGATAACGAACGATGTCTGGTGATGAGCTCTGGGTAATGTATATCGTTAATATAGTATATCAGTCCAGGTTTTGCAATACACTAACTTTCTATTATCTCCCTCGATGATAGGATGAGATCGAAGACGCTCTATGCGTAATCACGATGATTACATGAGGACTGATAGAGTATTCAGTTAGCTGTGGAGGGGTCACGACAATGTGATAATACTGTACATCGGTTATAAACCCAGGAATGTGCTACTTATTGTGTTGCTTAGCATACACGTTGCTGTTCTGATGAAAACGTGCTCTGTCTGCATGCCAACCGCTCGTGGCGTAAAACATCTGTATTTCATATATGTTGACTTGATGTTCCATCATATTATATAACAATAATTTTAAATATTAATCTACAAGCTAGTCGCGTTTGGTAGCGAGCCGTGTGTCACTATTGTAGAGATATATATATATATATATATATAGATATAGATATATATATATATATATATATAGATAGATATATAGATATATATATAGAGAGATATAGATAGATATATATATATATAGAGAGAGAAAGGACATATAAAGGGAAAGAGATACATATATATATATATATATAACATATACATATATATGTAGATATATATACATATATATATATATATCTTATCTATATATATATTATCTATATATATATATATATATATCTATCTATATATATATATATATCTATATATATATATATATAATATACAAATGACACTCATATTTTTGTATGCTTTTGTGTATTAGCCAGTTGCGCGTCGAAGAGGTGGTATGTGTGTGTATATTTAAAACGACATAACTTTCAGGGTTTTTTATATACATATACGGAACCAAGTTAATTTGGAGAAGCATGACGCGTATATGATAGTCATTAGGTGTCGGCAAATTATGCCTGATGCACGTGGGATTTTAAAGTTACCCCGTCGACTCATTGCGCGCCGTAATTCCGTATATGGAAAGTGCCCCCGCTTTGACCAATCACCGCGAGTGTTATAAATGACGCTTGGAGCGAATGTCAACTTATCACGTGACCAGTTGCAAGCCGCAGTCCTCCCACCAACACGACATCATCGAAAATGGCAGGCGTGAGGCAGAGTTTAATGTTGAATACAGACCAACTACAAGATTTGTCAGATGCATTCCATGACGTGAGTCAACTCTTGTAATTATATTCCTATTTTGTTAAAAACTAGGGGTCGATGGTGCGCTGGTGCCACCTGACTTGCACTAACAGATTAACGGCGTTATGGGAAGAGTCGTGCCTACAACGCGAAAGCGTCTAACTTCCTGGATAGTCTCCGTTCTGGTTTATCATGTTTTTATACCATGGGAATGATATAGCTTGCTCGGCAGAAGATGACCTCCCCGTTTGCAGGTTGATATCAGATGATTGTGTATATTTTATTGTTGGCATGTCATTACACCTTTGCTTGTAGCCCATACTCCCACCCACCCCCACCCCGTCAGTTAACAGGTTAACAGTTAGCTGGTAAGGCCAAAGGGCGACGAAAGGTGATAACTCATGAATAGAAGCATTGGCATTACAATGGAAGCCAAGTTCAGATCGATTCCTCTATTCGTATCTGTGTGATAAATGTATCAACCAGCATTAGCACAGTAGTTAGAAAAGTTAAGAAAGAGCCAGCTTCATTGTCACAGCAGTTTCTGGATCACCTGACAGACAATAGGTGTTAAAGACATGCATTGTGAATCAAGAACAGGGAAAGCATGGTTAAGGTAGCATCATTATAAGCATCTGTTTTTTGAGGTCAGGAATTAATCTGGTGGAGGATGACTATATGTCACCCCCCACCCCCCCCCCCCCCTACACACTCCCGAGTTATGTTGTGATGAGTCATAAGTTAAGTACTGTTGGTAGGTTCCTGCTGAAAACATCTTGTTATTTCCTTGTCGCTAGCATGAGGAAAGAAATTTGAGTTCAGACTAAGTCAGTGAGATAGCAACTATGTAACTGTGTGGACAAAAAAGATATGTTGCACTGGAGAGCTCCTGTCCTATTATTCAAACATGAATTGTTTTCATTACTGACTTTCTTATCCATATCCAGTTGTGTATGTTTTTCTTATCTCAATGTGATAATATCTTTCACTTAGGTGCATCATTGACTTCAGCAGAGAGTGTTGGACTTTGTCGTTGTTTGTTCTTGGGTTCTCTCTGTGTTTTGGCAGATTGCCTTGCTTATCATCAGTTGGCATTGAGCTTTGACTCTCATGGGACTGGTTAATCAATTAGAAGGCAGTTACCAAGGTGGGTGCTGCTCCTAGGAGGAAGTCCTGCTAATAACTACACCAGCCCCTGCAGCGGAATACAAGCTGTCAGTTTATCCTGGTGACTGGTATTATGTTGTGCTGTGTGGGAGGAATATAGTGTATAACATGTGGGTTGTCAGTACTCTCTATTATTAAGAGCCATACAAGCGTAGATGTCAACATGGCAGATGATTTGTGTTGTTGTTGTTGCCTTGTGACATTGAGATGATATCTTTAGTGAGTGTCTCACTGTCTCATGATGACTGTTAATAATATTCTCGATACACAAGCTTAATCCTTGTCCCTATCGTGATCAATTACACGTGTGGTTATTTTTGGCAACTACTTCATTCTGGCCATATCCTTGATGGGTGCCATCTGGATCATTGCAATCACTCCTGTATTGAAATACCAGTTGGTTAATATGCCATACCAACAAATTCAACTCAATATCATTCTCAGTCACCCATCTCAATATCTTTCATGGAGCAACATTTTTCATCTGATTCCTTGAAAATCCAGTTTGGACTTTTGAACATAAAACTCTCTCAGGTTCAACATCTCTGAAACTGCTTCTGATGCGCGAAAATAGCTTGATCCTCCTGGAAATTGATCAGTGGCCGTCCTGGGTTGACACGGTCTAGGGTGTTCATCTATATTTCTTGACTGGTGAAACTTGTCTGTGGGTTGTAAGTGGCTGTTCCGTGGCCTTGGTATTTCTGACCCTGAGTTAAACACCTGTGTGACTAGGGAATGCATCGCAACATGTCCCATTTGGAATATATTGCGTCTGTTACTGTTGGTGACTGTGGTGTCATGACGCGATTGGTAACAGATATATTGTATATGCATCAGTCAACATCCTGGTTTCTTCATTAAATCAACACTTTATTTAGTGCCCTGCCCCATACCGTTGTGTCATGCTCCACTTGTTGTCGTGCTCTGTTTAGCCATAATGACCTGTACCTCTACGACGTTGTGTCAATGCTGTGATAGACCTGCTGAAATCGCAGTACTTTTTCTTTGTAGGATTCCACAACTTGGTGTTATGATCGTCAAGGAGCAGTGATGCCCTTGTGGTCAACGAGTGTATAGGTAATGAACATCATGGTCATATCTGAGTCTGCATAGAATTGGTTACACATGTATTTTCCAAGTGTGGCGTGGGTTGTGATTGCCTGGACTTGCCTATTAGTGGGCAGGTCAGTGTGTCAATAGATCATGTAGGCTGTGGTCTGTCTCGTCGGTGAACGTTAGGTGCAACTGCTACCTCCTACCTGTGTGTTTTAGCCTACAGCCAGCTGTGTGTAATGCAGGCCAGTCTATATTTATATTTACCTGTTAATTGGATAAGCGTATTGATTACTGTATGGGCTGAACCAAAGGTCATTGGGATGAAGCGGTACAGATCTACAGCCAGAGGCATTGTTGTCGGTTAAAGGTGTAGATAGGGAAAGGGGCGTAGGAGATGTTAGAAACACAGATATGAGTACATACATGTATAGGTCAAATGATGAATATGTGATTGCTTCATTAATTTTATGGCTTACCAGACATGGTTGAAAGAGTAAATGTGAAAAATAAGTCGGGTTTAGTCCGTCTGTCAGGATACCTCGAGTGAGTTGATGAGAATTTGTCTGTTGGATGGGCGTTTGTCTGTTGAATGCGGTGTTATATTACTGCAGGCTTGCCAATGTTACTCTGCTATTCGTGCTCATGAACCCACATGCTTCCCTCTTGCATTTTTGGGTGTATGATAATGTGAGTGCTCAATACAAAGAAAGCTATCAGTCATCAAATATAGCGTGCAGTAAATGGCATGGTTGATATTGTCTTCACATTACTCATTGAATATTGACTGAGCCTCAGAAACAAGTTAGTGCCCTGAATCATCTATGCCTTTAAGACTATCAATATTGACCTGCGTCCTTAATTTTTATTGTGTTTGGGAGGGGGTTAACTTTTAGTTGGAATCTAGTCCTGTGTGATCTTTGAGAACTGACAGCATGTTTACACAAGTGTGGATATGACTGCCGTCTGTTTTAGCCAAGAATACACACCGGGTACCATTAAAGGCGTTTTCACTACTTCTCAGTCACATCAGAGTATGGTGTTAGACATATCATGGGAATACATTATATTAATGGCATACACACATTAATAACTGAATGAATTCACTCAGCTGACTTTTCTGCAAGGGTGAATTTCAAAACATGATATGCTGTCAATTGTGATTTTGCTGAGTGAAGCAAAGACAGACCTATGAACCCAATACATTTTGAGGCTGTCATCTGGAAAACATGTTTGTCTTGAGCATAAGAAGAATCAGCTTCACTGTTGCTCCGTGAGAGTCTTCTGATCTCATTTATGCCCTATACTGCTATGACTAATAGCCATAGTGGTAAACAAATAGCCTGAACAGCCATGTGTTTCTAGGACTAGGTTACCTTTTTAATTTTCCACTTATAATGTATTTCATGCCTTGTGCTTTTTGTATTGTTTCAGATCGATTTGGATGGTTCAGGCACTTTGTCTGTAGATGAAATTCAAAATGCATTGTCGTTGCTTGGAATAAAAATAGCCCACTATGAAATCCGAGACATTATAACCAAGTATGACAGCAAAATCAAAGATGGAAAGTTGGACTTTGAAGAGTTCAAAGGGGTATGTACTTTACAATATCTTCTTATGACAGAATTGGTGTATGGAATTTAATACATATAAGCCTGTTGAACCCCAGGTATTGAACTTGACTTGAGGGTGTTTTTTTTTACTCGCCCATGGGGTCATATCAAAGCAGCGCTACTTCTGAGAGTACCCCTGCTGATTTGGACTGCTACCATGTCCCTTCCATACTATGACCTACCTAGTTACCCCTGTAGTCAGTTTACAAGTTTACAATATAACCCTGTGTCTTATCATTTAGTCACTGGGCCATAAATTCCCTGGAGAAATCCTCTTGTTACTGGGACTAGAGTACTAGTGGTTGGTGTACACTTAATCAGGGTTCAGATAACCACGGTACGTCATGCTCAAACCACTATGCTTACTATATGGTCTGGTTGACCTTTGAAGTATGATAGGTGCCCTGATATGGAAGCAGGGTATCATTGCTACCGTGTATAAATAGAGCCATGATTAGTGCACCACAGTTCATTCACTGCTCCATATTGGCTCACTGGGCTGATGTGGTCAAGCTATGGTCAGATACAGTGAGGTCAGTGTATGAGAAGGACCTCCGTGCTCGGCAATCTACCAAGAACACCTTGCTCTCCAGGGTTCACTTCCCACTTGAATGATGTCCATGATTGTGCCCCAATATCCGGCTGTAGATTACCAACTGGTCTTCAATGTAGTAATGTATAAAATGAAGTAGACTTATATGGTGTTGAGTGCCCAGAGTTTTACCACCATATAAGTAGTCCAAGTTGTGGCATCCATGTGAATCAGTATGGGCAGATTAAGGTACTAGATGGGTTAGTGTTTCATATAGCCATTGGATTTATTGATTCATGTGCGATAACATTTGATCAGTGTTGGCAAAGGCTTGGTGTGCCCAAAATGCACACCGTTCAATTCCGTGTATTTTTGTTTGTTTGATGCTTCATAACAAGTTGGCTTTTACTACCATCCTCATAATAAGGGTTGTTAAAAAAAATGTCGATGCTGTGTGGTGTGACCAGCTCTATGCCAACCTGAAGAACGAGCGCGACTTCGGACATAAGTTCCGCAAGGCAGTGACAAAACGTGAGGGCGTTGAGACGCTGTCCGGCTCCCATAAGGCAGCTGAAGGCACTACTCACACTGTCCTGAAAGATGAACAGGTGGCCTTCTCCAACTGGATCAACAGGTGAGACTCATTAGCCTATGTCAAACCTTGATACTCATGCTGATTTCATCATTGTCTGACATGTTTGGAGGGCATCTTGTTACACCTGACGTGCACCAGTTTCACCTCCCAGCAAGTGAGGGTTTTTCTGTATAATCCAATGGTTCAAAGATGTTTTTGCAACCATAGTTAGAACATATGTTTACATTTTAAATTGGTTTGGTTCGAATGGTGTCATGATCAAAGTGATCATCATCATGATCATTATGTTAATCATTCTGATGATCAACATGTGTCATTAGTCTAGATGTCATAGTCCATGTTCATGTATCTCTGCAGTCTACCAGGCCCCGGTCTGTGGGTTAGTGTGGCATAGTGTAGGCTATTATAGTTTCTTATTTTGTGGATGACCTCTGCTGCCGTTCAGCTGTTGTCAATCAATCCATTCCCCTCTGTCCCTAATCAATGACCTCTATTTACTCACAGCAATGAAACTTGATATTTAACATACAGTGTGTATAAATATTGGAACTGCATGACTTGATAGTTTGAGACCAGGAAGTTTATGCCAGGCAAATTCTAACAGGGATTTTCTTTTTGTCACGCTTGAGGAATTTCTCTGTGTGCCTGAAGAACTATTCTACATGCTTTTTCTTGAGTACAGCGTCATGAATATGCCCACAGTGCTTTATTGGTTTCGCTTTGCTTTATTAAAAAAGAGATCAATATTTCTGATTCGTGATTGAAATTGTTGGCTGTTTTTGTTCGAACTTTGATGCCTGCAACGCAAGTTTCATAAGCATTTTGTGTTCGAATGTTTTATATGGAGGTGAAATGTGGATAGTGATGGCTGGGACTGTGGAGATGACTACTCGTTTGTCCCAAGGGTGTTCTCTTCATACGGACAATAGCACTGGTGGTTCTGTAGGCTGCATCATGTTCTTCCATTTTCTTCATTTCTTGACCAAAAACACCCGTCTGCAATATGCTGTTGTGTAAAAATACGACACACAACAGCGTTTATGTTTTGTGATTCTATCATATGATTGTCATGGCATTATACATTTATGTGGAATGTCAGCTGGTGACTGTGTGGGGGCGGCGCTGAGGTGTTTTATGGAATAGCCCAGAGCGGTGGGAATGTTCTCAGTGCGCCAGGTCTTACACAAGGCAGGTATGGGACCCGTTTAATCACGCCAGGTATGATATTGGTTGTAAATCACGACAAGGGGGACAAGTGTCGAGGGTGTTGCGGGTCTTCCATACCAACAGCATGCCGGCATGTACGACACAACCTGTGTTGGGAGAGGCATGGGACTGACCTGAGACGGACGAGCAATGACCATGTCATAAGGGACAACAGCATGGGAATGTTGAGTGCAAACCAACAGACTGTCATCTCATCACGACGCGTATAGCCATAAGAGGCCGCGTACTGACTCTTTTTATAGTCTATCTTTAAGTCGTTAGTACTCGTCACAGCGGTGGTCAGCCTCGGCGCGGCGTGTTAACGGCGCTGCTTTCTGGCACCAGGCCGCGTGTTTTAGTTATAAGTAGTAAACAGCGAAGACTACCCACTAAAAAGCACTACCCACGTGTGATACTTGAGACTTACCCCAATCATTTTTCACAAGACTCGGGACCACATATTAAGCCCCGTAATCATACAGTCCGCGCATGTTTATACATGCACTCCATCATGGAGTGGGGAGATCAATTGGGCGTTGGTTGTGGGCAACTCGACGCTACTGTTATTTAATGGGGCGTGGGGCAGTTCACTGGAGCGTGGAGAGCTGACCTCCTCACCCGACCTAATTACATATTGATATTGAAATGGCATAAACGGTGGAATGTAAGGCGCTTATGAGTATGATCTGGCTGGGGTATGACATGCAGCCTTGAGGGTGAAAACAAGAAAGCCTTGAGGGAGTAAGGCTAGGTGTTTGATTAGAATAGACAAGAGTGCGCCAGAAGAGAGAGGATTATCCTGTTGTGATGATGAGATGAGGTTATGTGGAACATACGCACTTGTAAGTTGTAGGCTGTGTGTTGTATCATTTTGCCCATCCACTGTCCTGAAACTGGAGTCTACATGTCAGCATCCTTGATCCGAGTCACATTACAATTATAGAGCCTGGTTGCATAAGATTGGTGATATCAAATACTTCCGGACCGGTTTACCTGGAAACACTTTTCAGCATCATATGTTGTAATACAATAATAGATAGGATCCTGTTCTCCATATCAAGTTAGCCATCACAGGGCACAATTCCTCCTGTGTTGCTCAGAATAGATTGCATATTTTGTGAAAACTTAAACTGTAGCTTGTGTGAAATTGAAGGATGGCTTACCCCTGGTATTTAATCCGTGGTCTCCGATGAAATGTGTCGAATGTATCATGATCATATTGCCACTGTGCTGCTCATGTACATCTGACTGACATCACTGCTCATGTACATCTGACTGACATTGCTGCTCATGTACATCTGACTGACATCACTGCTCATGTACAACTGACTGACATCACTGCTCATGTACAACTGACTGACATCACTGCTCATGTAAATCTGACTCACATTGCTTTTCGTGTACATCTCACTCACATTGCTGCTCATGTACATTTGACTCACATTGCTGCCCATGTACATGCAACTCATAATGCCCCTTTGATTTAATAACAGGAACCTGGCTGATGACCATGAATGTAAGAAGTACCTGCCATTGGAGCCGGAGAGTCGTGATCTCTACGTCAAATGTGGAGACGGAGTCGTTCTCTGGTCGGTCCTAAGTTTAACCAGTCTATTCTATCTCTGCCTTCTCTCATTGACTCCGATAATAAGACTGATTTCTTCCTATCTTGATGTTACAGCAAAATGATCAACCAGTCCCAGCCAGGGACGATTGATGAGCGTGCCATCAATAAAGGCAAGTTAACTATCTACCAGGCCCATGAAAACCTGACCTTGGCGCTCAACTCGGCACAGGCCATCGGCTGCTATGTGGTCAACATTGGTGCAGACGATCTCTACACAGGAACTCCTCATCTGTTGCTGGGACTCCTGTGGCAGGTCATCAGGGTGAGTAGTTGCCACGGCGATGGCACTGATTTTTTAATCATTTATGGTGAGGTGACCTGGGAGATTACGAGGAAAGGGTGTGGGTGTTGTTGTATGTGATGATCTGCTAAACAGAAGGTGAACACTTCATCTGAACTTTTATGTGGACCTCACAAGGCCTGATGTTACTCTCTCCTCTAATCACACATATCACTAGACCTCTTGTCAGCCCTACGTGGCACTGTGCCTGTTGTAGATCGGTCTTTTGAGCGACATCAATCTCCATGAGCACCCCGGTCTGGCCATGCTTCTCATGGAAGGCGAGACTCTCGACGAATTCAAGAAGCTCTCCCCGGAAACCATACTCATCCGCTGGGTCAACTACCACTTGGCTCGCTCGAATTGCGGCAGGCAGATCAGCAACCTGCAGGGGGACATCAAGGACTCTGTTGTCTATATCCACCTCATCAACCAGATAGCTCCCAAAGAGGCAGGCACCAGCACAGGATGTGAAAATGTAGGTATTGTCTCATGGGGGAGATACATGTGTAAAATTTAACAGCATGACTGTTGGAATATTTTGTCCAGAACGAGTCATTGCAAAGTTATTGCTGGGATGAATGTAAGATTAATGTGGTATGGCCTATGATATCAGATGTGTATTCTTCACCCATGTTGTGTGAGACAGGAAGATGACGTGAAGCAACGAGCAGAGTACATGCTTCAGGAGGCTGACAAGATCGAATGTCGGAGCTTTGTCTCGCCACATGACGTCGTCACAGGCAACTACAAACTCAATTTGGCCTTTGTGGCCAACATGTTTAACATGTATCCAGCTCTGGAGAATGTGGACGATTTGGACATCGATGTTGTAGAAGAAACACGGGAGGAGAAAAGTGAGTCATTGGATCGTCAGCCACATGGATGATCTCTTTACTTGCCACTTGATTACCGTAGCAGTTACCATAAATTCATTTGGTATGATAAAGTTCACAGTGACCTTGATGGCTATCACATTGCTTTTGTTAACCATAACCTTGTTGACAATGAACCTATTCTTGGCAGCGTTGACCTTATCAGAAGTGACCTTGACCTGACCCCTCTTGTGTGCAGCCTACCGTAATTGGATGAACTCACTGGGTGTGAGTCCGTATGTTAACTACATTTACAACGACCTCTGTGATGGCCTTGTCATCTTCCAGCTCTATGACTACATCCAACCAGGCCTTGTCAACTGGCCGAAGGTCATTAAGAAGTTCAATCGTATGAAGATGATGCATGAAAAAATTGGTAAATTGTCTAGTAATCCTGAAATATTGGAAGGATTAGGCAACATAGGGTTAATTCAGATGATCCTTCAGTGGAAATGACCTGTTTATATCATAGAAGAAATAGTGGATATTGAATCTTTACACTTAACTTTGCCACCTATGATTGGGGCATATTCAAAACCAGTGCATATGATGTTCTGTTTCAGGAAACTGTAACTACGCTGTTGAATTGGGCCGTGAATTGAAATTCTCGTTAGTTGGCATCTCTGGCAAAGATCTCTACGACAGTAACGTCACTCTCACTCTAGGTGGGTGACACTCCCGATTGGGTTGTCTTATCCTGGGCCAAGTGGCTTCTAGTGTGTAACAAAGTGAAGCATGGTGCTCTGTAAGGTTGTTTTGGGGGGGAGGGAGGGGTAATGGGACAATATGATGTGACACTGACTTATGACAATGTCTGACGATCATCGTGTGGATGTGTGTGTAGCGTTGATTTGGCAGCTGATGAAGGCCTACACCCTGTCACTTCTCACCAGACTCAGTGATGACAACAAACCCATTCTAGAGAAACAAATCGTTGCTTGGGCCAACGAAAAGGTACCCTGATTCATTGTTCTCCCTTGTAAATTCCTATCTCTTCATATTCCACCCCCACCCACACACACACACACACACACACACACACACACACACACACACACACACACACACACACACACACACACACACACACACACTACATATAACACACCCATGTTGGTGTGCCATTAAACTCTATACTTACCATTCATTGCTACTCACTTGCAAGCTAGATATTGTCAATTATCTCTTTGACATTCGATTATTGTTTCCTTTTTCTGTGCATTATTGTTTTTACTCCATTGCATGTGTAGTTGAATCTTGCTACTGAAACATGGCTACATGACCTGAGCTGTATGTGTGATGCAGCTGAAAGGTGCTGGCAAGGCTTCCAGCATTACTGGCTTCAATGACCAAACCATCTCAGATGCTAGAGTACTCATTGACCTTGTAGATGCCATCAAGGTCAACTCTGTGAATTATGACCTTGTAAAGAGCTGTGGAACAGACCAGGTAAATTTTGTAATATCAATACTGATATTTTGTCAGATAGTTGACCGTTATGATCACCCCATTATGATCAGATATTGTTATTACACGGAAAGGGAAGTAGGCACCTTGCTGCTGCATAGAGGTCACTGGTTAATTCTTTCATATTTCTCTTCACTTGACCTGTTTGAGGGCAATTGTGGTCTCATTTACTTCACACAGCGGGCAACTTTTAAATGACGTCATGATAAGTATCACTTACTTGTGAATGAATTGCTACTTAATGATCCAATCTGTTGGTATGTAACACAGGATCGCCTGGATAATGCCAAATACATGATCTCAATGGCACGTAAGATCGGTGCGCGGGTGTATGCCCTGCCCGAGGACATCGTGGAGGTCAAGGCCAAGATGGTGATGACCATCTTCGCTTGTTTGATGACCCGAGACTGGACACATCCTGAGGAGAAGTCACTCACCTGAGGACTCTCTCTCTCTCTCTCTCTCTAACGGTCTCATGTTGTTTCCTAGTTTACTAATAATGGTGGGTTTGCTACTAGTGGGTATATGTAATTGTGGCTTATTAGAGGAGGCATAGTCTTTCTTACTTTTGGTCTGTTTGTTATTTGCTGCTATGGTGACCATTTTTCTATATTGCCTGTTTGTGTATATTTCATGAGACATAATGAGTGTTAATAAGCGGAGGTGGATTGTTGTTACCTCATTACACTGAGGATTGGTGGTGAAAACCTCACTGGTGAACAACCCTTGTTATGACCTATGTATGTGATAGCAAAGACGCTTGAAGGTTACTTAACTATGATAACACCAGAATGGTTATATATATATATATATATATATATATATATATATATATATATATATATATATATATATATATATATATATATATATATATATAAAAGAGCTAACTGTGGATATATAAATGTGACTTTTGTTATTCTGAGTTAGGTTCTGTGAACTGGTGTAGAAAATTTCTAGTGTCCAAAAATTATTCCTACATGTTACATGGAGTTTAGTCCTCTAATAGATTTATTTGGTCCTCAAACGATTTGATCACGAGTCGCTAACTTTTTGAGGGGTTCTTGTGTAAAGGTGTTTTTAAAGAATAGTTGAAATAGTTTGATGCTTGAAGGGAGAATGCATATAACTCGTTATCATAAATATGTGCATATGCTGGTATGTCATCAAATATACTCATTTTGTGTTGACACTCGTGTTATTTCTATTATAAAGTTTACCTGTCGCTGTAAAATTTGCCATCTCATCAAATGTTGTAACATAATATAATACTATTACTCATGTGAAAGAGAAATTATGTTACAAGAACAAATACATTCCTAGATTTGTGTATATGATCCATTTGGAGATGCATTGTGGGAATGGAATATCTGTAGGGAACATTGACCCTGAAGGTGCTTGATGTGGTATTGTACTTTATCAAACACCAGCCAAGTGCTTATAAATGAAATTGAGATGCATTTAAATCTTTGTCATCCAATAGTATCTGTGAGTAGTCGTATGGTACGACTGGTTATCTTGGTGTGTCTTAGTGTGGTCATTATTTTTACTTTGCAGACTCTAGCTGGTACATCAAGCAACAAAGTTCTATATATTTCAGAGTCATTGTTATTTATATGCACGTTTCTGTGTTTGCACCGTACAATATGCAAGTGTTGGTAACATACCATAAATATACCACAAATGCAACAGAAAAGAACTGGGTAACATTTACAAATTGATCTTACAGATGCCTCTTTTTTTTCAGAAGCTTATTTGTTCCCCCTATGGAAATATTAACCTCGTGAGATTATACATATCATTCACATAGAAGTCATGTTACAACCTTGTGGCTTGATGGAGTCACTGTGCTTGGAAATGATTAACTGCTGTTTGCTTCTGTGTGATATAACTGGGGGCAATTTCCATTGCTTTTTGTACATGATCAAAAGGATGTATTCATATTGTTGTCAATAAAGACGAGGTGATTGGTCGACAAAGGAGAGAGAAGTGGCAATTGTTTCCTTGCTAGATGTAGGGTAGTCATGGAGTAGACTGACATCTGTCATGCTAAACATGGCCCAAAACCCAGTGAGGAACCATTAATGGATTTTGATTAATTTAGTTTTTGGGAATGTCCTTCACAACCATGAGTAGAAAGTGGAGAGAGCATGAATTTTTCACCTGATTGTAGTGCTTGAGTCATAACTGATGGTCATTCAGCCAGGTGGTAATCTGGTGCCCTTTGATAATTATTAAATAGCATTGGAAACCTCCTGTATGCTGGAAAGTTTAGTAAATGCGTATATATACATATATATATATATATATATATATATATATATATATATATATATATATATATATATATATATATATATACTAAATTAGTAACCAATTGGTGATGACCAGGCCAACTTAGGAACCAAGGTCTTTTTGTACTGGCCACCCATCACCACAAGTTATTGGGTGGCCATCATTGTAAATCATATATATTTATATGTCTATAGTACAAACATTACTGCATTTCGACTTTACTGTGTTTTTTTAATACATTGATTGCTGTGCTATAATGCTGAACACATGCAGGGAACAGCCATAAATCAAAGCATAAAAGGAATATTAAGTGTCACAGTTGGGAGTTTGTTGTCCTGAGTCATGCCATTATTTCTTTGGAACATGAATGTGACTGATGGTAGCTAATGTAGTCCACACCTGACAGTTGAGTAACACAGCATGCACATCTTGGGGTGGGACATGGCACTTCCAAAGAACATTCTCATCTCAACACATCCTTAGAGTTGCAACAGTTGCATGTATCCAAACTGATCCAAGTCTTGTTACCCAAGACAACCTTGCTCTGTATTATATCATTGTCTATGCATCCCCTGAACTGATATCAAGCATATTACATTCTTACCCAGTTGCTGCACTTATAACACATGTCTGCATTCATAAAGTGATTCACAGAGATACATAATTGCTCCATTTATTGTTAGCAAAGTAACATACTCAGACGTCTTGTAGGGCTAGAACTAACCATGATATACATTTCTTAACTTCCTATAGTTAAATAGAGGCAAAAGCAGCATAATGAATGTTGTCCACCCATAGTCACATGGTGAAATAATACAGTGTCTCTTCTTGCATCTGACTTGTAGACGTTGAAGAACAAGTGTGAAATATTTGATGACGAGCATTTGAAGACTTGTGGTGACTCAAATATTCTCTACTTCACGGTGGATATGAGGTCAGTTTGTAACAGATTGGGTCTACTAGGCCAGTATCATTAGCTGTTCACACTTTCATCAGCCAATATGCACCAATGCATAGAAAAGACGCTATGACACAATTGTGGGAGTCTTGTTACCAGTGTAATGAACCAGAAAAGGCACTCACTTAGTGACCCATTTAAGTGGCTGAAGTATTAATCATTTTTCCATTCAACATGGATCAACTACTTGGATCAGGAGTAGATTTCAGCTTGTCTCTTCCTTTGTTTCAGAACGTCTTCTAGTTCTGTACTTTTATCGCCTTCATACTGTGGGGAAAAATAAGGCTTTAACTTGCGCTTATTATATGATAGACAGCTGGTGTCACATTATTTAAATACATTGCGCTATGAAAAACTAACGCTCAAACAAATTTGGATTGATTCCTTATCAAATGCTGTTAAATGCATAGGTAGGAAGGGTTAGACACACTGTGCTGTACCTGAGATAACTGCTTCTGGACGCGTAGAAGACTTGATAATCTGTGTCCTTCCTCTGCGCCACAGAGATAATCCAGGGTAGATTGTTGAAGCTGGAAGAGCTGTATTCCACTCATATCCTCTAATCTTCTCTGTACTCTGGTTACACATGAGGCTCACTATCTTCATCATCATCATCATTACCACCAACATCATCATCATCATCATAGTCTGCATTATCATCAGCATCAGCATCATCATCATCATAACAGCAACATACTCAGGAGAGAATCCCTTTGCCTTCAGCCAGTATTGCACTTGCGTAGATGGAGAACCGGCTCCAAGCAGAGGTCCAGAGGAAGACCTCTTGACGATCGGTCCTCTGTTTGAAGCTTGTCTCATCACTTTGTGAGGATCTCCATGAAATGGACTCCTGGTCTGATCCACCTCATCGTACCCTGCTACAGACGAAATATAACAAGGTCGCTTGTGGCTTATTTGTCTTCATATTAACGATCAGTTAAGAAACTTATGACCAAGTGTGTCGCGACGTATACCATGACAAATGTAGTACCTGTTTTAACATTGGCAGGGGCTGGTTTTGTCTTCCCTCGTGATAACAGATCATCTGTGAAATAAAAGTAGCTTTCCTCGGATCCTGTTCCGAGTGTGTTAAGCAGGGGAGAGATCAGAGATTTACAGATATGGTACAAAATGAGGCGTACCACACACACCGGTCAGTCATTGACGTAGAGGGAAGTACCAAGAGTATCAGTATTGAAAGTAAATATAATACAATATTTAATATACAAACAGAATAGAATAGAAAGCTGTGATAATGTATGCTTGTAAAAAGGTATGGCAAAGCATCTCGCTCCTGAAGGTTTTTGGTTTTATTGCGTCACCAAAGCAGGCTACGGGATATGAAGACAGAGAACAATAAATAATGCATATTCAGTTAACGGTGAAGTTTCTTTGACCACCAGAAAATGAAAAATCAATCATATAGACTGATCATTTCACTCTCACTTTTACCTTGCAAATCTTCAAGGTTAGTCAATTGACAAGATTAATTTCAATCAACTTCATCAAATAGTCTAATGGGGTTCATGCCTAGTTTACCACCATGTTGACATTTGAGTCGTATCATATTAGCGTATTGGATATAATAATGTGAAAGAGTGTGCTGTTAAGATTGCAAATAGCAGTATCCAGATCAGTTTCAACCAAAAACAACCAAATATAACCATAAACATCAAGCCATACATCCCATGCAGATGTCTTATTCAACATTTTATTGATTCATAGAATATATACACAATTAGAACACATCAGGGAGCATGGTCCCCACTTTAAAAAAAAATATCACACAATTTGTGGTAACAGTCAATTATTTTTCAGGTTATAACTTCCCACCAAGCACATCCATTTATAGCAGGACATACAAATGATATGTGTATCATAGTATAGTATTTTAATTAAATGTAGCAAAATTCTGCGGTCTTGATTGCTAACCAAGCTGAAATTTGAGGTAAATATGACATAGAAATTCATAATTACATTGATAACAAATGCCATGCTAGGGTAATGTACATAATGATCCTGGCTAGAAAGCGACAACATCAACTGTGCTATTCAAGGTTCCTTGGACATGCTTATGTCTATAAGAAGCATGATGACGCTAATCAAATATGCAACGAAACATGGAAAGCTGTTCTGGGGCAGGCGATGTACACATGTAATTGCAGTAAGACTTCAACCCAAGCAATGGAGAACAATATGGAATGTTGCAAGACAGCAGACCACAGCAATAGTAATGGTATGCATATGAATGACCATTGCAATGGATACACAGGTTGGCAGGTTCACTTATCAGTGTAGTAATAATGGGTGAGCAGTGCCCACATCAACGTAGGGTATAGTTAACACTGTAGCACCATCAATTATGTGTTTTTCAATGATTACAATCAGAGACATAGCCTAACTTTATGATCATTAAATTAACCAACAAATAAAAGTCTGTCTGTTTGGTACTCGGGTAAACTGAAATAGTTAGCACATATTTGGTCATGTCTACAATCAACTAACACAAGTACCCGGAAAAAATATACATGAATGGCCAGAATTCTCTCAGGGTGATGTGACACAAGCCAAAAGTGTCGTGACGACAGAATCAGAGGGAAAGCATAAATAAACCACACCAACCAGTCACAATACATGCCGAAAAATTCACCATCATAATAATATAAAACTGAATATGATAAAGAAAAGCCTCACTGAGGGTGGAATAGGGGACCTGTGATATATTCATAGGAACATGCAGTGATCTCTTTCAGAAGTAACTGTAGTCACCTCGCCTTGCTGCACCGCCAGGGGAACTGGAGGATATAGCACCACCTTTTTGGTTATCAAGGGGCGGGGCATATTTATATGGACTGCTAGGCCCCACCTCCTCTCTTTCTGATTGGCTGGAGCCAGGTTTCTGCTTCATCTACAAACAACCCCAAAGCAGCAGTGAACAACCAATAGCAGCGCACCTTTACACCAGCTAGCTTCAATTAATAATGTCAACAAAAGCCATTTGAATATTAAATGGGTTATAAAGAAACTGTGTGCAGTAGGACTGGTGCTGTATGAAAATGCTAAATCAGGCCTGCCAAGCACTCATTCACACAAGCTATCTTTATCAATGACCAATTAACACACACTGTGTAATCAAAATAATGCAAATTTAGGTATATAAGATAATTTTAGTGCTTCTTGTCTGATTAGTTTTTTCATCCAGTGTTTAACAAGTTTACAGCATTACATAGAGGTAATAAAATAAAAGACTCAACACTATGACAGATGACAATCTCCCAAAACATATTAAAAGGAGAGCCATGAAGTTTATAGCTATTGCACACATCTGGTGTAATAGAAAAATGAGCATATACTCCCTAAAATCAAAGGGATCGCCGTAAAAACTTTCATAACAAGGCAACTCTTTTTTTAGTTTTCATGGCAAAAGGTTTTCTGACAATGTTTCATCATAACATGTGTCAGGTCTGCACAAGCAATCATAAACACAAGGAATACCAAGTGAATTTGGTCTCATCCACTTGGGATGTTGGTAGGGTGGGGGTGATTAAAAAACAAACTATTGTGGTTATATGAATTATAGATAAGTACACAAGTTATTGACTGTCACAGGTAATTGGTAAATTGAGTGGTATCAGTGTCAGAGTGAATCATGTTGACGCATGGAGAAACTGGATCAATAAAAGCCTACATGGACTAATATTCACCACACACAGATAATTACATGGTCAATTACTGACACATATGATGTGATGATTTGATATATCATCATTGTAAATTACTCTATAATCATACACATTTTAAAAATATATCATCAAACCAGTCATATATACAACACACCTGTTGTCATAATACAGAAGGAATGCCTAAAAAAAACACACCTGATTGGTCAACAAGACAAAATCTCACTTGTTCTATTGACTGTCAAATATTCAGAGCCAGTCCAAAAACAAACAATCAAGTCTATGACTACAGGTAACTGAAGCAGAGAGATCAGTACTATATTTTCCATTACATAAGATCAGAAATTCAAAGCTCTGGTATAATCTGATTCTCAACAAACAAAGTTCAGAGACTTGACAAGCAGCAGGAATAAAGCTAACGTCAACTAGAGGAGATGTCAAATTATCTAAACTTTATAAGGTTTCTATTGCACATAATTTGACAATCACACCCCAAAAAATTCAAAACAGCTCAATTAACAAAATTAAGGACTAGACAGAAATGTATTATGGAGAATACCCAGCACAAGCAACTCCACACTCTATCAGATAAAGAACAAAAGAGCCAGGTTTCTAAATGGCAGGCGAAGGAATAAGCTAACATTTCACACATTCTATTATTATTATGAAGGATAATAGAAAAACAACAACTAGGTTTCAAGATTTGTTGTTTTGAAGCAATGCAGGGGGGAGTGATGGGTCAATCAGGGCAAACATACCGCTTCCCCCCCACTGCCATAGGGAGACAGAATGGTGTAAGGGGCATGTCCAACCTGCCCACGACTGTTGCGTAGCTTCCACCACTTCCGCGTGTCATCAACCAACTGGAGGAGAAATAACAGAGGGGCAAAGCCGGGTAGCAAGGAATCAACACACCCATTCAGAGAAACCAGTCATGCTTATTTTCATGTTGCATTCATTTGAAAGAGATTGGGTCGAATAGTAAATTTGTGCTTGTTTTAATTGTGTGCGAGACACCGAAATATTTCAAAATCCAACAATTAGCCATTTTGTCAGAGAATAGAGCACTGTTTGTTTCCCACAAGCCATAAACATAGTATCTACAATATATGGTAAACTATAAACCCCATGCAGAGCTCGAAAAACTTTGTAGTACAGACTGTACCCATACGACTATACACACCTCAAGGATATCGCCCCTCTTCACTGACAACTCTTTACTGTTCCTTCCTTCACGCTCATGGATCACTTCAAAGATTCTGGGCACAATACAACTTTCAAAGATTCTGGGCACAATACAACTTTCAAAGATTCTGGGCACAATACAACTTTCAAAGATTCTTACCTTTTTTTTTAACGGAAAATACAAAATACTTTGCATCAGTATACTTGTACGCGTTGATGATTGTGAATACTAAAGGTATAAGAATTGAACTTACTTGGCACCCCTTGATTTTAATTCCCGCACGAAATCTTGATCATCGTGACCTCTGCTCCCACCCGATCCAGGCCTGGAGTGTCTTGGAGAGGTCTGCTCTACTTCCCGTCGCTCCATCTCTCTTTCACGCTCGTGGTCTCTGCGGTCCTCTTCTGGGCGTCGGTGCACTTCCTGATTTCTACACCAATCAGACAACAACCCAGATCTATTAACTTGCTTCATACTTCATCCTTCCACTGGGGATGATAAGTTGATGACTTTTCCGTGGTAATGATAATCACAGCAGCTGACGTTCTATGATATGATTCAACAAAGCTGTTTCTTGCAAAGGCATAAGACCAAATAGAAAGATCAATGAAAGAATAGTATTGCTTCACCACGATAATAATCTAAGACTCGGGTTTAAATGACTCTTGCATGCAATGGGTTGTTAACAAATAATGCAAAGTAAGCTACAAGTAAGCTATACTGCAGAAGACATTCTTGTAGCAAATACAAAAGATTTTCTTGGGCCACTGAACAAGAATTTAAATAACAACAGAAACAAAAGAATTAAGCTGACTATTGCTGCACTTGCGGCAGTAGGCAGAAGCATAAAGCCGACTATTGCTGCACTTGCGGCAGTAGGCAGAAGCATAAAGCCGACTATTGCTGCACTTGCGGCAGTAGGCAGAAGCATAAAGCCGACTATTGCTGCTCTTACAGCTAGAAACAGAAGCATAAAGCCAACTATTGCTACTCTTACAGCTAGAAACAGAAGCATAAAGCCGACTATTGCTGCTCTTACAGCTAGAAACAGAAGCATAAAGCCAACTATTGCAGCACTTACAGCTAGAAACAGAAGCAAAAAGCTGACTATTGCTGCTCTTACAGCTACAAACAGAAGAATAAAGCCGACTATTGCAGCACTTGCAGCAGTAGGCAAAAGCACAAAGCAGACCATCGGGTTATAGTAGTATTAAAAATCTTAAGCATCACCGACAATGACAAGTGCACATTCATACAGTAGGTGAATGGTTTAGTGGATCCAGCTTAAGCATTGTTTTCAATAATGATTTCAATATGAGGATAGAGATCAGATGAGAATCACAGAGTAATCACCTATCAACGTGTCTCTCTACATAAGCCTGGTAGCCAGCAACCCGTGGATTTGGCAAGGCACCTTTGGGTGGGGGTAGTGCATTTGTGCGTGGCTCGGGGTGCCTATCGTACGTGTTACCATTAGGGTAGCGTTCTCGCTCATCATGATAGATTGTGTTACCATACCGTTGTTCTTCCCTACGAGGATAGTCCAGCACATGTTCCTCTGCCTGCAGCACCAATCAGGTTCACAATGCTCACAAACAGAGAACATAGCATCAAGTATTCCTTATATGCAACCCAGATTGAACTCAAATCCAGACCAAGGAATTTGATAATATATATATATATATATATATATATATATATATATATATATATATATATATATATATATATATATATATATACACATATATATATATATATATACATATATATATATATATATATATATATATATATATTTATAGATATATATATATACATATATATATTTATAGATATATAGATGTATATATATATAGATAAATATATATATATATATATATTCATAATCAATGATCATACTTTATAGATTAATTGTATTAAGGATATCAGTATATTTATTTTAAATGATCTGTTCTTCAGTTATATATGACCATGACATAGTTGGCTTGTATGTTGCATTGAATTAGAATTGACCTCTCGTACTGCTGTCTCCTTCTCGTTGCGGCGAAATATCTGCTCACTATGAGCAGCCACTGCAGCAGCCATCGATGCCTGACTGCCCTCGTCAAGAGACGCAGATGATGGTTGCCAACCATCAGAAAACTTGGGAAAGTACGGAGAAACATAGCTCTTCCACTGGTCCCTGTCATAGAATAACACACAGAATTTGGTAAACAACAGAGAGACACAAAAACTGTGAAATTCAACTTGGATATAATGACTTGGAGATGTGGTAGTTTCTGTCAAAACAACCGACTTGTTTTAAAACTGCTGCATTTTAGACAAGTCAGTGAATCCCATTTGAGTTAGACGTGTCAAACTCACCGCGGTATCATCCAAGAATCACCCATGGAGGCCCAGAGGTCATGCTCCTTAGATGTGAGGCAGTTCTGAAGCAGATCCTTTGCTCCACTTGTCACAGAGGTGCAACGACCTTGGATGCAAGGTCAGGGGTGCCATGACGTGGATTTTTACTGGCTTCCACCACCAAACTTAATGGAGTGAAGAGGAAATGGACGAGTTCTGGGGCATTTGGATCGTGGATATGTGGCTTAAGCTTGGCCTGTGACAATGTGTATTCAGCATACACTCAGTGTCTGATTTTTAAACAAAGGCTGTATATAAACGTTGGTAACAAATGAGTGCTTGAGATATTTGTGAGAGGCTAGGACATCACTTACTAATAGATTGAAAGCTAGTTTGAACTTCTGGAATGTGTCGATGAACTCCCTTGCAGGAGGAGGTCTGGCCCGCATGCTCAGCATACCATCTGCATGGCATTTAGAGTAGGGTGAAAATATGTATAAGCAGGGTAAATGAAAGCTTCAAACACCAAAAACAAAGCTGTAGAATAGATATAAATCGGTGGTTGTGAGGATAACCCACTTTGTGACCATTTTTTACCTACATTCGATTTCTATATTCACATCTTATAACACATTTTGAAACCTGGAGGTCAGCTTCTAAGATACGGACAAGACACAGTGTTAGATGGTAGAGCTACCTCCGTGCTCTTTGTCCTTGTTTTTACTCTTCTTGTCACGTGTTTTGCGTCTGGCATCCAGCTCTTTGTAAGAATTGGCAGCTTCTTGCAAACGACCCACAAACTTCTCGATGTCATCAAAGCAGTGGTTGAGTAATTGCTATAATCACATCAACAAATCAAAGATAGTCAATGAAAAAAAATACAAAAGTTTATTGAAGAGTTTCAATATTGAAAGTGATCCTGTGAAAGCAAATCTACAAAATACTGCCTTCATGATTGATGTTTAATACAAAACTTGATTCAGGGTACAAAGGACATCCTTCATAAACTATCCAACATTAAAGACAAGCCAATAATGTCCTGGTTAAGGCTCAGCGGAAGAGCACGTTTTGCACCAAGTAGTAGTAGTGATAGGGGAATGAGAACAGACGTACAACATCTTTGTCAGTTCTCTCACTGAGGACGGACTCATTGTCTTCCTGTGTCATCGACTTCCTGAACATGGCCCCCGGTGCAGGACCTGGCTTGTAATCATCAGTCGCTGCAGCTGAATGAACAGATAGGCATCACTTATGATATGC
The DNA here is from genome assembly GCA_034190875.2 of Urechis unicinctus. Lineage (NCBI taxonomy): Eukaryota > Metazoa > Annelida > Polychaeta > Xenopneusta > Urechidae > Urechis > Urechis unicinctus. Next base: position 63,716,392 of record CM067358.1, on the reverse strand, counting down.
TAAATAACCACAGATAGGGCATCACCAATGATAAGCTATATAACCACAGATAGAGCATCACCAATGGAAAGCTATATAACCACAGTTAGGGCATCACCAATGATAAGCTATATAACCACAGATAGGGCATCACCAATGATAAGCTATATAACCACAGATAGAGCATCACCAATGGAAAGCTATATAACCACAGTTAGGGCATCACCAATGATAAGCTATATAACCACAGATAGGGCATCACAAATGGTAAGCTATATAACCTAAGATAGGGCATCAACAACGATAAGCTATATAACCACATATAGGTCATCACCAATGATAAGCTTTATAACCACAGCTAGGGCATCACCAATGATAAGCTTTATAACCACAGATAAGGCATCACCAATAAGCTATATAATCTGGGTCACCCACCTCAACCCATATTCCACAGTCCAAGGTGACAGCAAGTAAGCACTGATCAAGCTTTAGCATCATAATTCACTGAGTGCAAGTCGCTATCACTCCACCACCGCCAGCACCTACTCTACCCCCCGCTCTACCCCCACCCCAGCCACCCTCCAGCACCTACTCTACCCCGCGCTCTACCCCCACCCCAGCCACCCTCAAGCACCTACTCTACCCCGCGCTCTACCCCCACCCCAGCCACCCAACCTAGCTCTTTTGAACCAAGTGGAGTTTGCGCTCCCTCTTGGGAGTACCCGATCGACTGTTGGTCTGTTGGGCTAACCCAACCATCTTCACGCAACTCGTTCGAACCAATTCTCCGGAGTAGATGATGCTGCTCGTACCCACGCAATCAACTTGTGTATCCTCTGCTCCAGGGGAATGGCTCGAACCTACCGTTCTCGTTTGAACACAAACCGGGCAATGTCAAATATGCCCATCACCAGCGTCAATTATCTGGAAACTGTGGAAAGGGGATTTCTGAGAAGAATCCACTTCAATATCTCAATATCTCAAGTTCACGCCATCCTAACCTCCCACCACCCCCTGTCTGCCAGACGCCTCCGGCCGCGTTGGACACATCATGCATCACGGATTTCATATCCGGCACCGAAACACGCGGCACCGGCAACAGGGTCACTTGGTGGGAGGGGGGCGGGGGGGTTTGTTATGCTGGTCCTGTTTTGATGCGTAACGAATCGAAGATCACTCAAGATGGTCGAGTCGGCTGTAAACGTAATCGCGGTTATTATTTGGGGCTGGGTTGATTTGGAAGTTATTGTGTCAAGTGAAAGAAATGGGCTTTTGGCTTGCTTGAGCAATGCCTACCTGTAAGAAAAAGTCGACAGACGCCCTTAATTACAGACTGAAGTCGGGGGAAGATTTGTTTAAGAGAGGGTCGACGTTACAATGAACATCAATATACGTCACGCCGGTGGTTTCTGAGGACGTGAAGCTCAACATCACCAAGAAGATGACGTAAGCAGAAGTCATTTATCTTGGCAAAGTTATTTCGCCTCTGACAGCGTTCGTTCTGTTTACTACTTTCGGTCTCTCATGTCTGCGCTGAACCCATACAAGGGAAATCCGATCGTCTACCATCAGGGGCGAGGTTCATGGATATCATATTTTCCACAGGCAATATATTGTCTTTATTTATTAGCGTCTGTGTATGAGCGGCGTTAAACAACTCAAGTGCCGGTGATATTTCCGGCCCTTGTTCTCATGGAATATTAATCAATGATCGTGCGAATCAACACCTGCTCAGAAAATACATTTAGCTGCTCCCATGTGTGGAGTGGTCGAATAATACGCGATCCGAGGCCCGGGAACTAGGATAGCTTGTAATGGCCACATCAGTGTGCGGTGTATTAACTCCAACAGTGGATCAAGGCGCTGACAAACATGGCACAGGCGGTAGGGCCCCACCGCCATATGCATACAGAGCAAACAAGAGATCGCACAAAAACATGGTGCACTGCCAAGGTCAGCTCGAAAAGACGGGATCGTTTAGGTCACTGCACAAGGAATCACTGTAAACAATCGTCTTTTCTCATAGGTGAGGCAAAACTTTCATGTGATTGGTTTAGCTTAATACCATTACCATATACAGTGTATACGGAATAAAGTACTTTAAAATAATATTCTTCATGACCTCAAAAAAAACCCATAGTTCGGAGGATTTTACTTATGGCCGTCGCAGTATTTGTGACGTCAGTGATTGGCACAGCCGGTATTATCAGAGCTATGCAACGTGCGTAGTGATTTACCCGACTTCTTTCTATACTTTACTTCATATAGGAGGTATTGATAATCGGTTCAGCTACAGATAACGACGATTATTCCTATCAGTGAAGTCACGCAACTGTCATGGCAGCGACCATGGTTAAAAACATAGGGAAAATTGACATTTAAAAACGTCTTTTAGTCAAAACGATGATTTACGAAACATAATCAACAAGGTTTTATCTCACTGTTAGCATCAAAAACCAGTTGGATTGAATTTGTCAAAACGTTTATGTTCCTTTCAAGGCTAGAACGTGGGGGTGATGTAATCATGGGGGTGATGTAATCATGGGGGTGATGTAATCATAACGACGGTGTTGTTGGCCGCTCAGTCCAGTCTTTAAGCTGCCCACCACGAACTGGGTACTACAGAAAAACATTGGACACCTGCACATGGAGATCTCACGAGGAGTACCTACCCGAGACTTGGGCGGCTTCTTCGTACTGCTTAATGCGGTCCGGTACAGGGGCTCTCCTCCCGTCCACCATGTCATCGTTATAACTGGGCGGGAGTGACCTGAACAATTGGGCCAGGTGGGGTCAAATACAGGTCATTAATGACACCCAGTGACCTGATCAATTGGGTCAGGTGGGGTCAAATACAGGTCAGTAATGACACCCAGTGACCCGATCTGGGCAGGTGCTGCGATGAAGGTGTCATTGCCGCCAAGTGCATCATAAACGTGTTGTTGATATGATATATATAAGGCAGACACATCTTCATTGAAGCAGACATAGACTATCGTGTTAGTACTTATTGTATAGATTTACCACACGGACTCAATCTTTACCTGGACAGGTGGGGAGAAGAAACGACGACTCACCTTTGAGAGCGCCCAGACTTGAAACTTTTGATGTCGTCCACAACAGTGTGAGCCTAGAACCAAATCACATACACACAAACAATATGTGAAAAAGCTTACCAGGCGCCTGGCAACAAAATACAATCGTTCTCCGTTCGGAAACAGACATAGCAATCCGAGCAGCAGCATAGTGGACTTACGGCCTTGCTGATGCATTGGAAGATATGCATCTCCCTGGGAGCCTGGCGCTGGGGGTCTTCCATTACAGTAAAGAGCACCACATTGTTGTAGATATCGCTGCGGTCTGAATTTGTGACGGCCGTTGGTTCATGCACCAAGCCCAAGCTAAACCTCTCCATCTCATCCTTAATAACATCCAGGCACCATTTCAAAAATCATTATATCATGCCATTCACCGTGATATGTAGATATGATGGGATAAAAACTTCGTCTGGTATTTGATGAAGAACTTGTGGTAAAGAACATTCACATTTTGGGCATATTACATATCCTTACATATCTGAAAAAAACCTAAATGGACAAATTGAAAGAAAACATTTGCCGTTTAAATAAAGCCAGAAGATGCACCGACCCCGGAGCTTCTGTCAATGATGACCAGCTCTTTGGATTCGATCAGCATCTGAACCCGCATGGTCCAGATGCCCGTGGAGAGCTCCATCTGGCGGAGCTTCTTCATGCCGTCCTCGGGCGACAGGAGACCCTGCTTGGATCCCACGGTGAATGTAGCCAGGTGATCCAACTCATAGGGAGTGTTACCGCGATCACTTTCTGGAAACATATACATTTCCTGTGAATAGCTCGGAAAGCTGAAGTGAATGTGTGAATAAAATGAAATAAGGATATGTCTAACTGGCTGGCATCGTAAGACTCGGAGAATGTGACTGGTCGCATGTGCTGAGCACAGCGGGCGCAATATTTCTCACAATCGACACACCAGGGGACAGTTAATATTCAAATGGCCCTGCTCTGTGATAACTATCTATCTACTTTCATCCTACAACATGGGCAACCTGGATATTGTTCAGTTACAAAATTCATTAATTCTAAATGTTCTCCAGCTACTGTTGATAAAAAAGCAGCTCCGACCAGAGTTAATCTAAATAGAATATAACTCAGTTGCCGATGGCCGATAAACCCCAGTATGGATGAATAAAGATACGAGATAACGTTCATTTGGCATCGGCACATTCCTTTGCCAATATCCATGTAACCTCAGATCGTCATTCGTGGTCGTGTGGTAACTTACAGCGATAAGAATTTAATGGATCTCGTGGCAATACGGTTGTCCTGGCCAAAACCACCAGTACACGGGTCATAATGCTACCTACTGTTATTCCAACACAGCCCCAGCAGCCATCCCTCCCACCACACTACCACGGCATCACATCGTTTACAAGAGATAAAATATCAACAGTAGTCAATAAATGGGTGGCGAGATAATCGCCATGAGTAAAGTATGGCGGGCCGGGGTCAATGCTGGACGTGTGAAAACCCATAATGTATCTGGACAATAGCGGCACCTGGCGGTGACATACCAGATGGCACTGTACAGTTATGTAATGTATGCGGCGACGAACTGACTTAAACCCTCGCACAGCGCAATTAACAGGACAAACACTCACCTGAGCCATACAGTGATACAATACTAGATTTCATTTATTTTTGATTTATGGATAGCTTCTTGGGTCACGCTGACAAACAATAAACAAATTGGTTATAAAAAGGGTGACAAAACCCCCATGAATATCACGCCGGGAAGCGTTATTTACATCACACCATTCATAACGACTTAAGCGGTCTGGTCAAGCGGAAATAGGTAATTGGTCAGCACAATCAACCAGAATTCCATCAGGCAACACAAACCTATTTCAATTAAGGCTGTGGGTGTTGACATGGGACAATGCAGCTCTGCGGTGCCGTGTTGTCAGCAAATCGTGCGTGATGAATGCTCAATGTCCATATATATCCGACCATTCTGAATACAGATCGGAGCTAAACCTGGCTAAGTATACAGTGTTTTGTTGACGTGCATTCATTCATACACTTCAACAATGTCACCTGACACGACAAAATACATTATTCAATATTGAATTCATTTTTTCGGATTAGCCACGTTGTTTTTCTAAACGTTCGTGTGCTTATTTGGAACCTGCTACACTAACCAGCTAACGGCGACCACATAGACTTCGCAATAGCACGTATGGATATATGTAACGTCAAAACGCTAATACCGACACTGGCTCTTTCGCATATTCTAATCCTATATGGGGATGAGACCCAAAACGTGATAACAATGACATTTTACACAGTCAATGTATACGTACTCATTTCGAGAAAGATTGAGGCAATAACAAAATTGATCTCTATTAGTTGGAATCATTTATCAAAGCCTCATGTTACTACTATGACGTCATTATGATTCGTAAAAATGCTACAGTACATCCCCAACCCCACGTAGACACGCCCTACCCCACGTGGACATGTCCAACCCCATTTAGACACTACCTATCCAACGTAGACACCCCAACCCCACCTAGACACCCCAACCCCACGCAGACACGCCCTACCCCACGTAGACACCCCAACCCCACGTAGACACACCCTACCCCACGTAGACACCCCAACCCCACATAGACACCCCCAACCCCACATATACACGCCCAACCCCACGTAGACACCCCAACCAGTCACGCCCAACCCCACTTAGACACCCCAACCCCAAGTAGACACTCCCTACCCCACGCGGACACCCCCGACCCCATCCACAGCTAACCCGGATGTTTACTCTAATTCTAGAGGGCTTAATCGTTAACGTAGGTAAGGTAAGTATAGGGTTTTAACGGCACACCAACACTCATGTGTTATATGGTGTCAAGAAAGGTTAACAGATAGACCGAATGGAATTATGACATCACTTTGTAACCCTATGCAATAACCACGCATGGACAGACATGATCACATGAACTAATGCTGTATGCATGGTGTGCAAGTGACACCGTTTGTTGAACGGATTTACTGACTGACAAGTGAAGGAAGAATCGAAACCTCCACATGACGAGTACTTTGACAAATCTGTGTTAGCTTTACCAACAGGAAGACGGGTGCCGCATGAAGTAACAAGACAGCGACTGATTGAGGGCTCCATTGGTAAATACTGAACCATTCAAGTGAATAATCAAGTCTGGAAGTAAACACGACTGACAGATTCACTATAATGTCTACTCCAAACAACATCACCCTTATTAATACCGACCATTAAATCAACCATTACGTCTCTGAGATGGTAACCTTCTTAGGGAAGGAGTGGTTAACGGGATGGGAGAAATGGCAGAACATGGAAACAGGATATTTTTACGGAAGCAGGAAGGCAACAGAGGATGAGATACGAGCACTCCGGTGATGATGTGCGTGTAACTGCGTGTTAGGATATGATGGCCATGAGCTATCAGCCTGCTCCGCCTCACTCGTCTACACTACCAGGCCTACACAAGGTGATCAAACCCACGGCGGCCTTGCTGTTTCCCGTGATTTCATTAGGTTGATCAACAGGCCCCGGGACTTCCAGTCGGCTAGTATGTGTTTATGTGTGTGTGTGTGTGGTGGGGTGAGGTAGAGATGTTTTGTCCCTCACCACTCACAGTGGCCTCCCCAAGGCCGAGCTACTGGAGCAGCGACAAGTTAGGACTCCCTAAGAAGCCACGAGTGAATACAGCACCCATTGATAACAGCCTCCTACCAGTCTACTTGTTAAATGCTTCACTAAGCTGCTGGAAGACGCAGACACCTCCGACCCCACCAACGAGATTTCGTCACATCGTCCATAAACATTGTATAGAACTCGACACTATGACCGCTTGACCAATTAGCTATACACAACAGTATTGGCTAATTGTCTGAGACAGAATGTAGGCTGTGATGATAAAGACGTCACGATCTGATTGACAGGATGGTGGACACGACCGGATCACCAGGTGGCTAACCGACCCACCGGGTCGGAGCGACATACTTGTGACCAGTGTTAGGTCAGGCATACATCTTGGACCAGTAACTGACCTACGTCAGATAAGAAACATGGGACATGTTAAAGACTGACCTGTGACCTGTATCAGATCAGCTACGTTCGTTATGGCCTGACCTGTTTCAGGAAAGACAGATATATTATTCATGTTATAGACTCCCCTGTGACCCGTATCAGGTCAGCTACGTTGGTTATGACCTGACCTGTTTCAGGAATGTTATAGACTGACCTGTGGTCTTGTAGTGGTCATCTCGGTGAGGTAAGCTGCCGTTGGAGTGTTTGTCGGAGGAGGCAGATCTTGTGTAGGGGTCTTCTCTTCTCGTGTTGTCTTGAGGAGGTAACCTGTTAGCCATACCACACACCACCCTGATCACACGGCACTGGAACTACAGCCGCACCTGGTGAGGCGCGAACACTTACGAAACCAACTGTGTCAAGCACCATCAATAAAATGCTATAAAAATAAGAGCCATAAACACACCTGTACGCTGTGAGCAGGGTATATTGTTCATACACAGTTGTACGTCAAATCTGATTTTTAGTGATGATATATGCGAATTATCTTATACAAACTAGGCATGCTTATACCACGTGGCTTAGGCTAACCAATGGCAAGCAAATGTAGAATAAAGGGTTCCCAAAGCAAATGTCAACAAGGTATTTGTTCAATTCAGGTCAATAATTCGCAATAAGGATTACAACAAGTGAGGGCGTTATGAGAGGGAATCACCAATTACGGTTTGAACAGACTGATATGTCAGAACATATCAGCAGCTACAAGTTTATACAACAACATTGTTTGAAGAGCTAATAATGCGAGGGGGTAGAGTATAACCTGCCCTAGCGGACACCTGAGATGGACGGACACCTGCTTAAACGGATAAAACATTGAATTCTCAGGCCCTCAAACGTCACCATTTATCGGATTACAGCCGATAGCGGACACTTGAGTCCTGAGCTTTGAATGTTCGCTTATGGACAGGTTTTACTGAATTCTGGGACGAGGTCAAGGAAGCAGACACGGCGAAGAAAGCGAAAAAAACTGGGAATGCAGATAAATGCCACAGACATAGCAAGGAAATAAGGTTGGGGGAAGCTGGGCAGGTCAGGTGAGTTGGTCGCCGGGAAAGTGATGGAGAATATGACAGACATAATGGGATGACTCAGTGGAGGTGAAATTGCACCAAGGTTAGTAAGAGCTGGACTAGTTAGTGGATATGAATCAATGTAAGTGGAGGATATACGTCACAAGCAATCATCCAATCACCGCACGTCTATTACATAATCTTAAAACCAAATTTCGCACATTCATTGGATGTTTACATCGGACTGATCTTCATAAGCTAGATATACTCAGCTCAACGCTACCTGTCATCACCGCCGGGCGGCTCCTTCCCTTTACCTTTCCCTTCATCACGGCTTAAACGTCAAGCAAGTACCTCAACATTAGCACAAATGAAGACAGACTTGGTAGAGTCAGTACACTGGTTAAAGGAGGCCAGGTTCAGTCTAACTACAATGGCTGACTGAGCGACTTGAAAGGTTTATTATTTAACCATTACCATACAGGATTCGCAATAATAGTAATAAAAGTGTGTGGTGAATTGAAGTTCTTGAAGTGGAACCTAAAATCTTAGAATAAATTCCAAGAGGTAGGTCTGGGATGGTTGTGTAGGCCTAATAAAATATTGACGTGTTGTGTGTTTGTCTATAGAAATGGTAACATTAGCCTGGTGTGAAACCTTGAGAGAAATGCATCAATGGAATAAGTCATGAATCATATCTATCAGTTGTAGAGTGTAACATCGTGTACGTGGTTCTATTCTAAGATATAGGGACCTGATGGAACGTGAATATATAAGACAAATCGTCTCTCCTGTAGAATTACCCTGTAAGATATCAGGGGCACATTTCATCATAGCACAAACAGCGTCATGATTGACCAGTCTACAGTAGAAACGTTTGTGTAATGTGCCTCACCTTCTGTCGTAGGGCCCCTCTCGTGACCGGTCATCGTAATGGTCAATGCGTCCCTTGTTGTATGGGTCGTCGCGGTAGGAGGGTTGGTCGCGAGTGTCTGCCCTATAGGGTTCTCTCGTATCATATCGTGAATCTGACCTATATCCAGGGGCATCACGTGGGTCTGACCTATATCCAGGGGCATCACGTGGGTCTGACCTATATCCAGGGGCATCACGTGGGTCTGATCTATATCCAGGGGCATCACGTGGGTCCGACGGATATCCATGTGGGTCACGTGGGTCTGATCGATATGCTGGACTATCGCGAGGTTCAGGACGCTGGGAGGGGTAATCCCGGGGGTCAGGTCTGTAGGCATTGTCTCTAGGTTCCGGCCTCCTACTGTAGTCATACGGATCCTTGCGATAAGGGTCTGGATCGCTACACATACAGACACTCACATTCAGCAAGGTGGGGTTGTATAACGGAATATATGCATCAACTATGTTTCCATATGCGTAAATAGCAGAGATTAAACAGAGGCAGGTTTATGAGTGGAGCGTGGACGTGTGAATACTGGGAGTCGGTGCTATCGCCAGGATCAGCTAACGCGTACTTGTTGAGCTGATGATCTATCTCGGGAACACATAACGAGAGAGTTCCCTGCCTGACGTCAGACACCTCAATCGCCAGTGAACACTAGGGCGATATAATAGCAAGCGCTTTTTGGTATGAATGGGCATTAAGTTGTTCTTATTAAAATCAAAATTGAAAACTTCTTATTGTGGTAGACATGCAACAGGAAAATCTATGGCTATACTTGCTATCTGAAGCCAGCCACCCAAACGCATTCTTCCATGCAATAAATCGCTGTTTCACAGAATGGTCTGCGTATAAGTAGTTGACATTCCTGAATATGTTATGGGATTACCTGAGTCTGTGCTCGGAATACGACAGCCTCTGAGAACTCATGTTGAAGGTTGTCTAATGACCACCAAGCGAAGACGTAATTACAACCAGTGTATAACGACTCCAACGGATGTGTGCTATTGATAACGAGATAACAAGCCACGATGTACAGGTAAATGTATTGACAGCAAAGGTGTGTCGTTGATACTGTCAATGCTGTCGAACCAACGAGGAAGTGATCTGAGCAGTTTATAAGGCGCACACAGCCAACCAGTAGGAGATAACAGGTGTAGATAAGAAGAGTCCCGTGACGTCACTCACAACGGTTTATATCCAAGAAACACACGAATCAAATAGCGATCAACACTCCTGGCGTTATAGCGCCACACTGCGTGCGCGCCTTATAGTATCCGTATAGGCTCTGCTCATGGCATACCACTGAACACTTGACCGAGGAAAGAAATGGGCGACTCACTGGGATGGTGGCACTTAACGATGCGGACTGTGATAAGGTACAGGGTCCACAGAACACGGCGATCACCTTGTTATCAGGGATCAATTGTTTAAATGGGCGAGGAGTATTAACTCACTGGAATGAAGGCAGTGTGCCTACGATCAGACAACCTGTGGTGACCACGGGGCCGAATAACACAAAGACTGCACAAAGAGAGAGAGGTACTAAGGCTTATGCTTTTGATTAATCGCAACCTCCCCGATGTGTCATTGACTAGATCGACCCCAGCTCGATGAACAGATGAGCACTGCCAATCTGGCAGGATTTAATGCGCCCCATCAGGTGCGTTAATCAGGGTAAAGGTTTTTTGGTAGGATGGGGTGCAAAAACTGAAAGAGTACAATGGTAATACTTCAGTAAACAGTAATGATTTAATCCATGCTCCATTTCGCATTCACCACAGGCCATAACCTATATTCATTTCACATATTTGTTCAACTCGTCACGCATATATATTGTTAAAGAGGGCTTCTACACACCCTGTCACCAGTAACCTTACAGAGTAGCTGATAATTCAGCTGAAGTATTTGCAGAATCGTCTCCCAATAGCTCATGTAAATTCGAATATGTTTCAACATTCAAGGTATAAAAAACCCTGTTAAAGTATATCAAACAACGAGCATTGGCTGGTCGAATGGGCGTGCTAGTTACGCCTAGAATATTGTCTGTCAAGCCTCAACGACTGACGTCACAACCGGATGTGACGGAACTGCATTCAATGACAACCACAATAATAATGACGTAAATGAGACTTATATAACTAAGTTTGCGGCGACATTGCACGTTAAAGGCACAGCTGTATTAGATTCGGGGCTACTTATCCTATGGATTGGAACGAGGAGATTTGGAGCACTCCTATAACGATGCGGAACTCTGCGGTTTGCACTTATAGCTGATCAGACAGGAAACCCACAACCAAGTGAACGACTAAGTTCCGTGTCGTGATCAGCTTGTTGGCGCTATAAATGACCATACAAGCGCCTCATGGGCTCCTCACGCCAACACCACACGATGCGTTAGCGCTTGAGGGCCCCGGATTGAGGGCATTCAGACGGAGTAACTACGACACGGAATTGACCAGCAGCATCACAGCACGAGTCACATGACGTCACGGCTCGTGACGGGGACATTACTGGCTCCACCTCGCGGGGTAACACAGACACCCCGCCCCCGGTAACCCCGTGATGATCACCCTACAGTAGTTCATCACGAATGACACTGTGACGTGATGTGATAAATAATAACGACATGGGACCTACATCTATCTATAGACATAATGGTGCCTGCAAAAGAGTTAACAGGAAAAGACCAAAGTGATCCGATAGCGCAGCCGCCATCTAGGATAAGTGGAAAAAGAGGGGAAAACAGCGTGGATGAAAACGAACAGGGAGGTGGAAAAACAAAACATGCGACCGACGATCCTAGAGCATGTCACCATCAGACGATTGAAATCCGTAGACATGAGTAGCAATCCACGGCAGGCAGTGAGCCTATTCTACCCGATAATTATAAGGGGGTTGCGGGTCGGGGGTGGGGTGTCCAGCAACAAATACCATTATCTTTTATTTAGCAAGAAATCTCCTCTTTGTTCCTAATGAAATATTTTCTTATTTTACTAAGCCAGGTGCCTGACAGACTCATACGCCTCTAGTAACATTGCCAAATGGTCCTTCTCCAAGAAGAGGCTATTTCAATTCCAAAGTGTGGGCACGAGCTGCAACTCGCAATCAATTGCCAATCTACCAGTGCATTGTGATACGCGAATCATGATGCAGAATCTAGATAGGAGGCGAGGGAAAGAGAGTAATAAATTTCCCTTAAAGCCGACTGGAATAGGATTAAGCGCGCTGTAAGCATCAATTAATGGCATGTAAAACTCCGTCCGTATTGATTCGCTTTGTAATCATTTTGCAGTAATGAGGTTGACGGGAAGGGGGCGATCCGAACACATGGGCGAGGGACCAGGTTGATGGTCTTAAACCTACCCTAATTATCAAGATAATGTCATTTAAAAGACGGCTCGCATTCGAGTCATAAAAGTATTGACCAATCACACATGAGGGAATATGAAGCGTTATGGCGACGAAGGTTTTAGTTGTTACAACGTGTGTATGAGGTCGTCCACCCAGAACATGACGACTTTATCATGGACAGTACAAAACAGGCACCTGCCTGTTACAACGTGCGTATGAGGTCGTCCACCCAGAACATGACGACTTTATCATGAACAGTACAAAACAGACACCTGCCTGTTACAACGTGCGTATGAGGTCGTCCACCCAGAACATGACGACTTTATCATGGACAGTACAAAACAGACACCTGCCTGTTACAACGTGCGTATGAGGTCGTCCACCCAGAACATGACGACTTTATCATGAACAGTACAAAACAGACACCTGCCTGTTGTAAAGCAACTAGAGTTGACTAACTCGAAATATCAATGGTTTGCTACATCAATACTAAATTATACGCCCCCACCCCCTCCGTAGATCCCGATGAAGACCGAAAAAGAAAGGGCTGGATATGCTCAGATCCTAATAACAGGATTCCAAGCAAAGGAAATCTGCATTAATATCCATTCACATGGCCGGCATAGAGGTAGGACCCCCTGTAGTCATTTCATGGGCAGTTCGACTGTTAGCATTGTCTTCTGCAGGGAGAAGCTACACAGGCCCAGCGCGACCACTTGACCATATGAAGTACACCACTGGTCAATGAGTGACCTAGATGCTGGGTCAATGGACGGAACTGACCACCTTCTCCTCCAACACAAGTACCACGGCCCTGTGATTAGGGTTAACTATGAACATGTGGAAGACACCGATCGAGGTTTAATGGCATTCTAGTTCACATCTCGTTAACTACAAAACACTAACATATCCTAAAGATAACAGATTGGTTTTCCATACCTGACCCGACAAAGAAAACGAATCGTGATGATAATATAATAGTCTATGAGAACTGAAAAAAATAACAGCGCCATCATTTATTTCTCAATCTAGCCTATCAGCTGTTTCAATTTTCATGTCATCTCTACAATCTAAGCATAGTTTAATTTAAAAAAATGATCACCAATATACAGCTACATGTATCAGTTGTTTGTTCACAATAGAATGGGCTACCCTCAATAGAAAAAATGACTACGATACAACCATTTACGATGGAGTTACGCCACGTTAACCTCTCATTTCTATTACCCTGTAAATTTAATGCGTTCCGAACCAGTAGTGATGTCATTGACATACATAAAATCACAGGACTTTATCTGCGCTGTCCACGCCAATAACTGACAATTTTTTTTATGACTATTTAGGGGCGTAGCCTGTGATACGCACTTACGCACGTGCGTAATATCAATTTGAAAAGTGAAAAAATAAATATGGCCAAAAATGGCATAAAAGTCAAAAGCTTAGGCGGGTTAGACTTTACTGTATGGAACTGTAGATTTCTCTCCCGTCTGTGCGTATCATTCCTTCAAGCCTGGCTACGCCCCTGCTATTGCACCAATATTTACGATTTTATAAGCAATTGAAATCTTGCTTTGAAAACGACGAATATTGTGATAAGACAAGTCAATGATCAAAGTTTGATAATGGTTTCATCTTTCAGAATATGTTAAGTTTTGGGACGATCGGACGATAATTGGCTTGTCAGTTACGAATGAAAATTTGCTGCCAGAAATTATCAACTTGCTGGAAATTTTTCTTGGCCAAACAATATTTACAATTACATGAATCGCAATAAAGTTTGCAATTGAATGGAATTTTCAGAATATGTAAACATTTTTAAAAATCGAAGCGTCATACACAGCAATATTGGGAATTAAACTTGAGGTATTTTGTATAAACTGTAATGCGTTCCTCTATGAAATTTTAAGATGCAACTAACTATGTCACAGACAACCTTTGACCCAAATCTTATTGCCATCAGACTTTTACGATGGATTTTTTATGCGATGATAATATGTCATTACCCTCTGGAAATAAATACAATACGCCATTAACTGAATGAAACTCACCGATATCCACCGCCTCCAGCCCGCGGGTCACCATGGTAACCATTAACTCCTGGAGCTCCAGGCATTTTCAGCTTCTCACATCAGGTACGGCTGCTATGGCAACAAACAAACACATAATATCATGTTCGCGTGTGATCTAACCCGGAAATGGTGAAACTATTCCATCATCTGACACGATGGCAAATGAACGATACGTGGTCTGATGCAATGCATCAGGCAACAAAGGGTCAGTGTGCGATCACAGATGGAATGGACGATCGGCCGTCAGGTTACATCAAACAAATGAGTGACAGTAACGGTCGGTTATGGGCTAGTGATGACCGGTTGAGTGCATCTCGACGGACAGTGACCGCCTGTAGAGTGGTAGTAACGGCCTGTAGAGTAGTAGTAATGGTCTGTAGAGTGGTAGTAACGGCCTGTAGAGTGGTAGTGACGGCCTGTTGAGGGGTAGTGACGGCCTGAAGAGTGGTAGTGACGGCCTGTGGAGTAGTAGTAACGGCCTGAAGAGTGGCAGTGACGGCCTGTGGAGTAGTAGTAACGGCCTATAGAGTGGTAGTGACGGTCTGTAAAGTGGTAATGATGGCCTGTTAAGGGGTAGTGACGGCCTGTAGAGGGGTAGTGACGGCCTGAGGTGTGGTAGTGACGGCCTTTTGGGGGGTAGTGACGGCCCGTTGAGGGGTACAAAAGGCCTGCTGAGTGGGAGCGAACTACAACCAAAAGAGTCTCGTACACACTGGGGAATTCACCAGGTGACCCCGGCCGCTTACCTGCACCTCCACTCGCCGTTATGGCCATTACTCGACTGGAGCTAGGAATAGTTGTGTATGGTGACAGCTAGTGTACTTCACTTACTGGTGGCAGTTAACCAAGGCAAGGAATCTACAGTTATGCTACCTCTAGGAGAGAATCAGACCTTACAAGGTCAACCGAACTGCAAACAATCATCCACCATAGTAACTGACTCGTGTCTGATGTCAAGGTGCGTATAATGAGGCCGGGATCAGATTTTTATGAGGGCCTCAGACAGAAAAAGGACCAAATCAATCACCAGGTGGCGTGTTAAAAATGCAAAACGGAGCCAGTTATTTTTTGTAATGTGTAACAGTGATTCACCAAGAAAGTTTTAGTATTGTATATCACAGGCAGAGAAAATCCTGGGTCTGACAACTGCACGTCACTTATGAATAGACATAGACTTCCGACACTCGGAAGCCATCGACTAAATCCGAGCGCCACTCTTTCCAACCCTCACCCGGTAGGCACAGCACTGTGTGAGGCCCACGCGCACCTCACCACAGCGCAATGAATACAGTATTTATGGCTCTTTCGAAGGACCTACTAAAACTTCCTCAGGTTATCTGACAGTGCTGCAGTCATTGAGCAGACTGCCTACACAGAACGAAATACTACTGGGGAATTCCTGAAGGCTTTTCTCCGTCGACCCATACCGCTACTGGGGTTGGTTAAAATAATCGGACCGTGGCCTCAGTAACCTTAGTTGAAGGTTGTCTATTATATCACCCATGCGTGGCCAGACAATCCCGCCCTATTGTCTGCTTAGACTATTTCAGCGAGTTGGCAGCGTACCACTGGCTGCTTGGGGGATCCATTGACCCTGTATGGGTTTGAGGCTATACGAGCGGCTATAGAGCGACTGAACAAATCATTGACCATCTCCCAACCTTTAAGAGTGAGTACCAGCGGGGTTGAGAATAGACATACTGAGTACCTCGAAGCACCTGTAAGTCCCATACACCGACTACCTCAGAGCACCTGTATGCATATTGACTACCTCAAAGCACCTGTATGCATATTGACTACCTCAAAGCACCTGTATGTCACCCACGCTGACTACCTGCAAGCACCTGTATGCCACCCACACTAACAGCAACATAAAACATCCTTTCCAAAATGGAAACTGGTCTCGATGGTTGAGGTTAGGTTATGCAGTTGAGCTAAGAAGCTTGAGTTAGTGAGTTCATGGTTGATGGCGACCACTTCTGAGCCGCTTGGTACCATGGTAACACACAGAGAGCCGTGTCTTGCGCTGTGAGCTTCTGTATAATGTAGATGGATATGGGTAGGCGCTATGCGGTTTACGGTAATGTTGCATTATTCACGACTTATCCGGCAAGACGAACTCACTCACAGGGCTCCATCTTGATAAATAGCTGGCGCATGCGCATTCTATGGCTGACTTCATAGACGCGGCAGAATGAGTGATGGAAGGACAGGCGGAAGATAGCGAGACGTCACGTGATTACTGGACTGTAACACCTTGTGAGATGATCCGGATATGGCGTGTACTTACCTGTTGCGGAGATGCCAGAGTAATAAACCACTCACGTAAATGAGCTACTCCACTCAATGAACCACTCACATAAATGATCTTTTCCACTCAATGAACCACTCAACTACCACGTATCTAAGTGAACCATTTAACAAATAAACCACACCACCTAATGAAACATTCCAATAAATACACCACACCACCAAATGAGCCATTCCACTAAATGAACCATTCCACTAAATGAACTTCTCCACCAAATAAACCACACCACCAAATGAATCACACCACCAAATGAACCACACCACCAAATGGACCATTCCACTAAATGGACCATTCCACTAAATGAACTTCTCCATCAAATAAACCACACCACCAAATGAACCACACCACCAAATGAACCATACCACCAAATGGACCATTCCACTAAATGGACCATTCCACTAAATGGACCACTCCACCAAATAAACCACACCACCAAATGAACCTCACCACCAAATGAACCACTCCACCTAATGAACCACACCACCAAATGGACCATTCCACTAAATGGACCACTCCACCAAATAAACCACTCCACCAAATAAACCACACCACCAAATGAACCACACCACCAAATGAACCACTCCACCTAATGAATCACACCACCAAATGGACCATTCCACTAAATGGACCATTCCACTAAATGGACCACTCCACCAAATAAACCACACCACCAAATGAACCACACCACCAAATGAACCACTCCACTTAATGAACCACACCACTAAATGGACCATTCCACTAAATGGACCACTCCACCAAATAAACCACACCACCAAATGAACCACACCACCAAATGAACCACTCCACCTAATGAACCACACCACCAAATGGACCATTCCACTAAATGGACCATTCCACTAAATGGACCACTCAACCAAATAAACCACTCCACCAAATAAACCACACCACCAAATGAACCACACCACCAAATGAACCACTCCACCTAATGAACCACACCACCAAATGGACCATTCCACTAAATGGACCATTCCACCAAATGGACCACTCAACCAAATAAACCACTCCACCAAATAAACCACACCACCAAATGAACCACACCACCAAATGAACCACTCCACCTAATGAACCACACCACCAAATGGACCATTCCACTAAATGGACCATTCAACTAAATGGACCATTCCATTAAATGGACCACTCCACCAAATAAACCACATCACCAAATGGACCTCTCCCAAAAAATAACCAGTCCATCGAATGTTCACTATAATACTGCACTCTCTACCCCACCTTTCACTACAAATTAAACCATACCATCCCTCTACTTCTCACCTCATCACTAGAACTCCTATTGGCAACAGCTTCAGTTGTAGGTTTGTTCAGACCCCTTATCTATATACTCAACACGGGCGAACACTTCAACAACAAGACCAGGAGTAAAACTCAGCCTGTCCATCAGGAGCCCTCCTCTTGTGTATTGTTGTCACAGGTAGACTTTGGGATCAAACAAAGGTTAAGGGCTGCTTCATGATGCAAACGTCAGGGTCACATTGATCCAGCAGGTCACCTCAGGATCCAAATACCGGCATAATAACCTCCAAGTAGCTCACATGACCACAGTGGTGAAGAATATTACCATCATAAGAAGTCCATATGCAACCAATTGTCAAGAGGGGCGTTATTGTCTTTAAACAGGACTTCAAGATCAATTGGGAGTCGGTTTCACAAATAATGGTGGCTATTTGCAATAACAAACGTTTCCATCGCGATTTTAGGTAACCTAAAACATTATCATTGTACGCATTTACTGTCACGTAATTAGGTTAAAGCGGTGATTTAACAGACGGCTCGCCATTTAAACGTCCGATTGACAGACATTCGTCATTCGTGATTAATACCACGTAGAGTTTCTCATCGAGAAATACAACTAAACGGCCCAATCGAAACAATCAAACGCCCATAAGATTCCTCGGAGACGCCATTCTTTCAACATCTGACCGTGACTGGAATCGTGATGGTCTTGACCAGTTGGCCGCCGCCCATTTGATCCGAGATACGCCTCACTGACGCGGACTTTAATAACCAGATAACCACGCGTTGTGAGTGGCATCTCATGCGCACCGCCCAAACACTGCATCAGGCGCTTGTACAATTCACAATAGAACATACAAACTCACTAGCGTATTAATATTTACAATCAGTTAAAAATACAACTCTGTTTACAAATGAGTAGCTGTCATGCCCAAAGCATTTTCGGTTCGCTACGTTCTACGCCAAAAAGGTCCCACCCAAACGGTGCAGCGAACGTTTCAATATCTTAAGGCAGAACTAATGGTCAATGAACACTACCTGTCCAGGCGAACATCCAATGATCAAAATAAAAGTAGTTATAACTACCTGGTTTGATAAACTCTACTATCCAAGCCAAGTGAGACGAAACAAGCCTTATTTGGCGATAATGAGGTGGTATTCCGTAAATAGATCTACTCTCGCGGACGTCCACAGACCAGCCAACGTGTGTTGATATGCGGTAGATTTGAGCTGGCTGTTACCTGATCTGGAAACACGCCCCCACACAGGTGAGAAAACAAGGACTAAATTCTCATTTTGTTTTCATTCATCCTAACAATGCCGTGCAAAGCAAATACCATGATGATAAAAATAGATTGTTTAGACATTTAATGATTTATTAGCATTTCTTTGAGAGCAGCAATACAGGTCCATGATCGATGACTGCCATTGATTGGTCGGCTGAGGATGGCCGTTCGTCGTAACAGCTTGATTGAGCAGAGTGGCTAGGAGGGGTTACTCTTTCAAATATGCAGAGACCGATCATGGGCGGCGTAGGTGTTGATAAACTCAATATGAATTTGTCAAGTTCATGAGCATAACAATTATTCTGAAACATTTTTGAGATGTACTTATTGATCCAGTGACATACAAGACAAGATTGGTCGACTTGATTAAACGGACGACAGAAGCGGAAAACAGGACACGGTGTCTCAGGTGTCGCTTCTGCCTCCCAATGGAAGCGGCACGGGTTCGAACCCGCCAGGAGGCATACCCTGTGTACAATTCCACGTCTATTATTATCAATCTGCTAAACAATACAAAGCAGTCACTAATTTCTTTATCAGTTGCTGAAAACTTTCCAGTGTGTACGACTGATAAACTACTGTAAACACAGATAGTAAACTAACCAGGCGAAGAGATCACTTCACTGCAAAGAGACTTTAACCCGACCATGATTCCAGACACATATGTCTATATATTGACAGACAAACTGGCGACATGCACAAAGGAAGTTTGAGTACGGTCTTAGAATTTGTACCTGGGTTGTATCAATACCACACGGATTGTGAGCTTCAAACACGCCTTCAAAGTGGTTGATGTGTCATCTAGATATCACTAGGTGCCGAATGAGGAGTCCTTTCCTCTGACACATGTTCTGGAGTAGAATCGGCCATTCGTATTTAATTTTTTTTAATAACGTTTAGGCGATTCTTCTCACGAGGTTATGTCAGATGAAAGGGATCTAGTTTTTCTTAATTGTTCAGTCATTCAAAGCCTGCAAACAATGCAGTTGCAGCAGCGTTTAACTGCTGGAGGCTATCAGAGTTCTCGATGTGTTCAGACGGGTGTTTTCTGGTTGAGTTTTTTTTATCAAACTCTATTTGGAAATTGTTAGGTCCCATTTAGAATATGCAATTCAGGCGTGGTCACCATACCGTGAACGCGTCATAGACATTAAAAAGGGTACAAAGGTACACTTCAAAGCTCGTAACCGGTATGTCTGATTTACGTCACGAAAATGATTGCCTCTTGCTGGGACCAGTAAGATCTCACATCTTTTAAAACACGTATTTTAGTGGATCTCATTCAGAATGTTGAATTGATAATATAACTGCAATAATATTAGTTTTTCAGCTTCGCAGTGCTGACAACTCAAGGGGATATTCGTGATGTGGACGCGAACAGTGGAGAGACAACTTGCTCTCTGTTCATCCTAACGCAGCCTTGCCGGGCAATGGTGGTGGTTCAACTGTGCGTCCATACCTACAGCTAAACCACCACCGCTGTCAAAGCTGTTAGTACCGTCACAGCATGGAAAGTTTCGGTTGATAGAAAATACCCGCCTTCCTCGAAACATCGCCCCTCTCAAGGACTCGTTGGTTGCAGTTTGTTCAACACCTCGTAATGCATGATAAAATTCCATGCAATCAATTGAAATCCCCTTTGCGTTAGAGTCCTTCGTAAGATACATTCCAGGGCCAAACAGAGTAAATCACTGTTTTGAGGATTGGTTCTAGGTCCTATGATCAAAAGTAGGTATGTTATATTAATATTACCTGCATATAAACCGAGTAATATTAATCAGAAATCGGGTGCTGCTGAGATTGTTGACTCAAAAACGGCCCCGGCCATATTGAGAAATATAGCAGTGACCACAGACGCTTGGAGCCCGATTTATTCTAGATCAAGACGCTTAGTACTCGGAAGCACCACATCGGGCAAAGTGCGTACATGACTGAGCTTCTCGAATTGGTGAATGGTTTATCCGAGGGTGAATGGAATAAGGTTGAGGTGAATGAAACTAGAGGGAGATTATAACGAAAGCCACAAAATAATAAGGTAATATAGTCGCAAGTGAGTGATACTTTGTTTGAGAGAATTGATGGTGAATGAGATCAATTAAGAAGCACTGACGTATGACTAGTCTACATCCCTAGACTCTCGGGGTTCGCTTCTCTCCACCGCCTCAGAGTCTGCGTGCAATACATGAGGCCAAGTGCATCAACCGGAAAAACCCGCTTTCCAAAATGAGGCAATGGTCGGTATTTTCAGCGGTTCCATGGCTGGCCAATCAATGCTCTTTAGCAGCGTTCGCGCGTGGCACCCCATCACCTAAAAGATGGCGGAACAACAATGTGCGTTTAGTCGGCGATCTCCGGATTTAGCCAAACGCGTTTGCAAGGCGAGCTCCGATTGCCCCATCTGTTATGGCTATTTTGATTCGAGCGGCCAGAAAGCTGGCCGCAAATGCGCAGTGTTCTGGGATATCTGTCCCAAGACCCTTGAGCCAGAGAGAGTTGTGCCAGTCAGGGTGAGGGGGCTCAAGGGAATGGGGACCTAGACTAGCGTATGACACGGACCTCAGTGCGTTTTGTGGTCCGTAAACAAGCAATGCGGCTGCTGTTAATTTCCTGGTCTTCAGACCCATTTTATGAAGGATTGCGTCAGCTTCCATTACATTAAATTGGTTAAATGTTGATTTGTCTATAGGAGAAGAAATTAAATGTGGTAATAAGAAGTTAGTTATTATTATTATGTATACCCCATGGAAATCACATGCTCATGATGATGAGTATCTTGACAAATTAACACACCTTGGTGCAGTTTAAGAGGAGCTTGAGACAACATGTGTGTATATCCTTAGAGATCTAAATGCGGACACAAGTGATAATAATGCTCTGTATTCACACCATGTGCATAATGTTTGCACTGATAGCAATCTCATTTTACCCAGTGAATTAATGCTATCACTCAACAGTCATACTTATATCAGTGAAGTCTGGCACTCCACTTCATGGTTAGACCATTGTACATGTACTGGTGATGCTCATGCGTCAATAACCAGTATGGAGATACATTATAACCTTGCTCTGACAGATCATATAGCTGTTAGTATGGTTATAGAAGTGGATCTCTTACCAGACTTATCTACCGAGACCAATGATGTAATTGCTGGTCAAGTTAACTGGGACAGGTTACTCAAGGATGATATACGCAGTTATCATGCTCAAACAGACTGCTTGTTAGACAGAATATCTGTTGGGGCAATATTGTGTCAGATGCTATGTGTTAATGTGATCGTCATTTCAATGATTTGAGTTATATGTATGGCAGCATAGTAAATTCACTACCAATTGCCAATCACCACTGTGTAAACACAAAAAAACCAAGGTGCATAACATTATATAATGATGCCATGAGCGTTCTTATTGGCCTACCAAGATTTGCTAGTGCTGGTCATACTTTTGCGAATGTGTGTGTACCTGCGGGTGAGGGTGTACCTGCGGGTGAGGGTGTAATAAGAAATCTATGTGTAGTTTTTGTGTAGGCTAGATTCTAGTGAAAACAGTATTGTTCACAAAAATAAAAAAACCCTACCAGAAGCAGCACTAGATACATATCAGACATGTGGAGACACTGGTATAGGAGTATATTAACTGTATATGGCCAACGTAGGTGCACTGTCTTCTGTCAATATTGTGTATATCTTTCTACCTGTGTATACTGTAATTCATTATTGTGTGTTGTTATATTATGGACCGCCGCTGGCTAAGTGGCTGAGTCTGAAATAAAGCATTTGATTGATTGATTGGTCGCTAGTGAAATATAGATACATCTGAGTAAAATATAAGAGATCAATTCAACCGTTTCATAAACTGTTTCATAGATTGTTTTGAACAAGATAACTTGTGTATGAGGAAAATATCGTGATATTGGTTAATGCGAGGAGGAGGAGGAGGAGGTGTCGGCGTTTGCCGTGGACGAGTAGCTCTGCGCGGACATTTCATTGCCTTGTCATGTCATCATAATGTCCTAGGTTATGGTAGCCAAGTCCATGGGCAATTGGCGGCTGGACAGGTGTAGAATGGTACGCAGGGCTATGCATCTAGTGAACAACTTAAATCCCGTTCACGTCCAAAAATCGTACTCCACCGCCAATGCCTATCTTTGCCAATTTAACCTTAATTTGCAGAAAGCTTCTTGTGCTGATCATCATGTTGAAAAATATGGGATCACATGGTTTGTTTCAACCCTCGTTCGCTAGATAGCTAGCTGCATATCCAGGAGTCTCCATTATGTAAAGTAGACAAACATGGCGCCATTTTCAGCCATTTGACTTTCATTTTTAGATTCATATTCTTTCGCCATTGGTTATATCATCATGATCAGATACTTTCTGTATGAATACAGAATAGTTTACAGAGTATGTGATCATGATGATGGCGGATCATAACGGTCAACAGCCCAGCCTGTTGTGTCTTGTTACGAGACCAACACAAAACAGCCGAGATTCAGCCTTATACCGTTTACCGTTAAAGCACTCTATCTGCGCTCATGTTGAAGAACGCCGCGAGAAAACCGCACAACCCCGTGAGGCCCCTGAGCCAGCCTGCTTCGCGCTCGGGCAAGTTGGAACGCGTCGATCTGCTGACTATGACGTCATACACGTCATTATAATATTATAATATCGTGTCTGCCCAGACACGTTCGCTGTTCGGTTGGCGAATCTCGGTAGGCTGCTGGGGTATAAATAAGAGCAGCCACGCGCTAGAGCAGTCAGATCTCAACCCAGCAACCCAGCGAGTCAAGTGTCGAAGCGAAACTGAAAGTCATTTTGCTAACGCTATCAACACATTTGAAGGAATCGTATGTCGATATTGAAAGTCTGCACTGTGACGACTTATGAAAGGTGATTTATTCACACCGAAGCTGACATTTAATCCTAGAATTTAAAAAAATTCCCCATCAACGATCCTCCTCCGAGTTCAGGACGTGGCGCATGCGTCATAATTTATTGCAATTTCACTTAGTCAGATTTGTTTCTTAACAAAGTCATTTGTGAATAAATAACGTTGGTGATATATCCCATCAAATCTCTTAAACCCTCGAATACGCAATATTGATCTGAGTCAATGAACCAATAGCCGCAGTCTACTAACCTTTAGTCTGGCCAAGATAGTTGATACTGTGCCAACTCACTTCACTTGGCTAGCTTGAGTTTCACCCCACCTCCACAGCAGATATAAGGGTCGAACAATAATCGCTGTTGTCATATAGAACTCGCCTAGACGATACCTCCCTCTACAACACCTCTTGCTACACCTTAGAGTAAACTCAGCATACGATGGCCGCTAAACGTTGGTTCAGATAACTACACAGGATATTTTACCATGATAAATGATTTTATTGTTTTGATCAGTTGTCGATGTCATGTCATTATTTTTGATCCTTCTATTGCAGGTGACAGCATTAAGATGACGTTAAACACAGATCCCGAACTGGAAGTAGCCATGGACGACAAGGTCGAAGCCATGGACTTCGATATAGTATCCTCTTCAGCCAGTGAGTTAGAGCACGGCGATATATCAAGTCTAGTGATGCCGCTTCCGGTTCTGTCTCCTGTCCATTCTCCTGCCAGTGATGATGACGTCACGCCCGTCACTCGCCGATCATCCATGCGATCAACCACATCGAACGCCAGTGTGAAGTCTCTTAGACGCTCCGGAAGTTCCGTAAAAACCGGAAGTCTCCAAAAGCAAAACACAAAAACGATGGAGGAACTCAGCATGAACTCAATGGGTCTGAGGTCCAAGTCGAGCATCGCGAGGAGCCTCTTTGGGGACACGAAAACGTCAATGTCAAACGGCGGCTTATTGAAGAAAACTACTCTGACATCACAGCGCAGCTCGTCCAGAATAACAAAAGACAAATCTCTACCTAATTCAATGAACCTAAGTCAGGAACTGGCAATCGGTCCTGAGTTGACGAGTTCGGCAAGTGACAGCTCGTCCGCTAAAGCTTGCACAACGGTTGACACAGCCGAGCCCAACGGGGATGTCAATATTGGGGACGCAATGCAAACAGAAGATATGGCAGCGCCTTGTGAAACGACCTTATCAACATCACCAGTCGATGCACCCATCCCCGCTATGGTCGGACCTCCTCCGATAGAAATCGCCATCTCGTTCGACACAACGGGCTCCATGTCACAATGTATCGAACAGGTTCAAGCTCAGGTGCGAGAAATAATTCAGCGCTTGTTTATGGACATTCCCAACCTGAAGATCGCCGTCATCGCTCACGGCGACTACTGTGACGCCGAGCACTTCTACGTCACCCAGAAAGTTGACCTCACTAATGACGTGCCTACCCTGTGTAGCTTCGTGAAGGATGTGGGCGGGACTGGGGGCGGAGACTGGGAGGAGTGTTACGAGTTAGTGCTGCAGATGGTGCGCACCGAATTGAGCTGGACTCCAGGAAGCCAGAGGGCGCTGGTCATGATTGGGGATGCCGTACCTCATCCAGTCGGACTACAGAGTCGTAATATTGACTGGCAACAAGAGGCAGATCGTCTCTTCCACGAAATGGTGAGTCACAATGCCTTTTTTAATTATCAAATTGGTGCAATTAAAACGGGATCTGATTATTTTTATATCTGATTGATGTTGTAATGACAATATTGAACGTGTGTTGAGTTTTGCCTGTGTCTGCTTTCAGGGTGTGCGTGTGTATGGTGTGCAGTGCCTCTCTGAAGACAAGGCCACACCATTCTGGTCAGACTTGGCTAAGCGCACTTATGGCAGGCACCTGAGACTTGAGCAGTTTAACACAATTGTCGACACGCTTATGGCTATTGTGTACAGGGAACACGGAGCAGAGTACTTTGAGGTTAGTTGGTGTTGTGGTCATCCTCTGCCTTTTTACAGCTCTCATATATTATTTGTACGATGACCGAGGGAGATCATATATGTTGTCGGTGTTGTATGTTTCAGGCGTACGAGAAGGAGGTGCGATGTCGTGAGGGACATGCCATGCGTACGGAGCTCTCCAACCTCTTTGAGAACCTGCGTGATCGTGCAGCAACCAGCACACCTGCCAAGCCCAAGAAAGGAAGGGCCACATCGACAGCAACGAAGAATAGGAAAGTTCCACCCACGCCCAGAACAAAGCCCGTTGCAGCGGTCAGCAAGAAGCGGCCCACCGCAAAGCGAGTCATGAATGTCGCCTCGAAAGTTGTGAAGAATAGAGCTAAAGTGTCCCAAATCAAGAAAACTTCCATGAAACGATCGACGAAACAACTGCGAGAAACGACATCAGTGCATAAATTTGCTCTTTCACAACTGAAGTGGTCCCCATGGAAAGCTGGCATGGCCGGTAACATCCCCACGAAAGGGAAAGGTTGGATCAATCAGAGGATTGACTTTGTTGGTTATCGCAATGGGGACCTCTTCCGCGAGAAGACCAACCGGTCCGCCCTGTATGAATTCGCTGTTCAGCCTCTTCCTGGAGGCAGACTATACACTGTCTACTTCAGAGTTAGCAATGGTATCCCGGCTGGCTGTAGATGGGACAGGCATTTACTGAACAGCAAGGTAGTTGTCAACCAGATCATTCGCGCTGTTTGCAACCCAGCCACTTTGTACGTTCGACGAGCGTTCATTCCAAAGAAGATCCGGGTTGAAGGTCAACTGTTGCAGGGTACATCCGACGTCCGAAGATTCTTATCAAAACGTTATGATTACGCATGGATCTCTCGGCGACAGCAAGGCACACGTGGTCGCAATGTGAAACGGAGCAAGCACTTTCTTTCTGCAGCTATAGTGCAGTCGAAATAAACCAGCTAATATGTCGTAAACATATAAAGACTCTCGCGATGATTCTGGCAGCATACGACAATTTACACAGAACTGTGTAAATTGTATTATTGTACAATTGCATTAAAGCTGTATTTAACTGTTGCATTATTATATTTTGACGAATATTTTCTCCTTGTGAATGTAGTTTTGTAGGACATTACAAATGTTTCCCATTCAACATAATATGCTATATTTATGTGTATTCAACATGAACTGTTATTTGTTATTCAGTAATGTTTATTGACGTTGTATATAACAGAATAAGTAAATAAACAAAAAATCAAAACGACACTGTATTACTTTTCGAAGGCATTTTTGTTCACAATGGGTTAGGAATATATGAACTTACTTAACAGGCATCGGATCAGCCTGCTGGTATAAATTATCCTGCTGTCAATATATTTGTCAAAAGAATACGTTATGATACCAAAACGGACACCGCCTCATCCAGCCCATGTGTTCAGTTACACATGCCTACAGAAATTATGCAGTTCAACAAACACGAAAATATTATGACAACAATGAAATAACCTTCAGGGATTATGAATAAATAGATCTGTGAGCAGCTAGATGTTTCCAAGAATATCACAGTGATAACAATTCAAGATATTGGTAAGTATCAGTGCTAACAGTGAAGCCTCTTCATTCAGCCTGATGATATCAACACAACTCTCCTGATCAAATATAGTTTGTAATAACATGGATGGAAACCCGCATAAGGATCCACAATAGTGTTATCAGTTCGAGACAGCAACTCTATGATTTCCCTTATCAGCACACACACACTTCTATTTTCATACCATATCCATTCAATAAGTAATAATTAGCTGAATTGAAAAGGGAATAAGTATTCTTAAACACACATTGTCCAGTCTGAGTTCCTTATTAATACATCAACCAGAATGAGCATCCTTACCTTCCCCTCTATCAGAATGAACATCCTTATCTTCCGCTCTATCAGAATGAACATCCTTATTACCCACTCTAGCAGAATGAACATCATTATCTTCTCTTCTATCAGAATGAACATCCTTATTACCCACTCTAGCAGAATTAACATCCTTATCTTCCTCTCTATCAGAAGGAACATCATTATCTTCCCTTCTATCAGAATGAACATCCTTATTACCCACTCTGGCAGAATGAACATCCTTATTGCCCCCTCTGGCAGAATGAACATCCTTATCGTCCCTTCTAGCAGAATGAGC
Source organism: Urechis unicinctus (assembly GCA_034190875.2). Lineage (NCBI taxonomy): Eukaryota > Metazoa > Annelida > Polychaeta > Xenopneusta > Urechidae > Urechis > Urechis unicinctus. The sequence goes on along the minus strand of CM067358.1, from coordinate 63,687,984 downwards.
ATGTTTATCGTCCCCTCTAGCAGAATGAGCATCCTTATTTTCCCTTTAGCAGAATGAGCATTGTTTATCGTTATATATATAATATATATATATATATATATATATATATATAGCAGAATATATATTATATTATATATATATATATATATATATATATATATATATATATATATATATATATATATATATAGCAGAATGAGTATCCTTATCACAATGCTAATGGGTGATAACATCCTTATCACAATGCATACAGGAATGAGCATCCTTATCACAATGTGTACCAAAGATAGCATCGTGATTATCATGTGTACCAGATTAAGCATCCTTATCACAATATGCTCTGGAGTGAGCATCTTGATCACAATGTGTGCTGGATTGAGCATTCTTATCCCATTATGTGCTGGAGTGAGCATCTTTATCACAATGTGCGCTGGATTGAGCATTCTTATCCCATTATGTGCTGGAGTGAGCATCTTTATCACAATGTGCGCTGGATTGAGCATTCTTATCCCATTATGTGCTGGAGTGACCATCCTTATCACCACGTGTAACCGAGTGAGCTTCCTTATCACAATGCTAACCAAAGATAGCATACTCACCACAATGTATACCAGAAGAAGCACCCTACCACCAGTTCACATCCTGTACCAGAATGAGCTGCTATATCCGCACACATCCGGGTGACCTCCTGTGACCTCTTATCAAATAATATTGTCATCTCCCATCACCTGAATGGGGACAGTAGCTGCTTGGTAAAGGAGGTGGCCATGTTGGCTGAATAGAAGTCATCTTGAGGAGAGGGGAAGTAGGTGAGATCTTGGCGGCCATACTGAGGAGCGACGTTGGACATGTCCATGTAGTTACTGCCGTATGAACTGACGCCCAGACCTGCACCTGCCAACCACATCACATATTGGTTAGGAGTCGGATTTCAAAATCCATCAATATACATGTAAGTGCTTAGAGTTGATCAAAGCTCACCTGGATAACTGTCTTGGGGGCCGTGGTGGATAGAAGGACCTTGGTGGATCAAAACTGCGAGCGTGATCAAAGGCTGATCTCTGGAGACTGTCTGGGTAGGAGTTGGTATGCCGGAAAACTCCCCCTTGTCTCCCGTAACTATCATAACAAGGTGCAAGTCTGTTGTAACTATGGAAACTCGCATAAGGATCCGCGTATCCAGGGTTACGTACGTCGTTTAAATATGGTGGTGCGTTGGTGGGAGACGCCATATGGAAGGGATTTCCATGCGGAAGTGACGTAGACGGATAGCTTTGCATATTGGGATGGTCAGGAAGACACGCGGTCACCCGTGGACTGTGTAAGCCAGTGCTGGGTGGCGTCGTCGAGTACTCCGGGTAAGAGTTGAGCGCGGGGAAGTGAGGCATGAAAGCCTGTGGAGTTCGCTCACTATACGCTAAGCTAGAAGTACACGCCATGGAAGAAGAATAAGCTTTGAGAGGCGGCGATACTGATGGAGGCAGTGGAAGAGGTTTGTGTAAGATCTGAGAAGGCGACGATTCAGCACTCGTCGTCATCTGCGCCAGGGGCTGATTTTGAAGGCATGACGTGTATTGCTCCTGGTTGGAAGGCACGTTTGTGTCAGGGTATGTTTCAAAGGCTGCGCGAACCTGTTTTTCTTTGCTTGTGCTGTCACTGCTACCCCGCGAATCTTATCATACAAAACATTGATATATTAAGGGGATTAAGGACACATTGACTTTGTGATGGAGACATATACACGAGTGCACATTTGGATAGACATTAATAAGTTTACAAGTTACCATTGCTGTCATGGTTAGAGATGACGTCATCCTGTTTCCTCTTCCGGTTGCGCGGGGATGTAACCTGGGGGTTTGTGTGTTGTACCACGGGTAGGTCAAGACAAAGGTCATCTGCCGAGTTCAATCAAATAAGCTGTTAGGTATTTATCCGCGATGGGCTAAAACTCTTAATGTAACGCGGTAACTATGAAAACTAAGAGGGTGGGATGGGTAGCTTGGGTAGGGGCGGGGATCATAGAATAAAAATATTGTATTATTCACTTGCAACTCCCATTTAGTTGTCATAATAACTGTTTCATGTTAACACCGGATTAATATTTTACAGCTTGATATGAACACACTGCAATCGGTCTTATTCAGTGACTTGTAATGCTATAATATATGCGTTATGACAGTGAGCACCGTTTATGTGCATATATATGTATATATATATATATATATATATATATATATATATATATATATATATATATATATATATATATATATATATATATATATATATATATATATATATATGCTATGATATATGCGTTAAGACAGTCGGCATTGTTTATATATATATATATATATATATATATATATATATATATATATATATATATATATATATATGTGTGTGTGTGTGTGTGTGTAAATGTATATATAAATACATTTATATATATATATTTGCAATTTTGGAGCGAAATTAGCGCCCATAGCGAACAAGGGGAACACTAACTTGGTGCGTCATCCACCTTTTTAGCGGGTTAAACTTGTCAGAAGGATAACTATACGGATAAGGAATGAATACGAATTTCATTATATTGATTTCTTTTAGAGATGATGGTTGATGGGAAATGCTGATTTCTTTAAGTTGTGGGCTGGTTTATATACGCTCCCAGCGCCAAACGCCCTCTCCCCATATTCTCACCTTATTCTCATGGCGTCAATACCTCGCCCCAGGGAAGCGCACTATTACGGATGGAGGATGTCAAGGAGACTTCCGTTTTTTTTCCCATTTTGTTAAAATAACTCGCAATTGTGGGCTAAAAAACGACGCGAGTTATCCGGGCAGAGCTCTATATAAACAATGCTCACTGTCATAACGCATATATCATAGCGTCACAAGTTACGGAACAAGAATGATTGCAGGTGCGTTCATATTAAGCTGTTGAGTATAAATCCGCTGTTACCATAAAACAGTTTTTATGACAACTAAATGTGGAGTAAGACCAGTCAAAGATGTACTCCATTTTAGGCACACTGGGTAACATCTAAGGAGGCTGTCATAACGTGAATATCATAGCGTCATACGTCCCCCACCTGTGTCTTTGATGTGTTTCCTGACAGCGCCACGTAGCGTCTGCTCTGCCACCATGGCGTCCTGTGTGTCCATTACCAGGAAGACGTACTCATCCATGGTGATGTGGAGAAGGTGGAGAGATCCTGCTTACAGAACCCGAGTCATAGCGTGATCACAGAGACTAACCATGAGTTGATTATCAGGCCCATACACCCAGTGGCCGGATGGGGTGCACCATAAAGGCGATTTAAAATCAACAAGAAATTAGTAATTAGCAATAAGACATATAATGTTAGTTGTTCACGATGTTATTTTGGGATTTGATAATTCATGATAATTTATATCGTGTGGTCTACATGAATTCGACATAATCATTCTCACCAAAGCTCTTAGCCGTGGCTAGCGTGAGGTCTCGTTTGATCCATGACCCTACGGCTGTCCAGAGAAGCAAAAACTCACCAGCCCTCTTTCGCAACTTGGATGGCTCGTGACTTCCAGTCTAGAATGAACATCATGTTATATTTCCTTTTCCGGTCGAGGTGGTTTTGTAATAACTTAATACAAGAGCAATGCTGATTACTTACCTGTAAGACACAGGTATCGACCAATGTATCAAGCCATTCCGTGAGACATTCCAGGGTCACCTGTTTCTCAATCATGCGCCGCAATTCACCAAAATCTGATCAAAACAAAATAGCTCCTTTCAGCATTTGCGACAATCTTTAGTTATCATCACATTGTTATCAGATCTAATATGAATTTAATCAAGACTTACACTCTTTGATCATGTCCATGGTTTTGATGACTTCAGTCGAATCCCGGAAACCAGCAAAATGGCACATGCGCATCAGGTCCAAACTTGACAAGTCCTCAGCCATCTGTGATGCTGTGTCAGCATTAAGCAGCACCCCCCGCGAAGTCTGTACGTTATCAATCATCAAACATTGATTGTAAGTTACACAATGAATTATGCGAACAAGAAATATAAATATCGGAAACGCATCCACGTGAGACGCTCTGCCCCTACCTGGGCTAGTTGAATGAATGACAGCTGACGTTTAATTGTCCTCTGGAATGTCTTCAACACTACACACATTCATGACATGATATCATGGCACTGATACCAGAATGATATTATTTCTGACGTAAACACCAGTGGTCAATACGAGATGGCAGCCATTCTGTCAAAACCACGGTGGATTTTACCTTTCTGCTTTCTGGCCAATATTGGCGGAGAAATTTCTTCCAATGAATTTGCCATCCAATCAGGATAGTGATGGATGAAGGCTTTAATTTCGCTTGATAAGCTGTCACAGTGAACAATCGTTGTTGTGCTTACCCAAAGCTAAATATAATGAGATAATACAGTTTCGCTCTGTCAACAAAATTATGATAAGCATGACCAGTAATATTCGTCACCTGTCAGGGAGTTCTTGTATTGTGCTGGGGATGAGGACATCCGCAATAGCTTTATATAGAATGCTATCACAGAGAGCAATGACGTCGCCAATGGCGTCACAGAGTAGTAGCGTGACCAAGTGCTCTGGCATACCTTGCCAGAAATGTAGAAGGAAACTCTGGATCTACGGAAGCAAACAATACCATCGCTGTTGAACTTAGAGAACGCATGGGGAAAAGGAGGGATTGCGTCGACTTAGAACACGAAGTACCTCTTCAAAGTTGGCGCTGATGACGGTATCGAGGATGCGTTGGCAGTGTGTCCTGTACATCATGATGAAGATCTGGACCTGTAGCAGAGGATCTTATATCATAACGCAATCAACATACAGTCTCAACAATATGCCATTTATCGGGCGGTTTTAAATTCACGTCGTCTTCCTATATAACTCGCACTTGTGTATTCTCTGCAGGCGCTGTAAATCTTGTGCAAGTTCTATTATCAAACAATTTACACCGTAAAAGCTCAGTCCTATATAAGCAACCAGCATGTTAGTCACCTTTTCGTCGTCAATATGATCTGGCAGCATAAGACGCTTGGCATCGGGAAAATCTGGCAGCAAAGTGCCTGCTTTGGAACTCAGGGAGTGTTTCCGATTGGAACCCTACGAACACGAGGAAATATATCACATATTCATATTTTTCTAAATTATTCTATTTGATTATTTCTAATCCATCGTGCAACGCATGCAATAAACATCTATATAAATAAATATATATATCGTGTAGCTATTTCAAACAGGAGATCTTATTTAAAGTTTTCCCTTAACATTTAATATTTTCCGAGGTCAAAATCAATTTCCACTTCGAGTTAAATGTATCCCTTTTCAATAAACTTTTACATAGGTCAGAATCATGCCATAGCACAGTGCTGTACTATCCTAGAGAAAGAAGCTCTACAAAGTTTCACTCTTTCCCATGTTAGAGATAATCTTCTGCTCTGTGATCATGTCAGGTCAGGTTCACCATCAGTCATGACGAGCCAATGTTGTCCGAGCTGACTCGCCTTTGATGGTAACAGTCAGTGTGTACCTGCCTACTTAAGCGCCCCTAGCACCAGTTTGATACACTTCAGTCGAGCCATGTACCCGTGTATGAAAGGTTAGAGGTTGTCTAAAAACTTTGAGGAGCTGAGGTGGGAACTGTTTGTTGGGAAAATAATAAACAAACTATTGGTCAATCTTGGTGGAGTGTGATTGCGTCGTAAGGCGTATAGCGCATTGATACACGTCAAGTAGGATGCGATGAGGTCGTTAAGCAGTCCTGCTCACACACTTATGTATCATCAGATATACATCTCAAGATAGACACAGGTCACGAATCTAAGTATGAGAGCATGTGAGAGAAAGAATTTGAGAGAGAGAGAACAATACGGATTGAGAGACGGAACTTAGCATTGTATCGATGCGCTATAACTCTATCTAGACGTAATTCTACTTAGACAATTGCAGCTAGAGGAGGTATTTGTAATTTTGATAAATCGTTAGGTTTCATGTTTTACCCTCCATCATTTCAATTATAGGTTGTAATCGTCTGCAGTTTGTTAGAGTTAATTGAATCAGTTTCGAGCCAACGTCTATTGCCCCGCCCCCTTTCGACCTCAGCATCACCCAGTTCACCAGCCCAGACCAATCCAAGCGGCTCGTCCAGTCCGCACATCGTATCCCGTCAGTGTTGATGCTCTACCTCTAGTAAATATTGCCTCACTGCAAGTGCCACGTTGCCATAGGAGGAAAGCATTAACAAGGAGGAACAAGATCTCGTGCATACCTGTACACTGGGCTGGGTGTCAGGACAGGGCTATGTGGATAGTGTCACGAGGTGATGGAACCCGGGGGATTATGGGATCACGACCTTTCAATAGGCAATACGGCTGTGCCTGTTTGATGTGGCCAGTGATAACGACTCTCCGAGAGAACAATAAGAGAGTTGTGCATGGGTCAAAGGGGTGCGGGGTGTGGTGTAGGGACGATTGAACAAGGAGGGATGGAAGGGAGGGGTTGACGAGGTACTTAACGTCGCACCTGCTCCCTCAGGTATCCATCCACATCCGTCACAACACCTAAAGTTGTCGGTTTGAATATTTTTAAAAATATATTCTTATTATACATAATCTCAATTACCTCAGTCTTCACTTTAGTTCCGGAAAATCTGGAAAGTAAATCCAAATCTAGTTAAGTTGCATCTTAGGTAAATATAATTCCACATTATATCAATATATCATTAAAGACACTGACCTTGTGAGGCCTTTTCCGGTGTATACCGAGTGGTAATAAATGGACGTCTCTTTGATTCCGATACCGTAGTAATGATACCTGAACACAGGTGAGTGAAGTGGTGACATTCCATGAGACCCAGAGAGTTGTACGAGAGATACGATGTGGAATAGGAGCGAGTGGGGGAACGCGTCAGATTATCAACTCAGCTACTCAGCTACTTCATCACAGCAGCCCGTTGCTAGCGTAGCCAACACCTGGTTGTCGTGGATACGTTGTTACCTCTTGCTATGGCGTTACCCAGTACTGATCACCCTCATAATCAGCACCCATTAAGCCTAATGCGATTAAAGTTCAATTAATTCTTGTCTCGTTTACATTGCATGGTGTTATTATAAATGTGTGATACGAAAGAACTCCACTTTGTTGGCCCATACAAAGCGAGATTCCCTTTGAATACATTATGAGATATTCATGTCACCCGCCTTAAAAACTTTCAACGGGTTCCCTGTCAATTGCTCGACTCTACAATGCCGTGCTGTACATATAATGCTCAGTTTTGTCGTCGCATCACACCTGGCGGCGTAACAGATTGTCGTTCTCGTGAACAGCCATTGTTGCTGCGTATTCAAGCCGTCTACTTGGACAGGGCCTCTGATATTTCTACGTTCTCGATTATTGTATTGCAGACGTGACTCTATCCATTCTCTCATTATCTATTTGTACAGACCACCGAAGTCGACTCTGCTTGATGGGAGCTGAGCATGCCGTCACAACACCATGTCGACCACACCGCAAGGCGATCCACCACCCCAACCCCAACCTTATCCATCACCTTCCCCTTTGAGGATTTTAAGAGTACTATCAAGCCCTTTGCCGGCTGGTAACTGATTCAAATGGCATATAGATTGTCTGTTTAAACGGAATAATTTAATCTGTTGACTTAGGGCTGTCCACTTCCCATCGGCTGTCGCCTCTCGCCGCTGCAGACGGGATCCATGACGGGATTGTGTGTCTTAAGGGATTAGTTTACACAGGGATCGGCATGAGCTGTTTGCTGGGGTGGATGTAGGGAAATAGGACCTCTTTTGGTGGACAAGCTTTACGGGATGAGATCGAGGGGTTAGGAATAAGGCTTAGGAAGGGTCCTTTGTGGAGGGATGAGGGTCTATGGGGGTTTGGGAAGGAAGGGGAGGGCTGGTGTCATTTGGAAGGGCAAACAAGGCTGGTAAGAGAGAGGGGTGGAGGCGTTAATTAGGGTGTTGGCGGACTGTTTACGGTGACGTAATCAGGGCTGTTATCTGTAACAATATCCCGCTGAATTAGCTGACGTCAGCTTAATTCATTCCGTGGTGGACATGTCACTAGCCTCACAACAACAGCCGATCCCGGGGCCGTTTATTGCACTATAGCACAATACCATGATGTACTGATAAAGACAGAAAATAGCACGTTACCGTTGCATAGCAACTGGCGATGAATTCGCATCAATTTATAGCAAGGAACTCACTTGGATTGACCCCGGGTTCCCAGCCGTCGCGTGGTCAGCTTGGGGAACTTCTGACGAATGATCTAGAAGCGCACAAACATACACAAGATCTATAACGATACGTTACCACTTGCGTCTGAAGCTCGAAAGGTTGTCCAATTCAAACGGTTAGCCGTATTTAGTAATACCGGGATCATGATTGCTTATTTGAAACAAAAGTGAAAAACAATTGGCGTTGATGAAAAGGTATTTATGTAAGTATAACAAATACACGAATATAACGATGACTTTCCTCGCGTCGACGAGGAGTATCTGACTATTATGTACTACACTGACGCGGGACATCTGGTCAGTGATGACATACCTTGCCAAACGAGGCTGCCCCTGATGGCGAGAATGAGTTCTTCTTACAGAAGTCTAGGTAGTGTGTATAGAGAACGCAACGAGGGAGACACACGCCATCAGCGCGCTCATAGTTCTCCGTCAGCCTGTAACATAACATGTTGCATATGATAGCTTAGTTCTCTGTCAGTCTGTAACACAGTATGTAACATAGTGGATAGCATATGATAGCATAATTCTCCGCCAGCCTGTAACATAGTGGATAGCATATGATAACATAATTCTCCGCCAGCCTGTAACATAGTGGATAGCATATGATAGCATAACTGTCCGCCAGCCTGTAACATAGTGGATAGCATATGATAGCATAATTCTCCGCCAGCCTGTACATAGTGGATAGCATATGATAGCATAACTGTCCGCCAGCCTGTAATATAGCGGATAGCATATGATAGCATAGTTCTCCGCGAGCCTGTAACATAGCGGATATCAAATGATATCTTCGTCCTCCTTCTGTCTGCGGATATATGAGCGAGCTGATGGCGTGTGTAAAAATAGAGCTTATGTCTTCTCTAAGTATGTACAAAAATATGCAGGAACATGTTTCTTTTTCATTCTGCTGCTCAGGATATAACGCCATATCGCTATCAGACCTTATATGTGAAATATTCATATTTTTACCAGAAGAGCGTGCGAGCAGCCTGCGTCTGTTTGGGTAAGCCACCGTCAATCCTCCGCTCTGCCGTGACGTCACTGGCCACGTGATGTTGGTTAGCCTCCATGTCGGCCCGGCGTCGAGAGCAGATAACGAGCACCTGTTTATCTGCAGCCATTAACAGCATCACGTCAGCTTCATCATTGATACTCCGTTAGGTTCCTTCGTCGTGGCTGATATTTGCCAGTAGATTTGCTAGTTAAAGGAAGCGTACCGTTGTAAAACGCATCTGCATTGGAAATGTGTTAATGAGTAATATTTTAAATTACAAATTTATCATAAGCTGGGGTCCAATAACTGAGCTAAGTTCGAATTAATAATCACACGATTCATTTAATAAAAATGTTTTATGCTAAGTCAGCAATATGTAGAGATGACGGCAAGATAGTCATACATTTCAACTCCAGCGACCTTTCGAAGACCGCCCACGCAGGGTGTATATATACACAACACGGTAAGAGTCTAACAAGAACTGCGTGTCCATCTCAAGTAACGTTTATCAGCATAGCACGGCGCCCTTTCGTTTCCCAGCTACACACTCTCACTGCGGGCGACATGAGAAATTTCGCATATATAGACGTCATTTTGAGCACTTAAAAAGTTCCTTGCACTGGCGAACTTGATGCATTATAACGTATTCATACGAAAATATGTATCTGGTTGGGAATTTACAGAGAAATGATGGTAATATCGGGGTACAGCTGTAAATCCACGCCACACGACGCTTGTTTTCCTAACCAACACGGCTCAAGTCGTGTGGTTTGTACACAACATAATCTGCCACTAATTTATGGTAATTATATTAAAGTAACCAAACATATAAAATCCTGCTGTGACGGACAGCATTTTTCTGTGAGTGGTCTCAATAAAAAATTCAACGATCCAAATATATTGCCAGACTATGCGGACTTCAATATATTCTTATTTCGTAGTACAATACGAAATGATGCTATTGTTTCGCGCAAACCGAAATTTGAAAGACATTACATTTGCTCGTTTTCTTTTGTTCCGCTGTGTAATGATTACACATTAGGATGTGTCACTACGAATCCTCTTTAACGTTATGTGTCCTGTTCCTTACTTCATTTCCTTATTGACTGTTCCGCGAACAACCGCTGTACAGTTGATGTTTGCTAACTTAGGCACGGGCTGGTTAAGGCTTGTTTACAGCTTTCTAGAGCAGAATTCAAACCACAACAGCTGCTATTAGTTACATAACTAATCCTTGTCCACGAAAGAAAATTTCAAATTTGATCAAATTCAAAAGTATAATTGTCATGGTCGAGAAGTGCATGGTGTTGTATTTTTTTGGACAAAATTCCTGAGAGAAATAAGCGATAGTAAATATATTTGTGCTTAACCACTATGGGTGTCGTATCCGCTAAAACAATTGTACCATTGCTACTTGCTTATCTACGATGCTATTACGAATTAGAATCAGGAATTACAGATTCTGCAGAAATGCCGCTTATTATATAAAATTCCGTTGTTTACAGAAATTCGACACCTTAATTCACTGACGAAGTGTACTGACGCCGTTTAAGAGAATTCCTTTGTATTTGTTTTTCATAATAAAAATATTCAAAAAGGTACTGACCAGTTTGAGTTGGGTCCGCGTCCGTCTTTACATGTGAATCAGTCGTAGAGTGCGCGCTCTGCTTTGATCCAACCACTCGAATAATCCCAGCGCTAACTAAAACTCTTGACTTAGATGAATCTAGCGTCTTGTCAATTTCCGGTCTCCATATTTGATTCTCCTGTTTCTTCTGACTGATCGAATAATCAGACCGGTCTACACGGGCCTGTATACAGTCATCCGTATTTGACTTCAGATCTACACCATGATAAGTTGCTGTCATTTGAGAGGGTTCTGGGTGCGCGTTTTTCTGTATGCTCAGCGGGAGAGAGGACGCTTTGGTTGGCGACGAGGGTTGATTCTCCCAGGTTCGGCTGTGGCCTGTCTGTGTGACTTCACACTTTTGGGGTGCTATCCCTGATCGAATTGTGTAGTTCATGTGATCCAACGGAAGACTGCTGATAGTTGCCATGATCCAACCTCGGAGATTTCCTTAAAAAATCGCCAAAATAGGTAAATATTAAAATGGAATTAATTACCGGTTGAGCATATCATGTCGACCCGTTACGAGTCACTTATGACAGATAGTCTCTTCCAGATGAACCTCTCAACCTTCAGGTGTCTGTATCCTTATACCTGAACAAGGATTGGACAGGCCCAGAGGAAAGAGGCGGCGCCTTGTCCACTAAACCAACATTTCGATACCCTATGGTCAGGTGTGCTTACCGCCGATTCGCCCAGACGGTCAATCGACGCACCTTCTCTGGTAGATACCAAACACTGTCAATCGGCTGTCATTTCGCTTGGTCTGTTATCGCTTTCATACATATACTACAAGCCGTGATTTTCATTTATGATTATTCAGTAAAATATAAATAAATCAACCTGTAATTACAGTTGTGGCTACCTGTTAATTGTCTCAAAATATGTCTTTTTGACCTACTCCTAATTATTTTTGCAAGCTATGTAAATAAAAAATCAACGGAAGACGGAGAAGTTCACTTCCAAATGATTCATCAGTGTGATTAAGGCATTCACTGGAGCATCGCGTCACGAGATCATAATAACTAAAAAATAGGACTTCCTCACTATAACTGATACCGCGTACATCGCAGTAAAGCGTCCTGGAGTCCTGAAGCTACACACTGACCTTATACCGAGCTAACCTTTACCACCTCTGATGCAGATGGGCTACAGGCCAGCGCCGGCGTGTTTGTGCTTGGCTAAGCAGGGATTGTCAACAAGCTTGTTGGGTGTGAAGCATGATCATAGGCCTGTTGTGCGCGACTTGAGACCCATCAAGCCGCACGGAAAACACACACACAGATAACACCACTCGAATGAAGGGTTTCTTAAACAGATATTCGCTGCTCAAATGTGAAGATATATGTTCATATACCTTCCTATAGAGCCTGGCTTTCGTTTTCACGAATCGCTAGTCAACAATCATCGCGCATATCCCAGTTAGTTGCTCTTGAAGCATTTCCCAGTAACCGGGATCCATAGCGCTACCTCCAACCAATCGTTTTGTATCATTTCAACCCTCCTATTTCGGTAATATCGTCCATGTTTTATTGTGGTGTCCGTATCTCGCTGTTCTTGCTTCACTCTCTCTCCACCAGATAGCACTTTCCTTTTCTTGTTCCTCTCTCTCTCTCTCCTGACCTCCTCGTGATCCCCTCTACAATTAAGTTCAAGTTCCTGTCCTTTTTTCTTTTATGATCCATTTCCTACTCTCCGATCTCCCATCCTGCCCTTCTCTCGGCCCTTCTAATATCAAGTTCCTTTTCTTGCCCCTCTCTCCCATCCTGCCCTTCTCCCGGCCTTTCTAATATCAAGTTCCTTTTCTTGCCCCCTCTCTCCCATCCCCTTCTCCCGGCCTTTCTAATATCAAGTTCCTTTTCTTGCCCCTCTCTCCCATCCTGCCCTTCTCCCGGCCCTTCTAATATCAAGTTCCTTTTCTTGCCCCTCTCTCCCATCCTGCCCTTCTCCCGGCCCTTCTAATATCAAGTTCCTTTTCTTGCCCCTCTCTCCCATCCTGCCCTTCTCCCGGCCCTTCTAATATCAAGTTCCATCTCTCCCATCCTGCCCTTCTCCCGGCCCTTCTAATATCAAGTTCCTTTTCTTCCCTCTCTCCCTTCCTGGCCCTTCTATCAAGTTCCTTTTCTTCCCCCCTCTCTCCCATCCTGCCCTTCTCTGGCCCTTCTAATATCAAGTTCCATTTCTCTGGCCCTTCTCTCCTGCCTCTCACATCCTGCCCTTCTCCCGGCCTTTCTAATATCAAGTTCCTATTAATGCCCCTCTCTCACATCCTGCCCTTCTCCCGGCCTTTCTAATATCAAGTTCCTATTATTGCCCCTCTCTCCCATCCTGCCCTTCTCCGGCCTTTCTAATATCAAGTTCCTATTATTGTCCCTCTCTCCCATCCTGCCCTTCTGTCGGCCCTTCTAATATCAAGTTCCTTTTCTTGCTCCTCTCTCCCATCCTGCCCTTTCTCGGCCCTTCTAATATCAAGTCCCTTTTCTTCCTCTCTCTCTAGTCTATCTGCTTTGAAGTTCCTATTATTGCCCCTAGCTCCCATCCTGCCCTTCTCCCAGCCTTTCTAATATCATGTTCCTTTTCTTGCCCCTCTCTCCCATCCTGCCCTTCTCTCGGCCCTTCTAATATCAAGTCCCTTTTCTTCTCCTCTCTCCCATCCTGCCTTTCTCCTGGTCTATCTGCTGTGAAGTTCCTATTATTGCCCCTAGCTCCCATCCTGCCCTTCTCTCGGCCTTTCTAATATCAAGTTCCTTTTCTTCTCCTCTCCCCAATCCTGCCCTTCTCCTGGTCTATCTGCTTTGAAGTTCCTATTATTGCCCCTAGCTCCCATCCTGCCCTTCTCCCATCCTGCCCAGCCTTCTAATATCTCCCTTTTCTTCTCTTCTATCATGCCTTCCTTTTCCTATTATTGCCCCTGCCCCTCTCTCCCTTCATCCTGCCCCTTCTCTCGGCCCTTCTCTAATATCAAGTGCCCTTCTCCCGGCCTTTTAATTCTCCTATTATCTCTCTCCCATCCTGCCCTTCTCGGCCTTCTTCTCCCGGCCCTCTCCCGGCCTTTCTAATATCAATCAAGTTCCTATTATTGCCCCCTGCTCCTCTCTCCCATCTGCCCTTCTGTCGGCCCTTCTAATATCAAGTTCCTTTTCTTGCCCCTCTCTCCCATCCTGCCCTTCTCTCGGCCCTTCTAATATCAAGTCCCTTTTCTTCTCCTCTCTCCCATCCTCTTCTCCTGGTCTATCTGCTGTGAAGTTCCTATTATTGCCCCTCTCTCCCATCCTGCCCTTCTCCCGGCCTTTCTAATATCAAGTTCCTATTATTGCCCCTCTCTCCCATCCTGCCCTTCTGTCGGCCCTTCTAATATCAAGTTCCTTTTCTTGCCCCTCTCTCCCATCCTGCCCTTCTCTCGGCCCTTCTAATATCAAGTTCCTTTTATTGCCCCTCTCTCCCATCCTGCCCTTCTCTCGGCCCTTCTAATATCAAGTTCCTTTTCTTCTCCTCTCTCCCAATCCTGCCCTTCTCCTGTCTATCTGCTTTGAAGTTCCTATTATTGCCCCTAGCTCCCATCCTGCCCTTCTCCCGGCCTTTCTAATATCATGTTCCTTTTCTTGCCCCTCTCTCCCATCCTGCCCTTCTCTCGGCCCTTCTAATATCAAGTTCCTATTATTGCCCCTAGCTCCCATCCTGCCCTTCTTTCTAATATCAAGGCCCTTCTAACTAGCCCCTCTCTCCCATCCTGCCATTCTCCCGGCCTTTCTAAAATTATTGTTCTCCCATCCTGCCCTTTCCCTTGCCCCTTCCTATTATTGCCCTTCTGTCGGCCCTTCTAATATCCCTTTTCTTCTCTCCCATCCTGCCCTTCTCTCGGCCCTTCTAATATCAAGTTCCTTTTCTTGCCCCTCTCTCCTATCCTGCCCTTATCTCGGCCCTTCTAATATCAAGTTCCTTTTCTTCTCCTCTCTCCCATCCTGTCCTTCTCCTAGTCTATCTGCTTCGAAGTTCCAATTCTTGCCCCTCTCTCTCCCTCCCTTCTCTTTCATCCTGTTCTTGTCCCTCGCTCCCCGTGTGACTTTTTGTTGTTGTCCTCTTTTCCATGCCGTTCCAATCATTGCCCCATTCTACTACCACTTATGTTATTCTCTCTTCAAATTTGATCCAAAATCTTATATCATTCTTCATCTGGATCAGTAGATTGGCTGTAGTCAGGGTTGGTCAAAACCTAATCGCAACCTTACATTTCATGTATTTTGTTAAGAAAATCCTGCAACATTTAATACCATGGTTGTTCGATGAACAGGATACTGAATGAAGCAGTCTATTACCATAAGAATCAAGGTAAATGGTGATGAGAAATTACGAGAACGCTTATTGAATTATCCAGGCATTACATTCCTAAGCATGTTAACAGTTAAGCTTAGTATTTTAACACGCGGCAAAAGAAATCATATGTTCTCAGATATCAGATGAGACAAAATCATTACGCGCAATTCATATCCTGTCGTCCTCGGAAGTTAAATGATATGTGCAATGCTTATTTAAATGCAGGCTGACGGTCACAGACACCTGAAGTTGATCGTTCCATTATGATTTATCCGACTGGCAGAGGTGGTCAGTAATGTCCTGAAGTGTCTGGAGTTGGCGCGTCTCAATTACAATGTAGAGACTACAGGCTGGGAACGATGCAGTCAATTCATCAATTCGCTTCTTGTTTTTCTTTAATCACTTGCTGCATGTTAATGATTTCAGGCATTAATTTCCGAATTGTTATTCACGCTTTGATAAAACTATTTATTTGAGATAAAATCAGAAATTGTCCTTACGTAAACGCTCATGTTAGCTGCGTTTCACATCCGAGAAAGATTCACCACTTTATCGACTCGGAAACAGGGACGGTAATCAATCCGGCTATCTGTAGCTGAATAAAGAGCATTTATAGCCAGTTTAATAATATTTCTTTCTACATATCGATGTATTGCAAGGTCTTGACAAGTAGATAACTCTACGGCTTTTCTACGCGGTAGCTGTGAGTGTAGGTTGACCACTACATGAAACAGCGAGGCCGGCCACTATTTTGTAGGCACCATATAACACATTCGTGTTGATGTGCGATTTAACCCTCAGCTTACCTTACCTTACCTCTACTTACCATCAGACACGTCCTCTATGATTTCATCTTCCATATAACGTCGCTTGTATCATAACGGCCACCATGGTAGTCGCGTTTGTCACAACGTTTTCTCCGTTGTTTGCATGGCAAGCAGTAACGCGTCCAAATAAACAACAATCGATCCTGGTTTTCTATAGAGTAAAAGACGAAAGCAGATGATGGTCTCACAACAAACATCAACAGGACATTTCACGACGGAAGCACGCCCGATTGGTGTAATTTCTTTATGACTCTGTAGACTCGACTTCGTCATTGAAACCGCCCAGAAATCATCAGCGCTTGATTTCGTCATTAATACGGCCCAAAAGGTATCAATACCTGATTTCGTCATTAACGCGACCCAAAAGGCATCAACACTTGATTTCGTCATTAACACGGCCCAAAAGGCATCAGCTCTTGGTTTCGTCATTAACATGGTCCAGAAGACATCAGCGCTTGATTTCGGCATTAACATGGCCCAGAAGACATCAGCGCTTGATTTCGGCATTAACATGGCCCAGAAGACATCAGCGCTTGATTTCGGCGTTAACACGGCCCAGAAGACATCAGCGCTGGATTCCCTCATTCACATGAACCTAGAAAACATCAGCCCCTTTTTCATAAGTTTTCATCGGCAGGATTTATGCAGGTGATTCAGAAACCTTTGTCCATGGGGTTAATCAATATTGTCTCCATTCAGGTACAGACAATTCACACGAAGTTCACCGAATCATCATATTTAATGCTAGCACCCTCGACCTTTTGCTGGACATGGAGTACCACACGCCTGTGTGGTGGCCGGTGGTACCTGACTGCACCAGCTGACAGCGCCTTATGAACACATGACATGAACTGTCAGTAGATAGGTTGCGATTAATGGGCGACCAGCGGGCTGTATAGTGGCCTGGAAGAATGGGGGCGCCGGGGTCTCCAGGATGCTATAGCGATTCTTGCCCCTTTTACTTAGTTTTTATCCACATAGAAGTATACCTGGGTAGCCTGTGGGTGGCGTGACATCGGTTTACTATATGAGCTTCATCCGGACGTGGTGCGTGAGTTACCCATGGCAGATTTACATAAAATACGGTATATTCCTTTCAAATCCTTAGGCTAAACGGCAGTGTCTTAAATATCAGAAAAGGTCACAGTGTCATTTATTCTCCGGACAAGTGATGATTTATAGGAAACAGGTATGTATAAGACTGCACTCAAGAATGTGCGCAGGGCACCAGCTGATTATCAATATGTTGTGATAGTTTGTGCGAGTGTGAATAGTTCACTCTGAAGCACCGCGGTGATTTCACAATCGATATCGATCCGATCTGATCATTATTGATCACTCACATAGACGCAGCAGACGACGATCTTCGCTTCGTTGAATCAGCAGACAGGCTATAACCAACGCACGGATGATCAAAGGGAAATTTGCAGGCTAATTAAGAGTTTTATTTCTACTCTTGTGTACTGTCGACCGACAATTAATGACTCGTGATGTTTTTGATTCTAAATATTACCCTGCCGGTACATGGTGGATTGCCGTGGAATAGCAATGGATCGCTTATATCTGATAAACCCAATTACATATTTCATAGGAAGTTGGTCTGGACAGGAAATTAATATGTTTTTCCTTCCTATTAAACAATAACAGCGAGTTATTGATCAATGTAACGACTGGATATTGCAACTATTGGTGTGTTTGTTGTACGTATGTTGTGAGATGTTATCCCCATGACGTCGAACATATGCTGATAAAGCCACATCTTACATTGCATTGTGTGTCAATCCTGTCCAGCGAGCGTCTTTAGTTTCGGCGCATTTTTTAACAGATGCAGCTAGTATTGAAACGGTTGTGTTAGAATGGTTGTAGAACATCCACAGCGAATGATAACAAAGACGGTGTAGATCTGACACTTAGAGGCGTTGTTTGTTTGAACAGAGATCACGTCTTGTTTCGAAACCACGACGATGATGTTGAAATACAAGCACGCTTATTGCTCCACGCCACGTCACCGACGAAATTGGCTTACACGATGGAGCAGGCGGGTCGCATTGCAGGGTCAAGTTGTCTTAGAGAACCAGAAATATAAAGCACCGATTTATATATTGAGTATTCATGAAAAAGAACAACACAGGAGCAATATCGATAACGAGTCGTATCAGTTTAAAATACTCAACTTGTCAAATGTGGAGTATATAAAGGCCGAATATAATCATGAACAGATTCCAGAAAGCTTTGCATCAATCCAAGGGCCCAAATGTATAACATAAATAATGAACAGGTGCAAGTCATCCTTCATAGCAGGCATGACGGTGAAATAGTATTTCCTTCACTATTGACGATTATGAATGTAGAATAAGCATATATTAGACAACGGCAACGAATAAGCGTTAATTATTGTGCAAGGCATCGGGCTGCGATAGCGCAGCACGCTGCGAACGAAATGGAGATTGAATATTCATGAACACCTTTCGCGCAGCAACATGGGATCTCTTTGCGCATCGGCTTCTGCGCAGGCTAGGATTTGCTGTCAGCGAAGCGTCAAACATGTCTGCCATGTGTCGAGTTTAGTAACATTCCTATTTTAACTCCACACCAGTTTACCCGGGTTGGTGCTGGTGAGTGGAACGGATAACACAAACAACAGCTACTATAGCATGATATCTTAGATGCACAAATAGGTTGGAATTTATCACCAAAACCTTTAGAGTGACCCCACCATAGCCAGGTCTCGCGCCAATGAGCACAAATCGTCTGCTTGCGTTGCATGAACGTTGCGATTCCGCTAGCAGGCGATGCGTCAGTGATGTCTGTTTACGTTGAGCGAACGTTCCACAACGATTCTGGCAATGTATCCGCCCTGCTTGTGTATATAACTGCTAACTGAAACATACTTACGATTACAAATTGTTTTCGACTTCAAGCCGACGAGCAAAATGGCAGCGAGTGAAAATGGCACGACTGGAGCCCATATGGCACCTGCAAACACTGGGGTCACTGTCGATTCTACTGGAGGTGACATGGGTTCTCATAAATCTTATAACCTGGCTGGAGAAAGACGCTGGGACCATAACATCCGGCGCGGTACTACAGGTACAACAGAAAGTAGCAGCTCATGTGGGTACCGGGGTACGCCTGGGTACCGCATGGCGCCGCACTGGGATCGATTCAAACCCGGCACTGATTCATTGAATGCTGAGAACGACCCTCGCACAGGAGACACCAATGGAAGAAAATGGCCGGGTTGTAAAGCAGGACCCTCGACGTTGGGTGCACCAGGGTACGCTGGAGCGGGCTTCCCGGTACACCCTCGGCACCATACGGTTCACAGTACCCGTGGACCTTTCGGGAGCGGTACTGTATTACCAAGGTATGGCCATTGTGGCGGTCATCCATCGCAGTCATCCCTGTGGACTGTCCGTCTGAGCGAGCCCATCGGCGTGCTCTGTGCCTGGTGATCAACCACGAGAATCCCTTCTGTCCTCCTTGAATGGAAGAAGCTGCAGCTGTATCATACATATTGACTTTATTTGTTACACATTGTCTCTTTTTAACTTATTTGTATATTACTTAATAAAAGGTATTACTCCTTAATGAAAGCTTCATAAGGGACTTAAATAAAAGGCTAGCTTTCGCCATGTTGCCTCCAAATCCCTTTCATACAACTAGATTTCTAGACAACAAGTCATAATAATGATTATGTCGACAAAGAAGCTTGGTATTTGCGTTGATATCGAGGCTCACTCAGTGATGGTGAGACGCCAGTGTAGATAACGAGGCTCCTGCAGTGATGGTGAAACACCATTGTAGATAACGAGGCTCCTGCAGTGATGGTGAAACACCAGTGTAGATAACGAGGCTCCTGCAGTGTTGGTATGACATCAGTGTAGATAACGAGGCTCCTGCAGTGATGGTGAAACACCAGTGTAGATAACGAGGCTCCTGCAGTGATGCTGAAACACCAGTGTAGATAACGAGGCTCCTGCAGTGATGCTGAAACACCAGTGTAGATAACGAGGCTCCTGCTGTGATGGTGAAACACCAGTGTAGATAACGAGGCTCCTGCAGTGTTGTTATGACACCAGTGTAGATAACGAGGCTCCTGCAGTGTTGGTATATGACAGCTCCTGCAGTGGTATGACACCAGTGTAGATAACGAAGCTCCTGCAGTAGTGTTGGTATGACACCAGTGTAGATAACGAGGCTCCTGCAGTGTTGGTGAAAGACACCAGTGTAGATAACGAGGCTCCTGCAGTGTTGGTGAAACACCAGTGTAGATAACGAGGCTCCTGCAGTGTTGGTGAAACACCAGTGTAGATAACGAGGCTCCTGCAGTGTTGGTGACACCAGTGTAGATAACGAGGCTCCTGCAGTGTTGGTATGACACCAGTGTAGATAACGAGGCTCCTGCAGTGATGGTGAAACACCAGTGTAGATAACGAGGCTCCTGCAGTGATGGTGAAACACCAGTGTAGATAACGAGGCTCCTGCAGTGATGGTGAAACACCAGTGTAGATAACGAGGCTCCTGCTGTGATGGTGAAACACCAGTGTAGATAACGAGGCTCCTGCAGTGTTGTTATGACACCAGTGTAGATAACGAGGCTCCTGCAGTGTTGGTATGACACCAGTGTAGATAACAAAGCTCCTGCAGTGTTGGTATGACACCAGTGTAGATAACGAGGCTCCTGTAGTGTTGGTATGACACCAGTGTAGATAACGAAGCTCCTGCAGTGATGCTGAAACACCAGTGTAGATAACGAGGCTCCTGCAGTGTTGGTGAAACACCAGTGTAGATAACGAGGCTCCTACAGTGTTGGTGAAACACCAGTGTAGATAACGAGGCTTCTGCAGTGTTGGTATGACACCAGTGTAGATAACGAGGCTCCTGCAGTGTTGGTATGACACCAGTGTAGATAACGAGGCTCCTGCAGTGATGGTGAGACACCAGCGTAGATAACGAGGCTCTTGCAGTGATGGTGAGACACCAGTGTAGATAACGAGGCTCCTGCAGTGTTGGTGAAACGTTCAAGTCATTATTTGTACATACAACGATGTTGGGCTCATTAAGCAAGATGATATGGACAATACAGGCGAGTTGGAATGACTGTGATCTGTTGCTTCTGACGAGTAGTCAACAGACAGATGTGCCATTATTTGTGTCATCTTATATATTAACGTTTGCAACGTGAAAGTCGACAGCAAGACTAGTCTGATACATTTATGCATACGAAAGTCGGCCTTTTATGGTGATTTACGCACTTATTTTAAGCCTTCTACGCAGCC
Source organism: Urechis unicinctus (assembly GCA_034190875.2). Taxonomy (NCBI): domain Eukaryota; kingdom Metazoa; phylum Annelida; class Polychaeta; order Xenopneusta; family Urechidae; genus Urechis; species Urechis unicinctus. The sequence continues at coordinate 63,666,654 of CM067358.1, read as the reverse complement.
CAATTTGCACCGTGGGTGTCTGATAAGGCAACTCAGCCACCTTCATTTCAGATAATTAAACAACAACAACATGATTAGGCTGTTATGTACATTGACCAAGACGAGCAAGGTATGCAGGCGCTCGATGTAGAGAGGAACACCGGTAATGATGGTTATACGAGCCTTTTTCAGCTCCATTTATCACGTTTTAGATATATTTCTCATCAGTAAACCCATGCTAATCAAGTGCAAACTAACACGACTTTATTCACTGTAGGCATTGGATAAATATTCAAACATATTACACTATTGGTCACATGCTAATGATGTGCAGATTACTCATTCATCAATATGACACTATGATTCTCGATAATGGTGACATGTCAATACATTATTGTATCCTAGATCCAGGTTTGTGTACCAAGTTACTAAGCAACCATGTTATACACGCTACATCACACACCCGATTTCGTCAACTAACTGACAAAAGGTCATTATTTGCCCTTGCACACTAACACAAATCAACGTGCCCACTTGAAAAGAGGTCTAAAACAGGATATTGAGAACCGCGCATTAGACAATACAGGCGTGAGTTGGACGTGCCATGACCTCTGTGATCTGTTTGAGACGTAATTTGTGTCGCTTATATATTAACTCGACACCACACTAGTCTGATACATTTATGCATGACATGGTCATTTACGCACTTATTTTATATTCTACGCAGCCCAATTAGTGTCTGATAGGTTGATGTTTAGCCACCTTCATGCAGCAGCCTAAACCTCGTGTCTAATTAGATTAAACAACAACCATGATTCATCTGTTTTGTAATGCCAGCAAAGTTGTGAAAGATTTGCATGGCACACCTTATATATCGGCACAGGACAATTACTGACCACGTACAGTATATAAATGGTAAGATGTACAATAATCAATATCTTACAGAAGATGCAATGCTATCTTTTTATCCCGCCCAGCACCCATCATATTAACCAGTGGTCTCAGCCCACCAGGCATCGCCCAAAATGCCCGTATGAACCGTCCGCTCTTGTATCCTGTGATATTTCGTTGCTGTTTTGTCAAACTGTGATATATCGTTGCTGCTATCGCATATCAATCTTTATGGTTATTGTATTCTTTATAATTGATCACATTGGCTGGACTTAATTGCACTATAGGTTTGGTCCAAACATGGTATCCGAGTGAGTAGTCCACGAGACAACGGCAAAAGGCCGAAATTGTTAATATTGCCTTTTTCAGTACCGGGTACCCTGCATGTACCTAACTTGTTGCTATCCAGTTAAACTTCCGATCAGCTATGCAGAGAATTCTCTCAGCCAACACGGTGACAAATATCTTTCAAAACGAACATTAAATGAAGCTACAAAAACTTTAAATTGAGGAACTTTGTGTGCGATTCAAACACGATTTTAGTTTTTTGGTATTGCTGGACTACTCATCATTATTGACATCGTAATGCCTCTTAACGCCACATGATTGTGATGGAATCAATATAGATCTGATGGTGCTATTTGTGGAAGTGCTGTTTTGATACATTACAAGTGACATCAATTACACACCTAGTAACACTTTAGCTTATGATATATAGATAGCCATTTACGATAGACATTAGCTCCATAGTTTCTATAAAAACGCAATTGAACATATTATGAACTACTATACCCATTGAACTAATGAGAGGAAGGTGCGATGTGAAACGTTGTTTTGAAAACAAAACCGTATGCTTTTACAGTTGTTGAAGAAACGTAACCGATGCTGTCCAATATGCAAAGCGCGCAACGTACAGAATGCCTTCCCACACTAACTTATGAGCTGCAGGTGTTGGCTTTTTTAGCTACTCATGTATGTTAAAGGACGGCTTTTTGCGAAGACCTCAGAGACAGCAGCGCTCTCGGTATGGAAAAACGTATGATGTGGTCATACCAATTACACTACCTTAGTCATATGCGTGTATATATATTATTGTACGTTACATCAAAGAGCCGTTATATAAGGAAATTTGATTAAGTGATGGTTAAGTACTTTATGTGCTATTCTCTTTGGTGAAGGATGACATCGAAGGTAGTTGTCTGCTGTGATATTGCCTTCAAAGAAAAATCGGGCCCGAACCAGGCAGAATGAGAATCAGGTATATTGCTGCTTATCTCAATTATTCAAGTGGCAGTAAATTAACCTTTGTAGCATTACTTTGAATGATGAATAATGAAAGGTTCGTTATTAACATTAAAGTTAATTTAACACATGCTACATCACAACGATATGAGCAGAATATTTGGTCACATTATTTGTGCGCCTTCGCGAGGTTCAGGACTATACAGCGGGGTGATGGCAATTGTGGTTGCAATTTGTTATCCTATTAAGCAGAAAGATGGGTTCTTGCGTGCTAGAATCTACAAAGTGTTTGGTATATTTTAATATCCGATAGCTACATATCAGGATCTACTAGCGAGGTCACGTATACAGCTTTATTGACTAACTTAATACGGTTTCCAATGGCCTTCAGTTAGTCCTCTGACAGGGAATTGTTTTATTAGGATTACCTACCATAGTAAAACTGTAGCGTTTGGTATCCCGATACGGTTCTGATGAAACCGGATAAAAATATACTGGGTTATTTCAACTATGGACGATCAATAATGTTTTACAAATAGTTTACGCAAGTATGAATTCAATACATAAATTTAATCCGGCAAAGAATAATTTGATTGGGGAACTCGAAATGGCAGTATGATGTAACACGGTAAAATAAGCATCAAGGATATTATTCCGTTGATGCTTGATATCCAGAGATAGTCGCAACTCAATCAACACTGTATTCATGTTCTAACAAATATACCGTACAGTGCAAGAACAATTGTTGCAATAAACGGAATAACGAAGCTTCAATTGATTCAATGACACTTTCGGCTAACAAATATACCGCGTAGAGAAAGAACAATTGTTGCAATAAACTGAATAACGTACATTCAATTGATGTCCATCATCATATTCTTGTTTGAGATGCTGTGCTGTGAGATCATGAACCATACGTTTCTGTCATTGACACTCTAGCTTCCATTATGAAAAATATAATGGAAAACTTGGCCGTATGCATAAGCGTTGAGACATTTAACATTCAAGCCAGAGGAATCCATACTTTCCTCGTTAGTCTTGGCTTGTCTTACTTACTTTATGAAACTACAATAAACAATGATTCAAGATGAGGCAAGAAAATATATTTATATGGTCTATTTTTGTGGCTGTTGTTATATGACATCATAGTTAATCAGAATAACTGTTGTCGTTAACAGTTGAAAAGCATACATTTTATGCAATAAATAAACACAACATTGCACAATATATTTCGTTATTTATATCATTAATCTTCTTAAAATAAATCGTTTAATTGCGATGGTCGTTTTGTGCTGAACATAAGGTACCATTTATTACCGTGCGTCACCTTCATTAGCAGGAGAGTAAAATAATAAATTGTTCAAATAGTGACTTTTATGAGAGCAGCGCACACTTTTGTTTTCGCAGCGAACAATACCATTGTTGCAATATGGTAATAATATTGACACAAATGTAATGCACTTAAATAATGTAACGTCGTCCGGTGCAATCGAACGTAAATCTCTTGATAATCCTAGAAGACATGACTAAGTTATAAAACAGCCAGCCGAATGGACACAATAAAGGAAAAGGTCAGTCGTCATTAATGAATTGAAATGCAATTTGCTTTGGGGTCTTCTTGCATAACACTTGTTACCAAACATTCAGATAGACATCCTTAAGGCCAGAGATCACACGAGTTTCGATGGGTTCTTAGAATTTTCACAATATAAAGCGTAACAAATAGCTCAATAAAAGGGGCATATTACAAAAATAATAACCCATGACTCATATTACAACTGCTATCCTCAGATGCAGTAAGTACAAAGATTTTGTAATAATGCAAATGTCTAGACGGACTCTTTGATCCTTGTTCGATTACAGGTTAGAGATATTTAGGTGCAGCTATTTCAGGATAGTCACGGAATCTCATTCCGTTGTGTGGCTGATTGACGAGGGTTAATACGACGTAAATTGTCAAGAAGCCCATGGGTGTTTAGGAGAACTTGGCGAACTGTACCAGGAAGTTAGAAAAGTTCAATATCGGCCGAATTGGCCAAGTTATTATGGATTTAAACTTTTTGGCAACCACAATTCAACCAATTTACATGACCATCGCACGCATTTTTATGATTTTATAACCGATCAAATTTATTAAAGAAATTATGCTGCCATTTTAGATCAACAATGATTTTGCCTTCTCAAGGAAAAGCTTTGTTTATTGAATATTACCGAGGGGTGCCATACTTGACAGCGTGTCGGTGAGGCGAGCAGAGAGCAGCGGCGACCCTTTTACAGACCGATGTGTAGGCGGCTGCTATTGTAAAGCCAGCCGAAATGATACCCGCTACAAAATGGTGTAAATTCTTTATCAATCGACTGATATTCAAAAACCCCAAATGGATATAGTTCTGTACGTAAAGGTCTGGCAATTTGAGGTTAATGATCCCAAAAATTTTCACAAATTGTGAACTTACATAATCATAGCGGTTTTCATAACGATGTTAATCATTATATTCATTATTTATCATACTTATATTGCAATATAACCTTATGGTTCGATACTTGATATAAAAATACTACTTGTGCTCAGATTAAGTATGTTCCAAGTATAACAAACAATTCATTTGCTTCCCAAGAGCCGATGCGTGAAACATAAACGCCCTGCTGGGATAAAGCAAAAAAGCATGGTCAATCTGCCAAATCTACTTTGCTTTGTAATTTCACAGTTACCTACTGTACCAGGGGAATTATTCGTTGCATTAATCGCTGACGCTGACGTTGTGACATCTGCCCCATAGTATCAGGGATTGCCTACGCAATCGTAAGCAATAACAGCTGTCATTCATCAAATCTTGTTTCCTTTTACTTGTAATTATGCCTTTGGGCTTAATGCCGCGTGTACGGGCCTAATGTTACGAATAACGTTCAAGCACTTTATATGGTCTCAATTGAACATCCAAGGTAGAACAAGATTAATGAATGAATGTAATATCTATGTAATATTCAGCTAAATATGGACCTATTTCCTGTTTGTGAGTTACAACGGTCAATGTTCTTGTTATCAACTTATTTTATCACAAGAATCAAAGCGATTGTTAATATATCGAACGGTTTGGTGAAGATTGAATTTAACTCCGAGCGGCTCCTGAATTAGATGCATGGCCATGAGATTCTACTGTGTTTTCAATAGTAAATATTGGATTGATTTCCAACGGCAATATGCCAGACCAAAATTGTAGTTTTCATTTATGAAGTCATGCAAACGACTGCACTTTCACAATTAAGTAAGTATTATTGTTAAGATAACGACAATAAAATATGTTCAGGTACATATTATCCGAAGAACATAATTCAACAGAAGGCAGTCACTACAAAGCAGTCTTTATGCTCGCTGTACTCACATACTCCTTTTAAACGCACTTCGCCGCTAGCGAATACAATTTGTTTGTCATACATACATATTGAAATACAAGGACGTTTGGGGGAATGTAAGTCAGTCGGTTGAGTGTCAGTCAGTCTGGATGGGCTGCGGTCGAGTGTTTTGCAAATCGCTCGCGTTGATGCTATCTTCATCATAGCCTAGTCCACACACATAACCTGGAATAAAGATAGTTGCCTGTAATCAGAGGTGGTGTCCCAACAGTTGCCATTATATATATAAGTCGCGAGACGATGCGAGGAAGTTAATTGCAAAGAACAAATTGATTATACTAGGTTCCCATTGCATTGTTTGCATTGCACGCGGTAGTAGTTAAGTAGTGAACACACTAGTTAATCCTTTTCCTTTCAGACGGTAATTTCGACGATTACAAAGTTTACCGATACCACTTACACACAGTTTGACCGAATGCTACGAAACCGAGCTGTGTTGAGGCGTATATTGCAGCTGTATGCATGTCTGCCTTTGTTGTTGTTTCGGTTGTATCTTGTCTAAATACTTATTCTTTTACATAAACAACGCACTCTGTAATGAGCAGCCACGTTTTATTAATTAAAATCAACTTTATTGGCTGAATTGAAAATGCCCACGAATTATCAGATTACATTTTATGGTGATCCTCTTGGATAAATAAATATGAGCGGTTGGTTAGAAATGATGTGGTAGAGTCCATGCATTACTCATGCTAGCTGTGCTTCCAAACATTAACAGTGCAATAAACATACACGACTTTGAAATTGTCAATTAACCAACCTCTCCGAATATACTCAATTGGCACGACATCCAATGACACAAACGACCAGATGTTTCCACATAATTAAGTGTTGTTCGTAGCTAAACACTCAAAATGTTTTTTCTGTAGGGGGGGGGGGGGCTACTCATTCAGTCTTACAAAAAACCACGAAGCCTGCCACACAGAAGTCAACTGGAAAAACTGGTATGAAACATTTCTATTTAAGTTTAGTGCGCACATGGAAGCTGACTTTTATGATGATTTACTCCGACAAGTTGTCAAATTTCAAATAAATATGCGCCTCAGGTATAATTTTATTCACTGTAAGCTGGATTCGAGTTGCACAGTGTATGATGGAAAGGTTTTCTCAAATAATGGAAGACTTAACCAGCAAAATGACAATCACAGTTCCACTTAGGCTGTGTTTATAAACTATTGCATCAGACATCTGCAGTGACAGTGATCTTTTTGACATTTCAGTTATAAAACATGCTTTGAGCAATCACACAAATGATTTGCAGGTGTTAAAATTGGACGCCACATTGACAATCATAGCGCTGTTGAAGTTAAATAGACACATTTAATGGCGCATCGAGCTGGATTAATGTTTTGTGTTGTCAAAGACATTAGAGCGGCTCAGTTGGGCCGAAACTGGAAGTATTGAGGGAACATATGAATAAAATTAATGTTGTCGTCTAACATAGGCTGTAGGCCAACGATGGTTTCATCTTAGCACCATCAGCAACCCAGTAAGTACGCACGCATGCATTGTGGGTCATTACGGGCCCAGCATCTTACGAGCTTAACGTCAGGGTTGCAATCTCATGAGTAGGTGACGGTTGATGTAAACCACTATTAGTTCACTTGAAGAAGGTATACATAATGTAATTATTCCGGCAACGAAAGCATTGGGGCACATTGAATTGGCTTACTCTTTTCGCATGACTACTTTACAAACAAGGAGGTCACATTAGTTTGGAGCAACATGCCGCAGTCGTTAGATTGGCCTTTGGTGTCTGATTTAATAAACTTCATAAAACCAAGGAAACCCACAAATCACGGTCTGATCCTAGCCATGGATGAACGCTGTCTTCATACGATGTTTCCTAAAACATACCACGAAAGAGAAGAATTGTCACTTGCAAGTTACCAAACTCTATACACAATGTATTTCGCCTTTAAGTTAGCCACACATCTGTTTTACTGAATTTCCCTCCATTTTCTTTCAGTTATATATATTCAAACACCAGCGCTATTGGCATAACACATGTCAAATATTTCCCATTGCTCCTGCAACAATTACTACATATTTCTACGCCCATCATTTGCCGCTTACTTCTGCATCTGACATTCGTTGTTGTGAGGTTCCCCTAACCATGGCATCTCTGAAATAAGTCAAACTAAAACACTTGGTCATCACATAAGTCATCCTTATTATACCTTCGAAAGCTTTCGACCTTTGCATTGTCCTATCTATTCGCACTGACTAGGTTTTCAGCCGCCGATATCAGAAGTTTGCAACAAATCATAACGAAGCGACAGAACGATCAACCACAAAATGCCATCCTCAATTCGGGGTATCCAGTAAAGTAGTTCACGAGATCATTAGTTTAAGGCCAAGCAATGCTTATTCCCGAACTTGTATTATAAGCTACTCACCAGTGTAAATCAATACTGCTTCAGTACCACGTACGATTTGTACATTGTTATATCATCGATGGTCTGAACATTATACATCCGTTAGAAATCCAGCTGTAATGAGAGACACCTTTGTTCATCGCCATCCCACATCATAATGCTCAGAAACATGGATATGAAAACAGAAAACCAAGCGCATTGGGAAGCTTTGGCACAATTATGATATAACGTTGTAGAATTAGTTGTCGCTGAAGATATATCGAATTTTGTGTTGAGAATAGTATTGGAAAGGAAAGAAAGTTTTTTAATAAGAATGCGAGCACTTGATACACTGAAATTTTTATAATAGAGAAATCGATACTAGCTGATAGACGAATGTATGGTTGTGTTTATTACGCATGCCGTACATATTTGTTCTCTGGATGCTCATTTGAAGGTTCACGAAGAGAAAGGAAAATAATCGTGTAAGAAAGCCACTCAAACAGAAATGCTCATCACACAAACTGCTTTACTTTTAGGGGTGCACTGAAGGTATTGCGCTATATATTAGGGAATAAAACCGGGTTTCGCTATAACGGACGACGTGGTCGTCATACGCATAATAATGGCAGATGCAGAAGCAAGTTGTGCCAGAGCATTTGTGTAGAAGCAACGTGCGTGCCGTACGACGCATTTACAAATGTTCCACCGACGATTAATTAATAAATAATGTTTACAACATATACATTCTATGAAGCCAAAAAAAGATGATATTCCTGTTTTTGGATTGTATAAACACACGAACGGTATATTTCAGGAACAAAGCTTTGTTGACAAAAGGCTGACTTATGGTTCCCGATGTCATTCATTCGATGACATTTGGCTTTGAATCGGGTGGATGAGATGTATAGTTTGCATTCATTACTTAATAAAACCTCTTGAGTCTGGCTACTGAACTTGTCTGGTATCAAATCTAAACAGCCCCTCATGACAATAATTTCTAGATAACGTATTAAAAGGGAGACCCGGTACTATGTTAGATCATTAGATTGGAGTGGCGAATTATCTTGTTGTAATATTATTAATGATAAGCTTTCATTTCCATGGCGTTTTATATAAGCTACCTATTTGACACGTTACTGAAGTACCAGGTATGTATATATGCATATATGCATATATATACATGTATATATATATTTACATATAAATACATATAAATATATATATGTATATATATACATTTATATATATAAACATATATATATATGTATATATATATATATATACATATATATACATATATATATATTCATATATGTATGGTTCATCTTTAAGTTTTACATCACCTATGTAAACGTTTACGATAAATATAGCAGTAAAGCATTTTGTCACTGCCAAAGATTGAATATAGGATAGCATAAACTTCGCACAAAGGTAACTGATGACCCTATTGATGATCTATTTCATATCCATCAAACAAAGGAATTAATGCAACTCAAGAAAATCTGTGATCCAATGATGAATCATGCTTCGGAACAACACGTTAGGCAATGTTGCTGGTTGATGCATATGGTCAAACACTATCATGATAGGTCAGATAGGTAAAGTACGGTAATAGTTTATATTTAATGTTTCTTCGCCATGCTTAATCAGACAATATCGGCGTGTTTATTCCAGCATAATATAATCTCCTGATGTGACAATAGATTGATGTGCCAGTTCGTATTGGTGCATATCAATTTGTTAAACACATTACAATTACATGGCTGTAAGTATTTATGTGACTGTTTAGGGCAAAGTAATTACAGTAATTGATTGCGGACGACTAAATACTACTTCTAGTGCCTCCTTTACAAGCGAGAGGTCCTGAATACAATCCAAGGCCATGTGGTCTTTATTGATTTCCAATAGATGATATTGGATTATTTACCCCAGTCAATGTGTCCGACGAAAGTTGATAGTTTCTATTTTTGATGCCATCCAGATAATTCAACTTAAAAATTAACTGCCTGTTATGTTATTTTAGATGTCATTTAGACAACGAGACGAAAGGATATAGCTTGATTATTCTCTCAGTAGACATTTCATTCGTTAAACCAGGAGGCAGCTTTAAAAATGCAGTCCATTTGCATGCTTTACTCTAGACACTTTCGATTTTAGCCGTCGATAAATGCATTTTGTTTGGCAATCATACTGTGATACCTTGAAGTCTTAGACTGGTATTCTGCGAGCTTAATCATGGCATCTCTCTTCTCGAATACACAAGTGAGAGAATTGTGAGAGCCATGTACACATAGGCTGATTGACCTTGTATGTTGAAACCCCTGCAATAGAGATCACATTTCACAAATCTTCATCACTTGATATAGCTGATATCCGTGAAAAGACGCTCTCGATCAATCTAAAATGTTTGTAAAAAGACACATGAGTAGTGATAATGCGCTGGTTGTGGATCGCCAGATAGCAACATTTTGTGGCATGAGGTACGGTTTGATTACAATATTGCCTTACTACATAGTGCTTCCATTTGGTCGGCAGGCTATTCATACCGCATATTAAGTATTGCAGTCCTTTGTGCAGATTGCAGACCCAAGTCAACGCGTAACATCGCGAATTACGTTGATCGATATCGATATATATATATATATATATATATATATATATATATATATATATATATATATATATATATATATATATATATATATATATATATAAATATATATATATATATATATATAAAGATATATATATATATTTAGATATATATATATATACATATCTATATATATACACACATATATATATGTATATATATAAGTAACTATTTTTTTTTTACAAGGAATCCATCAATTGAACTACATTTACTTAATCAATAATAATACATTAGCAAGATAAAATATTTCACTGAATCAATTGATAAACTAAGGGTACATATGTTTCTTAAATACAAGATTCATTGTTAGCCCTGATCAATATATTTGTTCTCATTCAGTATTTATTTAACAAGGAATGCATCACTGAAAACAATTCATTTGCTAGGATAACATGGTTTCCAAATAACGATAAACTACTTAAACCTTATCAATGATAATACATTCACATAATAAACTATTTTACTGAATTATGTGATAAGCTAAAGAAGTATAGTTTACTTAAATAAAAGATGTGATCGATCGTATGATTTTGTTTTTTACCCTATTTATACTATTAGATGGTTTTCAAATACACTTTCACCCTATTTATAACATTCACATAATGAATATTTCATTGAATTAATTGATAAGCTAAAAGAATATAGATGCCTAGGACAAAAGATGCATTTATATCACTGATCAGCATATTTTTTTTCCCATTCAGTATTTTTTTTTTACAAGGAATGCATTATTGAAAAGTTATCCAAACTAGAATAACAATAAACTACTTTTACCTAATCAATAATAATACATTCACATAACGAAAGATTTCATTGAATTAATTGGTGAGCTAAGGGAACATGTGTGTCGTAAACAAAAGATGCATTCGTATCATTGGCAAATATTATTTTCCTAATTAGTGATTGTTTTTTGGAAAGGAATTCATCACTAAAAACAATCCATAATGAAACATTTCATTCCCTTATTTGATAAGCTTAGGGAACATACGATTCTGAAATAAAACATGCATTTGTATCACTGATCAATATATTTTGTTCTTATTGAAAACAATATATATTCTAAACTAGTTTTCCAAACAATAATAATTTACCTTTAGCTAACCAATAATTACTTCACAAGAATAACATGGTTTCCAAATAACTACATTTACCTAATCAATTATAACTTTCATTTCAGAAAAGTGCTTTCTTTTCCATGGATTTTCGTAGACTTTCTGCTTTTCAACAGCAAAGACCTCACTATACATTAAAAACCTACACCATCATCTGCAACCATCCGCCCAGAATCTCGCATAGTCTGCAAAAGATAGAAAGGACCTACAATCCGTATACCTGCAAGAAACAAAATGGCGGCTGCACCAGATTAGGGTTCCTATCACGTAGTGTGCCGATCTACGCAATGGAATGCTATATATGAAAGATATATGGGCAGTTAGTACGGGCCTCGGCGGTCGTTAATCCGCCGTGGCTCGTTGATTCCTCCCTGGCACAATCCTGTTCTCGGTATAAACAAACCTGTTCACTTACACCATTAGGATCATTAATCACTTATTGGCATCATAATGCACCTCACAATTGTTGCAGCCCCTGTTGCAAATCCGCCTCTAGCAGGGAGTTTCTTTCGTGTCATCTGAAACGCTCCAAAGACAGAACTTCGCATCGACAGACATCTAGTTGAGGTACTCACAGGTTGTGTAATCATTTTGTTGGTTGCAATTTGCAATGTGCTCACCACAACGGAACCTCCTACAGACCGTTACGTTTTATCAGGCTTCTGAAAGTTGACGTATGGATGGCTGGGGCGCCGCTCTGCGGGTAAGGCAGGTCTAATGAAAGACGTTTTTCCTCCTCGTTTGGAATAGTTGGATGCTGTTTGGCACGCGTCAGTAACAGCAGTCCGAGAGGAGCTCCGTATACGATGCTGAACCCGTCTCCCGATCGTCCCCTACACCTGTACCTCACAACACTTCGGCACATTCATTTCATTACACAATCACTTTTTTAATCCTTATTATTTCCTTCAGTTACAGTTAATAATATGTGAATTACATCTAATACACCGAACCAAACTAAACCCATGACGCATTGTAACAGTAAACCACAGGCGACACATCTGACGCCATAAGTCTCTGTCAACTACAGGTGACACAACTGAAGCCATTAGTCTCTGGTAAACCACAGGCGACACAACTGACGATATAAAGAGAAAAAAGGGGCCATAAATCAGGGGTAAAAAAATATATATTGGAAACCACCAGTCTCCGTTGTAAACAAAAACGACGCCTTAAGTCTGGTAAGAAATCATATGATACAGTGGATCATTTATGTGGCCTTGTACTAACATTGATCAATGAAGTGAAGTAAAAAAGAATTTGTTTTTAAATACTAACTGCCCATTTATGATTCTATGTGACCAGGGCGATGATTAAAAAACAATGCCCTATAGTGACTTGACTTCATGAGGGTTTTAATTTGTGAATTATATGGCTTAATTCAGAATTTAGCTATGCATTTAACTTAAATGACTGCAACTTTTTATATGCAAAGGTGTGTGAGTCGATTTTTTATCTTGCAGCTGATGAGTTACTTTTTGAATGTGTATGCTACTTATTTAAAAGCAGTAAGAATAACATTTCCATTAACGAAATTCCACTTGTGTTTTGAACCAGTATAGTGGTTTATTAGTACGCTTTGTTGTCCACTAGATCACCCGGTGTCTTCTTCAACTGTATGACAAATCGATGTACTATGAACTAGCATTTAAAACAAATAATGATGCCAGATAGTTTACATTTCAATAAGGCAGATAAGTGGAGGTGGTTAGCGGATAGGAGAAGGTCATTAAAATGCAAGTACTTGGGATGAGGATTCTTAATCATGCAACCAAGAGTTCCCAGGCAGATAAATAATGATAGTTAATATGTTAACGTTGAAATGGAAACAGTAGCTACAATAAAGCGAAAATATGCATCCCAATTGTGTAGGGAAATCCGGATGAATACAAAAGAAAACTGTACACAAGCCTGTTCATATTAACATACAAGTGGCCGTCACTCGTACCAGCAACAACCAACTGCTAATGCAGCTACTCCATCAGCACTTGGCATAGTAGCTGAATAACACGCTGGTAGCAAGAATGCATCGCTTGACATTATGTTACATGGTCCATGTTACAGCAAGAAGGATACGGCTCTCACAACACTAAGTCATAGCGAAAAAGCTGATGGAATTTGTTCTGTTTTTCAAAATTTATATTTATTTATGTTTTTATATGTTCAGAATTAAACAGGCTTCTTTCGAGTTTTACAATATGAACATTCACGACGGTGAAACGATTACAGATTTTAGTCTCGTTTTAACTTTGTTTCGTTCGTTACCGGAAATGATGACATCGATATCCATCAAATAAGAGAATAAGATTCGGGCCGTCTATGACAACAACTGGCTGATTGTTTATGACTATTGGACCAATGTTTACGATTTTATAAGCTATCGAACATTTTACGAAAAATCTCCATGAAATCTAAGGATGCGACTTAAGCTGAGAACGTCTTTATTATCATCGGACACGCATTGACGATTTATAAGCGGCATTATTTGTTTAGAATTTAGCCTATCACTTGTGTTAATGTTTTGTCCATTTCCACTCTTTGAGCATAGTTTATTACAAAAACGATCGCCAATTTACAAATACATGTATTCTTAATAGAATGGGCTATCCTCGACTGAAATAAATACTACAACACGACCGTTTACGACTGAGTGACGCAACGTTATCCTCTGATTTCTATTTCCCTGTAAATTTAATGCGTTCCGAACCAAAATGAACGTTCTCGACATCCGAAGAATTTCACATTTCGATTCACGCTGTCCATGACAGCAATTGACCCAAATTTTATAACTATTAAACCGATATTTACCATTTCATACGCGTTTAAAATCTTTAAGAAAGTTGTCTACGTGAAAAAACAAAATTAACCTCAACACGCTTCGAAAACGACAAATATTTCGAACGAACATAAAAGTTCTAAAACTTGTTAGTGGTTGCAGCTTTCAGAAAATGTTATGTTTTTTCCAGATCGGACCATAATTGGCTTGTCAATTACGAATTGAAAGAATTTTACCCATTTTTGCCATAAGAAATTTTCGACCTGCTAGAATTTATTTAACCATGCATTATTTACAATTGCATATATTCCGATAGTTTGCAATTAAATAAAAGAATATGTAAACATTCTTTAAATCGTAGCATTAGACATAGCTATATTGGTAGTTGAACTAACTATGCGATCGGAACCGGAAACGACGTCATCAACAACCATTACATTTTACGATGCAACTAACCATGTCACTGACACCCTTCGACAAGATGGTTGTGCCGGTCGCTTCTTCAGTAAGAGTGTGACGGAAGACAGTAAAAAGGACGTCATCAGCAATCAAGGGCGTTATGAGTAACCGCTTATTGCTTGTGTAATTAACAATTTGCAAGGTAATTGAAAACATGGTAGCCTAATTGAATCAACTTTTGATGCACACCATGAACATTCCGAATGGAATCTGGTTGTGTCGATCAAACCATGCTGTGGCCGACCGGCATCATCGAAGGTGCCTTGGAAATGACCGTAACGTAGATAGTTATTTCATATGGCTTT
>CM067358.1:63576463-63648963 GCA_034190875.2 Urechis unicinctus | reverse complement strand
TGTATGTATGTATGTATGTATGTATGTATGTATGTATGTATGTATGTATGTATGTATGTATGTATGTATGTATGTATGTATGTATGTATGTATGTATGTATGTATGTATGTATGTATGTATGTATGTATGTATGTATGTATGTATGTATGTATGTATGTATGTATGTATGTATGTATGTATGTATGTATGTATGTATGTATGTATGTATGTATGTATGTATGTATGTATGTATGTATGTATGTATGTATGTATGTATGTATGTATATATGTAAGAACGTAAGTTTTTGTGTATGTGTATATGTGTATGTATGTACGCACGCGCGTGTGTGTGTGCGTGTGTGTTCGGCTGTTGGGTAGGACCAGTGTTGTGCTATTGTGCATCTCACACAAGCTATTATTCCTGCAATCAAACAGAAACCAAAGCAAAGCCACACAAATTGGATTCAAATATAAACATAACAAAAAAGCTTTCGATTTCCCAAATATATGGAAATTTAACCGGGCGACTAATGTTTGTATTATTCACCAAAGATAAAACACTAAGCCCGTAAAACGACAATCACCGTCTACTAGAAAATCACATTGCGCATCCACAATTATGGCGCCGGTATTCATCAAAGTCTTACCTGTACTAACAGGGAACAGTGAACAGAGCGTACAAAATAGCATCATGCATCCCGCGCAGGGCAAGTTCCCAGCCGTTGACCCCTGTGACGTTTCACGCATGACACCAGGCTTAGAAAGTGATGCGTCACACACAATACATGCATGTAGTGTACAATCGACCACCTCTGTGAGAATCATTTACGTCACTGCGGCGTTGCACTACCATCTAACGTTTATATTTAATAATGTATTGTGCTGAAATAATAGTTTTTGCTATCAAGGATCGTAAAACAACCAATATAGCTTTTAACAGGGAGCCGTACGATATCTTGTCGATTTAATTTATGCTGACGTCAAGCATGGTCTCATTGCAGGCTAATAATGGTTTCCCAAGAACCCAAATCGCGCGCAAGCTTTAATTATGGACAACAACGATCGACAATTCAGCACTCTACAAGCTATGGAAGTAGTCGCTTGTGTTAGTGATCTAGGGTGTTACTTAATGCACCATTCACCCTAATCATCTCTGCAGAGCAATCTGAAACATTTGGCATCACTATTTGTTCCATATAAGTTCAATACGACCAGCAAAGGTAAACAGAATGTAATTATTCCTGTGTAAAAGCACTGGAGCACTTTTGCTAAATTACACCCCAAGACTACATAATTTAATATAGAAGGAGGTCACTTTAGTTTGGAGCAATATCCCATAGTCGTTTATCTGGCCTTTGTAAAATTAACCCGTTTAAACCTTCGTACCCATAAATTGTCTGATCGAAGTCGTGCATGATCAACACACACACACACACACACACACACACACACACACACACACACACACACACACACACACACACACACACACACACACACACACACACACACACACACACACACACACACACACACACACACACACACACACACACACACACACACACACACACACACACACACATACCCGCTAAGATTGATGTCTTTCATTTGATCTCATTTGATGAGGTTTCAATAAGGGTCGTTTTACGTAAACAAACTTATGACATTACAAACACCTTTATCCGAGGTACCGGGTTGTTGTAACGACGAGGCGTGTGAAGTATGCAACGCCTAAGGCTACTTATCAAAGAGTGAATGCCACTTTGTGTGTGGTTATTAAGAGGAAATCACATTTACTCGCCAAAATAAGATATATTGTTACATCCTACAGTCGTATTATTTTACTACGATATGAAAAGCTATTATCAATATTTACTTGTCATAATCTGCACGAAATGGCATTCAGAACGTCTGTTTAAGAAATTGACGGTTGTTTGAAGCAAATGGTACACTTGGATTCACGCCATGATATTACTGATCCGTAACTGATCTTAGCAAGTCGCTGGATAGGTGAAATAGCGGTACAGTACAACGCGCATTAAATGTAGGACATAAGAAAGAAGGTGATGCCAGAAGGTCACGGGAGATTGGTAATAGCAGCGTACATGTGTCGTGCGTATTATGTGCTTACTCAGTAATAAAATTTTGCTATGAAGTTAACATTCGGCTCAAATTGGATTTATTCTTTAAGTAATGACCTTAAAATCAACGTTCATAAGCTAATGCAATTAAAAAAGTCATCTTTTAACATGATAATATATGGCTAGTCAAAGTTATACACAACATTATAATTTTGCAGAAACGGTATTTTGGAACCATGTCATACTGTTGGTTAATTGGTTTATTGTCTAGGGAACAATACGGCTCGTCATAGAACAACGAATTCCGGGTTGGATGAATTGAGATCAACCAGCTGTTGCATTATACTAATTGGCGTCACGGCTCCCCTCGTTAAACATGAGGGTAATCAAGGGTCAAGCTTTGCACTGTATATTTCATTTATAAATTTGCAGACATGTGAGAACTCTTTTAAACTGACCATATAAATCCGCATTTCAATGATGTATTATAATTGATACAAGCGCGTAGTAAGATATCCTGACCCGTTATATCTCGTTGTGGTAATGTTTGTTACCCGCCGCATTCCAACGTTCGAGGTTTGTTTCATTTAATTGAACCCGATGAATCCAATACATCCTCATGTCAAGCTGTGCTCAAACCAGATATTATTGAGTTCTTCTTTGTATAATACACAACACCCGGGGACACCTCAGAACATCCAATTAACCCATTTTGTAGCTAGCCATAGATGTGTAACTCTTAATGCCCTTTCAATTGAACATTGGATCTGCTGTTTCTAGAACGTGGAAAGTAAGCGGAAGCTAGAGATAAACTTTGCCCTAGAAAAAGACACTTTCTTGATCGTAAAGTAATACTAAGTCAACTAAAACCTGGTTTTGGCTGTGCTCCCTTGCATTGTGACAAGAGCCCCTACAATAAAGTGGCGTTAAAGGACCAAGGGTGCAGATACATTAATTTGCTACGGCTGTTAAAAAGAGAGAGAAAGGTGTGGTGTGCATGTGATTGTGCATGTTTGTATGCATTGGTTGGGGTGACATGTACACTTCCTTCGCAAATTCCTACAATACGCTGTCCTTGTTATAACATATATGAGGGTATGTTTGTTTAAGCGTGCAAAGAACGCCACTCGGTGCATAGATTGTGTATATATGCATGCCTGTATGTGTGTATTTACAATCACTATATGTATTCACTAATGTCGTAACTGAGGATCTGTCCTACGAGGAACTGATAATGTATTTATAACATGGATCAGTCGTTACCTTTATTGCTTGGTTTGATGATTGATTGCATTACAATTCACGGCGTGACATTACACCTCAAAATGAGTATCCGATGTTTTCGACCTTTTCATTGCCTTATATATTCTTGCTGATAAATTTATTGCTGCCAATGTAAACAGGTTCTGAATTTTGCAACAAGTCACACTGAAGTGACGACATTACGATCATTCATGAAATAGATCGGCTCGTACACGGTTTTCCTTACACTCCAAACAGGGCTTCCGAGCAAAAATAAGTAGTTCGCGAGAACATTGGAAACATACCGGGGGATGCTTGTTCAAGTGTTAATCCACCCTATTTCAGTACCACATACCATATGAATATTAACGTGTGATCTATGGTCTGTAATACATGCATGCGGTAGAAATCTGCTTGTAATGAGAAGCACCCTGGTTGGTCCTGGCTCTCATGGTTTACATTTATAGTGACATCATAAAGGCTTTAATATATCTCCAGAATATTCATTTCATTTGACCAATGACCTAATTTCTGCAAAATTAACAATCAATCCCCGTGTATCACCAACCGTTTCAGTATTATTCACCCCACATTAACCCTGACCATGTCCCAATAAAGAAATATGCTAACTTTGTTGGGCCATCTGCTCGGCAAATCTCCAGGATTAAAGGATAGCAGACAACTCTATTTTCATCACCCGACCCGTACTCTATTGCGCGCGTATGTAAAGAAGGAAATTGTAAATATGCCAATTATTCTGTCACGATTGAATCAGACACAGTGACAAATACTTGTACCAAAAGAACCTCACATGTAGCAGCTGTGTGATAAAAATAGAATTAATGTTTTTTACACCTATACCCAAGTGAGTTCGCAGTTGAATAAGGAATATGTGCTAGTTATTCTAACAAGATTAAATTACTCACAGCCACAGAAACTCTTGCCAAAATAAATGAAATAAAGTAAATGGGTGTAAGAAGTAAAGTACGAATTGGTGCATTTGGTATTACTGCTATTACTGCTCCGTCACAAAATTGGTGCTATTTGTGTAAATGCGTTTTTGACACATTGCCAGTGTCATCAATCACACTATATCACGCAAGCTTTCAAATTGCATTGTGAAACTTATCGGTCTTTTACAATTATAAGGGTTCGCGAAAGACACCAGACTGGCAAGCACCAACATTGTATGGATCATATGTCCGTTTTGGTAATGCCTTCAAACAAATCATGGCTTAACAAAATTCGGGTTAAATATTGTTCAAGCTGATTCGTCAAATGGCAGTAAGATAAGCTTTGTAGAACTGCTTTCAACAATGTTTAATGCACAGTTCGTTTTGAAATGTCATACCCTTTGGTCAACGGAAGTATGTAAGTCAGATTATGTTCCCAACGCAGTGTATATGAACCTAACTTTGCATTGCTCTATGTATAGTTTTCCCCATAGTCAGAACAGGTTATCTGAGCAACCTGAAGTTGCTCTCGGGCAGCAATAGGTTGCTAAATACTGTAGGCGCTGTTTTCATCATTTGATTCGGCCAGGTCTGCTTTGATATTGCCTTACGAAACGTTTTGCTTAAGCAGATAGAATGAATATCATGTTTATTGCTGCTTGGCTCGATGATTCAAGTGGAGCCGTTGTAGCGGTGCTATGAACGACGCAAAATTTAACACTCGTTTTAAAGAGGACGGCTGTAAGATTTCATTAAGGTTTAGTTAACACTTGTTTTCTGACGAATTAATGAGCAGAATACAAGAATAATCAGAATGTAATACAGGGAGTTGCGTTATGACTACGGTGCAGTTTTTTCTTCGGAATAAACGTAAATGCAACGGTGCACTTCCTGTGAGGATCTTTAAAGAACAACAACTACTAGTTGTGCGTCTTCACAAAGCGCAGAGCTGTTTATCGATGTCACCCAAGTGATGTACAGTTACGTTGCAATGTTTTATTCTATGAAGCAGAGATGGGCACTTGCGTATCATAAGAGCCGGTTCCCGTGGCGTAGTGATAAACTGCGTCGCCTTTTGAACCACAGGTTGTGGGTTTGATACCAAGGTGTGAAAAACTGACTGGCTCTCCGTGACTTGGTTGATCACGTTAAATGGCGGTCCCATCTCAGAAAGGGGATGCACCCGTCCCGGTAGCTCAAAAGTACCGTGCTGTACCTTCGTCCAAGCGGCGTGGGTTTCGCAGCCCAGTTTTGGCAGAGGGTTTGTGCCAAGTGGCCGCTGGCACTTAAGGGAAGCTATCCAAGCATCACAATCATCCTCATCTATCACCGTCGCGATATCACCTCGCTGTTGAAGGTGACCCCAATAAACCCCAATATTACCTTTACCATTTGCGTATTATAAGGTACACATTTCAGAGAGAATTAATATACCCGAGCGATGCATATTAGGGTCGTCTGGTTAGGTCACGTTCAAAGACTTAGAACTGATTTAATATTGTTCCCGAAGTCCTTCAGTTGTTCCGTTCGATGAGAATTGTTTCATCATTATTGCCTGCCAGAGGAAAACTATATTTGCCGGTATCCTGTAAGATCTAATGAAACCTTTGCCAAATATATTGGATTCTTTCAACGAAGGATTGGCATTAGTTTATGCGGATTGATTATGCAAATATGAATTTGATTCTCACATTCAATGTCAGCGTGGGAGAAATATTTGATTATGGAGCTAGGAATGACAAAATGATGTAACCCGGCAATAAGCAGGTGGCAAGGATTTGGTTTGGTAGATATTTACCATCCTTAACAAGTCAAAACTCAATCAACGTTGTGTTATTGTTCACTTTCGGCCTACACATGTGCCGTGTATAGCAAAAGTAACCATTTCTTATTATCATGTGTCACTTCCATAAAGGATAAATTGCTGGCGTGAGCAGGGCATAACTGCATCATGGCGAATAGCAATGATGGTGAAACCACCAGCTAATGTGAATATAGCTTATGCGAAATGACTAAAGGAGATGGATAATAAGATCTCATTCATCCATATATATATATTTATATATATATATATATATATATATATATATATATATATATATATATATATATATATATATATATATATATATATATATATATATCTCATATATATATATATATATATATATATATATATATAATTTATATATAATATATATATATATGAATATATATATATATGAATATATATATACACATTTATATTTGCATTTTTATACTTATATATATAAACATCTATGTATTATATATATATATATATATATATATATATATATATATATATATATATATATATATATATATATATCTATATATATATATATATATATATATATATATATATATATATATATATATATATTTTATCATATTACTTTCCTTACATTCACGCAACGCAGAATCATGCTTGAAAATATCAGTAAACTTAGTCCAACCATTTCTTTCACTTCAAAGCTGGTTATTTGGTAATTGTTCAGTACAACAGGAAATTGGCAAGACTTTGAAGATGCACCTGTCACCTACGAGACCATCTATTACCAAATAAACGTTAAATGGCCCTATATTGCTGACATGCAGTATCTGTAATGTATATGTATAATGCTCTGCAATGGCACTTGGTAAACTGAACTGCTTGTGGGTAACGAATTGGAATAACACTGATTCATTGTTGCACACAAATGCAGAAATGCTATGCTCTCAAACCAACATGCGCTCCTGAAGCTTCATCTGGGGCTAAGCAATAACATATGTTCTTTTCTAATGTTCGGTTATTATCAAAGCTGAGCTACTATTTTTCCCGCTAATATTTTTTGTTGTGTAATTGGGCAAATAGTTTCTGAAAAGTTTCCCCTAAATGTGTTTTTGTAACACATAAAGAGGCGTTACCCGCTGTGATTGATTACCTCACGGTG
This sequence comes from Urechis unicinctus, assembly GCA_034190875.2. Taxonomy (NCBI): domain Eukaryota; kingdom Metazoa; phylum Annelida; class Polychaeta; order Xenopneusta; family Urechidae; genus Urechis; species Urechis unicinctus. The sequence goes on along the minus strand of CM067358.1, from coordinate 63,641,750 downwards.
TCTCTTTATCGCTTGACTCTAGGAGACGATACCATAATTGTAAGACCTCATTCCAGCTTAATGTGATACTCGTTTGCTAAATAAAACAGTTCAATAAGGTTTAGGTCTTAATAAATTAGCCAGATATAGCTGGAGAATAAACATGGCAGGCGAAATGACCTCGTGTGCAATCTAGTTTAATCGTTCGACGTCAGTGTCATGAGGTCAAAGATTTACAGCTTTACATCTTATAACCCTTACAGCAAACGACAAATTTAACCAGCTGTTGCCTATACTGCTGACAGAAGATAGATCGATCGGGAGTTTCGTCGGTAACTGCTTTTCATGAATAGCGGTTAACATGTTAAATATCGGCTATAGTCACCTACATCGGTACTATAGGTCGTGTCACTGTTATGGCGCTCACATTCATTTCCATTTTGTGTCAGCTCGTTTTGATCAGCTGTAGAACAACAATATTCAACACATATATTTCACAACTCAGGGCATCAAAGCTACTAATTGTGTGGGCAAATTGCGCACCTTGATGTTGGTTTTTATTCCAACTTAGCCAACACTATCATAGATTTGGAAAAGATAACACAATGAATTATTAATGAATAAAAATATATAAAGCCTGTTATGACGATTGGTCAACAAGGTTTGGAATTTCTAGACTCCATTGCGATGAGCCAATGTGGGCTGTTACATCAGACACCTACCTACCTAAAGCTCAAACCTCCGTATGGTTTTTGTCTGAATGCATGATTTGTCGCAATGACCAACAAAATGGAAAATGTCAAAGACTAAACAAACATGTACATAAGACATATCAAAATATGAATTTTAACACTTGAATGAAGCATCAGAAGGTCAGCATTAATTGAGAATTATTTTTAAGATCTGTAGCTAGCATAACATAGACCTTTAATCAAGTCGCTAGCTGATCAGGTATTTCCACAGAGAGTGGTTACTTTGCAGTAGTACTTTGGTCATCTCGTGACTATTTACAACAAGGCCAACCACTTGGGCTGCTTAGAGTTAATTCGTATTATTATCATTATAATTATAGAACGCGATTGGTTTAATGCTTATGTTAACGCTTGCGCAGAAAGGTACCGAAACGTGCTTATGCGTTCTAACTCAATATGATCTAACACGAGTGTTTCTATTCTCTTCATCAACACGTATCTACATGAACGACATAGAATGATGTTGTTGTTACGAAACATCCTTAATTAACCGAGTACAGGTGTCCTATGAGCTGAACTGTTGTACATTACCCGATTACAGCACTTTGTCCAATAAGATGCTTCCATCGTTGTATTAATAGTTTCCTTGTTGCATGCTGGTGAACGCGCATGCGTGACATGCATCGAAGGCAGCACTTTCGTGTTGTGCACACCAATAACTGTTTGGTATAGAACGAGTGCGGGAAGCTGGCGCCCTCTACTTGTTACCCACCTCTTGTATGGTTATAGGCAGCACTTACAACCACAAACACTGGCTGCGTTGAGGACGAGAAGGGACACTTTCTCAATTCATATCTTAAAAGCAAAACCAAGTTTTATCCAATGTTGTGATTGGGCGGCAGTGGCTCCAGCAAAGCACCATAATTAATGATTTTACTCATGCAACAAGGCTACTTATTCCGGATAAATAATGAAATGAATATAAGTAGAACGAAATATTGCTGCCTTGCAGGTTATCTCTAATATCATACTATTTGTATGCTTAGAGCGGGTTTTGCATAACTTTCTGTATAAAGATGATACCGAAAGGTGATCAGTATTGGAATGCTTTCATACAAATTTCCACACATGTATAAGTAAAACACTGATGACCTTGTGATGTACACAAAAGCGTGCGTGTTATATACCGACGACCTTGCTCACAAGAACCCATAATATTGATCTCCAAAGGAGCCGTATGATATCTATTCCTATTTACCCCACAGTAGAATCTGGAAACGTACATAATCTTTTGATGTAATTCTCCCAGCGACTGTAAAACGCACTTTTTGTTTGATGTCATACTAACACCCGCCTTATACAAAACAGGACACATTTAACAAAACTAAACGTACGTGAAAAAAAAGAGGACGATAGTGTATCATTGAATGTAATTTTTGGTGCAGATGTTTGCTTCAAATAATAAGGCCTATACCTCTGTCAATCATATGTCTACTCATAGACTGTTAACTTAATATAATATAATATGCCCATTCAGCAGTCAGTTCGAGGACCATTTATATTGAATAAATTGTAGCATCCACAGATGGATGGGCCATAATCAAAGCCATAACATGGAATACTTATCGATAACAGAATGATTCGGAATTATACGTAACACATACAAATAATGGCGTACGTGACAGTACATGATTTAAGCATAAACAAAATTAGCTGTATCTGCTGCATTGGTTCATGAACACAAGGAAGCATACACACCTGTGTCTGTCTAAGTTAAAACAAATCGGCAGACGTTGGGGCTGGTATTAAAGGCGTGTAATGTATTCCTATTGTATTGTTGTACTAGCTGCAGGCTACGCTGTGTGCTTTCTTTACTTCAGATATTCCTCTAGAATATGCGAGCGGAGATCGCAGATCTATGCTTATGGCACATCAGCATTTACGTCTCCGCACAGAATGACGTTGAGTGTCTATGTCTAAACAATATCGGTTTGAATAATGCATTCATCTTTCATACGGATAACCCACATGTATAAGGTAAGCAAAACAGAGTTCAATATGGTTTTGAAGTCATGCACTCAGTTACACTATCAATTACCTTGAATGATATTTCACGATTTGAAATTCAAGCACATTTGTAATTTTGATTTGCAGTTACTGACCAAAGGTATACATATTGACATGTCAATATGATTTGGCGCTCAAACACTCCGCAAATATATATATATATATATATATATATATATATATATATATATATAGAGATATATATAGATATAGAGAGATATAGAGAGATATAGAGAGATATAGATATATATATATATAGATATAGAGATATATATATATATATATATATATATATATAGAGATATAGAGATATATATATATATATATATATATATATATATATATATATATATATATATATATATATATATATATATTCGTATGTATATATATATATGTATATATCTCCCCCATTTATATTTATATATATATAAATTTATATATATATATGTATTTATATATATTATATATATATATATATATTTGTATGAATACATAATTATATATCTATATATAAATATATATATATATATATATTAATCTTTATATATAGATATGTATATATATATATATTCATATATATATATATATATATATATATATATATAGATATATATATAAATTGTGGGGTCAGTATCGGCCCGATACAAGGAATTATTTCGTCTGTCCAAGCCCTTTGTTAACGACAATATTCTAAGCTACTCCAATTGGCGAACTGGTGATTTGCATCGTATAACGGTTTTCTCCATTGCAGATATTTCCAGTTCAAGGTAGGAAACACACGAAGGAATCACCCACAACCGTTCCATAGTCTATTCCCTCGATGGTATCTGGAAAGGGTTTTTATGTCAACAGGGCAAAACATTGCTGCATTATGTAACAATACTTGGGCTAAAGAGGAAGGGATGAGTCCATTTGCTCGATAAGACATTTAACCTGCACAGACGCTATGAGAAGCAAAGGTGTTCGTACGATTAAACACTGTTAAGTTATTGAAAAAGATGCATAAAATCTTCTGCCCTGCCGACCACCCTTTCTTTCCACAATGTGCCAAATGGCAAAAGCAGACCTTCCGTCAATCTATCTGCAGCGGCAATTATATACATAGGCAATGCGATCAACTACGGAAGCAGGCACGCCTCAGGTCAATGTCGTTTCATATTTAAAAGTCGCACCATTACGTAATTGGCAGCGCTGGCTACACAGTACATTCCTCTACAGTCTTGTTAGCAAAGCACAGGGACTTTAATGCTTGCTAGTATCCGTAGAATACATTTAGCCGCCCACGAATTGCTTTGGATGCACAGATAGACAGGCACAAGGACATATGCAGCAACACAACAAACATGCTTTCCATTTATTCATAAAACTAGTATTCGGTATTTAGACCCCTGCGGCGATAGCTATCATATATATAAATAACTACAAAGCGAGAATAGAAGCCAATAGACTAATTGCATTCGGCGATATTGCATTATTACAGACCCTGTATCGTCTACATAACGACGAACTAGCCAATATTAACGTGGCAGCATTCCTGTTGGGGAATGTAAGGCAACACCACACATTGAAATATTGCTGTTGTGACAGTTACCTCTGAAATCATTCAATAGATAGACCGTGGTCGTGAATATGTCCTGACATATCTTCCTTCTGTAATGACACCACACATTTAACATTATGATGAGATGACCGTCCGAGGCTGTGAGAATGTATCGCTTGTCATTTTATACCAAACACAAAATACTTGTTGCAGCAGATATATCTTACACGAAGAAATGGAAGCGTCAGTGAGATAATTGCTATGATGACCATGTTATCAGCATCAGACCACAATTGGACGCAAGGCCGCGAAGTACAAGATTCTAATGTCTTTTTTGTGTGAACGGGAATTGCGTTTCTGTGTATTAATACATCAGATCACTTAGTACTGATGTCCTTAAACCGTTTCTGATGAATACAATGAAGACTAAATGCAACAAATAGAGGAACGGAAATACAGAGAGCAGGATAAAGGTCGTTTCATTTTAGCTGGATAAAATGGTGGCTGTATCAGCAATGGTCCTTTTATGCATTTCACCAAAAGGCGGTTATAACAATATTCCCGTGCCATATTACACCATTCATTTGTCTTGTATTTCGCAAAGTTAATTGCGTCATAACCTCACCAAACGGTATGGTACTGTTATTGCAGCCTTGTGAAAACGATTGTCAGTTTCACATAGCCAGATAGGTAATGACATTCAATCATTCTAGCTGTTTTGTATGCAAGGCAACTCTGAATCATGTACAAAGGTAGTCATAGGTCTGTATTTGATTACAATTGATTTGATTACTGTCCACGGCTAATTGAAAATTAGATCAAGAATCATTTAACATCTATTTGAATTTTAATACTGATAGAAAATACATATATTACGATTATAAGGAGGTAATAAGGATGAATACAACAGTGGGCTATACGAGATTACAACGACTGAGGCATAAAGCGGGCTCATCCCGAACTTCAATGCTTTGCCGTAGATGAATCACATAGAAAGGGAAACTTACACTGCACAAGTTGCTTTATATTGTGTGCTGTCAAGAGAAATAGATAAACCAAACCTGATAGCTGAACCAGCCTCAAATCATAATGAATATACGTTTGTCGAATTAGATACGCAATAAAGGTGGTCTCTTCTTCGTCGTTTGATTGATATAATAAACAGCATTAATAAAGGAGCTTTACTGGCACACATGTATAAATATACATACCAATAAAGGGCATTCACATTTATCTGTTCTGTATTAATATTTACAATTACGATAGATCTATTACATATTGCTGTTTAAGTACATCGTATGGTGCAATTGGGAATATGATGGTATTGCGTAACGCACTAAGAGGTTCTGCGGTAATAGATATCTTAGTAGATTGCTTGAACATTGAGTATGTTTGAAGGTTATAGACCACAACGTAACGTGACCTGTTTATAGTCATCTATAGGTGTTATTCGTGTAACCGTGCACATTTTGTCAACTGACGCATCACTAACTTTTTACATCAGCCTTGCCCCAAGTTGGGCTTTCCTATGCAAGTCGCTAGTACTGTAAGGTGATAGTAGTGGTTAATAACAGGGTACCCGTAAGCAATCAGGAGCTTTATTAGTTACTTCTAATTGGTTGTTTGACAAACAAATTGGCCTTGTAATCAAACACACGGCAGCTTAATTGAGAGTTCCACTCTTGGCGAACAGCATACATAATTTCAATAGAAACCTGTTATGTCACCACATCAATGTTAATTGCTATGACAGACCTGCGGTATCAAAGTAAGCTTGGCAAAAGTAGTTATTAAAATTGGTATAAAACAAACTAATAACTGCAACATGGCGAATATATGTATATATATATATATATATATATATATATATATATATATATCATATATATATATATATATATATATATATATATATATATATAGAATATATATATATATATATATATATATATATATTCTCATAATATATATATATATATAAGTACAGGCACACAGCCATTATATATATATATACATATATATCTATAATATAACATAGTATACATACATATATATATCTGATATATATATGTATATTAATTATATATATATATATAAAAAATAGTATGAAGATATAATATATATATCCTCTGGGGTAAGAATAGAAACATGCATAATATCTATATTATGTCTATATATATATATAATATATATACTGACACCAATATTACAATATATATCGAATACTAGATATATATTGTTATATATATAATCGGTTGTTGATAAAAGATGTTAGTATATATATATATCGGCAAAATACCTCTATGAAAATTTCAGCACACTTATTCTACCTATTTTTATCACTTCGTTATTTGACTTTGAGAATGCACCTGTGTTCTGCGAGACAATCCTTTACAAAATGAATATTAAACTACCAGATAGTGCAGACATGCAGTCTCTGTAATGCATGTTTACAATGCTCTGCAATGGCACTTGGTAAGCTGAACTGCTTGTGGGTGACGATTGTGAATAATACAGATTCCTTGCTGCACACAAATACAGAAACGCTTTGCTTTCAAACCCACATGCGCTCCTGAAGCCTCATCTGGGTCAAAACAATACCATATGTTGTTTTCTAATGTCGGTTATTATCAAAGCTGAGCTACTATTGTCCCAGATAACGTTTGTTGTTGTGTAATTGGGCAAATAGTTTCTGCAAAGCTTCACACTGATCTTCCTCTTTTACAGGAACAATACACGTTGTAATAGACAGTCCCTTATATTAGCTGTTTGGCAACACCCACGCATTTAACTACGACATTGTCGGTTTGCATTTATAGTGATCCTCCCAGACCACACATTATTGTCTTAGTAACAAGCAAAAATGAGTGTGTAATTTACACACACGACTATGACAAAGACACGTCACCAGTTATATGGCAATCATTGACAAGGCGTATGAATAACCTAGGAAGTTGTAAGTTTACCTACCTCCCAGCTAAGTCTCTATTGACATAGCTTCCAAAGCTCAAATGTCCGTATGTTTTTTTTCTAAATGCATGATTTGTCGCAATGACCAACAAAATGGAAAATGTCAAAGACTAAACAAACATGTACATAAGACATATCAAAATATGAATTTCAACATTTGAATGAAACATCAGAAGGTCAGAATAAATTGAGAACTATTTTTAAAATCTGTAGCTAGCATAATATATACCTTTAATCAAGTCGCCAGCTGATCAGGTACGTCCAGAGAGTGGTTACTTTGCAGTTAGTACTTTGGTCATCTCGTGACAATTTACAACAATGCCAACCACTTGGGCTGCTCAGAGTTAATTCGTATTATTATCATTATAATTATAGAACGCGATTGTTTTGATGCTTATGTTAACGCCTGCGCAGAAATGTACCGAAACGTGCTTATGCGTTCTAACATAATGTTGTGATTGGGCGGCAGTCACTCCAGCAAAGCACCACAATCCATGATTTTACTCATGCAACAAGGCTACTTATTCCGGATAAATAATGAAATGAATATAAGTAGAACGAAATATTGCTGCCTTGCAGGTTATCTCTAATATCATACTATTTGTATGCTTAGAGCGGGTTTTGCATGACTTTCTGTATAAAGATGATACCGAAAGGTGATCAGTATTGGAATGCTTTCATTCATGTAAACACTAAAGACCTTGTGATTTACATAAAAGAACGTGCGTGTTATATACAGAGAACCTTGCGATCCACACAAAAGAACCCATAATATTGATCTCCAAAGGAATCGTATGATATCTATTTACACCACAGTAGAATCAGGAAACGTATATAATCGTTTGATGTAATTCTCCTAGCGACTGTAAAACGCACTTTTTATTTGATGTCATACTTACACCCGCCCAATACAAAACAGGACACATTTAACAAAACTAAACGTACGTAAATACAATCAGAGGATGATAGTGTATCATTGAATGTAATTTTTGGTGCAGATGTTTGCTTCAAATAATAAGGCCTATACCTCTGTCAATCTTATGGCTATTCATTGATTGTTGACTAAATATAATATAATATGCCCATTCAGCAGTCAGTTCGAGGACCATTTATATTGAATAAATTGTAGCATTCACAGATGGATGGCCATAATCAAAGCCATAACATGGAATACTTATCGATAACAGAATGATTCGGAATTATACGTAACACATACAATTTAATGGCGTGCGTGACAGTACATGATTTAAGCATAAAAAAACTAGCTGTATCTGCTGCATTGGTTCATGAACACAAGGAAGCATACACACCTGTGTCTGTCTAAGTTAAAACAAATCGGCAGACGTTGGTGCTAGTATTAAAGGCGTGTAATGTATTCCTATTGTATTGTTGTACTAGCTGCAGGCTACGCTGTGTGCTTTCTTTACTTCAGATATTCCACTAGAATATGCGAGCGTAGATAGCAGATCTATGTTTATGGCACATCAGCATTTACGTCTCCGCACAGAATGACGTTGAGTGTCTATGTCTAAACAATATCGGTTTGAATAATGCATCCATCTTTCATACACCCCATGTATAAAGTAAGCAAAACAGAGTTCAATATGAAGTCATGCACTCATACACTATCAATACCTTGAATGATATTTCACGATTTGAAACAAGCACATTGTAATTTTGATTTGCAGTTAGGTATATATATTGACAAGTATATATATATATAAACACTCCGCAAATATATATATATATATATATATATATATATATATATATATATATATATATATATATATATATATATTCCTATTGTATATATATGTAGATATATATCTCTATATCTATATATCTATATCTATATATATATATCTCTATACCTATATGCTATTCTATATACTATCAGATATATATCGATCTAGATCTACTATAATATCTATCTCCCTATATGAGTCTCTCTATCTAGTCTATATATGTGTATAAGTGTAGATATCTATATGTCTCTATATATATATATATCTCTATATATATATATCTCTAACCTGCACATATCTCTCTCACAGATATGACAATGTATATATCTCTTAACATATCTACAATCGTGCTCAAATATGTCATAGGCAGATATTCCGCCAGTCGATCTATGGCTATATAAGGCAATGCGACCAACTACGGAAGCAGGCACGGAAGCATTCAATGTCGTTTCATATTTAAAAGTCACACCATTAGGTAATTGGCAGCGTTGGCTACACAGTATATTCTTCTACAGTCTTGTTTGCAAAGCAAAGGGACCTTAATGTTTGTTAGTGGCCGTAGAATACATTTAACCGCCCACGAACTGCTTTGGATGCATTGCCATTCCTTGGTGCACTAATCAAAGCCCTTCCCACGTAATCAGGTGTTAGTGTAAGGTTCATAAGGTTTATTGAGCTAAATTAAGAGCATCGGTGCTTTATATCGTCTCGTGTAGCGCAAGATTATGATAGGAATACATAACACGTTAATATTCCCGCGGATTTTTGAATTATTTGATAGACAGGCACAGGGGCATATGCAACATCATAAAAAACATGCTTTCTATTTATTCCTAAAGCTATTTCTGCCATTTTCTTGGAATCTCCAAGTACTGGTCATTTTTTCAAACGGCTCTACAACGTTATTTAAAATGCTGTCATGTCCGCATGTTTGCAATAGTAGACAGCTCTCTACTATATTAGCCACAAATATTGATAACATTTGTCGTAAGAAAGCAAAAACGATCTATGGGCGATTGAGGACAGTCAATGCACTGTGACTTGTATAGTATATGCATTCATAGAGGTAATTTTTCTGTCAATAGATGTTCCATGAAATGGCTTGTTTATTACTTATCTAGCCATGGTCATCACAATTACTTCATATACGCTGCAGCCTGGGCCATAATTTTTGCAACCCTATGTAATGAAAAAGGTATGCCCAAATAAGCGCGAAAACATAGTCGAATGCTAAGCAATCGCCTTCGTCTTTCTTTTGTCCTTATGAAATTTATGTTTTGTATTTGCCATCTTTTCGAGTGTTAGTTTGAATGAGAAGAGTACTCTAAGGCACTGGTAATTCAAAACCAACAATATCACATCGGATTTATTTATTCAATTTTGATCATAATACATCTTACACAATGAACAGTGATGAACTTTCGTGCCTATAGACGAGCAACAGACACGGTTATATTATGGATAGATCCTTTGGATTACGTTTGGTGTTAATATATGTTTTAGAATTCCCTTTAGCCTTAACTGTATGTCTATTGTATATCTAAATTGATTTATACAGAATATGATTGTAGCTTGCAATCACTGATCAAATGCCATCTGGTATCAATTAATTCACTTCGAAATCTAATTCCATGGCGATTTCTTAATTTGCATTTGCATGCTGATATTTCAAATTGTCGAATGCAATCAAACCTAACTAGGTTATGTCGCTTTCTCTGCTGTACCTATTCCCCAAGGGGCCCGCAGCTAAACATCTGCCATGTGTGATGTTAGTAACATACCTGTTTTGTGTTATTATCCAGCCAATGGCCCGAATGCAGAAAAGAGGCGTCATCTTTGAAATCATGTTGCAGCCATACTGCGAAGTGCGTTAGGTTGTTTACGACATCAATTCGCATTTCTCTAAGCGGATATTGAACTAATACTGTAGAAAGTTTACACTCTCTCCCTCTCTCTCTCTCTCTCTCTCTCTCTCTCTCTCTCTCTCTCTCTCTCTCTCTCTATATCTTATATATATATATATCTCTATATATATATATATATATATATATATATATATACATTATACATAGATATATAATAACTAATGCACTTCGTAGAACAAAACTTGCAATGTAGATTTCTAGTTCCACTAGATATACCGCATGCCGCAACTAAGCCAATAATATCACATGGTGTACCACAACAATGAATGTGCAGTCTGATTCAAAGCACCTGGATTGATCACGTTAATAGTGATTGCATGGTATAGTCATGCTTGGTATAGTCATGTTTGACGAGTATATGAAAGCGGCGGAAAAAAACTGAGAGATGAAAAGGTAAAAACCATAGACGCTTTGATCACAACCTAATCTGGGTACAGAGTTGTTACTTTGTCTCGTTTCAAAAGACCACAGATGATTAGGCACCTGATCCTGATTGTACAATGCTTGCATTGTTCATAAAGATGCTGGACACTGTATCTAGGTTTGTAATGTTGAGCAGGTTGCATTACCCGCTCATATCATGGCAGTAATCATTTTCAGTAAGGTAGTCAATAATTGATTAACAATTCATCGGTTTTTTAGCTCCAATATGTCAAATTAGGTCTTGGTATTTTGCCACATCCTATAGAATAAACAGTTTAACACCTGCAAAAGTACACGATTTCATTTTCTGCATTCTGTGTTTAGACCCATGCGTCGATAGTTATTATATATCTAAATAACTACATAGCGAGTATAGAAGCCAGTAGACTAATTGCAATCAGCGATATTGCATTATTACAGACCCTGTCTCGTCTACATAACGACGGACTAGCCAATATACGCGTGGTAGTATTCCTATTGGGGAATGTAAGGCAACGCCACACATTTGAAATAGTGCTGTTGTGACAGTTACCTCTGAAACCATTCAATTCGAATCCAAATGCCTTTAACCGATAGACCGTGGTCGTGAATATGTCCTGACATATCTCCCTTCTGTAATGACACTACTCATCATATATATACCAGATTGTATATATCTCATAATTAAGCCTGTTTATAAAAAAGACGTAGGCTTCACGCAAGATGAGCTACGCTTAGTGCAAAAGAAACAAAATTAACATTGGGTGGCCTTATATGCCAGGTATAAGGAGAATGAGTTCAGTTAATTTTTGATAATCGTTTGAATCTTACCCAGAGGAATTTAGGATGTTCTCAGTGGAACGGAAGAAACAGTAAATTGTGCTCAGACAAACATTGTAGCTATGCAGAACTTAACCCATGTTTTTCTCACAGAAGATATTGTACGATATACACTTTGGTGCCTTCAAAATAGATTCCCGCCATGGTTACTTTGCTTTGTAGCTTGAAAAAAACAAAAACAGACGATATGGCAATATTGCGGCAGACTATCAATAGTTACACGTACATCGCTGAATGATTGTTGGGAAATATAATTGATACGGGGCGTTGTGTTGTATGGCACCAGATGTATTATCAACGGCGACATAAGTATACCCGACCAAGATATTAAGTAGTACAAAACAATAGTCCATTCACTAATTCCATAGCATTATCGTGGTTTAAAGCGTGATGGATTGATTTTTCAGCACGCGTGGCGTCTGGTTCCGAAAAAAAATGATCATCATAGCAATTATCTCATTGACGCTTCTAGTTCTTCGTAGGAGACATTTCTGCTGCAACAACTATTTCCTGTTTGCGAGACATTAGTCGATGTTAAGCAATCAAAGGTTAATGGAACCCATTTGAGTATCATACAAATATCAACAATGGCACAACAAGCAGTAGGTCGGAGCAATTCTGAAGATATATCTTCACTATGACTATATTTTTCTCTGCCATTTCCGCGCTGTCCTAGGCACCACAATTGGACGCAAGGCCGCGAAGTACAAGATTCTTATGTCTTTTGTTGTGTGAATTGGAATTGCGTTAATACAACAGATCACTTGGTACTGATGCCCTTAAAAGGTTTCTGATCAATACAGTGAAGAATAAATACCAAAAATAGAGGAACGGAAATACAGAGAGCAGGATAAAGGCCGTTATATATTAGCTGGATATAACGGTGGCTATCCCAACAATGGTCCTTTTATGCATTTCACAAAAAGGCAGATAAAATAATATTCCCTTGCCATATTACACCATTCAATGTATATATGTATATATATATATATATATATATATATATATATATATATATATATATATATATATATATATATATATATATATATATATATATATATATATATATATATATATATATATATATATATATATATATATATATATATATATATATATATATATATATATATATATACATTTTAAATATTTAGTTCCTTGCATACACGCAACACAATATCATGCTTGAAAATTTCTATCACTTAGAAGCTGGTTATTTGACTTTGAGAATGCTCCTGTTTCCTGCGAGACAATCTTTGACACAATGAATACTTAATGACCCGATAGTGTAGACTTGCAGTCTCTGTATTGCATATTTACAATGCTCTGCAATGGCTCTTGGTAAGCTGAACTGCTTGTGGGTGACGAATGCGAATAATACAGATTCATTGTTGCACACAAATACAGAAATGCTTTGCTCTCAAACCCACATGCGCTCCGGAAGCTTCAACTGCGGCTAAACAATAGCAAATGTTCTTTTCTATTGTTGATTATTATCAAAGCTCAGCTATTATTGTCCATGATAAAATTTGTTGTTGTGTAATTGGGCAAATGGTTTCTGAAAGCTTCCACTAAATGTGTTTTGCAAACATATGAAGAGGCGTTACCCGTGGGATTGATCACGGGGTCTCTTTATCGCTGGACTCAAGGAGACGATGCCATATTTGTACGACGTCATTCCGGCTTAATGTGATTCTCGTTGCTGAATAAAACACTGCAATAAGGTTTTGGTCTTAATAAATTAGCCACATATAACTGAAGAATCAACATGGCAAGCGAAATGGCCTCGCGTGCAATTGAGATGTATCTGTGTCATGAGGTCGAAGATTAACATCTTTGCATATTATAACCCTTGAAGCAAATGGCAAACTTAACCAGCTATTGCCTACACTGCTGATAGAAGACAGATCGATCGGGAGTTCGACAACAATATTTCGTCGGTAACAGCTTTTCATAAAGAGTGGTTAACTTTCGGCTTTTATCACCTACATTGCAACCAAGGATTACCCTATATGCTATAGGTGTCGAAGCGTTAAGTGGCGTGATCATGTTATTCACATGCTATAATAGGTCGCGTCATTGTTATGCGCTCATATTCATTTACCTTTTGTGTCAGTTCGTTTTTATCAGCTGCAATATTCGACACATATATTTAAAAACAAAACTCTAGGCATCAAAACTACTAATTGTGTGGACAAATTGCTCTCCTTGATGTTGGTTCTCATTACAGCTTAGGCAACACTTACATAACTTTGAAAGAGATAACACAATGAATTATTATTAATGAATGATTTATAAAGCCTTTTATGTCGATTGGTCAACAAGATTTGGAATTTCTAGACTCCATTGTGATGAGCCAAGGTAGGTTGTAACGGCAGACACCTACCATTTCCTATAATTTCAACAACAATTCACTTAAGATTTTGATAATAATTTAAACATATCTCACCAATCCTTATTAGTTCACCGAATGTTACGAAACCCAGCTGTGGCAAATATGATAGCATGAGTGTCTGTCTATATTGTTTCAGTTCTATTTCAACTGATCTTCCTCTTTTATAGCAACAAAACACGTTGTAATAGACAGTCCCTTATATTGGCCGTTTGGAAACACCCCTGCTTTTAACTACCACGTTATCAGTTTGCATTTATAGTGATCCTCCCAGACCAAACATTATTGTCTTGGTAACCAGCCAAAAAAAGTGTGTAATTTACACACACGACTAAGACAAAGACACGTCACCAGTAATATGGCAATCATGATAAGGCGTATGAATAACCTAGGAGGTTGTAAATTTACCCTACTCCCAGCTAAGTCTCTATTGACATAGCATCCAAAGCTCAAACGTCCGTATGGTTTCTTTCTGAATGCAAAATTTTACGCAATGATCAACAAAATAGAAATGTCAAAGACTAAACAAACATGTACACAAGACTTATCAAAATATGAACCTCATCACTTGAAGCATCAGAAGGTCAGCATAAATTGAGAATTATTTTTTATATCTGTAGCTAGCATTACATATACCTTTAATCAAGTCGTCAGCTGATCAGGTATTTCCACAGAGAGTAGTCACTTTGCAGTAATTCATCTTGACTTTTTTTACAACAAGGCCAACAAGGGCTGCTTAGAGTTAATTCGTATTAATTATAGAACGCGATTGGTTTAATGCTTAGGTTAACGCCTGCGCAGAAATGTACCGAAACGTGCTTATGCGTTCTAACTCATCTCCACGTTGAATTTATTGTTTCTTTGTCATGAGTATGAGCTGGTATGAATGATGTTTACATCAACGCCTTTTACAGCAACTCGGTCAAACACAATTTTGAATTTCTAGACTGCCGATGTTACTTGGAATCAACGGGATGTTCTTGTTACATGAACGTTTATACCTGCTGTTATTTTACCAATTCCACTTAGACACAGTTCATACTGTATACATGAACGAGCAACTGAACACATTTCTATTTTACCATTACAGCATAATTGAACCAGTATGTTTGTACCCTGTTGAATGCACTTTGTTGCCCGATCCGAACAGTCACTCATTGTCTAATTGCTCATGTTTCCATCGTTGAATTTATTGTTATAACATGCTGTATTCACAGATTGGCTTTTATTTTCTTCATGCAAATACCGACGACATATTACATGAACGACATAGAAATGCATGTTATTGTTACACATTACACCCTAATGTTACCGATACACAGGTGTCCTTGCGAGCTAAGATGTATTTACATTACCCGATTACATGCACTTTGTATCGCTTAATTGGCATGTTTCCATACGTTCAATTTGCGTAGTAATAAGGTTATCCGTATTAGCTGACTGCTGAAGAATGATTTATTGTACACAATCGCAGATTTGGTTCGACCAAGGTGTTTCATATTGTTTGACCAGATTGATATTTATTGCGAACTCGTGATAGACAGCTGACATGTGATCTCAACACAATAGAACATTAAGTTACCTTGAACTGTTGTTAAGCGTGACTGATCGTCCTTATTCTGCACATTGTTATAGCACAAAGATTTTGAATTTGTAATTTATTTTGAATGCCAATGGGAACAACAATGATTATACGTTGCACAAGAACTGCTGTTAATGTCCTTGAACTACAAAAATTGACAATAATACAAATGGACCAGCATAAATTGCATGCAAGAACAAAAAGTTGAGCAGCGCGCTGTCCATTGATGGTTACGAATTCAGTACATCATACATGTATTTAATTTTGCTCTTATATAGATGCAGTCGAAATAAGCACATGTCAGGTAATGTTCTTACAGCAACGCGTGATATTACTATGAACAGTATTGTTTCATTCTTTACACAACGTTGATACAAGCAAGGCCAAACATCCATGCGGATGTGTTTAGCAGAGCTGTACTAACTTCCAGAAAAGTCAGTCGATAACTGTATGTCAATTGAAAGCTGCAGACATTAGACTTATCAATTCCATTAAGTATGGTGAACGCGCATGCGTGACAAGCCACGAAGACAGCACTTTCTTGTTGTGCACACAAATAACCGATTGGTATGGAACGAGTGCGGGACGCTGGCGCCCTCTACTGGTTACCCACCTCTTGTATGGTTATAGGCACCACTTACAACCACATACACTGGCTGCGTTGAAGACGAGAAGGAACACTTTCTCAATTCATATCTTAAAAGCAAAACCAAGTTTTACCCGATGTGGATGTGATTTGGCGGCAGTCACTCCAGCAAAGTACCACAATCCATGATTTTACTACTGCAACAAGGCTACTTATTCCGGATAAATGATGAATTGAATATACGCAGAACGAAATATTGTTGCCTTGCAGGTTATCTCTAACATCATACTATTTGTATGATTAGAGCGGGTTTTGCATGACTCTCTGTATAAAGATGATACCAAAAGGTGATCAGTATTGGAATGCTTTCATACAAACTTCCTCGCAAGAATGTATGAGTTAAACACTGAAGAACTTGTGATGTACACAAAAGAGCGTGTGTGTTATATACAGTGCACCGTGTGATATGCACACAAGAACGAGGGAGTTGTAAACAGAAATCCTTATGATACATACAAAAGAACATGTTAGTTATGCTCAGTGCCTCGCAACTTCACCAGCAGTATCGTAAACAGCGACATGACATTACCCGATGACGACAGGTTAAGCAGTAATGAGCAACGTTGCACACACGCGCAATTGAATGTGATAGCATCGTTGTTGGTTGAAGCATAAATTTCACGCAAGACAACAATGTACCTGACGGTTTATCATCATCTTATAGCAGAAGCTATGAGCAAGATATGCTTTTGTGAAATCACACTGCACATGTAAGGATGGGTAACGCTTTTCACTGGATATTGCAATACTAACATGCTTTATTACACATATCGACTGCCGATATGTTTCGCAGGGTGTAAGGTACATTGCGTCAACAGCCCAGGAAGTGATGCGAATTTGTTATTACGGCTCTGTTGATCGTGGAGCATTATTATTCAATGTTATTCAGTTGCTTGCAATAATATTTGCATCTCGGAATTATACGTAAAACATACAAATAATGGCGTACGTGACAGTACACGATTTAAGCATAAATGAAGCTAGCTGTATCTGCAGCTATCTAACATTAAAACAAGGAAGCATACGCACCTCTGTCTGTCTAAGCAATCGGCAGATGTTGGTGCTAGTATTAAAGGTGTGTAATGTATTCCTATTGTATTGTTGTACTAGCAGCAGGCAACACTCTGTATTTTTTTTTGCCTCAGATCTTCCACTACAATATGCGATCGCAGATGCTTATGGCACATCAGCATTTTCGTCTCCGCACAGAATGACGCTGAGTGTCTATGTCTAAACAATATCGGTTTGAATAATACATTCATCTTCCATCGGATGACCGACATGTATAAGGTACACAAAACACATTTCAATATAGTGTTGAAGTCATACATTCAGTAACACTATCAATATCCTTGAATGGTATTGCATGATTTAGTGCTCATACATCCATTTCTCATCTTTTTGTCTTCATATATTCAACGTAGGTTTCATGTACCATTGATCGCAATCTGACGAACGTTGTTATCGAGGACACGATTGGAATGCGCCTGTGGGAATAAGCTAACCCAAATGTTTATTAGTTCATTAACATTCGCTTGACAGAAAACAATGACAACCCAAGGCCGCCAGGAACTAATATTTCGAGACCAATGCTGCATTCATGGAATTGTAATTTTCCCTTTGGGCCATGTAAACACACGCAGACGCGGCCCCCATCATATGTCGATAAGCTGAATTGAATACACAACAAGTCAGGATACACGACAAGACAGCAACATCAGCATATGTACGCCTATTATTTTGTAAGATATATTCTGATAGGGAGTACGTTTCACATTGTATAATTTCTCAATGAATGGTGGTGATAATTGTTTTCTTATGACCATTGCTGATATTGTTACTTAAAAATCGTTTTTAAAATGTTTTATACATCGCAGCATATAATTGTATGTGAGAAAATGGGGGATGGGTTTTTAGTCGGTAATTTCAACTCGTTGATTAGGTCTAGTCCATTCGGACACCAAGGTCAACCGGTTATGTTAAAGTATCATTCATTAATGTTGATGGGACGTCATGCATAGCCAAACTTGGTATGTGGTAGACACTGCGAGATCTCCGAAACCAGTAATCATATGAGAAAATGATTGAATTTCGGTCCTATTGCATCCATTAGCCTTTTTGTTGTCAAATTTCAAATACTGTTTTCAAAGCGACGATATCGATAAATTATCAAATATTTGGTGCTTCCAATACCAGGATAAGCTTTTTGTGGCATATAGATCGGAATATAATAAACTATGCGCACCATTATTGAAAAATGCATCATTACATTCGCCAACTGAATTATCTACATAGTGTCATGCGCGATATTTGAAATATTTAGCCTCATCAATTGAAAATATCTCAGGTCATAAACAAGGCCACAATATGCTGCGGTAGGGTATTTCGTTTGAGTTCTGTCCTTGCCCACGGTGTTACCAATGTGTGCAGATGTACCAGAAGATGTAGGTTTAAGAACGTTTGTATCCCCAAATTCTAACACGAGCAATATTTGTTCGTAATCCGCTTTCGCATTCTTCCAGTATGTGTATGACATAATGAAGATATGATGAATTACACATTCTCATGTTTTCAACAGTAGTGTACAGGCTCAATTGGAATGAGCAGTGAAGGTATTTTTTCATCACAACTGAAACTGCTGCGTGGCTGAACTGTTGACTTGATTGATGGCTATGATGAGATCACGGTATCCCTTACTTCTGTTCATGAGTAAATATGTTTATTTGGAAGGAAAACTTTAGTGTGAGACGAACATATGCGCGGTTCTTAGTTTGCGTCATCTATGTCACTGGCTTTTAGTCCTCACTCCCGAGTAAAGTGTAATGTCATCACTAGTTTCTATCATTATTTCTACTATTGTGAGCCTCATTGACATTATGTAATTAAATAAAGAGGATAAAGGAGCCCCAGACCTGTTATTTATTGTGAAAGGCGAGGCCCTACATCAGATCATACAGCATGAAATAATCAATGAACGAAGGCATATAAGGGTGAAGACGAGTAAATATAATGACCAGATTAAAGCTGATCGAGATTATTCCTATAAATGTAATGTCAATGTAAATCGCATTTGTCGTCATACTCACAATCCTTTAACCACGCATAGATATATTACTGACCTTATTGGTCGTGCGGTACTGTCATCATATATGCAAATAGCTGCTTCGATGCCGATTTGGGCTGATTAGAGCAACTTGATGACATGAATATTGTCACAAATGATCAAGACACATCAACGCTGAATTGAGTCTTTATTTGGACAGTAGTTTGCTGATCCAATGTTCGGTATTCACTGAAATGTCATAGCTGTATGAAGGAGAGTAAGCTGCAATAAGACAAGAAACTGTTTATTTACGCTAAGCACTTACGCAAAGCTCGTAACACAAGACACCGCTTCAAAATACAATCTTTCCCCATCGCAGATTTTGCGAGTAAAGCTACATGAGTTTACTAACCGTGTTCAAGTGGATACTTTTGCCAATAGAAGCATCCCGAGTCTATCATTCTATCTTAGGGGTGGTCTCTGCCTCATAATTATAAACAAGGTATCAGCACCGAGCATTAGCACTAGTTGTACTATCTGCATTCCTCGCGTCACTTCTATGTACAACACTACACATCAACCTCCAGAGCCCGGTTTACACAGCAACGTTACATTTGTAATATTGCCATCTGAAACATGGATCGAGCCGCCAACGCACTGACTTTGATGTATTGCCATTTAACAGTCTACACACGTAAATAGGTTTAGGTAAAAGTATTGAAAAACCGTATAACATGATTTAGGTACATAGAGCGGGTCTCGAGTCACTTTTATTGTATCTAGCCGACGTCAAGTAAGCGGAAACTGCACTGAAGATAACTACCTTATCACATCCGGAGTTTGCAGCTTGTGTAAAATCACCCACTCCACCATAAATACTATCGTTTATGTGTGATGTATTGGGTGGATATGAGAAATCATGTTTGGCTTTCATGACAAGCATGCTGTTCGGTTATGCTTGAGGCAATGATTGTCCACATACTTATGAAATATCAATAATATTGGAAGTCAAATTATTTATTGCTGGTTACTTCAACGTGCTTAATAATATATCTAGAATGTTGTCATATCCACATTTTGTCGGATTTGTAGGTGGGGTCATTTTGTTATAATGACAATATACCATGATATGCCTTGTGTATCATTCATCTAGCAATCACTTCAAAGATTAAAAGGACCGAAGCTTAGTCCATATCATTTGAAACCCCTGTGTATAAGACGAGACGGAACCTGAGTTGAAAAGAGCAGTAATATGCACAAAAACGATATTAAATGCTACGTGATCGGCTTCTGGATGTTTGGATAGATAAACGTTTATCCTGGCTTCGTGTTAGCCATCATAATGAGTGTTTGTTTGATATCACAAACATAAGATGAGCGTTGTGCGACACGGATAATCTAAACCTTGATGCACATTTCCTAGAACTATTGTGCCACAAGCAAAGCAAATTATCAGAGCTGATATATTGATGGAATGTCAAACATAATAAGCCCAGTTGATCATTTCCATGTCCACCAACAAAGATTGGACACAATAACATAGTAGATATGAACTGATTGCACCATGGGTTCAGTTTACCGCTTCATAAATACATATCATACAGATCATTTTAGGATTTACTTTACGGCGATGGCAATATTTAATTCGGACAAACACAATTTAGCTGTGCTTCTATACGGACTAAATTTGCTGCTTGCAATCACTGATCATATGATATCTGGTATCATCAATCCACTTCTAAATCTAATGCATTGCTATTATCCTCATTCGAATCAGCATACGGATAATGTAATCCATTTTCGTCAAGTGCAATGACACCCAACTAGGTTACGATGATTGCTCTGCTGCATCTATGCCCCAAAGGGTTCTCTAGCGAACGTCTGTCAAATGTAGTTAAGCGATCATTACATTTTACTCATGACATATAAGTATCTACCCAGCAGCTCAAATGCAGCAAAGAGGCGTTGTAAGTAATATGTTTCAGCCACACTTTCATTGTTCATCACATTGTGTCCGACACAGAGGTGCGTCTTTTTGTATCGGTCGACTTGATGTTTACTCTTATACCATTCGTAGCTGTTGTGTATTTATTGCTATTATGCCTGCTAAAGCAAGATGCACCAATCTTGCATCAAAAGGCTTTATCGAAATAATATCAAATTCATTTTTCATACAATGCAGATTGAGCTTAGCATGGACTACAGCTTTGCTCGACAGAACATATATATCATAGTCGATAGGCCACCAGACAATTGCTACAAACGTTGTCAGGGTGACCAAACGTTTCAAACACTGTACCGCTAAGATCAATTTTTTCATGATTCAAGTGGAAAAATGTAACACATACCATAACGCATGCGATAAACCTGCGGACTAACATCAAGGACACTTTATGTGAGGCAGGGTAGATACCGATCCATACCAAATACATGAAAGAATACAGGGTCTATTGTCAAATCCTGGGACTCGTTAGTTACCTCCCCATACGGTTACATGTTGTCCTAGTTTTCTTTTCATTGTAAGTAATCTTGATGTGAGTGTTACCTATTAATATTCTGATGCATAATTAAAACAACAACCTGCTTCTGTTTGAGGGGTCGGCCTGCTTTTTTTTCATTTACCACTTATCGTGCCTTAGTTAATACAGTCTTAATTCAAACTAATATTCAAACAACCGTTGTGTGGATTTCTTATCAAATTAAGAAATAACTCATAAAAGAAAGCATTTTAGATGCATCATCAGTAAAAAAATTATGTGCGCCTTTATGCATGGTCAATCAAAGAACGTCCTGTGTCTGGGTCAGATTCTATAATATCGAGAGGAAAGGTTCACCAACCTGTTTCAAAATTATGGACGAATTCAATCCATCTGTAATTTTGAACCTCATTTGGTAACGTTAGATGAGATCTTGATATTCGTCAACATTCATGCTAACCCTGCTAACACATGCATGTCAGCTGAGTTGCACTAAAAAAGCCTTCAAGGATAACGCTTAGCGTTATCAATGGAATGCTAGAATAATGTAAATGTTTAAACAATGGGCTGAGTTAGTAATACACAGAAGAAACATATGAGTTATACCAAAGATAAACTTCTGTGTTATGCAAACGCAATTTTGGGACGCAGGAACTGGCACATTATAGATGGTGATTTCAAGAGCGTATGAAAAAAACAAAAAGAACCTAGGATAATAAACCAACGACTGCCTGCAATTATAGAATACACACAAAACATGTGAGTTATGCGTAGAACAATGAGTGAGTTATATCTTTGCGTTACTGTAGAAGATCCAATGATATGTATCAAAGAGTTTTTCGCAATCGCAATGAAATATTCGAGTTGCAGACTCAGTAATGCAAAAAAACAAAACTCTTATAATATGCTTCGCGTCTAATGTAACACATGTTGATAGCTATATAGAACTCTTTTCAAAGCGAAGAACAGAAGGAACAACCTCTGTTTATTTGCTTAGCCCCAAGACTATTTAGGATGAACGAAGCACTTCGTTATTACCTCGTTGGACCAGTCACTTGGTTATTCCTAATAAAACTCAACGAAAGTGAAACATTTGTCTATATTAAATGTGGAAATATATTAATTCCAAATGGTTACGTATTTATTATGAGCCACACACAAATAAAGGCAGCGCAAAAGTAGCCATGAGTTGCAAACACTAATATTCGGTAACATGTAGCTATAAGTATCTGTTGTAATTTAGGAACTAGATTTGGTCAACCCATCGAATTTACTTTGCTTTGTAATTTGACAAATAGCAATTGGCAAAATAAAACCTGAGCAATGGCAAATTGTATTTTAGACGCAAGAACGCCTGTCACGTCGAATAAAGTGACATCGCCATCTTGCCAACAAATGTCAATAGTACAATGTGCATCGCTAAACTTTTGTTGGGGAACTTCTATTGGTTAGGGGCGACGTGCAGACGGCAATAATCAATAGTGAGCACAAACATAGCTGAATTGGATTGAATTTTTTCGGGATGAGGTGTGACACATTGATATTGCCATACGACTTAAAGTTTGGATCTGAAAACATGGCCTTTATTTATTTCGTTGTCTTTCTGTCTATTAACTTTGAAGGTTTTGTTGGGGAACTATGACTATTGGTTAGGGGCGACGTGCAGACGGCAATAAGTTAATAGTGATATTGTTGGATATCATGGATAGTAACAACGATATGTAAAATGAAATATAATTCATTAAGTAATTCAACTAAGAAATTACGAGGATTATGACATATATATATATATGTATATATATATTCTAAAGAGATATATATATATATATATATATATATATATATATCTCTATATATATATATTACATATATATATATATATATATATATATATATATATATATATATAGATATATATATATATTATATATATATATATATATATATATATATATATATATATATCTATATATATATATATAGATATATATATATATATATATATATATATATATATATATATATATATATATATATATATATATATAGATGGATATATATATTTATAGACCTTATATATATGTATCGTATATATATATATATATATATATATATATATATATATATTATATATATATATATCAATATATATATATATTATATATATATATGCATCTATATATATCTCAATATATATATCTAATATCTCTCTCTATTATATAAATATATATATAGGCATATGCGATCTGTATAACATATATACGGAAGCATATATATATATATCTAAATATCTATGTCTATCTATATATTTCATATAGAAATATATGTCTATATATTTTTAAATATCTATACGACTCTGGATATATAATATTCGTATATCTATATATATATATATATATATTAGATATATATCTATATCTATATATATCTATATATATCTCTATATATATATATATATATATCTCTATATATATATATATTATAATATATATATATATATATATACACTTTATGTATAAAGTGGTTAAAAGCAGACCTTCCGCCAATTGATCTGCAGCAGCAATTATATACATAGGCAATGCGATCAACTACGGAAGCAGTCACGACTCTGGTCAATTCGTTTCATATTTAAAAGTCATACCATTACGTAATTGGCAGCGTTGTTACACAGTATATTCCTCTACAGTCTTGTTAGCAAAGCACAGGGACCTTAATGCTTGTTAGTGTCCGTAGAATACATTTTGCCGCCAACGAACTGATTTGGATGCACAGATAGACAGGCACAGGGGCTTTCCATTTATTTATAAAGCTATTACGGCCTATATACTTATCTAATTTTCAAACATCTTTCTACCTTATAAGTCGCAAATTTATATAAGGAAGCGAAACGCTACATAGACGATTAAAGAAAGTCAATGCATTTTAGCTTGTATGGTGTATGCATTCATAGAGGTAATGTTGCTGTCAATAAATGTTCCATGAAATGACATGTATATTACTTATCTAGCCATGGTCACCACAATTACTTCATCTACGAGTGGACGGCAGCTTGGGCCATATTTGTTTGCGACCCGTATGTAGGGAACAAGGTATGCCCAAATAAGCGCAAAAATGCTACGCAATCATCTTCTAGACGGTTGCTTTATTTACCTTGTCCTGGATGAATTTATTATGTTTTATGTTTGCCATCTTTTCGAGCATTTGTTTAAGTATGAAGAGTACTCTAATTACAATTATAAACCAATAATATCAGATTGGATTTATTGAATAGATTTTGATCATAATTTACCTTACACAATGATCAGTGATAGACCCGATTACACTATAGATATGCCTTTTGGATTACGCTTATTGTTCTATAAATATATGTTATATAGATCCTTTTAGCCTTCACTGTATGTCTATTGTTAATCGGAATTCGGACCAACACAATTGGTATGTCCATATATGCAGCAGTAGCTTGCAATCACTGATCAAATGTCATCTGGTATCAATTAGTCCACTTCGAAATCGAATGTCATGTCTTCATTTGCATTTGCATGCTGATATTGTGATCCAATTTTGTCCAGTGCAATCAGACGTAACTACGTTACGTTGATTTCGCCGCTGTACCTATGGCACAAGAGGCCCGCAGGTGAACATCTGTCATATGTGGTTTTGGAAACATACTTATTTTGTCTGATTATCCAGCCAGAAGCCCGGAAGCATAAGTGAGGCGCCATCTATATATATATATATATATATATATATATATATATATATATATATATATATATATATATATATATATATATATATATATATAAATATATGTATACATATATATATATAAATATATATATACATATGTATATATATATATATAAATATAATAAATATATGAATATATATTTATAAATATTTATGTATATATATATATTTTTGTATATAAACGCATGTATATCTATATATAATAAATATATATATATATACATATGTATATGTATATATAAATTTACACAGACACACACACGCGCACTACATGTCTATATGTGTATATATATTACTATATATGCTATATATCGTATTCTATATAATATATATATATACATTATATGTATATATATTTATGCGTATTCATTGTCGTGAATATGTTCTGACATATCTCCCTTCTGTAATGACACCTTTTGTTTAGAATCTGTGTCCTCATTATATATCCCAGATTGTATATATCTCACATTAACCCTGGTAATAAGAAAAGACGTAGGCAAGAGGAGCTACACCTAGAGCAAAAATAACAAAATTCGTATCGACCGATGTGCCATATATGACGTAATATAATTTTACCATTTATGACGTAAGATAGTTTTACCAACGTAACGTGACCTATTTATATTCAGCTATAGCAACTGTAACAACTTTTGTTAACTGAAGCAACACTAACGTTTAACATCAGCCTTGCTCCAAGTTTGGTTTCACTATGCAAGTCGCTAGTACTGTTAGGGGGTGTGGGTGGTCAATCAGGAGCTTTATTACCTACCTCTAATTGGTTGTTTGGCCAACCAATTGGCTAGGTAATTAAAACACGGCAGCTTAATTGAGAGTTCAACTCTTGGTATCAAAGTAAGCTTGACAAAAGTAGTTATTAAAATTGGTATAACATGATTACTACATGGTTCTGAGTATTAATAAACAGGAACTATTAGGTGTGAATAAGTAAACTAAAATAATGCTGAGTTACGATTGAGCTAACAATGAACTGATTACTGTAAGTAACCATCTGAAAAGATAACTATACAACTATAATTGTGCAATAATTGTTGTTTCCAGTTAGTTCGCATGAATCTAAATCCAATTTGACTACTGTAGAAGTATTCTGCACATTAATAACATGTGCTTACCTCATTTGTGACAGGCAGTGCAGGTAATTTGTAGCTAGTGGTACGCGATGACGTTGCCGAGCATCATAGTAGTTTAATGTATAGTAATGCATCGCTGATTAAATAGGCGTTGTCAAAGTAGGTAGACTTTAAGCTGCTCATTTAGCTGTATGGCTACGATGCACAATCTACAAAATTGGCTCTGTATTGCATTTGTGTGCATGGGGGTTACAACGACGCATGTTTGACAGACTACCTTTGACATGCATCAATATACGAGCCCCTTTCAAAATGGATGCCATAGAACATTCAAAAAGGTAACTATTGATTTCTTTTGACAACAAAGTATTGCCACATAAGGAAGCAGGTGTTAAATTAGGTTTAGCCGCGAAACGATAGTAGATAATTTGATGCCACATGACATGCGTTCAGTGATCAAACGCTGCACTCAATGTAGATAATTGACAATATTGTACATTTACGTTAACGCGCTATCATTATCTCATAAAGAACTATTTTGTATGTATTAATGTTTGAGATGCAACTTGTTCGAGAAGGAGTACTTTACATCGTTAATTATCAATGCCATACGACGTCCATTAGCTTCAAATAATATGCCCGTACTGCCGTCAGCCTAAGCCTATTCATAGTTCGAAAGGGCGGCTTTCATGGATAGATGAGTGATATAAAAGCCTCATTGGTAGCAATAGTACCCCTTTTCACTCATATAAATGTGTCTGATTGCAGTTTGCGAACTAAGCAAATTAGTTCGTCATTCATATTTGTCAATACTCAATATTATACTATCGGTATTATGACGTTTTTTCGCCAGTCTGCCAAAGCAATTATCTTTGCGCTGTGAACAAAGCCGGGTTCTATTAATATTGTTCATCGTGTGTGCCTTGAGTAAGGACTTGGATTTGAACTACTGTGTTTTCAATTAACTGGCTAATAGTTTGTCTAACAACCACTTGGAGTTAACATGGGTTGTGAGTGCCTTGTTATTGTTGTCAACACGGCCTCTCTCAAGTTTAAATATAGCAGCTTCTAGTTTATGTGACGGTTGGGGCGTAAAGGATCATGGGCATACGCTGTTTTTATATTGAATTGTATACAGATTGCAAATTACTGGGAGGTGGACAATGAGAAGTTTTATATCGTAATCCCAATGTTAATGTTTATGAACAAAGCCAGATTTGTGGTTAACAACCACACAGCCGATATTTTGACACACAAACTGTACTGTATGCAATTAAGTATGCAAAATAGATGGTTATATATGACAACGTGTTTAAAATGTAACTGCGGGACTGAATTTTTGCAAAGTTCATATGCCGATATCGCCACCCTAACTGAAGTTTGATCACGAAACAGTACACACGAACCAGTAAACTAAGGTGTACAGGTTTGACGAAACAGTGTGATGGGTCACGGAGGGATCACTAGACCGAACTAGTCCGAGCTAGGTGTTATCCCTATGCATTCCCTGCGAATATCGACTTATGATCTAGATTCGTGGTTTACTATCCCATTTCAAGTTGATACTTGAATGATAGTTTTACCAATTAGCCTGATCGTTTCTGTCTTACCGTTACGAACAATCTGTCAGAACATAGCATTGGTACTAGTGGTGTAATCTCTATACTTCAGTGTACGATACTACACTGAATATTGAAGGGCTCGGTTTGCAGTACTATCGTACTGAGTCAGTGTCAATAAAAGGAACTGAGCGTCCTACCCCATCAGGCAGACTGATATGGATCCTACGAAATCATGATCTAGTCAAAGTATATAACTGGCAACATAAAATAGTAAGGTTCCGAGCGTCTGTGCATAGTATCAATCAAAGGATTGTCACTAAGGTGAAGTCGCAATAATACAGATACAACTGCACTGCTCATACGAGAATACCACAGGAAGGCTTTACATGGCCATAATACTGGCGCAGATCTAAGCCGATGTCATGACACAATGCAGCCGATGCGGCTAGATTCCTCTATTCTTAAGGCAATTACTGTCTGCATGGTGGTTTACATTTTCTGCGAATAAGTCGTTAACCATCACTGCAAACCGCTGGATAACATTGTCTTAAATGTTGCCGTGTTAATGTTTTCAGAGACACTGGTATCATATAAATTGTTATGGTCATAAATAGTAGCAGGGAGAAATATGACGCATCAAAAGGCCTCAGATGATAGCTTGAATATCATATTCTTTGCTATGGCTTGAAAATGATCAATCCATCCATAATTACCACAATTTATGCAAACAGCCTGTGTATGTGGCGGATCTTTTTACACCTGTTGTTTATTTTCTGGAACTATTATGTTTACATATATCAGTTGATGCTGACAAGATTCACTTCCATGTCCGCAAGTAAGGGATACACGCGATAGCATTCTCGGTATGCACTGCTCTCACCTTTGGTTCCGTTCATCTCACCATGAATAAATATTGAATACATCCTTTTAGAACCAACATGTTTGTTATCATCAAATGAGAATGTTGGCAAACACCGTATTGACATTACTGACAAAGATTGTAGCTTACAATATTGAGAATGTACCATCTAGCCAAAGCAGGGCTGTATTCCTCATTCGCATATGCGTTCTGATTTTGTAATCCGTTTTCGTCAAGTGCAATCAAACGAAACTATTTTTTATCCTTTGTTCTAGCCATAAAGTTCTCTGTGTCACAGTGTCGTCGAAACTAATGTGCATAGTTTTCAGCGGATAGAGTGATTAAAGTCAAAGAAATATGTATTCTTGCATCCTTCTTTGACAACGCTGGTCTTTGCACTTGGATTTTTAATTACTCAGCGCCTGTTGAGCTCACAGTTTACCAGTGGTGACAATTAACTTATTATGGTTGAATTAAATAACTATAATTCATGTTACATCTCCTGACCTGCACAGGTAATCGTGAACTTATGAAAGGTATCACAAAGTGGTCAATATCAAGACGCTATGTGACCTGGTTGCAGGCCACATTAATGACCTAGTGAGCAGCATTAAATGTGCCATCTTCTGGTTAGCGTGCATGATTAAAAGGCGTAGACTGTATGTTATTGGCTTGCTCATTATTGCTGGTTGTCCTGCATTATACTATAGATATTTCAAATCAGTTGTATTTTAAAGGGAGTGGAGCCGTAATATAGCTAATTCATTACGCACCATATCGTTTTGCGCTTTTGATTAAAACTTTATCTGATTAAAAATATCCCCTTAAAAGTTCTTTTGGGATAATTGTTGATAAAACTTAATGCTTAATGTGCTTAACTCCAGAGCATAACGAAGTCAAATGGCCGTAATATTATGTCTAGTGGACATACATGTTGCCACGGTGACTAAAAGCTATACACATAGTGGGCCGTCCGATTCTATTAAGATCAATGACGATTGGTTATTTCTCTATAAGGTTCCATGTCGTCTCATTGTAAGTGAAATAATTCATTCAAAGTAATCAATCGTGCAGATTGTGACGTAAAAGTTAATAGTTCTACATTCACAAGCAGGACTCGCTTTATGATATGGTATCAACATGTCGACAAGCAATCTCAAAACTAATTGTCAGCATAAGTTTTCATATGAGTATGCTTCATGAACGATAACACGGAGTTGAGCAAGCTCCGGGTTCTAGTCATACAAGTTAACTTGCAATATTACAATGGTAATGACAACTTATGGGGTTCACATTTATATCATTCATGTATATTCAGTATCATCGTAACAATTCTTCCTCTGTCAACTTTAACAGAATTAAAAAAGAAGTAGGATAAAACTTGCTCATATTCTGTCCACCGAGTGAGATGTAATCATCAGTATAATCAACAACCTCCATTAAGGGTCCATTGACCCGGTTGAGAATTTGATATTTTTCGAAAAGTAATCCTGCTTGATGACTCCTCATAGGCAGATTAGTTGGCACAACCGATCAAACGTAGTACTGTGCGTGTGTATTTGCCCAGGATAATTATTACACTGTCTTATGCTGAAATGCAAGGAACGACCATGGGTTAGATATCAGCCTTCGAATTCGGAGAATAAGTATACGACCTTGAACCCTTCAACGATTATTTCTGGGTTTGTATTTTAAGGCTTCATCTAATTCATCAGAAGCCTTTCAATTCCATATGATTTGTTAATAGAAATGCGCACGGTAACTAAAAAAACCTATTATTAGATCTTCCGTGACGAAAACGTAAAGATCATACGAAATCCACAAATAATAGTCCTGCGTATATACCTGGCATCTACTAGTTCGGAAATGATTGCAATGAATATAGTCATACTGATTGTCACATCATAAGTTACTTATGCATGGTAATGTAATCGTTTCAAATTAGTAGCAAATTCCTGATTTCGTGCGAAAACTGAACGATTACGTTCTGCAGAAATATGCAAATGCCTACAAATTCAAATAATAAAACCCCCGACCTAACGCCGGACCTGATGACAAAATATAAGCGCCATGGCTCATTCCTAGTTAATGGAAATGAATTCAATATTTGTACAATATCTCAGTACATTTGGAGCTGTCGTTATTAGGTGTAGCATTGCGGCTGTTTACCTTGCTCCTGATAGATAGTTCCCGTCCATTTGTTATCGAACAGTCGATGTAAGTGGTCGCTATCAATCGTCTGCCGCATTTTCTTAAATAACTTGATTCTATTTGACAGAATGTCTTCCGAATGTTATTTAATTTGCTTATGATCAGGCCAGGTTTATTTTATCTCGTTTCTGATGGAACAACAAGACAGCAAGCCCCGTCTGTAGTTAATCAGTTGATAAATTCAAGAAAGTCTTTGTTAATGTGTTATTAAATTTAGTAATATTAAATATTGTAAGCAGTTTATTGGCGCCATTTCTATTGGGTACGCGTAGCTAAAGAAGCCATTGAATTTTACCATGCATACATTACTTAACACGACAGATCATTTATGTGTAAAAGAAACAATGCTAATTGCTGCTTTGGTATTGAATGATATACTAGGATGTCAATGATCCGCTATATAACTTTTGTTTATAGTGATGTCTTACAAATGCACGTTTTGTTTGCCATAGAGTAACTGATTGCTCAATCAGCCACAATATGTGAACTTGGATATTTTATGTTTTGCAATGAGTAAACGGGTCCCTTTATATCTCTGAGGACAAGTATTACATCCCGAATATTGATACTTGCACAAAACAACCAACTGTTAATCGTCTAGATTGGCGTGGTTCACCCTCTATGACGTGGATATCGTTATATTCGTGCGTGACATAACAAAGTGGTCCAGTCAGCATTGAAAACATAAAAACATGAATGACGCTCATGAATTGTGGTTAGTACCACCAATTGGGGTTTAATGGCATTTGTTAGAGCAAATTGAGTCGCTAATAGAACGCACGGAACCACGTGAGTATATATCAAATTCCGGGTTGTTCAATATGTGATACAAATTTTGAAAAGATGAATGAAAAATGCTACGTAGTGTCAAATACTAACAACAAATGGATGATAGACAAGGCGTAAGATTGCGTGTAACAAGACAAAACAGACAAGACGGTCTCCATTAATACCTGATAAGGATATGCCGATGATGACGGCAACTGATTCAACACCTAAACATTATTGGTCGCACCTTATTAACGTTAGTTTAGTATCTAGGTATCAAACTATGTAGCCGATCAGGTTGTGAGGTTACCGTCGATGCGTTGTGGTGTCACTAAGGTAGTTGGACCTCACATTCCAAAGGGTTGTCCTGTTGCGCATGTAAGATTTGCAGCGCAAACAATCTGATTTTAAGTTGTACAGATGAATAATATCGTATTGGGAATAACCATGGTTGTAGCCACTTGTTATCCATCATTGCGTTTGTTGAAATTGCCCCACGTACTAATATATGTGTGTCGTATCATCTTATTGTTCCTCCTTGTTATGTTAGTGCTAATAAACAATGAAAGTGTGCAAATGTTCTGTTCTGTGACATCCCTAACAAGCTTCAATTGTAGTATTCACGTAAACGTACAGATTTAATATGCATTATTTATGGGATAATGAATATATTGATGTTCTTCTGTGTATAACGCCCTGGTTTGTCAGGGTATTATCCAGGCCCGTGTTATTCTAACACAGGAATAACAGTAATTGTAGTAACCGCCATTTGCATGACACTCACTCTACCAGGAGATGATATTAAGCGGACCGGCTTGAATGAATGAATGCATCTCGTACGCTGATTACGTATTTGCATCTGTCGAATATCGCATGTCATGCATGCTAAAGACGAACTTTCGATATATTTGTTTCCTAGCATTATGTAAGAGATTAATTGCAGAACAACAATATTTAATGGGGCTTCTTGTATTGGCGTCTGTGGGAATATAACATGATGTAACTCGCATATACGGAATAACGACGGGTAACATGACTGAATTGACTTGTTTGAGTTGGCCTTTATGTTGTCGGTTCAACATGTAGTTTGTGCTTCACTAAATATATGCTTGACTATACTGAGGTGCTATTATGTAGTCACGACTTAACCTGAAAGGTGCAGTGAATGAATACTCATTAGATGAGAAGAATCATATTATTTGAATCCTGTCATATGCCGAAAAAGCAATGAAACAATTACTAGCCAGTAGAAGGCGCTAGACTAACCCTAATCACAGGTGCATACAGACAGCCAAAATATTCATGTGAAAAACGTTTGCGTAACCCTTATGTCGTTATGGCTAATCGAACAAAGCATTTCACCTGTTGCAGGTGGCTCGCTTGAATGGTTGCTCTTAAATGTCATCGTTAGAACGTATTAATTACCTGTAAGCATAACACTGCATCTTGGTTTATAGGTTAATACCGAGTGCCATAAAAAGCAGAAACTAGCGTATTTTCAAAAAATGGAACTAGCAATTACGGTAAAGTACATCACGATTGTTATAAAATCGTAGGTATTGAGTAAAACAAATATCCTTCTATTCAAATGCGCATTGTTGAACTGAATCAGTGGAGCACAACGCATTCTAAGATAGACGTTAGATTGTAAGCGACTGGCGGTTCGCCATGGTTGCGCATGCCATGATCGCAATGGTTCTTTCATGCAATTCGTATTTATGCCTCACAACAGTCGCCAGCTGATTCGGCTAATATATCGAGACTTCGACTTGGCGTTTAGCGTAAATGGAAACAATAAATATTGTCGTTTAGACCCATGTTGACAAAACATGAATAATTGCACACCCTGTTGAACAATTCCATCAAGGAGCGAGGTAATTTGAACGACAAAGTGTCTTCATGTTTGCCACAGTTTATGGCAGATTTTATCCACCAAAACATGGCCGACTTCCCTGCTCGGGCCCATTAATGCAAGCGATATCCTTAATGCGGCGATGGGTTCTGCCTAACAAGCCAATCTAAGCAGTGAACATTGTCTCAAATCAGCAACAGATTGTGTGTTAGTTGTGTACTGCATTATAACTAGGGCTATCGATCTTTTAGTGTCTTAACAGTGTTTACGGCTGTTAGACTTCCTAAAATATGACATTACACCGCCAGAGGAGACCTCGCGTTTGATAAACGTTTTGGAGAGGAATATTTCTTCTGTCATCTACCTAAAACAAATGATCGATTGATGAGGTTAGTGTTCATGCAAGAACTAAGCCTTCAATGAATATAAATGCATGTTGTCTCGGGGATTCCATAGCATTATCAACAGAATCTTGCATAATGCCGATGTAACGCAGCATCTCAATTCCAGGATGGAATATGAGTTTTGTAGAACGCATGTAGCAATGATGTATTGAGCCACGGCGGGTTTTGCACAAAATGAGTCCATTAAGATTCAGTTACGAAGATAATTAATATGGTACAGTATGAGTGCAAAAAGTGAATGTATCGCATATCAAAGTAAATATCAAAGGATGTTTTCGATTTACCGCTCTATTTTGCTGACATGCCTTGCAGAGTGATGCTCTAGACATATTGAGTATCCCCTTCTTCAGAAGTTTCTTTCAGATCGTATCATTTTGAATTGACGTCGCATAACAACGCTGAAGCCATTAAAT
This sequence comes from Urechis unicinctus, assembly GCA_034190875.2. NCBI lineage: Eukaryota > Metazoa > Annelida > Polychaeta > Xenopneusta > Urechidae > Urechis > Urechis unicinctus. Next base: position 63,606,534 of record CM067358.1, on the reverse strand, counting down.
TCTCGCGCCATGATACTGCAGAACATCCTGATATGCCTGAACTACAGGTAGCTTTGCATGTCTACGATGATTATGATGGTGATGATGTGTGAGCGTATATATCCGTGTAATTGTAATAATATGCGGTTTTGGTGTCAAGCCCCATCTCCATCCCTGGCTCAAGGGACGTGTTAAGTTATCAGTAAGGTAAGTATGCTTGCAGGTGTGCAGTGTTTTGAACGACTGATACCAGTAGTCACGTCTTTGAAGATGAATACCATTTATACGTCCATTACAAAGACAATTATCAAATATCGTGAGGCTATACTTTACCAGCACACACAACAAGGATTCTGGGCATGCTCTTATTATCTTTTGTTCGATATATTACAACAAGATTAAGGAACCAACAAGCACGGATAATAACACTTCATCTTTGACATAAGCGGATACGCCGACACTGAAAGCGAGACATCCACTCAAAGGCCTTTTTGAAGGCAACAATGAATATTGTATCGTTGCTCGATTTTGATCTTTCCTCCAAATTAATATAAGAAATGCGTGAGCACAATATCACGGCCTAAAAGCTTACTGAACACCGAATGCTTCCAACAGAACGAACTTTAATGAGAGATTATGTGGGATCATAGGTTCTGAGTGTGCTAAACATAATGACAGGTCATACTTAGTGAACAAGACAAAATAGGTATAGATAGCAAACGACTTGAACGCTTCATGGGGGATGGTTCGTAAATAACGGAGATCGAACCCCGTTTGTTGAGTAATATAATCATATAAATAAGGGTTTTTGTCCTGATAATTTACCCAGAGATAGTGGGAGGTGTATCGACGCACCGTCAATGTCATAGAGTCTTAACCTTTAATATCATAACCTTGCAAGTCAACGACGCAGGTAGCCTGCTATCAGCAAAAACTCAAACAATTGTACACATAAATCATGAGAGAGAGAGAGCCAGGGAGAGAGCCAGAGAGAGAGAGAGAGAGCAGTATACGGCCAGTTTGGCTGACACGTGGCGGCAACCGTTTCCTGTCATTCAAAAGCTACTTAGTGCGAATGGCCTGAATTGATTTAACAGAAAATCTGACATTCCCGTCGCCCGAACAGTAATATGTATGTATTGTGGTTAATTCTCTGTTAGGCTTCGCTTAACATCCCATATTGCGAATACTAAGCACAGGGCCGAATGTGGCCGATTCATCAGGCACGGATATCGTTTTTGTGACTATAAATTTGTTATTGATTCTGTAGGAATATTTAGTCGTCAAGAAGTATTACGTCACATGTTACCAAACATTGTAATATGCTTCTCATTTGGTTACTCATAGTACCTTATAAAACAACGTCTTTCAATGAATGGAGTGCTGGTGAATAATCACGGGTGGCAATTGATGTAAATTGCGCACCCTGCTCATGTCGCGATTATAGTAATCATACAAGTCGATGTAGTACATTGTAAGTATATCACACCTGGTAAAAATAGCTAAGTGTGATGTACAGTACCACAGGAAAAAAGTATATTGTAACCAAGATGATAAATAGAATAAAGGGCATATCACATATTTAAGTAAACAAACATTGTATATCTCCCTCAACACAATTTAGTGAAAAGACAACTGCCTTCCGAATTCTACATAACTAGGCAAAAAAATATTTAGAGCTTACATGGTTTTCTTCAGCAATATATTTGTACGGGAATGCCATTCTAATCAAGTTGTGCTGAAGTTCCACCCCACTATGATGAATGTGGTATTTATGAGGTTTTCCTCCACACTCGAAGACATGTGGTCTACTGTCAGTACCCTATAAACATATAGCGACATTAACTGCAAGGCGGTCCTATTAACCAATCATGTTGCCAGCTTGCTTGGTTGCCCTTATATTCAATCATTGAATTAAATGATGAGACGAATGTGATCACCTGCCTTTAGCATATCTATCCAGACATTTGCAACGAGGTGTTATGCAAAGCGACCACTGTGCAAGGTACACTGCGATTCATTTATGACAAATGACATCCTTATTCACCTTTGCTTTGCCCAATTTCCTGGATGTTAAAATTATTCATGACATATCTTTATGGTTTCTGAGCATTTCCCCTCAAAATGCATCCAAGAAGATAAGTTGCGTTGCTCATGCATTTCATTATACACTGGTCTGCGCTGCCACCAGCAATGCCGTATTTAATGCCACGGTATCTCTTAAAACGTAAATTTGTAGATTGACTGCATGACTTATGTTGTGCGAGGCTGTTCTCATATAAGCATATGATGCACGTAACACACACGCTTAGCATTAACAATAGGTGACAGAGGTGCGCTGCAGTTTCAGCTGCATTTACACACAAACTATAATGATGTAAAATAAAACTTACAACTGTCACCATCATGAGGCAACAACGATAAGGTAGCATGTAAATATTTATACCAGCCGGGTCGTAATTAGTTCAGCAGATTTAGAATAACTCGAAAGCTTTTGCATCAGGTGCCCTGAACGGAACAATGCATGATACTGTTAGTTTGGTTTTTGTCTTTGACATTGAAGTCATTTCTAATCATTGCCGATAATAGGGATGTGTTTTACTGTGACTCATTATGTGTTTCTTGAACAATGCTACCTTTCATAGGAAATTACACAGATGGATATACATGACAAACGTTTTTTCGAACGCCCGTTTAAAAAGCCAAGGATGGTAAATAATCTTAATGTAAGAATGATATTCATGAATAAAGTTACGACAAAGAACAGAAAGACGAAAAAAGTGCCAATGTAGATGCTAAACGTTAGTTAATCCTTGCCATTAGTCAAATCACCAACCAAAATATAAATGGGTTTAGTCATATGAATTTACGAGTAGTTCGGTATGTTCGCATCGTGAAAGGAATGCCAAGAATAGAAATGTAACCCTCGATGCTTCGTGGAAGAAATGCCAAAAATAAAAATGTATACTTCGATGCTTCATGGAAGAAATGCCAAGGATGGAAATGTATACATCGATGCTTTGATGCATAGTCATAGAAAAAAACTGAAAAAAGAAATATGACCAAAATTATACGATACAATTGTACAAACATCAACGCATCGTTTTCGAACAATTGTCCCTCCTGTGTTTGGTAAAATTATAAACAGAAAGAGATCTACAACACAGCATTGATTGAGTTGTAACTTGTTCTAGATATTAAGCGTCCACTTGGCCAAATTCATGACGCCCTTTGATAACCATGTAATGTCATACTGCTACTCTGAGATCCATTGTGAAATCGTACTTTCATTAATTCTTATATCAACATATGCTGCTTCTTAGTGTATTGCTTTCCTTATTCCTTTTCCATCTGCATAAAGTATTGATTAGCAATCGTTCGAAGTGCTGAATATATTTGTTTAATTATATGTTTCATTAAATCCTTTGTAGGAAACCTATATAAACATTGGGTTTTCTCCTGGTAGGCAATAATGATGAAACAATTCCCAGCCAAAGGAATAGATAAAGGCCATGAGGAATCGTATTACGTCAGTCCTCTGTCGATATAGCTTTTTCGTAACATCGACACAACCCACCCTCAAGTCGATCTTTATTTCCGTTATTAACATAGACTTAAAAGTATGTGGTTACAGGCACGTACTTCACTTATTCACAGAAATATTGCAACTTAATTGCACATCCCTTAAAAGAGCTAGTTTTATCGCCCCGGTATATGAGATATTTCGTCCTGAGATTCGTAAAAGCACACATGGAACTTTTGTTAACGTATGTATTCCTCTGCTGACGATGTAACTGCTCTGTATACATAACCTTCCTTGCAGTGGAATGATAATACTGTGTGTAATAGTTTATTTTGAGTTAAGATCACACTCAATAAACACGATAACATACTCTATGCATCTTCTACACCGCTGTAGAGATCATTCAAGGTCGAGTTACAGGATGACGTGAATGAGAACCGTCCGTTTGCTAAATACTATCTTTAAAATAAACTATTTTCTATTACAGACATACGGGGTGTCATTAATTGCAGATGCTGTGAGTTAACACAGGCAATATATATCTTGATATTGCGTATGTCACGTCATATAATGTCACGGTACGGTGTAAGACTATATGTTTTACGTGTTATTGATCATTGTGATGTCCTGTGAATAATCACACACACTGAGGCGCTGATATGTAGCCTTGGTGCTTGTCACTTGACAGACACACATAACAGCACGGCACCTGGATCGAAGTGCATGTGAACCTATCAGGGTGTTTAATTATTCGATTATGGAGACCGCTATTAGCTGGTAATGTTCGCTGGCGTTTTAATGTACATTTCACAAAGATTATAGATTCAACTTGCGTCTTCATGATTACTACATTGTTCTGAGTATTAACAAACAGGAACTATTTTGTTGAAACAGCACTCTAAAGGTTACTTTGTAAAATAGATATCAAATGGCCAGATAGTGCAGACATGCAGTCTCTGTAATGCATATTTACAATGCTCTGCAATGGCTCTTGGTAAACTGAACTGCTTTTGGGTGACGAATGTGAATACTACAGATTCATTGTTGGACTCAAATACAGCAGTACTATGCTCTCAAACCCACATGCGAACTTGAAGCTTCAGTTGTGGCTTAACAATACGATATGTTTTTTCTAATGACAATCATTATCAAAGCTGAGCAACTATTGTCCCCGATAGCATTTTTTGTTGTGTAATGGGGCGAATAGTTTTTGAAAAGCTTCCAAGCTGTTGTGATTGATCACCTCATGGGGTCTCTTTGTCGCTTGACTCAAGGCAAGGAGACGATATCATATTTGTGCGACCTCATTCCAGCTTAATGTGATTCTCGTTTGCTTAATAAAACAGAACAATAAGGTTTTGGTCTTAATAAATTAGCCACTTATAGCTAGAGAAACAACATGGCAGGCGAAATGTTCTCGTGTACAATCTTATTGAATCGGTAGACGTCAGCGTCATGAGGTCGAAGGTTGCATCTTTGCATCTTATAACCCTTACAGCAAATGACAAACTTAACCAGTTGTTGTCTTCACTGATAGAAGATATATCGATCTGGAGTTCGGCAGCAATATTTCGTCGGTAACTACTGTTCATAAATAGCGGTTAACATGTTAAATATCGGCTTTTATCACCCTACATCGCAACGTACATAGCATTACATATATGCTCTGGGTGTCGAAACGTTGAAGGACATGACCATGTTTTCACATGCTATACTTAGATCGTGTCACTGTTATGTGCTCACATTCATTTTCCCTTCATGTCAGCTCGTTTTGATCAGTTGTAAAGCAGCAATATTCGATGCATATATTTCAAAACTATAGTCATCAAAAGTACTAATTGTGTATGCAAATTGCTCGCCTTGATGTAGGTGTAGCTAACACGATCCTAACTTTGAAAAAGATAACACAATGAATTATCATTAATGAATAATATATAGTCTTTTATGTCGATTGTGCAACAGGGTTTGGAACTTCAATTGTAGTATTCACGTAAACGTACAGATTTAATATGCATTATTTATGGGATAATGAATATATTGATGTTCTTCTGTGTATAACGCCCTGGTTTGTCAGGGTATTATCCAGGCCCGTGTTATTCTAACACAGGAATAACAGTAATTGTAGTAACCGCCAACTGCATGACACTCACTCTACCAGGAGATGATATTAAGCGGACCGGCTTGAATGAATGAATGCATCTCGTACGCTGATTACGTATTTGCATCTGTCGAATATCGCATGTAACGAACTTTCGATATATTTGTTTCCTAGCATTATGTAAGAGATTAATTGCAGAACAACAATATTTAATGGGGCTTCTTGTATTGGCGTCTGTGGGAATATAACATGATGTAACTCGCATATACGGGATACTTGTTTGAGTTGGCCTTTATGTTGTCGGTTCAACATGTAGTTTGTGCTTCACTAAATATATGCTTGACTATACTGAGGTGTACTGCCACAATAGAAGTGACATTAGAACATGTAAACAATTTATATATGACGAAGGTAGTACTATTATGTAGTCACGACTTAACCTGAAAGGTGCAGTGAATGAATACTCATTAGATGAGAAGAATCATATTATTTGAATCCTGTCATATGCCGAAAAAGCAATGAAACAATTACTAGCCAGAAGAAGGCGCTTGACTAACCCTAATCACAGATTCATACAGACAGCCAGAATATTCATGTGAAAAACGTTTGCGTAACCCTTATGTCGTTATGGCTAATTGAACAAAGCATTTCACCTGTTGCAGGTGGCTCGCTTGAATGGTTGCTCTTAAATGTCATCGTTACAACGTATTAATTACCTGTAAGCATAACACTGCATCTTGGTTTATAGGTTAATACCGAGTGTCATAAAAAGCAGAAACTAGCGTTTACGGTAAAGTACATCACGATTGCTATAAAATTGTAGGTATTGAGTAAAACAAATATCCTTCTCTGCAAATGCGCATTGTTGAACTGAATCAGTGGAGCACAACGCATTCTAAGATAGACGTAAGATTGTAAGCGACTGGCGGTTCGCCATGGTTGCGCATGCCATGATCGCAATGGTTCTTTCATGCAATTCTTATTTATGCCTCACATCAGTCGCCAGCTGATTCGGCTAATATATCGAGACTTCGACTTGGCGTTTAGCGTAAATGGAAACAGTAAATATTGTCGTTTAGACCCATGTTGACACAACATGAATAATCGCACACCCTGTTGAACAATTCCATCAAGGGGCAAGGTAATTTGTACGACAAAGTGCCTTCATGTTTGCCACAGTTTATGGCAGATTTTATCCACCAAAACATGGCCGACTTCCCTGCTTGGGCCCGTTAATGCAAGCGATACCCTTAATGCGGCGATGGGTTCTGCATAACAAGCCAATCTAAGCAGTGAACATTGTTTCAAATCAGCAACAGATTGTGTGTTAGTTGTGTACTGCATTATAACTAGGGCTATCGATCTTTATGTGTCTTAACAGTGTTCACGGCTGTTAGACTTGCTAAAATATGACATTACACCGCCAGAAGAGACCTCGCGTTTGATAAACGTTTTGGAGAGGAATATTTCTTCTGTCATCTACCTAAAACAAATGATCGATTGATGAGGTTAGTGTTCATGCAAGAACTAAGCCCTCAATGAATATAAATGCATGTTGTCTCGGGGATTCCATAGCATTATCAACAGAATCTTGCATAATGCCGATATAACGCAGCATCTCAATTCCAGGATGGAATATGAGTTTTGTAGAACGCATGTAGCAATGATGTATTGAGCCACGGCGGGTTTTGCACAAAATGATTCAGTTACGAAGATAATTAATATGGTACAGTATGAGTGCAAAAAGTGAATGTATCGCATATCGTTCATATATAGGTACACGCACAAACACAAACACACATACATATATAAATATATACATATATATATATATAAATATATATATATATATATATATATATATATATATATATATATATATATATAATATATATATATATATATATATATATATATATATATATATATGTTTATTATGTGTGTGGACATATGTATGCATGTAGATATATACATATATCCATATATATAAATACATATGTATATGTATATGAATATATGTATATATATATATATATATATATATATATATATATATAAATATATATATATATAATATATATATAAATAGATATATAGATATGTAGAAAATATATGTATATATGGGATATGTTTTTATATCTATCCCTATATATATATATATCTATATATTTATATATAGGATGATATCTATATATATATATATCTATATATATTGAGATCTAGAAATATATATGTATCTATAGATATGTGGATCTTTATCCTCTATATGTTTTTTAATTAAGATCTGTTTCTATATGTATAATTCTTTATTCCTTTATATATTTATATCTATATATCCTTCTAATATATATCCTCTCTCTATATATCTCTATATCTATCTCTATGTTCTATATATGTATCTATAGCTCTGTTATATGTCTACAAATGTATATCTCGCTCTGTTCTATGTCTCTATATCTCTAATTATATATAATATATCTCTATATATCTATATCTCCTGTCTATATATATATCTCTCTATATATATCTCTCTATATATATATCTATATATATATATATATATATATATCTCTGTATATATATTCGCACATATTTAAATACCTCTTGAACAACTGCTGCATGTTGCATTCGTAAACGTGAGGACATGCGTGGTGACCCAGGGTCAAACAAATCGTTAGTTATCAATATTGGCAAATTTTTTTGGTTGGCAGCTGTACCGAGCCCTTGGATTAGTAAAAGGTCGCAGACGTAATTAAACTTATCTGCACATTTATGGTGTGAAAAATAGGATAACTCTTATTTAATCCACCAGTTAAGCACCAATTAACCTGATTCCTTTCGGCTGATGATAGTCAAGGAATCGTTTGAAGTAAATATCAAAGGATGTTTTCGATTTACCGCTCTATTTTGCTGACATGCCTTGCAGAGTGATGCTCTAGACGTATTGAGTATCCCCTTCTTCAGAGGTTTCTTTCAGATCGTATCATTTTGAATTGACGTCGCATAACAACGCTGAAGCCATTAAATTCTCGCGCCATGATACTGCAGAACATCCTGATATGCCAGAACTACAGGTAGCTTTGCATGTCTACGATGATTATGATAGTGATGATGTGTGAGCGTATATATCCGTGTAATTGTAATAATATGCGGTTTTGGTGTCAAGCCTCATCTTTATAACATCTCCATCCCTGGCTCAAGGGACGTGTTAAGTTATCAGTAAGGTAAGTATGCTTGCAGGTGTGCAGTGTTCTGAACGACTGATACCATTAGTCACGTCTTTGAAGATTAAGGAACCAACAAACACGGATAATAACACTTCATCTTTGACATAAGCGGATACGCCAACACTGAAAGCGAGACATACACTTAAAGGCCTTTGTGAAGGCAACAATGAATATTGTATCGTTGCTCGATTTTGATCTTTTCTCCCAATTAATATAAGAAATGCATGAGCACAATATCACGGCCTAAAAGCTTACTGAACACCGAATGCCTCCAACAGAACGAACTTTAATGAGAGATTATGTGGGATCAAAGGTTCTGAGTTTGCTAAACATAATGACAGGTCATGCTTAGTGAACAAGACAAAATAGGTATAGATAGCAAGCGACTTGAACGCTTTATGGGGGATGGTTCGTAAATAACGGAGATCGAACCCCGTTTGTTGAGTAATATAATCATATAAATAAGGGTTTTTGTCCTGATAATTTACCCAGAGATAGTGGGAGGTGTATCGACGCACCGTCAAGGTCATAGAGTCTTAACCTTTAATATCATAACCTTGCAAGTCAACGACGCAGGTAGCCTGCTATCAGCAAAAACTCAAACAATTGTACACATAAATCATGAGAGAGAGAGAGCCAGGGAGAGAGAGAGAGAGAGAGAGAGAGAGAGAGAGAGAGAGAGAGAGAGAGAGAGAGAGAGAGAGAGAGAGAGAGAGAGAGAGAGAGAGAGAGAGAGAGAGAGAGCAGTATACGGCCAGTTTGGCTGACACGTGGCGGCAACCGTTTCCTGTCATTCAAAAGCTACTTAGTGGGAATGGCCTGAATTGATTTAATAGAAAATCCGACACTCCCGTTGCCCGAACAGTAATATGTATGTATTGTGGTTAATTCTCTGTTAGGCTTCGCTTAACATTCCATATTGCGAATACTTAGCACAGGGCTGAATATGGCCGATTCATCAGGCACGGATTTCGTTTTTGTGACTATAAATTTGTTATTGATTCAGTAGGAATATTTAGTCGTCAAGAAGTAATACGTCACATGTTACCAAACATTGTAATATGCTTCTCATTTGGTTACTCATAGTACCTTATAAAACAACGTCTTTCAATGAATGGAGTGCTGGTGAATAATCACGGGTGGCAATTGATGTAAATTGCGCACCCTGCTCATGTCGCGATTATAATAATCATATAAGTCGATGTAGTACATTGTAAGTATATCACACCTGGTAAAAATAGCTAAGTGTGATGTACAGTACCACAGGAAAAAAGTATATTGTAACCAAGATGATAAATAGAATAAAGGGCATATCACATATTTGAGTAAACAAACATTGTACATCTCCCTCAACACAATTTAGTGAAAAGACAACTGCCTTCCGAATTCTACATAACTAGGCAAAAAAATATTTAGAGCTTACATGGTTTTCTTCAGCAATATATTTGTACGGGAATGCCATTCCAATCAAGTTGTACTGAAGTTCCACCCCACTATGATGAATGTGGTATTTATGAGGTTTTCCTCCACACTCGAAGACATGTGGTCTACTGTCAGTACCCTATAAACATATAGCGACATTAACTGCAAGGCGGTCCTATTAACCAATCATGTTGCCAGCTTGCTTGGTTGCCCTTATATTCAATCATTGAATTAAATGATGAGACTAATGTGATCACCTGCCTTTAGCATATCTATCCAGACATTTGCAACGAGGTGTTATGCAAAGCGACCACTGTGCAAGGTATACTGCGATTCATTTATGACAAATGACATCCTTATTCACCTTTGCTGTGCCCAATTTCCTGAATGTTAAAATTATTCATGACATATATTTATGGTTTCTGAGCATTTCCCCTCAAAATGCATCCAAGAAGATAAGTTGCGTTGCTCATGCATTTCGTTATACACCGGTCTGCGCTGCCACCAGCAATGTCGCATTTAATGCCACGGAATCGCTTAAAACGTAAATTTGTAGATTGACAGCATGACTTATGTTGTGCGAGGCTGTTCTCATATAAGCATATGATGCACGTGACACACGCGCTTAGCATTAACAATAGGGGACAGAGGTACGCTGCAGTACCAGCTGCATTTACAAACTAACTAAAATGACGTAAAATAAAACTTGCAACTGTCACCATTATGAGGCAACAACGATAAGGTAACATGTAAATATTTATACCAGCCGGGTCGTAATTAGTTCAGCAGATTAAGAATAACTCGAAAGCATTGCATCAGGTGCCCTGAACGGAACAATGCATGATACCGTTAGTTTGGTTTTTGTGTTTGACATTGAAGTCATTTCTAATCATTGCCGATAATAGGGATGTGTTTTACTGTGACTCATTATGTGTTTCTTGAACAATGCTACCATTCATAGGTGATTACACAGATGGATATGAAATACATGACAAACGTTATTTCGAACGCCGGAGTAAAATGCCCAGGATGATAACAGTTGGTAAATGATCTTAATGTAAGAATGATATTCATGAATAAAGTTACGACAAAGAACAGAAAGACGAAAATAACTGCCAATGTAGATGTTAAACTATCGGTACAATAGATTCTTGACTAGTCTTTCACGTTTTGGAGTGTAAAGCCATGACACTTTTTCGAAGTTTGATTGTTTCATATGCAATTATCGGCGCTTTTTCATAGCAAACTATTGGAATATTTCTGAATGAACTCATAAATTGTATTATAAATCAAGGGACTGGGGTCTCCCTCAGGACGTCTACGTTATCTGGTTATAGTGAACTGAAACAGGGATTTGAATTGGCTGGCCGGTCGCTATCTTCTATGCATACATAAACCCTACAGTGCATATGTCCTATCCCTATGCCTGTTGTGGTCCATTGTCACAACTGGACTGCAGGCAAGGTATGACGAACACCTGATCACCAGCCATTGAATTAGGGTCAAGAGGATGCAATAATTTCTCTACCTGAAATTTACAAACTAAGTAAGGTATGTTTGCAACAACAATGTACAAATCTAAATGGTGCAATGGACTCACAATAGGCCCTTAGATTTTATTTAATCGGTGACATTTACACAAGTCGATTCAATACAGACCGATTGTCCAGCAAAAACTTAGCAGCTTCTTCGTTGGTCACACTCCTCACTTCCCTGAATGCCTATCTTAAGACACCCTCGTGTTAGACCGCAGCTGGTCTAGCCCCCGCTTCCTTCTCTTAGTTGTTGAATCTATTAACAGCTTCTTTCTCCCTCCACCTTTATTTCGTTTCTTGGTTTGATCTTCCATTATCGCAATGAACATAGCGCAAACTAAACACCCGCCGGCGGCAATCGGCACAGAGTGATGACGTTTCTGCGCTTCCGGAATTAATAATACATGAGCTTCCAAATATGGTCTATCTTTGGCTGGAAGTGAAAAATAAGGAATTGAAAGTTTATTTAAGAACAACAAGAAATATATACGGCCACTCCAACTTTGGAATTCGGATATCAGCACCATTTAGGGTACTCTTGCAGTTAGCAACTTTTTTTTCGATTCGATTTTTTGAAGAAATGCACCAACACCAACCATAATATAAATGGGTTTAGTCATATAAATATGCGAGTAGTTCGGTATGTTCGCATCGTGAAAGGAATGCCAAGAATAGAAATGTATACCTCGATGCATCGTGGAAGAAATGCCAAGAATAGAAATATATACCTCGATACTTCATGGAAGAAATGCCAAGGATGGAAATGTATACATCGATGCTTTGATGCATAGTCATAGAAAAAAACTGAAAAAAGAAATATGACCAAAATTATACGATACAATTGTACAAACATCAACGCATCTTTTTTTGAAAAATTGTCCCTCCTGTGTTTGGTAAAGTTATCAACATAAAGAGATCTACAACACAGCATTGATTGAGTTGTAACTTGTTCTAGATATTAAGCGTCCACTTGGCCAAATTCTTGTCGCCCTTTAGTAACCATGTAATATCATACTGCTACTCTGAGATCCATTGTGAAATCGTACTTTCATTAATTCTTTCATCAACATATGCTGCTTCTTAGTGTATTGCTTTCCTTGTATCTTTTCCATCAGCATAAAGTATTGATTAGCAATCGTTGGACGAGCTGAATGTATTTGTTTAATTATATGTTTCATTAAATCCTTTGTAGGAAACCTATATAAATATTGCGTTTTCTCCTGGTAGGCAATAATGATGAAACAATTCCCAGCCAAAGGAATAGATAAAGGCCATGAGGAATCGTATTACGTCAGTCCTCTGTCGATATAGCTTTTTCGTAACATCGACACAACCCACCCTCAAGTCGATCTTTATTTCCGTTATTAACATAGACTTAAAAGTATGTGGTAACAGGCACGTACTTCACTTATTCACAGAAATATTGCAACTTAACTGCACATCCCTTACAAGAGCTAGTTTTATCGCCCTGGTATATGAGATATTTCGTCCTGAGACTCGTAAAAGCACACATGGAGCATTTGTTAACGTATGTATTCCTCTGCTGACGATGTAACTGCTCTGTATACATAACCTTCCTTGCAGTGGAATGATAATACTGTGTGTAATAGTTTATTTTGAGTTAAGATCACACTCAATAAACACGATAACATACTCTATGCATCTTCTACTACACCGCTGTAGAGATCATTCAAGGTCGAGTTACAGGATGACGTGAATGAGAACCGTCCGTTTGCTAAATACTATCTTTAAAATAAACTATTTTCTATTACAGACATACGGGGTGTCATTAATTGCAGATGCTGTGAGTAAACACAGGCAATATATATCTTTATATTGCGTATGTCACATCATATAATGTCACTGTACGGTGTAAGACTATATGTTTTACGTGTTATTGATCATTGTGATGTCCTGTGAATAATCACACACACTGAGGCGTTGATATGTAGCCTTGGTGCTTGTCACTTGACAGACACACATAACAGCACGGCACCTGGATCGAAGTGCATGTGAACTTATCAGGATGTTTAATTATTTGATGATGATTACTACATTGTTCTGAGTATTAACAAACAGGAACTATTTTGTTGAAACGGCACTCAAAAGAATACTTTAAAATACATATCAAATGGCCAGATAGTGCAGACATGCAGTCTCTGTAATGCATATTTACAATGCTCTGCAATGGCTCTTGGTAAACTGAACTGCTTTTGGGTGTCGAATGTGAATACTACAGATTCATTGTTGGACTCAAATACAGCAGTACTATGCTCTCAAACCCACATGCGAACTTGAAGCTTCAGCTGTGGCTTAACAATACGATATGTTTTTTCTAATGACAATCATTATCAAAGCTGAGCAACTATTGTCCCCGACAGCATTTTTTGTTGTGTAATGGGGTGAATGGTTTTTGAAAAGCTGTTGTGATTGATCACCTCATTGGGTCTCTTTGTCGCTTGACTCAAGGAAAGGAGACGGAATCATATTTGTGCGACCTCATTCCAGCTTAATGTGATTCTCGTTTGCTTAATAAAACAATGCAATAAGGTTTTGGTCTTAATAAATTAGCCACTTATAGCTAGAGAAACAACATGGCAGGCGCAATGTTCTCGTGTACAATCTTGTTGAATCGGTAGACGTCAGCGTCATGAGGTCGAAGGTTGCATCGTTGCATCTTATAACCCTTACAGCAAATGACAAACTTAACCAGTTGTTGCCTGCACTTCTGATAGAAGATATATCGATCTGGAGTTCGGCAGCAATGTTTCGTCGGTAACTACTGTTCATAAATAGCGGTTAACATGTTAAATATCGGCTTTTATCACCCTACATCGCAACGTACATAGCATTACCATATATGCTCTGGGTGTCGAAACGTTGAATGACATGACCATGTTTTTCACATGCTATACTTAGATCGTGTCACTGTTATGTGCTCACATTCATTTTCCCTTCATGTCAGCTCGTTTTGATCAGTTGTAAAACAGCAATATTCGACGCATATATTACAAAACTATAGTCATCAAAAGTACTAATTGTGTATGCAAATTGCTCGCCTTGATGTAGGTGTAGCCAACACGATCCTAACTTTGAAAAAGATAACACAATGAATTATCATTAATGAATAATATATAGAGTCTTTTATGTCAATTGTGCAACAGGGTTTGGAACTTTTAGACTCCATCGTGATGAGCAAATGTGGGTTATAACAGCAAATACCAACCATTTCGTATAATTATATTGGTTGAATTGCAACACTCACGTGTTTTACTACGACGCTCTCAGTTTGCATTTATAGTGATCCTCTCAGACCACACATTACTTTCTTAGTAACAAGCAAAAATAATGACTATGACAAAGACACGTCACCAGTAAAATGTCAATCATGAAAAGTGCATTGATAAGTCGTATTAATAACCTAGGAAGTTGTAAATTTACCTTTCTCCAAGCAAAGTCTCAATTGGCATAGTATGCAAACGTTCATATGTTTTTTTTAAAAACTAAACCAACATATACACAAGACATTTTAAAATGTGATTTTCCACACTTTAATGAAGCATCGGAATATTAGAATAAATTGAGAATTATTTTTCAAATCTACAGCTAGCCTGGTTACTTTTCAGTAAGTATTTTGGTTATGTCGAGAATGTTTACAACAATGCCATCATTTGGGCTGCTTAGAGTTAATTCGTATTATCATTATTATTATTATAGAAAGCGACTACGGGTCTGTGCGATTGCACTCAACGAAGAGTCGAGTATTTTGGTTTGTAACTGTTCATGATATATAATTCAACGTAAAAAACACACGACGCCTTTGCTAATACTTTGATTTACGCTTGCGCAGAAATTGACCAAAACGTGCTGATGCCTTCTAACTCATCATGATATAACACTTCGATCAAAAGTATTTCTATTTTCTTCATCAAAGCGTATTTACATGAACGACATAGAATGTTGTTATTGTTACCAAACACACATAATTGACCGTGTACAGGTGTCATACATAGTATGAACACTATTGAATGTGGTAGCATCTTCGTTGGTTGATGCATAACTTTCACGCAAGACAACAATGTACCTGACGGTTTCTCGTTATCTTACAGCAGAAGGTATAGCAAGATATGCTTTTGTGAAATCACACTGCACATCAAAGTCGTCTTTTTTTGCCGGATGTAAGGATGGGTGTCTCATTGACAGACCTTGCAATGCTTTTCGCTGGATATTGCAATACTACCACGCTTTATTACACAAATTAACTGCCGTTATGTTTCGCAGGGTGTAAGGTAAATTACGTCAACAGCCCAGTAAGCGATGCGAAATATATACGCATTAGCATTTTGCTGGCATTGTATGGTTTCAAATAATCGTTAGCCCATCGAATTGTCGCATTGTCAATACGTGTGTGGTTTGATATGGGTTAGTTCGTAATTGCGCACAATGATGAAGAGAAAGAGAGAGTTAACTAGGATATATGTATCAGTATTCATAACAATTAAGGGCAAATAAATTAAGCAGTACTTGTTCCACATTAGTAGATACGATGAATAGACTTAGTGTTCTTACTTAGCATTCAGCAGACAACAATGAAATACAAGCCCTATTGCATATGGTGCATCTAATTGAAAAGTAAAATTAAATTTAACGATACTTAAATTGTATTGCCTTGATATTGTATTGCCTATGAAAGTCGCCTGACCAGCGAGAGGTAGCGAAAGGCAGACAAAAATAAGTCATCTTTTATCAAGGGTTTATCTATTACCGTTAATTGCTTATTTGACTAACAATTTGCGAGGTACTTGAGGTAGTTAGCTTAATTTAATTCCCAATTTATGCATTACATGTATATTCGTACAAGATTGCTGCTATGTACTCAGAATAAAGCTCATCGCTTAGGCAGACCGGCGTTGTAAACATAACTCTGGAAATGACAGTAAGTTACTTGTAAGCCATATGGCTTTAGGCGAACTGTACGAATGTACGAACTGGGAACATCGATAACAGGGAAAGGAGGACGACAACGTTGTTTCCTTTTTGGTGCCGTATCCCTTGCATCCAATGTTAGTAATGCTGTTAAATGAGTACCTATCTACGCTATATTTAACTAGAAGAGTAGACAGCAAGACGGTTGTTTGTGACAACACATTTGACAGACGCCCACCCGAGTGCCTAGTGGACTAATATGCGGTAGAGCAATCAACATAATCTACTTTTATTACACAGGCGTAAAAACCGAATTAGAGCATTAAGATCAAATGAGGAAATCAGCAACACATATGGTTGATTACAACTGAAAATTCGACACCAGGTGGCATATACTCAGTGGTTTATAGGCAATCGCAGATCCTACATCTATGCTTATGGCACATCAGCGTGTACGGCACATAATGAAATCCAAGCACATTTGTCATTTGATTTGCAGTTACAGCTCAAAGGTCCACAAATTGACAGGTCAATATGAGTTGGTGCTCAAACACTCTGCCCAGTTGCGCCCATGATTAGAATTCCTAGCCTATTCATGATTTTACGAACGGTTGTTACTAAAAGGTGTAATAAATGACAGTCCAATATGGTTTAGTGCTCATACATTCATTTCTTACCTTTTTGTCTTTATATATTCAACGTAGGCTCCATGTACCATCGATCGCAATCTGAAGAACGTTGTTATCGAGGACACGATTGGAATGCGCCTGTGGGAATAAGATTACCCAAATGTTTATTGGTTCATTAACATGCCCTTTGACAGAAAACAATGACAACCCAAGGCCGTCAGGAAGTAATATTTCTAGACCATTGCTGCATTCATGGAATTGTGATTTTCCATTTGGGCCTTGTAAACACACGCAGACACGGCCCCCATCATATGTCGATATAGCTGCATTGAATACACAACAAGTCAGGAACATCAGCATGTGTACGTTTATTATTGTGTTAGATATATTCTGATAGGGATTACGTTTCATATTGTATAATTTCTCTATGAATGATGGTGATAATTGTTTTTTTTATAACCATTGCTGATATTGTTATTAGAAATCGTTTTAAAATTTTTTCATACATTGCAGCATATAATTGTATCTGAGAAAATGGAGGATGGGTTTTAGTAGATAATTTCAACTCGTTGATTAGGTCAAGTCTAACCGGATACCCAGGTCAACCATTTATTAATGTTGACGAGGCGTCATGCATAGCCAAAACTGGCATGTTATAGACACTGCTAGATCTCCGAAACAAGTAATCATATGAGGAAATGACTGAATTGCCGTCCAATTGCAGCCATTTGTCTTTTTGTAGTCAAATTTCAAATACTGTTTTCAAAGCGACGATATCGATAAATTATCAATAATTTGGTGCTCCCAATACCAGGAAAGAAATAGATAAGCTTTTACGGCACATAGATTGGAATATAGTAAACTATGCACAACATTGTTGCAAAATGCGGCTTTACATTCGCCAACTGAATTATCTACGTAGTGTCATGCGCGATATTTGAAATATCTGGCCTCATAAACTGAAATATCCCAGGTCATAAACAAGGCCACAATATGCTGCGGTAGGGTATTTCTTTTGAGTTCTGTCCTTGCCCACGGTGTTACCAATGTGTGCAGATGTACCAGAAGATGTAGGTTTAAGAACGTTTGTATCCCAAAATTCTAGCACGTGCAATATTTGTTCGTAATCCACTTTCGCATTCTTCCAGTATGTGTATGACATAATGAAAATATGATGAATTGAACATTCTCATGTTTTCAACAGTAGTGTACAGGCTCAACTGGAACGAATAATGAAGGTTTATTTTCATCACACCGAAACTGCTGCCTGGCTGAACTGTTCACTTGATTGAAGGCTATGATGTGATACCGATATCCCTTGTCTCTGTTCTTGAGTTAATATGTTTTATTTGGAAGGAAATCTTTACTGTGAGACAAACATATGCGCAGTTCTTGGTTTGCGTTAGCTATGGCTCTGGCTTTTGGTCATCACTCACGAGTAATGTTATGAACAGTTTCTATCATTATTTCTACTATTGTGAGCCTCATCTACATTATGTAGTTACATAAAGAGTAAACGGGGCCCCAGACCTGCTATTTATTCTGAAATCGAGGCCCTACATCAGATTATACAGCATGAAATAATCAATAAACGAAGGGATATAAGCGTGAAGACGAGTAAATATAATGACCAGATTAAAGCTGATCGAGATTATTCCTATAAATGTGATGTCAATGTAAATCGCATTTGGAGTCATACTCACAATCCTTTTACCATGCATAGATAGATTACTGACCTTATTGGTCGTGCGGTATTGTCATCATAAATACAAATAGCTGCCGATTTGGGCTGATTAGAGCAACTTGATGACATGAATATTGTCCCAAATGATCAAGACTATTCAACTCTTAAATGAGTCGTTATTTGGACAGTAGTTTGCTGATTCATTGTTCAGTAATCACTGAAATGTCATAGCTGTATGAAGGAGAGTAAGCAGCAAAAAGACAAGAAACTGTTTATTTACGCTAAGCACTTACGCAAAGCTCGTAACACAAGGCACCGGTTCAAAATACCATCTTTCCCCATCGCAGATTTTGCGAGTAAGGCTACACGAGTTTACTAACCGTGTTCAAGTGGATACTTTTGCCAATAGAAGCATCCCGAGTCTATCATTCTATCTTAGGGGTGGTCTCTGCCTCATAATTATAAACAAGGTATCAGCACCGAGCATTAGCACTAGTTGTACTATCTGCATTCCTCGCGTCACTTCTATGTACAACACTACACATCAACCTCCAGAGCCCGGTTTACACAGCAACGTTACATTTGTACTATTGCCGTATGAAACATGGATCGAGCCGCCCACGCACTGACTTTGATGTATTGCCATTTAGCAGTCTACACACTAAATAAGGTTTAGGTAAAAGTATTGAAAAACAGTATAACATGATTAAGGTACATTGAGACGGTCTCGGGTCACTTTTATTGTACGTAGTACACGTTTAGTAATCGGAAGCTGCACTAAAGAAAACTCAACTCCCTTATTAAATCTGGAGTTTGCAGCTTGTGTAATATCACGCATTCTACCTGAATACTATCGTTTATGTTTGGTGTATTAGGTGGACATGACAAATCATGTTTGTCTTTCATGACAAGCATGATGTTCGGTTATGCTTAAAACAAAGATTGTCCATAAACTTATGAAATATCAATAATCTTGGAAGTCAATTTATTTATTGCTGGTTAATTTTAACCGCTCATTAATATCTAGAATGTTAGCCATCATAATGATTGTCTGTTTAATATCACAAACATGAGAAGAGCTTCGTGCGACACGGATAATCTAAACCTTGATGCATATTTCCCAGAACTACTGTGCCACAAGCAAAGCAAATTATCAGAGCTGATATATTGGTGGAATGTCAAACATAATAAGCCCAGTTGTTCATTTCCATGTCCATCAACAAAGGATGGACACAATAACATAGAAAATATGAACTGTTTGCACCATGGGTTCAGTTCGCCGCTTCATAAATATATATTATACTGATCATTTTGGGATGGCAATATTCAAATTCGGACAAGCACAATTTAGCTGTGCTTTTATACGGACTAAATTTGCTGCTTGCAGTCACTGATCATATGATATCTGGTATCATCAATCCACTTCTGAATCTAATTCATAGCTATTATCCTCATTCGATTCAATGTGGTTTAGCGAGCATTACATTTACTCATAACATATAATTATCTACCCAGTAGCTCATAAGAGGCTTTGTTAGTAATATGTTTCAGCCACACTTTCATTGTTCGTCACTTTGTGTCCGGCTGGGAGGTGCATTTTCTTGTATTGGATGTCGAACTACCGTCTACTTAATAATTACTTATTTACCATTCGTAGCTGTTGTGTATTATATTGCTATTATGCCTGCTAAATCAAGATGCACCAATCTTGCATCAAATGGCTTTATCGAAATAATATCAAGTTCATTTTCGATACAATGCAAATTGAGCTTAGCATGGACTACAACTTTGCTCAACAGAACATATGCAGCATAGTTGATAATAAAATCGCTACAAACGTTGTCAGGGTGACCAAACGTTCCAAACACTGTACCGCTAAGATCAATGACTTCATGGTTCCAGTGATAAAATGTAACATATACCATAACGCATGCGATACACCTGCGGACTACCATTAAGGACGCTTAATGTGAGGCAGGGTAGATACCGACCCATACCAAATACATGAAAGAATGCAGGGTCTATTGTCACAGCCTGGGACTCAGCAAGTAATCTCTCCATGTGGTTACATGTTGTCTTAGTTTTCTTTTCATTGTAAGTAATCTCGATGTAAGTGTAACCTATTAATATTCTGAAGAAGTATTAATACAAAAACCTGCTTATGTATTAGGGATGGGCCTGCATATATTTCATTTACCAATAATCGTGCTTTAGTTACTACAGTCATAATTCAAACCTTGTATTCAAATAACCATTGTGTGGATTTCTTATCAAATCAAGTAATAATTCGTATAGCAAGCATTTTAGATGCAACATTAGTATCAAATTGTGTGCGCGTTTATGCTTGATCATTCAAAGAACGTCCTGTGTCTGGGTCAGATTCTGTAATATCGAGAGGAAAGGTTCACCAACCTGTTTCAAAATTATGGACAAATTCAGTTTCAGTGACGCGGTGCAACTCGTCTGTAATTATGAACCTTATTTGGTAAGGATAAATGAGATCTTGATATTCGTCAACACTCATGCTATCCCTGCTTAGAAAAGCATGTCACCTGAGTGTCACTAAAAAGCCCTCAAGGACAACACAAAGCGTTAGACGCAAGTCCGTCTGTCATGTCGAATCAAGTGTCATGGCCATCTTGCAAACAACATCAATACTAAAATGTGCATCGCCAAATTGTTGCTGGGGAAATTCAATTGGTTAGGGGCGACGTGCAGACGGCACTAAGCAATAGTGAGCACAAACATAACTGAATTGGATTGAATTTTCTTGGGATGAGGTGTGACGCATTGATATTGCAATACGACTTAAAGTTTGAATCCGATAACATGGCCTTCATTTACTTTATTGTCTTATTGCCATTTGTGTTACGCGTTGGAAGACCTAATTGACGATCTGTAAATGGTTAAATAACTTTTGCATTCGCTGGAAACCACGGGTTATGTATATATATATATATATATATATATATATATATATATATATATATATATATATATATATATATATATATATATATATATATATATATATATATATATATATATATATATATATATATATATAACACTTTTGCTTTCGCTGGCTTCACGCAAGATGAGCTACGCTTAGTGCAACATTTACAAAATTATCATCGACGGATGTGCCATATGCCAAGAATAAGGTGAGTGTACAGTGAGTTGAATTCGTTAGTTATACACAGATGAGTTTGTTAGTTAAACATCCCGGAATGTAGGATGTACACAGTGGAACTGAAGAAACTGCAAATTGTGCCCAGAAGACCATTTCAGCTATGCACATGAACTTATTTTATGTAGAAATAATATATACACGCAAAATATACGATAATTCGCAGAACTAACCCATGTGTTACTCATAGAAGATATTGTACGATATACACATACGGACCTTCGGATTAGATACCCGCCAAGTATTTGCTTTGATACTCGACAAAACAAATAACAACTGACAGACTAAGTCGGGAGCTCTGGCTAATTTAGTTGTACTCGCCATACTTCCAGTCATTTCCAGTCAGACGATATGGCAATATGGCAGCAGAATATCAATAGTTACACGTACATCGCTGAATGATGGTTGGGAAATATGAATGATACGAAGATGTGTAATCGACGGCAACATAACTATACCCGACAAAGATATGAAGTAGTAAAAAATAATGGTGCATGCACTAATTCCGTAGCATTATCGTGATCTGAAGCGTGATGGATTGATTTTTCGGCACGCGTGGCGTCTGGTTCTCATAACATGGTCATCATGGCAATTATCTCACTGACGCTTCTAGTTCTTCGTGAGAGATATTTCAGCTGCAATAAGTACTTCGTGTATGCGATACATCATTCGATGTTAAGCAATCAAAGGTTAAGGGAGTATAATACAGATATCACCAATAGCATTACAAGCAGTGTGTCGGAGCAATTGTAAGGATATAGTTTGACCATGACTATATTTTTCTCTGTCATTTCCGCACTGTCATAGACACCACAATTGGACGCAAGGCGCGAAGTACAAGATTCTTATGTCTTCTTTGTGTGAACTGGAATTGCGTTTCTGTGTATTAATACAACAGATCACTTAGTACTGATGTCCTTAAAAGGTTTCTGATGAATACAATGAATACTAAATGCAACAAATAGAGGAACGGAAATACTGAGAGCAGGATAAAGGTCGTTTCATTTTAGCTGGATAAAACGGTCCTTTTATGCATTCCACAATAAGGCGGATATAACAATATTCCCGTGCCATATTGCATCATTCATTTGTCTTGATGTTTCGCAAGTTCTATTGCGTCATAACCTCACCAAACGGTAAGGTACTGTTATTGCAGCCTTGTGAAAACGATTGTCAATTTTACATAGCCAGGTAGGTAATGACATACAATTATTTTAGCTGTTTTGCATGCAGGGCAACTGTCTGAATAATGTACAAAGATAGTCAAGGGTCTCTATTGCATTACAATTGATTTGAAGACTGTGCACGACTCATTCAAAATTAGATCAAGAATCATTTAACATCTAGTTGAATTTTAATACTGATAGAGAATACATACATTTCGATTATAAGGAGGTAATAAGGACGAATACAAAGGTGGGCTACAAGATACTTCATTACTATACGAGATAACCACAACTGAGGCATAAAGCGAGCTCATCACGGACTTCAATGGTTTGCCGTTGATGAATCACATAGAAAGGGAAACTTAAATTGCACAAGTTTCTTTATATTGTGTGCTGTCAGGAGAAATAGATAAACCGAACCTGATAGCTGCACCAGTCTCAAATCATAATAAATATACGTTTGGTGAATTGAATACGTAATACAGGTGGATGATAAAAAAGTGAACACTTCGTCGTTCCTTTGATTGATAACAAGTTCTATCTACTGTCTAACTGGCAATACAAGCCTGAACAACGACGCATGTTTGATAGACCACTTTTGACATGCATCAATATACGAGCCCCTTACAAAATAGATGCCATAGAACAACAATAAGGTAACTATTGATTTCTTTTGACAACAAAGTATTACCACATAAGGATGCAGGTTAAAAAATTAGATTTACCAGTGAAACGATAGTAGATAATTTGATACCACCTGACATGCGTTCAGCGATCAAACGCTACAATCTTAGTCAATGTAGATAACTTGTGGTATTGTACATTTACGTTAACGCACTATCATTATCTCATAAGTGACTATTTTGAATGTATTAATGTTTGAGATGCAACTTGCTTGAGAAGGAGTCTTTTACACCTTTTATTATCAACGCCACACGACTAGTTATAGTTAGAAAGCGCGGCTTTCATGGATAGATGAGTAATGTAAAAGCCATGGCGTGGATAACCTATTGATACAAAATGAAAAACGGTAAATTCTCATTGGTAGCAATATCACCCGTTTTTTCGCCAAAGCAATTATCTTTGCGCTGTGAACGAAGCAGGGTTCCATTAATATTATTCATTGTTTGCGCCTTAAGTAAAGACTTCGATATGAACTACTGTGCTTTCAATTAACTGGCTAATAGTTTGTCTAACAACCACTTGAAGGTTACATGGGTTGTGAGTGCTTTGTTATTGTCGTCCGCTACTTCCTCAATGAACAAGTGCAAGCCTGGTACCAAACGTTCATTCTGTTTCAATGAACAGATATATTGATAACATAAATGTAGCAACTTAAGCTGTAAATCAGAGTTGAACATTACAAGCGCACTTCAGGCGTAAGTCTAAATTTTTAATACTTACTTCATGCTGATGCAGTCTACAAATCTGCGCCTGTGGTGGTGTCTCAAGGTGCGTTGCCAAATACCATCACATCGTCACTATTCAAGTAGAATCGAAGCATGCCATGCACTGACAATTAAATCTGTTTACAGCCATATATATTTTAATTGTATCAATAAATAGTGTTACATAACAGTTTAATGCTTTCTTACCTAGTTTGTATGCTTATTTGTTCCTATGTACTAGTAAACGTCCTCTTTCTCTGCACCACAGTCTCTATCTTTGTGACATAAGCGATGACCGTCCAAGCTATAACCCGACAACAGCTGACAATTATTACTTAACGCCCGAAATATGCTACTGCTCTTAAGCTATCACATACCCTTGAAGCCGAATACACTAAATGCTTTTATCATTCAAATATCGGTAGCAATAGTATTTAACATACCTTTTCATTTGCTCATATGTCTTCGTTATCATCTATCAATTTATTTGTTCATATGTCTTCGTTCCTCTACTAATTTATAACTTAATCAATTCGTGATCTATTCCATGCATGAGTAATATGGAGTCATTAACCTAACATAATACTCAATCAGTGATCACCGACCACAATGGAGAATTTGATATTGCTCCAAAAGTAACCCACTATGCACAACAGCTAGAATGATCATCAAACGTAGAAAAGCTTTCCAAACCGCAGTACTGTAGCTGAGTAAGTGACAATGCCTTTACAGGGCGGTTTTAGCAGAACCGTACTATTAGATTAATTTTCTTATTGCGAGACATGTTTGCAGACTGCTGCTGTAGTATACTTTTCCAATTATCAGTTTTGTTATTAAAGTTTTATTTAATTATAAAGCAACGTAGACTTTAACTATGTTTCATCGTTTACAGGCTTAGGACACTCGGCCGCATCATCATATTGGGAATAACAGTGGAACAACGATTCATAATAACAATACTATTTATGCCCAGTGGCGACTTATCCCACATCTTGCCAAATAATAACACAGGAATATGTCAGACCACACCGCGGTTCCTTGATATGTTGATACCCCTCATCATTGTATGTCCGTAAATAGGCATTTACTGTGCATCAAGTGCGTCAATTTCAACTGCCACGTGATACCGTTGATAAACCAAATCAAACAGACGGCTTTTGCTGATCCATTCCACTAAATTGTGTAACTCATTGTTTCATAGTATTCAATGACGGGTTCACGTAGAGTCTATCGTTGTCGATTCAACGTCTACATCGCGCACCTGATTGAAATGAACGTGTTGATTAACCTACGCTCATGGTTTATTAGCTCATTTACATGTACATTGACCGGAAACAATGACAATCCAATGCGGTCAGGTGATAATATTTCAAGACCCTTGTCAATACAGATCTTCAAAGGCAGTGAATATCAGTTTAGTCTATGCAAACACACGCAACACGGCCTCTCTCAAGTTTAAATATAGCAGCGTCTAGTTTATGTGACAACTATGCCAACTAGATGGTTATATATGATAACGTGTCTAACATTTAACTGCGGGACTGAATTTTTGCAAAGTTCATATGCCGATATCGCCACCCTAACTGAAGTTTGATAACGAAAAAGTACACACGATCCAGTAAACTAAGGTGTACAGGTTTGACGAAACAGTGTGATGGGTCACGGAGGGATCACCAGACCGAACTAGTCCGAGCTAGGTGTTATCCCTATGCATTCCCTGCGTGGTTTACTATCCCTGTTCAAGGTGATCCTTGTGCTAATGACAGTGTACGAATTAACGTTATCGTCGAATTTTATATCTTAGGGATCGTCTCTGTCTTATCGTTATGAACAACATGTCAGAACATGGCTTTGGTACTAGTGGTGAAATCTCAATACTTCAGTGTACGATACTACACTGAATATTGAAGGGCTCGGTTTGCAGTACCATCTTACTGCGTCAGTGTCCATAAAAGGAACTGAGCGTCCTTACCCCACCAGGCAAACTGATATGGATCCTACGTAATCATGTTCTAGTCAAAGTTTATAATTGACAACATAAAATAGTAAGGTACCGAGCGTCCGTGCATTGTATAAATCAGAGGATTGTCACTAAGTTCAAGCCGCAATAATACAGATACAGCCGTAATTCAATCCGTAATGCACTGCTCATACGCGAATACCACAGGAAGACTTAAGCCGATGTGTCGTAAGACAGGTAGGCACAGGTGCTAGAGCTTGCTTGATTGTCATGACACAATGCAGCCGATACGGCCAGATACCAACTACTGTCTGCATGGTGATTCACTGCGTGTAGCTCATTAAGCATTACAGCAAACCGCTGCATGACATTCTCTTAAATGTTGCCGTGTTCATGTTTTCAGAGATGGTATCATGTATGAATTGTAATGGTAATAAATGGTAACAGGGAAAAATGCGATAGTTTGTATGTCATATTTATGGGTTACCAAAAAGTATTCTATGCTATGGCTTTAAAATGATCAATCCACCCATAATTGCCACAATTTATACTAGTGTAGAATAAACCATAGAGACTAACTACAGCAAAAGCAGAGCAACATTGCGCAAGCAAAACTTCATCTAATTATATATCATAGTGTTTTGCATTTGGTTTTGTTTACTTGTATCCTTTCCGCAATATTTATATTACATCCCGGCATGACCGGCACATATAATCGTAAACTTATGAAATGTATCACAGAGTGGTCAATATCGAGACGCTATGTGACCTGGTTGCAGGCCATATTAATAACTAAGTGAGCAGCATTAAATGTGCTATCTTCTGATTAGCGTGCATGATTAAAAGCGTTAACTGCAAGTTATTGGCTTGCTTATTATTGCTAGTTGTCCAGCATTACACTATATATATTTCAAATCAGTTTTATTGTAAAGGAGCTAATTCATTACGCACCATATCGTTTTACGCTTTTGATAAAAACTTTCCATGACAAAAAATCTCCCCTTAAAAGTTCTTTTGGGATAATTGTTGATAAAACTTAATGCTTAATGTGCTTAACTCTAGAGCATAACAAAGTCAAATGGCCGTAATATTATGTCCAGTGGACATACATGTTGCCGCGGTGACTAAAAGCTATACACATAGTGGGCAGTCCGATTCTATTAAGATCAATGACGATCAATCATTATTTCTCTATAAGGTTCCATGTCGTCTCATTGTAAGTGAAATAATTCATTGAAATTAATCAATCGTGCATATTGTGACGTAAAAGTTAATAGTTCTACATTCACAAGCAGGACTCGCTTTATGATATGGTATCAACATGTCGACAAGCAATCTCAAAACTAATTTTCAGTATAAGTTTTCATATGAGTATGCTTCATGAACGATAACACGGTATTGAGCAAGCTCCGGGTTCCAGTCATACAAGTTAACTTGCAATATTACAATGGTAATGACAACTTATGGGGTTCACATTTATATCATTCATGTTTCTTCAGTATCATCGTAACAATTCTTCCTCTGTCAACTTTAACTGAATCAAAAAGAAGTAGGATAAAACTTGCTCATATTCTGTCCACCGAGTGAGATGTAATCATCAGTATAATCAACAACCTCCATTAAGGGTCCATTGACCCGGTTGAGAATTTGATATTTTTCGAAAAGTAATCCTGCTTGATGAATCATCAAACGCGGATTAGTTGGCACAACCGATCAAACGTAGTGCTGTGCGTGTGTATTTGACCAATCCTTTACTGAGCTGTATTAACATAACCGCATCGTTGGCAGTTTAGCTTGCTGCTTGCAATACATTAAAACAAATGATTGGTTAATATAGCCAATGATAATTGTTATATCTGCCTTATGTTGAAATGCAATGAACGGCCACGGTTTAGATATCAGCCTTCGAATTTGGAGAATAAGTATACGACCTTGCCCCTTCAACGATTATTTCTGGGTTTGTATTTTAAGGCTTCATCTAATTCATCAGAAAACTTTGAGGCACAACAATTCCATATAATCTGTAAATAGAATATTACTGAATTTGCTTATGATCAGGCCAGGTATCATTTAGCTGGTTTCTGATAAAACAACCAGACAGCAAGCCCTATCTGTTATCAAATTTAGAAATCTTAAATATCGTAAGCAGTCTAAAGAAGCCATTGAATTTTACTTTGCATACATTATTTAAACCACAGATCATTTATGTATACAAGTAACATTCGCTGTTTGCTGCTTTGGTATTGAATAATATACTGGTTTGTCAATAATTTGCTTTTTAACTTTTGCTTATAGTGGTGCCTTACCAAAGCACATTTTGTTTGCCATAGAGTAACTGATTGGTCAATCTGCCACAATATGTCAACTTGGATATTGGATGTCACCCAATGAATAATCGGGTCCCTTTATGTCTCTCTGGACAAGTAACATCCCGATTCTTATTACTTGCACAAAACAACCAACTGTTAATCGCCTGCTCGTTATATCCGTCTATATTGACGTGGTTCACCCTCTATCACGTGGATATCGCTAAAATCGTGCGTGACATTACAACGTAATTCAGTCAGCAAAGTGAAGTATTGAAAACATAAAACATGAATGACGCTCGTGAATTGTGGTAAGTACCACCAATTGGGGTTAAATGGCATTTTTAGAGCAAATTGAGTCGCTATTAGAACGTACAGAACCACGAGAGTCTGTATCAATTTCCGGGTTGTTCAATTTGTCATACAAATTTGAAAAAAGATAAATGAAAAATGCTACGTACTGTCAAATACCAACAACAAATGGATGGTAGAGAACGCGTGTAACAAGACAAAACAGTCAAGACGGTCCCCTTTTATACCCGATAAGGATATGCCGCTGATGACTGCAACTGATTCAATACTTGTTGGTCGCACCTTATTAACGTTAGTTTAGTACCAAAGTATCAAGCTATGAAGCCAATCGTTAGAACCTGGATTGATTGGCAAATCAAGATAAGGTTGTGAGGTTATCTTCGCCATACGATGCGTTCTTGTGTCGACTAGCATAGTAGGACCTCAAGAGATTACTTGCAGAAAAGCGATATGTCATGGGGCTTCTTGTATTGACGTCTGCGACAATATAACATGACATAACTCGCATATACGGGATAACGACGGCTAACATGACTAAATATCATGACTTCACCTCAAAGCTGCAGTGAATGAATACTCATTGGTTGAGAAGAATCAGATTATTTGAATCCTGTCATATACCGAAAAAGCAATGAAACAATCGCAAGCCAGTAAAAGGCGCTTGACTAATCCTAATTCCATGTTCATAGAGACAGCCACAATAGTCATGTGAAAAACGATGGCTTA
>CM067358.1:63491463-63573963 GCA_034190875.2 Urechis unicinctus | reverse complement strand
ACGGCCTAAAAGCTTACTGAACATTGATAAATATAGCACAAAACACCGAATGCCTCGAACAGAACGAACTTTAATGAGTGATTATGTGGGATCACAGATCCTGAGTTTGTCAAAGATAAAATAGTTATAGATAGCAATAACTGAGATCGAACCTCGCTTGTTGAGTAATAGAGAGTAATAGAGAGAGAGAGAGAGAGAGAGAGAGAGAGAGAGAGAGAGAGAGAGAGAGAGAGAGAGAGAGAGAGAGAGAGAGAGAGAGAGAGAGAGAGAGAGAGAGAGAGAAAATGGGAATGGCCTGAATTGATTTCATAGAAAATCCGACATTCCCGTCGCCCGAAAAGTAATATGTACGTATTGTGGTTAATTCTCTGTTAGGCTACGCTTAACATCCCATATTACGAATTCTAAGCACAGGGCTGAATGTGGCCGATTCATCAGGCACGGATATCGTTTTGTGACTATAAATTTGTTATTGATTCAGTAGAAATATTTAGTCATCAAGAAGAAATTCGTCACATGTTACCAAACATTGTAATATGCTTCTTATTTGGTTACTCATAGTACCTTATAAAACAACGTCTTTCAATGAATGGAGTGCTGTAAATAATCACTGTTTTGGCAATTGATGATGCTCATGTCGCGATCATAGTAATCTAGTCATATACGTCGATGTAGTACATTGTACGTCTATCAAACCTGATAAAAAGTGTGATGTACAGTACCACAGGAAAAAAGTATCTTGTAATGAAGAAGATAGATAGAATAAAGGGCATATCACATATTTGAGCAAGCAAACATTGTATGCCCCCCTCAACACAGTTTATTGAAGAGATAACTTCCTGCCGAATTCTACATAACTAGCCAAAACAATATTTACAGGTTACATTTTCTTCAGCAATACATTTGTAAGGGAATGTCATTTGTTATGCAAAGCGACCACCGTGCAAGGTACACTTCGATTCATTTACGAGGAATGACATCCTTATTCACCATTGCTGTGACCAATTTCCTGGATGAGTTTAATTATTCATGACACATCTTTGTGGTTTCTGAGAATTTTCCCTCAAAATGCATCCAAGAAGATAAGTTGCGTTGCTAATGCATTTCGTTATACACTGGTCTGCGCTGCCACCAGCAATGCCGCATTTAATGCCACGGAAACTCTTAAAACGTAAATTTGACTGCATGACTTATGTTGTGCGAGGCTTTACTCATATAAGCATATGATGCACGTGACACACGCGCTTAGCATTAACAATAGGCGAAAGAGGTGCGCTGCAGTACCAGCTGCATTTACAAACTAACTACAATGACGTAAAAATAAAAATTACAACTGTCACCATCATGAGGCAACAACGATAAGGTAGCATGTGAATATTTATACCAGCCGGGTCGTAATTAGTTCAGCAGATTTTAAAATAACTAGAAAGCATTTGCATCAGGTGCCCTGAACGGAGCAATGCATGATACCGTTAGTTTGGTTTTTGTGTTTGACATTGAAGTCATTTCTAATCATTGCCGATAATAGGGATGTGTTTTACTGTGACTCATTATGTGTTTCTTGAACAATGCTACCATTCATAGGAAATTACACAGATGGATATGAAATACATGACAAACGTAATTTCGAACGCCCGTTTAAAATGCCCAGGATGGTAAATGATCTTAATGTAAGAATGATATTCATGAATAAAGTTACGACAAAGAACAGAAAGACGAAAAAAGTGCCAATGTAGATGCTAAACGTTAGTTAATCCTTGCCATTTGTCAAGTCACCAACCAAAATATAAATGGGTTTAGTCATATGAATATACGAGTAGTTCGGTATGTTCGCATCGCGAAAGGAATGCCAAGAATAGAAATGTATACCTCGATACGTGGAAGAAATGCCAAAAATAAAAATGTGTAATTCGAAGCTTCGTGGAAGAAATGCCAAGGATGGAAATGTATAGTCATAGAAATATAACTGAAAACAGAAACGGCCAAAATTATACGATACAATTGTTAGCAGCAGAAAGAAATCTACAACACAGCATTGATTGAGTTGTAACTTGTTCTGGATATTAAGTTTCCTCTGGGCCAAATGCATGGCGCCCTTTCATAACCGTGTAATATCATACTGCTACTCTGAGATCCATTAAGAAATCGTTCTTTCATATATTCTTTCATCAACATATGCTGCATTTTAGTGTATTGCTTTCTTTGCTCCTTTTCCATCTGCATAAAGTATTGCTTAGCGTTCGTTGGAATAGCCGAATATATTTGCTTCATGTTTCATTAAATCTTTAATAGGAAACCTATATAAATATTGCGTTTTTCTCCTGGTAGGCAATAATGATGAAACAATTCCCAGCCAAAGGAATATACGAAGGCCATCAGGAATCGTATTAAGTCAGTGCTCTGTTAATATAACCTGGTTCGTGATATTGACACAACCCACCTTCAAGTCGATCGTTATTTCCGTTATTAACATAGACTTAAAAGTATGTGGTTACAGGCACGTGCTTCACTTATCCACAGAAATATTGCAACTTAACTGCACATCCCTTGAAAGAGCTAGTTTTATCGCCCCGGTATATGAGATATTTCGTCCTGAGACTCGTAATAGCACACATAGAGTATTCGCTGACGTGTGTATTCCTCTGCTGACGATGTAACTGATCTGTAGACATAACCTTCCTTACAGTGGGAGATAATACTGTGTGTAATAGTTGTGTTCAGTTAAAATCCAACTCAATAAACACGATAACAAACTCTATGTATCTTCTACTACACCGCTGTAGAGATCATTCAAGGTCGAGTAACAGGATGACGTGAATGAGAATCGACTGTCTGCTAAATACTTATCTTTAAAATAACTTAGCATCTTATTTTCTAATACAGACATATGGGGTGTCATTAATTGCAGATGCTGTGAGTAAACACAGGCAATATATATCTTTATATTGCGTATGTCACGTCATATAATGTCACGGTACGATGTAAGACTATATGTTTTACGTGTTATTGATCATTGTGATGTCCTGTGAATAATCACACACACTGAGGCGTTGATATGTAGCCTTTGTGCTTGTCACTTGACAGACACACATAACAGCAGGGCACAATGATCGAGTGCGTGTGAACTTATCAGGGTGTTTAATTCTGCGACGATTGGGACCGCTATTCGCTGGTAATTTACGACCGCTGGCGTTTTACTGTACATTCCACACTACTGATTCAACTTGCTTCTTCATTGATAGTGTACAAATGGCATTGTGATCGCTGGGACAAACACAGACAGTAAAGATGCAATATATTAAGTGGTTATGAACTTATTTCAAATAATCAGCTGGATTAAAGCCAATGTCATGCTTTCAGGCACTGTTGTGGACCAATTGCATTGTTAACAGCCATGCCTTTGGTGTGATAACAGTCATTATTCAAATATCGAAACATTCATGTGTCATCCCTTCATTAACTGTTGCATTTATCACTTAATGACGAAAAAAATCACAAGGCATAGTCACTGATACTTTGTAAGGGTGTATTCGACAACTGGTCTTCTCGTTCCAAAGTATGAAGCTGTGTAGCTAATCTTCATTAATCACACTTGTGCCCTCTAATTGTAATCATGCATTAATCATTCGACGGGAACATCAGAAGGCTAACAGTCTCAGTCACCGATGTATCACTACCCTTCAGCCTGTGTTGAAAACCTTAGAATCAGGATAAGGTATATTTGCACCGGAATCAGGCTTCATAAGCAAAGATGAATGAAGTTGGTGCGTGCATATTGCGGGGTTTATGCGTTGTTGGCGCAACAACCAAGGTCATGCATTATTTCATGCTGGAATGCAGTAGTTTGATGTATCCATGATGTACTCGTCAAGGCTACATGTCACGACACCCAAGTCATGTCATCCCAAGCACCCAAATCAGCAGTCGCATTATATTTTTGGCTCTGTTACTTTTATGGCTATTGGCTGATGCCAGTTTTGAAATACAGCATTATATATACGAGTTTTCACATGCCATTTGTCAGAAAGATTTGCAATTGAAAGGTATGTGTCTTACTTCTGACATATGCCTGACATACAATGACATGGCTTTCCAGAAGTTGAACGTGAGATAATGATAAAATTATAATCTAGATTCAATGATGATACATCACTCTCCGTCTTAAGTATTATCACCTCTAACGCGTCGAATGATCACTTCAATGATCCTCGATAGTTGAGATGTTAGACATGCTTAAATCACCGCATCGGGTGTGACATCGCCGGCTCTCCCAAGAGATGAACGTGGAAGTATAAGAAAATTGCCGCTGGAACAACACCAAATATCAGGTACCTCGACAAAGTTGTATTTCAGACTAAAATATTGATGTAAGAGATAAGTTTAACATTGGTCGCCTAAGTAATTCATAAGAATATGTGCTTCATACGATATTCTTTAACTAAATGACAGTCAATCGGTACGCAATTGATTGCATTGTGGACACGACAGCGATAATAAAGATACTATTACAATCAGCTTGAAAGAGTTTGCTATGTATGGTCTAATGGAAGATAAATAACACGACGACAAGGTTATAAAAGGCGGACATAAATGAGAGATGTGATAAATAGAGCAGAAACGATTCGCTTAAGCAGCATCAGCGGCGTCCTATTCGAGTCGCTGCTATATCGAGCGCCTCTTGGCCTTGGATGTCTGTGTAAATCCTTTTTGAATGAAAGAGACATGACGTAAGTGTATTATGGATGTTGAATGGCCAAGTATCAAAGCAGTTTTACCTTGTCGAACTCAAATCTAGTCAGCCAGTGCCGTAAATCACATCATCATCTACTACGTCCGTAGATGTCACGGCACGCACGATTCACTTGAATAGGGTGTTGAACGCGCTGTTTTCAATATTTGATTACCATTTTAATCAAGGGCACGGAAGACAATTCTGAACGAACCTGGAGATTAGCCAAACCTTACTTAGTTGATTTATATGCGATGCACCAAATCATGGTCAATTCGTCTCAACGCTTGTGATGGGTCATTTTGACCTTTGTATGTAAGGACGATTGCTTATGGCATTTTACATCTTCTGTGAAAGCTTCGGGTATCAATCAGGAACTTTTTCGTGTCTTGATTACAATCTCTTCCTTACAATTGTCATCACTTTGGGCGTATAAACAGTTGACCCAACGCTTATTTGATATTTATTTGGGTAGGAGAAGATTGGTCTAAGAGGGGTGGGGTACTAACGTAATCCAACACTCGAATGCCGTTGTAATTATTTATTTGAGAGTATTAGTATATGACATTGATACTAAGTAACAGTGCAAGTAAAGATATCAAGTCTCTCATTAATATGTGCATATTAAATTACATATAACATATCAAGTTGTTCTTTGTTATCATTACACGTTACTTGTTATTAATGTAGATGTTATGCTTTCGCTATGGGTGTCTCGTGTTGGTAGCGAATTCGTCTTATTTTACTTATCCTGAGATGTGATATTACGCCTCAGATTTCGCGATGAATTGATCCGAGTGACGGACTCATTATTGTGTATCATTATGGATGAGGATCAAACTGTTTGAAACACAGGGATGTAAAGTTAACATCGATTGAGCCAATAGCTACGCGGACGTGACATGGAGCAATTAGCGGGCTTGCATTACTACAAAATAACTTAACTCGAAGTCTGATCATCACAGTCGTTGTTATATCACTCAGTTTCCAATCAAAAGTCGATTATACAACCATGACAACACGAGGTTTGCATTTTCATCATCATCATCATCATCATCATCATCATCATCATCATCATCATCATCATCATCATCATCATCCGCGTTTTAATTATCCAGGCCTGAATTAATCCTCTTCCGAGGGTATGGCCTGTCTGACTATCCTTCTTCGAAGACGCCCTCTCCACGCAGAGCGGTTTTGAGGGTCCGTAGAATCTACACCGAGCATTTACCATCCATGTCTTCGTTGGCCTGCTGAGTCTCACCTCGAGCCTGCGTACTTTGGAGATGCAGCCGGTGATGCATGGCCTAACCAACTCATCCTGCTGGTGCGGAGCACCGCATCCACGTCCTGAATGCCGAGTTTTGCGAGGAGGGAGTCCGAGCCGACTTCATCTTTTTTGTCCGGAGGGAGTCCGAGCTGACTTCGTCCTTTGTCATGTAGATATAAGCGATTCATTGCTGTACCATGGCATACTTTTTCCCATCATGTGGTCCATTAATCACCGAAAAGTCACAGGAAGAACATATACGGTGCTGTGAGGTAGTGCTGTCAGGTATCGCTGTCGACTATACGCATGCGTGGAATACTCGTTATCTGATCATCTGTGAATCGGCTATGGTTCTAGGATGCCAGTAGTGAATGACAATTACTGCGACCACATCACCTACGATCGTACGGAGACCTTATTACCGAACTATGTAGATATAAGTAAACATATCCTGCATAAATCCTGCCGTAAGAGATTAATGAGGCGCTGATGTCCCCTGGATCCGTGTTGATGACTCAATAAAGCACTGATATATGTATGGTGCAGTGTTAATGACACGGTCTGATATCTTCTAGGATCGAGTAAATGATTGCTGCATTGTTTCTGTGACTGGGCGTGCATTAGAAGAGATATCCAAGAAGACGATAAATGAAATAAATGAAGGCATTTGGACTTACGTATTACAGAATAACAAGTATATCACGTGAAATGTCGTGTCTGTATATAGGGGCGTTTTCTGCAAGACAGTTGTACCGCGAGACTACGTCTGATTCTTAGATATACGGTAAGACACAGCATTCTTATATGGTGTTGTCTCTGTCTTTTACTAGTGATTACCGCTGCATGATTACGATGAGTGGTATAAACTCCTTATTCTATTGGATGCATTAGTCCACGAGAGTCGTATGGGTAAACCTATAAGACCAACTTTGTTTCTTAATGGTGGTCTCTGTCTCTTCGTTAAAACCAAGCTATCGACACCTAGCATTGATGAGTATTTGTGATGCAATATGTATACCGTGTAGGATATGAAGTACTACGCATCAAATATGTCCGGGCTTGCAAAGCAATCTTACCCTCATACTATGATATTGTCCGTAAAATAAAATGATTCTCCCATTCACTGCTTTTAATGGGTCGCCATACACCACCCAGTGAAACTAATCAATATTCATCCTGCGTAATCAGATTTTAGTTTTATATAAAAGACAACATAGTATAATACAGTTCCACAGTCTGGAGCGTCTAGGTTTTATATCCCTCAGGAGACATTCAATAAGCTGACGCTGCAATAAAACACACACCGCTGTAATTACCACTGTTGTGCAAGGTTCGGAATAGATTTCCATAGAAATAGCTTACACACCTTTATTACTTGCTCCAGTGTCCGCTGATGGTTAATAATAGACAGGCACAGGTGAATATGCGAAAGCTCACAATGTAGCATAAACAGCTAGTTACTTATTATGCTTACGAAAACTACTGTCAATGCAACCTTCCCGCAGCTCACATTAGCGATATAAGTGTCCTCTATTCCTCTTCTGCAGCATTAATATAAAATATGCTTATTCTATTTGAGCCTGCGTATTCAGTTGAATTGGCCAATAATCAGGCCTGATTTTCTAGTAAATAGATTTTCATAAACGTACAATGCTTAGTAGATACCGCAGGTTCCATGCCGCTTTGCTTTAACCAAACACATAAATTATATTATGCATTTCTCTATCAATCAAGCTAATTATTCTTTGCCTTAATTGGAAATATACGAGCAATTACGCTTTGCAGCTTATCAGGTGCCACGAAATAAGTTAACATCAATCACTTAATAAATGGTGCATCAAAGGAATTAAACTAAAATGGCATCGTAGTATTATCCAGCAAAGAGGAAGCCCAGTTGTACCACACATGCAAACCATGATATATATATATCTTACTTAAGTCACTTCATTATGTAATTCATTTTTTTTCATACTGTATTCCAACATTTCCATTTATAACTGATTTATGATGGTAAATTACATCCACACATGAGCACATGTGTTTTGTTCATGCATTCGTATTCAACAGCAGCCTAGCTTGCTATATACCTCATTTATAACATATGCTAACGGTGGTGACTAGAATAAACACGTTTTATTTTGACATAGAGTGATTGAATATGTTGTCAGCCACAATATGCCAACATTTTAAGTTATGTCAACAATTCTGAGTTAATGGGCGCTTTTATATTTCTTAGGACATCTATCACATAACGGATTTAATGCTCTCTGTCAGCACAACGAACTACCAACGTTTGATCACCTGCTCATTATATTTGTCTTGATGTATATTGCAGTGGTTCATTCATGGGGTTATCATTACCGTTATCTCATGATGCAAAAAACAATGTTCACTCACCACAGTAAGATATTGACGGAATGAAATATGGATGATGTCATTATATTTCTTCTCCGTCTGAACATATAAAACCCCGTATTATCACCAATTAGTGTATAATGGCATTTCTAGTGCACTGTCATTGTAGTGTACGGATGTGTTTACGATACCTCGATAACCAATATAAAATCTAGATACGAAGTAAAGAAGAATAAAGATATATATTACGTAGTGTCAAAATCCAACAACACATTGACTATACAGAACGCCTACTCAGTATGCCATTTTGGAATATAACAAAACAGGCTTCTTACAGTACGAAATAATGATATGCAGCTGATGAGTGCAACTAAGTCAGCTCTTAAACATAATGGTTGCAACTACGTCAGCGCTTAAACATGATGGTTGCAACTACGTCAGCACTTAAACATGATGGTTGCAACTACGTCAGCGCTTAAACATGATGGTTGCAACTACGTCAGCACTTAAACATGATGGTTGAAACTAGGTCAGCGCTTAAACATGATGGTTGCAACTACGTCAGCACTTAAACATGATGGTTGAAACTAGGTCAGCGCTTCAACATGACGATTGCAAAAAAGTAAGCACTTAAACATGATGTTCGGCATCTTATTGATATTCGTGATTTGCACAGAGGGTTGTAGAGTTGAAACAAACTTACAACACATAATTTATGAGTCACGAACAGGTTATCACGTGAGGTTATCGTTGCCGAAATACGTGTTATGGCATCAACTACCTCAATTAGAACGCATAATTTTATTGGTCGTCTGCAAAACGATTTACAAAGATTAACAAAGATGGCCACCCAAGACCTAATGGTGACAGGGGATCATGGCAAAACTGCCGTTTTGGTCCATCGGAGCCCTGTCAATGGTCACCAACAAATTATAATACATATAGAGTTGGTTTTAAAAAGGGTTCAATGAACTAGCTGAATGTATCTTAACTGGTAAACTACTTAGTGGGGCACAACGCGTTAGGAAAAGATATTTGGTCATAGTCATTGGTTTTGTCATTGGTCGGGAATGGTCATTGGTTTTGTTATTGGTCGGTGATAGTCATCAGTTTTGTCATTGGTCGGTGATAGTCATTGGTTTTGTCAGGTGTATAAATATCCCTAGAGTCTTCAATTCTTAGCACTTGAAAGCGGATAAAACATATCAACACCAGTTTTATCTTTATCTAATTCATTTGACATTGAGAGATGTCAGCCCTGAAAAGCGGAATCTTCATTGTACTATATCTTTATCACGTTGCAGGAATGGTGACCACGCCTGAATTGCATATTGCAGATGAAGACTAACAATGGCCCAATGCAGTCGTCTCTCAGAGTGACTGCAGAATATCCGTCTGATAATCTCGAGACCATTACTTCTGACGCACTGTATTGTTTGCAGGGCTTTTATTACAGACCAATTATGACACCCAAATACTATTTAGATCTTGTGGAGAAGAATCTCTATTTGTCTGTCCGACCTATATGCAGTAAATTTTTGTTAATATTGAAAAGCGTTTGCCAATCATAATCACAGTATGAGGCGTCATGTAAGCTTTGTT
Organism: Urechis unicinctus; assembly: GCA_034190875.2. NCBI lineage: Eukaryota > Metazoa > Annelida > Polychaeta > Xenopneusta > Urechidae > Urechis > Urechis unicinctus. The sequence continues at coordinate 63,564,007 of CM067358.1, read as the reverse complement.
GTAATTTACATGCCTGGTTTTTCATCGTCACTATGAAGTAAAGTTTAAAGTCACTTGCAAATTTCTTGCTATATTGCAACAGAACTGTCTCGATTATGTATGCAGATTACGAAAAAATGATTCCCATGACCGAGCCTTGCGGGACATCACTGATAGACATCACTAATAATCCTTGTTCAATCTGATTCATGAATATTTTTCACCACTCGCTGCCTTTAATTACTGAGCCGTCTACTTATATATGCTAGAATATTACCACTTGGCTTCAAGATTGATAGCTAACTGTCGGTGGAGAACGTCTAAAGTTATACCGTGTTTCAAAAAATGTTAGTAACATCCACGATGGAGTTCAAAAGGATGGTACGGCAAAAGCGTTTGCACATGAAGCCATGCTATTCATGAAAGTATGTTTAAGCAAGTGCTCTGTGAATTTGCCGCTTTCTATTATTCGCTTACCATCTAGTTAAGCTGACTGGCCGGTTTATTGCTGGCTGCTGACGATTACCTTTCTTGAATATTGTTGAATACGAACATGCTTACATTTATATATAGCGTTCTCTCCTTGAATGAACTATTTGAATATGATAAAAAGCGGTAGGGATATTTCTGTGGTGATTTCTTGTAGATGCCGTGGGTAGAGTTTTTCTGGTTCGAAAGAATTTAGATATGCAAGAACTTCGTCTTGACTAAAAGGTTGTCTGTCTAGTTGTTCCTCATTACCATCATTGAATAATCGAATTTGTTAAAAAGCCATACAATTCTTTTGGGTTCGTTTTATACATGATGTGCTGTAATGTCCTCAGATGATCTTTAGCTCCGACTTGTCAATTTCAATGCATTGCACATTTAAGTAAAAGACTTTAAAACAACTTTGACGTATGCTTGGTTTTATCGGTATTATTTGCATATAGGATGCTTTGGAAACTACCACCCATCTCACCCCTGTCTTCCTAGTTGAACGGAACCGGTCGCTAATCAAAGGCTCTTAGGCACGCGTGCTCAAGTGCTAATGTGCCACGGGTAGAGACGTGTAATCTCTCCCTTAACAAGTGCGGTTTATCATTGCTTTGCCCATTGCTTTGCACGCTTTCTCTGATCTAAGTGTGGGGAACTTTTTCCTTGGCATCACGAACAATCTACAATTGTACACAATGAAGATGTATATGCACTTCTGTGTATATTAAAACTGCTTGTGCGCATAAGTCACACATTTTCCTGTATGTAACTGCGTGTAAGTTTATCGGTCCACATTGTTAGTTCTTCTGTATATAATTCGACTCCATGTGAAGTGAACACAGAACACACCAACTTGTGAAATGGAATGTTTTTGGACAGCTTAAGGTGTCAGAAGGTATAGTAGGCCAAATCCTTGTCAAATAATTATATGAAATGCAAATTAACAAGAAGCCTCTTGCGCTCGAATGTACACAATGCATAGGGTTGAGAACACGCTCATGAAATCATAACAACATTCATCAGCGTAATTGAAATGAAATGCAATTATCGTGTCAGCCTTCATCGTTATAACAACTGTGCTCATGGATCAAAGCTTGTGATCTGGTTTATGAATGCCCGCTATAATGTATCAAAATATTACACCTGATCAGCCGTTATACATGATCAGTCATTCTTTGAATGTTTAGCCAAGTTTGATGAACCTTTCGTCGATACATTACAACATAATAAAGTAACTGTCAGGCACGGGTAATAGCACTTCATTTTTGACATAAGCAATTCCGCTACCGCAGGAAACGGGGTAACCATTTTCAAGCTTTTAAAATAATAGCAATCGATATAGTGTCACTTCCAGATATTTAATTTCCCCGGTCCATATTGGCATGATGGAAGACACAATCATACAGAATCATAATCATGCAGTTTGGTACCAACCTATGTAACGTAAACTAGGTAATGTGACTTATACGTTCAAATGTAGAATCCGCGGATGTGCTGTGACTTACTTGTTAAAATGTAAAATCCTCAGATGGGTAAACAAGACGAGGTAGGCTTGCTGAGTGATGGTGTAGTCGGCAGTTTCGAAAGGTCAAAGCCCAAACTTAATTCTCTTGTCTCTGTGGCTTAAATCAGTAGCACGAAGTCGGAACCTGGCCTAAACGTGAACAAAGTAAGAAGGTTTCCATTTTGATGTTTCTTTAATTTGAATTCTAAATTTGTTATATACAATCGTTAAAAGAGATGTTTGCTGATTCGATTCGGATGAATTACTATTTGGTCGACAGAGAATAAGACGTTTAGTAGCTATCTCTTGCGATCTTTATCCTCATTTCACTGTATAACAAATACGCTTGTTGTGGGAAACTTCGCCGAATAGGAGAACTTAAAGGGCACCGTTATTCAGGTTAGTGACATACTTTCTCCTTTCGTGCGTATACATGGTAACTTGGCACAAACTTATCCCCTAATGTGGACTTCACAGCCTTAATCAGCAGCAATCGACGAGAGATTAAGGCTGTAAATGCCACATTAGGATACGTTTGTGCACAATTACCATGTATACCCACATAGGGAGAAAGTGGCCTTCTTTTCTGACAAGACCTATTGCACTTTTTGATCAAATAGTGCGCTGTAATTAATAATACTGTTCTACTCAAAGTTGCAGGATGACATTAAATGAATGTAATGATGTGAATGAATGAGGCAAGCAATTATTCGTCGAATGTTGAGGCGTTGGTACCATGATCACAGGTTGGTTACTCTGCTAGTGGTTGACTGACCTCACCCCAAATGTTTGGACATCTATAAAATATGACGCATAACCATTCATTACCCGATAGATTTACTGTAAGTTGCATGTATTTTAGTAAGCTTGCAATTCATGAGTATAGCAATTAAACAAATCTAGTCTCTGTCCGTTAGATCAGTAGGTTTGTAAAACACAGAGCATTTGACTGACTGTATCACGTGTAAGTGATATCCATCACCGAAATATTCCCAGGTGTTGTACTTGCAGGGTAATGTTGTGCGAACGTCTGTAAATAGCGATGTCGATCATGTACCCAGCACTTTCACTGACAGGAATGTACTTCGCTATGATAGCCAACAACATCAAGCGTTTTATTTATACTAATCCTCGCTGAATGCAAACAGCTAATGCATAGCAATGGAAAATGAAAAAGCTCGTGGCACACCAAATGAAATAATGCATGCAGTGATGTGCAATGACACTCAATGAAAGCTGTTTGAGAAATTTATCTGCTATCCTGAAAGTATTACAGGATTCATTTGAAAAGAGCTATCTATACGCATGCAAACTGATTGCATCATGATCAGATCGCAGTTGAAATCGATAGCATTCAAAGAGTACAAAGCATCAACGATCCCAGTGTTCATCTCAAGCGAAAGCAATTTTAAGAGATCAATGAATCAAGGATGCCCAATAACTCGAATGAGACATGTGCGTGCACACCACCGCGACACACATACTACGACGCTGAGATAAGCACGTCATCTAGCAGACGGTTACTGCTAGATATGCCATCTCACGAACAAAACCACAGCGATTAAGCAATATATGGCGTGTTGTAAGACTTGCATGTAAATTACCCGTGGAGGAATAAGATACTTATGCTCCGATGATACACTAGGAAATTTTCATCAAATGATCATCTTATTAATAACACAAATAGACAATCATATAAAATTTGATTGTTTTGAATAACTGCGGAGCAATTTAGCCAGCAAAGTAAATATAATTAGTTAAGAGTTAGGTTTCACTAATATATCGGGCAAGTGTTGTGTGACATTTGATAACGCTTGTCGGTTCGGTATAATCTGGTGGCAGGGATTTGTTCACTTGCATGGCTAAGAACCCCTTTCATATTCGAGGCATGGGTCATTCAAACGCATGCGCATGCTCAGATCGCAATGGTATGAGATCCATAAATATGAAATGGTGTGTTATTGTGAGGAATTATAAAATATGTGAATCGGGCCTGTTAAACGCAAGTACATATATATAGACCAAAGGTCAACTATCGCCCAGAGGAGTCTCACTATTGAGACACTGAGAATATAAATGCGAAAAAAGCGCATGATAGTCTCTTTTCGATGATGTCGTGAGCTATCTTACTGTGCAAAAGCCGTTAATGGTTTATTCTTAGGGAACTTCATTATGGCATCATTCCAAATTGGATACGTTGTCGGCCCCAGTCCTGGTCAATATGAGAATAATTGGCAACGAAAAGATAAGCGTTATGTACATATTATGAGTACATAATATATCTCTATGCGTTTGTGAGTTCACAAGAACCGTTATGAATTATAGTATGCGGTCGCGTCATTAACGAACAAATTTAATGGTAGTGAATATAAGTCATTTGGTTCATGTTTATCGCCATCCCCGAAAATCCGAGAATTGAAACATTGGTTTGCTTTGCGATTCACAAGATTGTATCCCGCACATTATCTGAGCCACCTTTTCTTGATATGATAACTGATCTCAGTCAAAGATAAAGTTATTGTTGTTTTCTAGCACCCAGTTTCTCTCTAGCTCCCCTTTGCATTCAAAATGTGAGACACAGTGGACACAATGATTGCATATAAGGGCATTATGAATATTACAAATCCATAACAAGCTATGATTGACGGGATCGGGATGCTTTGTACAGATTAAGGGGTCTATTTCATATATCGGGTTCAAATAAATATGAAAAGATAGGCCTCTCAATTACTGCGGTTAACAAAGATAATCATAATAAAATGTCGTATAATTTTTACCTGGTGAAAGTCATATTTAGAATGGTGCACTTGTAAAGCAACATGCGATTTCAACATATGCTCGATAAAGATAACAGTAAATCATATCATCGAAATACATAGATATTCGTATAACCAGTTTGCAAGATACCTAACACATCACCAGTTTGCAGCACAAAGCTTGTCGCTTGATTACTTCGTCCAGTTTAACGAAGGGTGCAGCAACCACAATTAACACAATCTCAACGGCTGATTGATCTCAACCCATCCGAAACTCGTTATCCTCTGATGGGCATATTGTTCCCTAGATAATAAAAGCCTCGTGCAATGAAACGCGGCACATGTTTACCAATGTACATTGCACACCCAATACCGCTATTATAAAGCTAAGATGCTGTGGGCAATCATTAGATCCGTAGATTGTCATAATAATGATTGCAATTTCCATCATTGTTTTGTGTTGATCAATGGCGGATTGGTGATTCTATCTGTGATAGTTGTTATTGTTGCGAGTATAGATCCAATATGAGTCCAATATTTCGTCTGTAGCTCGAAAAACATGATAGCAGTTATTATTCTTCGAGTATCACTGATTCGCGTGTCATATTGGGTATGATATTAACGATCTACTGCATCCTACTTACACCACTGTCTTTAGTTTGCATGAAGCACTTGCTTCATTAGCCCGTACATACGCATTTTACTAGTTGACTCAAATTCCATTCGTCATGTACAACACCGCTGTTACAGTAATCCATGAATCCATGATATCAATTATCGCTGAGTAATATAATGGCGTGAAATGAAAGCTGGCTAAGTATATGTCGTTGATATATCTCGGCTTGCAGTTTCTAATACAGATATACTCAGTGTAGATTCGTCCAAATAATAGTCAGAAAAGATGGGCATTACGATATCTGCCTTTCTATTACTTCATGGCACACAATAGACTATATGCTATGTGTTGTTGATCATTGTGATGTCATGTGAATAAGACACATTAATATGTATCATTGGTGCCGACCACTTGACACGCTAAGTCGGGATTTCAACAAGGCACCTGGAACGAGGTGCTTGTTATCTTATCAGGGTGTCTCCAGATGTAAGTTTCTAGAAGATGCAGGCCTATGTTCGCTGGCGTATTGTTCTATATTCCACAATGCCTGTCTACCCTTTTATTGACAGTGTTGAATTGGCATTTGTGTTCCATGCGACGAACGTAGACCTTTAACATGCAACATGATAATGGCTCATAATCTCACCCAAATAATCAGCAAAATTATCTATGCTAACATCCTTGGTCTGTGTCTACAAGCCGTTCATCAAATATCAAAACATTGTTAACAGACAAAGGATACAGGCAAGTCATTGCCACGACACAGTTGCACATAGTGCAGCTTTTATTGCGGCGACATGGGCAAGCATTAACGAGGTTGCGGCGTGCATATAGCGACATATACGTGTTATTGATTGTCAAAACAACATCATACAAAACTCGACTATTAAGTAAAGCTGTGACGTCCTCCAAAGCATCCGGGGCATCGCACTATTTGTGATGAAATTATATTAGCTGGACGATTTTGCTAATAGATCATAAATGTTCTAGCACAATTATGGCTTGAAATAGCAATATGTTTTGAGTAGTGTTTGGTAGTTGCCATGACAACGACAGCCGACTGCTAAGGTTAAAAATGGATGTTCGTCCATGGCTCGGACCAGTTCGTAATCTTGTTTCTTAGATTTAATAAAATTGATTGAAATACTCACCAATTGTTTGCAGCACCTTTCTTTTATGTCATATTAATTTGTCTTGAGTTTATAATAAACGTAACAAATTGATGCTTTACAACGTTTTACTATGTGCAGCTATGCTTATGATTAATTCATGTTGTAAACCTTCCCTGGCTGCAAATTAAATGTGAGTGAACCAATAGGGACGCCGCATGTAAGTGTTTGCTCTGCTGATGATGGTGCCTTGAGTTAACATCAATGTCACTGACACATGAGACTACTGCCTTAACGTGTTAGGTGCTTTAGGTGCTGAAACAATAATGTCTATTGTTGTTACACACAATTAATGCCTGAGGACAAATGAGGTTGTTGAAGGCTCAAATATACTTACATTTAGACTTAACATAGAATTTCAATGTGAGCTATTCAACTTGCACAGCTTATCGTAATATATTGATATCATATATATTCTCGGCTATGGATGCCTCAAACATCATGTCCGGATAATACGCATGCTGTATAGGAACGTGCCGCCATCCACAGGCGACACACACATACCCGTTTGTGGATAATGATCGCTTCGGCCTTTTTGAGATCCCCGTTCTTCCGGCCCACCTATCAACTAGATGATGACCCATAAAACACAGATAATCCACAAGAAATATTCATGCCTTGTGTTCATAAGGCGATCTGAGATGGTATTGTCGTCAACCTTACGTAGGCGTGTTGTATTCATTGTCCAGGTTGATGACGAAATCAAGGGCTGGTGTCTTCTGGGTCCGTGTTTATGACGACACCAAGGCCCTGTGCCTGCCAAGTCCGTGTAAATGAAGCGTTCAAACGTTGATGACTCCTATGTCAAAATTAATAACAAGACAGAAATGTTATCAATATAAGACAATGTTGATCATTACTTGTAAGCATTAAATGAGGTTTATAAACATACTCACGTGCCAATCCCGTCACATCTGCAAATTCCTTCAGCGGGGCCTTCTTCTTTGCCTTGTTCTTGAAGTCAGGGTTTGTTATGTCAAAAAAAAGCCGAAACATCCTCGAAATAGTGGGCAATTTCCTCGTCCTGGGCTTCTGTGAATTTTGAGGTCTGTTAGCTGGGGGTGGGGGGCACATCGTCCCCTTCTTCCGACAGGGGTTTCCCCAGGCCACTCACTTCACTGCCTCTCTTCCTATCTCTCCTCTTTGGGGATGCTTTTTCTTCCTTGGGGAGCTTCTTGTGGTAGCCCTCTACTTCCCCTTCCGCTCTCCCTTAATTGCCTTGGTCATCTTGTTGTGCTTGTACTATGGAACCGTATACGACGTTTGTGCAGTCTCCGGCCGGCGCTCGGCCATCTTGTCGCCGCCCGGCCGTCTGAGCGTCTGAGCGGTGTCCGGCTGGCGTCGGGACGATATATGGCGACGGAAATTCAATGTATGGCATCATCGAGTGGTTTATATCTTATTGATTGAGATAGGGTCATCTGCTAGTGAGATAATTAAAGCAGCAATTAGAAAGGCGTAATTGATATTATCTAGTCACAGAACCAGTAGTATAGGTAATAGCGGTTCCAGAACACCCCTCAAAATGGAGACCCCACCCACCAACGATAAGGAATCTCCCCCCCACCCCGCTTCAGAGCATCATTTACCCACTTAAACTATTCCTTTCGGGGCCTAAGGTCTCAAGAGCTGCCAAGAGCTTGAGTCTCCGATTAATGACGGGGAGCCTCTCAGCAGGCCACCATGTGGCCATGGGGGGAGAGGGAGGCCAACGAGTCGCAGAGGTAAGGGGCGAGTGAACCGGTACCATGTATACTACCAACCTCCAGGGTCTTTATCCATAGAGGTCCTTAAGCGTAAACATTCCGGGCCCGTGTAAGTTCCATTATTCACGCGGTCGATGTCCTGTATAAACTGGGTTACTTTAGCGTCGTTCTTTTCGATAAAGTCGGGATCAGGACGAGCGGTTATCAATCTCATCGTAAAGAGCTTCCAAAAGTAGAAAGCCCCCGTAGGCCTCTCCGTGGTCCCACTCGGTCTCCCCAACCAAGGACCGTGATGCTCCTGTTCCAAGCCTAGGCAACTATTAAACCTCCTGTTCGCGCCATAGTCGCCGTCTTCAAGGCCCAACCTGAAAACGCAGTCAACAAACACCCCGATGGTCGCCACCGGACTGTGGTGCAACCCCAACAGAACCTGAGGCTTATACATGTTCGGAATCACCCTCCCAGGACTCCAAGTGTAGGGGCACTTTATCTCGAGCAAAACAACCTCCTCAGGATGCCCCCGAAAGACAGCATCCACCCCACCTCGGTCACCCCCTGTGCCCAACGGCTAGGGAGCGCACAAAAGCCATCTGGGAGTAGGCCGTTTCGCCGCCCTGAATATAGATATTGTTTCCGTCGACCTTGGTGTCGTACACCTTCTCCAATACCGCAATTGCAACCTCCTCAAAAGTCGTACCCCAGAGGCAGGGCGCGCTAAAGCGAACAACCTAGTTTTTTCAGTCAGCTTCTTGCTATAGCTGCTGAAGTAGTTTTGCCCTATGATGGCGGAGTAGTCACTTCCTCCAACGCAGCCCTTCCTCGTGGTCTCTCACTGGTCCGTATTTTGCTTGATTCCGGTATGATCGTTGCAGAAGGATTTTATCGCCGCCTGCATTATACCCAGCAACACCCACTCTTTAAAGGGACTGTCGGGGTCATACTTTAGCAGGTCTAGGGGGCGATTTTGCCGCTTTCAAACATTTTATTTTAATGTCATCCTTCATTTGATTATATTTCATGATCTCGGCCGAAACGAGCTTAAACTCATCATCTGAGATATACCAGTCTTCAAGCGCCGCCGAAATAATGTCCGTAATAGTATTTAACTTGCTCTGTGATAGAACGCAGATCTGATCATGCTTCTTTATCTTTATGGCCAGCCGCTGACTGATGACCTTTCCAGCAATCGCAAGCAGCCCACACACACATACCGTGCAGTGTTGCGTCGCTGTGCCATATTGATATTATCAACCGTTTGCTATCACCTTGTTTGAAAATGATGTCAAGCAATATATTTGTCCTTCATCACAACTGACAAGGCGCCGATGGTCTGTCTAGTGATAACGAGTTGATCGATTAATGTGACGGTGTTTCAAATTAATTGCTTAGTGGTAAAACAATTCTTGATATATAACGATCACTCAGTTCATTTGTATAATGAGCCATAATTTCACTCGATTCCTTTACTTCAACGATTTAGCGAAACTTGTCAAGATAATCTAAAATATGTGCAGACATTAGCATTCAATAAGAAGGCTTGGTTTTATATTGCATGAATCACTTATCATTTTGTCAGAAGCAGAAAGATGTATGATCATACCATCAAACGGTGCTTCACATTATCGGCGTCTCAATTGCTGCATGCCATTGTCTGTTGATTAATCACGACTGAGAGCGCATCATAAGTTGTGCGCACGGAAATATGTATAATCATGTAGGCAAAGCGCAAAACGCTTTAGTGTGAATACATTATAATATGCTAATATATCTGAAAAAAATATATCTGAAAAAAGGCGCTACATTTCATGCATTATACGATACAATATTAATGCACTGATTTATTCTCAACCATCCCACATTTCTTTATAATTTGTTTTTTTGGAGTCGAAGATTGAAATGGGCTGGTGGGAAACAGCTACGATCGTGTTCTTTGATCATTTACACATTTTGTGAGAGAAGTCAGAGGAAGTTATGATACTGGGGAGTTCTAAAGGAAGGATAATGTGCAGTGTGTGATCTTGTAAGAGATATCCTGATAGATGCGTTGCGAATAAACAGGTGGAAACATCACTCATATTGCAAAAACGAATAAGAGACAGATTAAGGAGCCTCTGATGATTCTGGACTTTGTCGCTCTGTTTTTTTCAACCCTCTGAAGTCTGAACTGAATAATGCGTAAGGTTTTTCTGTTAACCATGGACTATTTTGTACATAGTATTCCAAACCAAATCTATGTTTTTGTTCTTGCAATAGTGTGCCTAGCCAACAGACACAAAACCTTGACACGCCGTCCTCCCCTCTCTCCTAATAAGACCGTAGATAGGCCGCGGAGTTAGACATGGAATGGAGACACAGACCAGACACTGCCTGGTTACAGGCATACGTTACCGCTAATGATTCTATTATGTATGGCTTATCCAGGGGCGTCGCCAGGGTGATTGGTTGGGGGGGGGGTGTAACTAAATTTTGCCGACTGCGGGATGACTATCTAAGCGTAGCGCCACCATAGGTTGGCGCGGAACTTTCAATTTGCCGACTGGACAGGATTTTGCCGACTGTGACGCGGACTGTCGGTTTGAATGGGGGGGGGGTGTCACATCCCCCTACACCCCCCCTTTGGCGACGCCCCTGGGCTTATCCTAAATGAATATTCTTGTTAGCTGCGCGCATTACCAACACTATTATCAACGCAACCCTTTTCCTCATTGTCATTATCTTTTGAGAGAAAATATGATACAAGTTTAGATAAACATTGTGCCCACTTGTGTCCTTAATTGATTTTTCCATTTCGCAGATCCGGTGTGATTTCGATTTTTCAACACTACAATTTTACTATCAATTTTCTTTTGAAAGCTGCTTTGCAACCTTATTACAGAACCATTAACGGCACTGAGTGATTATGATGGATGGGCGCTATGTTAGATTATGATGTATTTGGTTCCTGGCGCCATGCATAAAGTAAACCGAGGAAAAAAGTGATTGATGGCGTGATGTATTCTTTATAACTTTGCTAGTTTTCATTTCATGAACTGTGATTTAAGCAGCTGGGGGAAACGACCAATCTGTGAGTTTACATTAGGAGGCTTTTGATCCCAACAAAAAACGTGGGTATGATTCAGTTAAGCACAAAATTCGCTATATATATATATATATATATATATATATATATATATATATATATATATATATATATATATATATATATATATATATATATATATATATATATATATATATATATATATATACAGGGCTACATTTCGTGCAAATAACAATGCATCACAATGTTAATCGCTTAGCTCAGCCAAGGCTTTTAAGCCATATAGGTGGGTAGAGATTCGCCCTAAAAATGACGAACCGCGTTCCACGCGGATAGAAATATTATTTGAATTAGGAAAAAGTATTGTCGGATTCCCACAAGACAATCTCAATCGCAGTTTGAGCAACATATGCCGTACAATCATGGCGATTATGTTACCCCACAATCATGGTAAACACGGAACATTGATATTTGTGAATATGGTTATGGTTCCTATGTGGTACTTACTCTTTGCCACAATTTTGTTTGCAATCATAAATCAGTTACTTGTGTCGCAAAATTACAGTTTTGAGGGACTCGAACGAGAATGGTGCCCAATCTGCTAGTAGGGTTTGTTCAACGTCTTTGAAGTGCAGTTTATACTTTTGTATCATCATTGACTTACTATGAATTGCCATATTTCGCGTTTTGTACAGAATGCCATTCACAAGCGCATTAGCTGCGTTTCAGCAAAGAGCTTTGCAGCAATACACTTTTATCTCTTGAGAGCAAATGAGATCAACATGAAAATAAAAAGAACTGACGTGGATACCCCTGTGTAATGGCAATATTTAAACTGTAGCTATCCATGACATGCTGAAAGTAAACCAAGGCATGTTATTCATTAATAAAATAGCAATCACTTCACTGTTTTGATATTTATCAACGCTTTCATGTACTCCACATCTGATATGCATATACCGAATACAGATGGCATTCTGCTTAAACACGAAACCAACTACTAATATCAAGGCTCTATACTAAGGCTAAGGAAACACATTCTTTGATATAAGAGTCTACATCAAAAACTGCTTAAATGCAAGTATTTCAGTGATATATGTTACCGTAATGAATAATGGCTCAAGCGATCAACGTACTGAGCAGTACGATACAAGGCTTTGGTTATGGAATGACCGACCGAACAATCGGCGCATGGTCAAACAACTATAATGACGTTTACAGGCGTAGTAGATATTGCATTGTTTTGTGAAGAATTATAATTTCCGAGTTTTCGGCTGCCGCACTGATGGTCATGTTCATACTTTGAGGTATCATTTAATCTATTTTGGTTTTAAAGATAGCGTGAGGGGGAGGAAGAAACGTGTATCTCTGAAACTTAATAGCATTGTCGAAAAAAAAATTGAGTATACTTATGTGAACAAGGGCATGACGCAATCTTAATTAAAATCCAAAGCAATGCGGCAATAAGCCTATCACTAATATACAAGCTAACTATTATCTCATCTGTTCAATTCGACATAATCTCGAGCATGCGCGCCTAGCTAACCTGGCAATGATTGTGTTACCCGTGGGGCTCCTCATATACTACATCATCATAAGTTATAAAGCACTTGCACCAAGAGGTGATATGCCTTGGGAATGATATTTCAAGAATTACACCTGTCATATGCGTTCAGTGTGCAAGGAGATGCTACATATTCACACAATATCTTGCTAACATATAATGAATCTCTATTCTCAGTTTTTATATCCATATATCTGTATATTGTCTATAAATTTTGAATGAAATCCATCAACATAAAGGGCTCTATAAGGCTGCGCTCTAATCCAAATTTATTGATGAAATTGGGAGCTACAATTGTTACAACAGTTGAAGCAATTTACGACGAGTGTGGCACGACTCAAAGCAAGTACAACTTGAGTGCCTAAATGAAGAATGAATATGCCGTAGAGGCACATTAACCTGCAATTTATGCGAGTGATTGCTGTTTTTGACCCACACCTGCAAGAGTCGTAAACTGTCATTACGTTCCCCCAAAATGTGCGTTTTACAGCAGTAGAAACATTGGGAGTGCTCAGAGCATGCAGAAATGCGCCGACACCGATGATTCTCGAAACAAATTTTAGAGCTCTAATGTGTTACATGATATCAGATGGTAGATAATAACAATAATGTGACTCATTGTCTGTAGTGAGCTGAGTGATTAGAGTTTGGGGGACATTCAATGAATTACGTCAAGACTATAATATGGCTGTGAAAATAGCAGTTTAGTAGATGGTGCTGTTTCCTTCCAGCAACATCGACCCATTCTCAAAACAGCATATCACTGGCGGTGACATTTTCTGCACAAAGCATTGTTGCCCATCTTGCTCTGAACAGCAGATGGAACGTTGAAGTGGCTAAGCATCACTGATCGACACAGAGTATTGGAATTGGTTGCCCTCTTGGTATCATGAACATAGTGATGTGTCTTACTTTAGGTACATAGTTTACAGGAACAACAATAGCAGACAGCAGATAACAGTGGGTCAATCAATTTAAACAATTTACTGACCGTTAGTAGGGCCTCGCCATCTATATCAATATTGACATTCGCGCAGTTCTCAATATCCTATATGATTATTACGAGCGCATAGAAGATGAATTATCTGAACGAACATTGGGATGAGCTCGCTCGCTTCAGCTTTCGCTAAGGGGCACCATGTATAATATCTGCCTAGACGTTGCTATTGATTCGGGAAATCGAAATGATTTATGCAAGGACAAGTCTAAGTGGTTATTTATAAAGTCGAACACGCGAACGCCGTGCGCTTTTAGCTAAATGACTACTGATCTGCGAAATCGAAAAAACAATAGCTTATATGAGATGTTCAATATTACATTGACGTCAGTGCTTGGTAACTGGATAAATACAAGTTTTGGGTATTTAGAACCTCGGAAATACAAAAACACAATCTATATTTATATGTCCACTGGGGTTTCATAATCACTACTGCGGTCTTGTAATAACTGCATGTGTCTCGTTATGGCAAGATATATTGTACTGGAAAGCTTTCTTATCATTTGAGCACTTGAATCACTTTATATTCTTATTAAGACCGGATTTTTAAGCGTAAGCTAATTTAAGTTGTTTGTTGTTATCAGTTCCTGTGACTTGCTATCGACATTAATTCTATAGCATTACTATTGGTTTCGTGTGGTAATAAATGTACCGTGCACGTAAATAATATGACGCCCCAAATATCGTGATGATTGATCAGAATAATATACCAATGCGTAAACTTGCAGCTCATTCGTGTACATCATTGAGCTGGATGATCATCGTTAAAAACTAAAACCATGATGAGAGTCAAGATCGACATGCGCGTAAAGGTCTTTTGATTGCAGGGATTTGAAGTAAGAAGTCATATACCAAAGCGCCAACTGAATCGCAGTTCAGGTATCATGTTACGCGATCATCATGCTCTCGTAAAAACATCAAGTCGTCATAAAAAGAAGTTTTGATAAAACGTAGAAGTTATCATTCGACTGTCGTGTTCCAAAATTAATTTTGAGAGCTGCTTCGACAAAAGTCCGCTTGGGTATTGTCACCTGGCATTGCAAAGTAGAGATCGGCACACGCTACTTAGCACTGCACGTTTCAGAATCAGGTGATTGAAATGTTGGGCAGGTAAAGGTATAACGATGTCCTTCTCTTGTGTGTTAACTGTGTGGGAACAACATTATACGAAGTAGGGCCAAGCTTCATCAGCGTAAGTTCGACGCGTTGGTGATAACATGATTTAACATGCGCACAGCAAACACGCTTACAGTTAAGTATTGCTGTAATTGTTGACTGATAAGGAAATACCCATTTATTTTCTTATCTGCTGCAAAGGATGGTCGAGTTTAAGTTGATGTAAACAATCCATTGTTATTTATAAGAATGCTTTACCTCCGTTCCCACCACATTGCTAGAGTCATGTATTGCAGACAAAGCATCACAAATCGAACACTTACACAACATATCAGATAAGAGAGGAAATTAACCAACGCCTAGCGCATCACCTTGTGTACAGTCTTCCATAGTATTTAAAATATATCATCAAATGTCTAGACATGTAAGGCACTACGACCTTTACCAATCTCTTAGGCTCTGTCGTCTAGACAAAGTATTCGTATGAAATATGCCTCGACTATGGGTGTTTCACGCACCATGTCCGGATAATGCTCATACAGTATACCGATGTCACGCCATCCTGAGGCATTCCAGTCCTTCTTTGTGCTGATAAAAATGTAAGCAAAATGGCGAGAATCGCTTTGGTCTCCTAAACACATTCGAAGTCCCAATTATACTGAGTGAAACATTCGCCCGTCATAGGTTGACGCCGCCAGGAAATCAACAAAAGCATATGGGACTGTTAATCCAAAGTTTCGGCGATCGTCGTCTGTTAAAGGTATAGAGTCCTCTGATTGGTTGA
The DNA here is from genome assembly GCA_034190875.2 of Urechis unicinctus. Lineage (NCBI taxonomy): Eukaryota > Metazoa > Annelida > Polychaeta > Xenopneusta > Urechidae > Urechis > Urechis unicinctus. The sequence continues at coordinate 63,548,299 of CM067358.1, read as the reverse complement.
GGCGACCACGCACTGGAATAATCTGAAAATTCCATGCTGTTTCAAGCGACGCTTGTTTACATATTTGCTCTGGCGGAGTCGCGAATGAGTCTTCTTGGCGTAGCTATACGCTCTTTGACCATACAGCCTCTTAATGGCCTATGCATCACAAATAATTCACTAGCAGATGACGTCAAGCGTCCTTAAGGCACTGAGATTTGTTGAATTCGGGCGTAAATGCACACTACGTGTGTTGTGGTCTTTTTCTGAGCATCTCTGAGTTGGCAATATGTCAAGGATACCAATATTGAATTACAATAATTGTATCGCAGAATTACATGCAAATCACCTGCAACCGTGTAGAGATCATGGTACCTAATCCTCCGTAAGTTGTTTGTCAATACATCACTAGAATAAATCCAGCTATCGAAGACACAACAAGGCGCATATGTCCTCTGTGTCAGTGGAAATGACGAAATCAAGTGCTGATGTCTTCTAGGTCCGTGTAATACACGGCATCATGTGTTGTAGTCCCCTAGGTCCGGGCATATTACTGCTGATATCGTTGTTGCGCTATGGTTCCTTGTTCGTAATTGTAGCATTGATATATTCTATACCCATGTTGATGCGAAAAAGAGTGTTAACAATAACAAGTACTGGATTGTTCCATTGTTACCGTGACAGGGCGCTTACAAGAACCGACGCTGACACCTGACAGAAAATCTCCCCATAATGAAGGTGAATGGTCTGCAGATCACACGAATAGGTTAATTGGATATTGCAATAATGTTCGTCGATAGTTACATGAACTAACTTGATCATATTATTCACAGCTGGGGCAGATTTAGAAATGAAATATGATACATCTTGATATATACCCACAACTGTATATCGAAACACAATATGACACATTATGGGCATGTCCCACAAGACTTTGAACCACTTAAGTTGGAGCATCTATATCACATGCGTTTATGACACAACTACCTTCTATTCCAGGACAAATTGATATTCGTAATGTTAAGATTCGATACTTTTCAATGATTGTCCTCTACAATAAATATCAATGGTACAATTCTGAAGACAATATATCAGCGGTTTAAGCAAAACTGTGGGTATGATGTTCAACCTGCTCGCCTTGTATGTATAGAATGATGAATACCACAATAAAGCGAACTGATAAAGCATAATGTGAATATTCTACCCAACACATCAACATCCAGATGACTGTGCGTGAGAGCTGCTATAGAGCGGTTCACATGTAACATTTGACCGAAGCCTCGTTTATTACCCCAATCATCAAAGCAGACCCATCCGCTAAGCATAGATTAATCAAAAGGCATTGTCTGAACTATGTCATGTATATCAATGACAGATTGTATTTGCTTAGGTAAATCTCGTTTAGCTGATCACTGCAGCGTCCAAAGCAGCATTCGTTGCTGTCGAGTCTAAAGCGAGGTGCCAATTGCATTCCGTGGGGAGCACGAACGGTGCGTTATAAACATGAATATACACAGATAACTGTAGTAGATAGAGCTTGCCAGTTTGTTACAGGTTCATTTTACTGCCTATCACATTTCTTACTAGCGGTCACAAGACTATTCAATACGATATGATGAATTGTATTGCTAGTATGTGTCGTCTAAAGCTATCTTTCATGAGTAAATAACCCTCCGCAGTGCTGCAATAGCAATATATATCAGAAATAAGTGAATTACAACTAAATTAATGTCGTTTTTCTGCTGTTGATTTGTGTAGCTGAAATAGAAACTGAGAGTTGGTCGTTGAAGCAGACTTTATAGAGAATTGCCATTTAACCAGCAGCCAGCACTTCATCATTGTATTATCCCTGTGACAAAGGAAGCATCAAGACGGATGCTGAAAAACAAAGGAAGAAGCAATAACCGAGGGTATATAGTTTTGAGGATAAGTTAAGTCACGTAATTAGTGGCACAGCACATGTAATGTGATTTAACAGCTCGTCCGATGAATGCTAATTCAATTTGCAGGAAAGGGTTCGTGTATGGATATAAACTATTTTAATGAATGTGATATTGATGTCAGCTTTATCGACAGTTACATAACCCAACGTTTTACCATGGTATACAGAAGAATATGCATGACCAGTATGGCAATCCACAACCCGGTGTGAATATCACACCGGGTCTTTGAATTCAGAGACTTACGCATACCTAAGGTGTAAGAAAATAGCCATTTGAAAACACAATAAAGCAAATAGATTAACTGATCACTGATCTCTTTGGTCCAGGTGAACAATGGTATTAATACGCGTATCACGCAGTTCTGTGAACAACAAATAGACAGCAAATATTTAAATGAATAACGCTGTCAATGTGTCATTGACAACCGTTGTAATCACAGAGAACCTGTTACACGCAGACGCATGTTGATAGCTAATGGAATGCTATTCTGCCTGTATCTGAAATACCTGGAGTTTGGTGGTCATAACACAATAGATATTTCCTTACTCTGTGTACATCTTTGACAGCGACCTTCATAATGTAGCTTATTAGAATCATTTATCTGTCAAAAGCTGTAAGCTCATCAGTTTTATTCCTTTCTAATGCGTTATTCTCCACTGTCAGACTAATTACCTTCGTTATTGCTCGGACACATTAGCATTTTCAACCAAACTCGGAGATTATTCCCTGTGCTGGTTTTACTCTGAATAAAATCACAACCCTGGGGCTTTGGATAGTTGATAATTGTGCATACATCCAGACCAATGACATACTGAGATATCACTGGTCTGACTGCTACAATCTATTATCAGAGAATCATTAGGCAATCTAAACTGCAGAGGTTTAGCCGGAAGGAAGAGCGTAGACAACGACCCTTGACAGGCATGCAAGATTGCGTCATGAATATAGCAGCTATCACATCATGTCATAAGCTTATGATTGAGCTGTTTTATTGAATAAATTAGCAGTCGTTTTGTCGCCTTCACGGAATTTTCAGAGAAACCACTGAGTACATTAAAAATGCAGTCTTTTTTCGAGTATTGTAAAACACCATTTTTCATGTTGATGATTTGCTCAGGCTTTCGAGTGAAATACATATATAAATATCAACAGCGATCTGTGCCAGCATATGTTGGCAACGAGTGAAAGTTGAACAAAGAATATTATGAAAATTCTAATATCAAACAACGTTAAATGTATTGGAAAACATCGAAAAATATACTACATCACCAAGGGACGACAAACCGTGGTCAAATTGGTGAATATTTTAACGGAAGTAGTGAAAAGATTGCGTTATATACAAAATGGCGGGTTCAAATTAACGGTTACTTTTGACGTTATTCTGAAGCTATTCATGAATATGATTCCGATAAGTCAACAAATACGTCTAAATATTATTAACCAGAGAGTTATAATGCTACAACAAATGGATATCATATCGTTTTACATGCGTTTTACAGGACCTACTGCAAGAGAATTATGCATACAACATAATGTTAAAATGTTTGCAATAAAGGTAACCATTTATCTTCCAAGGAATCACATATTTGTACAGTGGAAGTGATTGCATCGCCCTGCTTTCATTTTGTGAATATAGATGATAGGACCTACGCTTAATCACAATATTGTCTGCAATCATAACGCTGTAACCACGCCGCCAAATTACAGATTTGTGGGACTTGAAAGTGTATGCTGACTAAATTGGCTTGTTCGCAATCTTTGAAGATCCATTGAACTAGCGCTTTTACTGCGCAGTTTATAATTTTGTATCTGCATGGATTTGCTGTGAATTTCCATATTTGGTGTATTGTATTTATGGCCAATCACACACCAATTAGCGGCATTTTAGTTCTGCAGTATTTTATTTATATTTATTGAGTAAATGGGATAAAACACTGAAGGGAATACTCTCGTATAATTAAACGCTGTCAGTAACAAGCAGATGAATGTACTTAATTTACTGTGGCTGGCTACGACACAATGAAAGCAAGGTAGCATGTCTTAGTCACATAGAACTATGCTGGGTATAAAAAAGGGCTTCATTGTGTAGAGGTTATATCGTCTTGTGATGTTGAATTGCTTGCATTTTATCTACTGCCCATCTGATACGCACGTTCCAAATACAGACGACGATTTGCTTACACGCGCAACCGATAACTAGTTGCATGTGTCTGTGCAAAGACTATGGATACATATGTGCCTTCCCTGATAAAAGATAAATCGACACCCACTTCATTTAATGAGAGCCCATACATCTCACCCTCTTTAAATGCATGCACAATGGTCAAATAGTCTGCTACTATCATAAAAAGGTAAGCGCGTCCAGGGTAGCATGGGCCAGCACAAGAGGCGTTCGGAAAGACCGGATGAAAAATCGACGCAAGGATAACGACTACATAACCACTGAAAAGTATCCTGCGAATAGGCCTGATTAACGTAAACAAATTTTGCTGTTTATGCTCGGATGCATTAATTATTCATGATGTTAAAATTATACGCCTTCTATCTCACCAGTAGGGGTCATCTCAGGACAAAGGATCATCACAGCAAGTTATCAACGGTACAAATGTGTTTGATTGCATTTTGAGTATTGGATATTTCTGTGATGTGATGAATGAATGCTGATTCAATATATTAGTTCCATCCCTTGACTGATATTATACTTCTCTGATCTGATCCTTTCTGGAAATGTATATATAGCAGACCGGATTTCAAAACGTTCACATTCATGTCATACCATGTGCGTCATATGGGTGTGTCACCTACAAATTTGATATTTTCTGCCATTTGAAAACATTTTGTCAGCCAATTAATGCTCCAACGAATTACAGCGACTTATTACATCTTAAAGACGACCACTCTCATCTTACCGCAGGAGTTATTTTATTCAAGATGAAAATTTGCACTTTAATGCCAAATAATGGGAGAAAGAGAAAGAATTAGGGTGTGAGAGAGAGAGAGAGAGAGAGAGAGAGAGAGAGACAGAGAGAAATACAAACAGACAGTGAAAAAGACAGAGAGAGATAAACAGCATCATAAAGGGGGCTTTATTTATTCAAACAAAGGGCGTTTTACCACACGGTGTGTGATCATATTATCAATCGCTATTCTCAGACTATATATTTCTATATCGTCTGGAACTATTTAATGCCATTTGTCAACGTCCCAAGCACACATAACGACTGCACTCTGAAGCAATTTACGATGAGTGTGACAAGACTCACAGCAATGCCTGAATGAATAATCCATCCAAAGTAGAGACCCATTATCATGCAATTTCAACAAGTGATTGCTTTTAGCCTGCATGAAATATCACTGCATTCCCTTCCATACGCGGTTTACATGTAAATGATCCTGTTACCTGGTACGCCTGCGTGTTTTACCCGAGGGGGTAGGAAATATTAGGATGACAAACAGCATGCAGGTGTGCCCTGGTACCTGATTAGCAAAACACTTATTGTGCATCTCTTAAAAGCTATATAATATCAAATGGCGGACAATGGCATCATTTTGAATCAATGTCTGAAGTGACTTGTGCGATTAGAGATGGGCGAATGTTCAAAAAGTAATGACAAAACCAATAATTGGCAGTGTAGAATACCAGTAAATTGGAAAGTTCACATTGCTTCCAAGATCCATCGACTAAATATCAAAATATCACCTCATTGTCGTCTCACAATGATTACTTTTTGCAACATTCAAATCAGCAGAAAGTTGAAGTAACCAAGGATTTGTTGCAGTGATCGACGTAGAGTATTGGCAGTGGTTGCTCTTTAACTTTATAGAAGTAGAGCGAAGTGCCTAACCTTGAGTACATTGTGTACAGAACAATAGCAGGCAACCTCTATGACCACTGCCAATAGACAGCTGATAACAGTGGGTCAAATCTCACAATATTCCCGTTTTACTAACCACCACTATTTGTAACATACGATGATGACCATGAGTCCACGCAAGCATACATGTCTGGCATTACTTCGCCGTACTCAGCCAGACATGTACTGCATAAGCGTTGAGCCACCGAAGACATTGTCCTCCCGTTGATGAACGACCGCTCAGCTGATTCCTGCAACTGAACCTGTATCTAAGGGACTTAATGTAAAGTCATCTAATTATAGAGATTATTTTGTTGGATAAAGATTTACCTTATCATTGCATACTAGCTTCGCGTTTCGAATTGATGACTAATTATTGTATAATGCATCTTGCAATAATGTTACACGCACAAACCTTCTAAATTATCACCTGCACATTACCGCAACAATTCACGGTGTATTGACATACAATCGGTGTACAAACCACATAAAAAAAAATACGATCACGGAAATATTACATTATTCATTCGAATATATATTAGAACTATATATGAAGTAGTTGCATTCAAATACAAAATGTCTTAAAACTATTCTTTATATTTTGACTGGGTGATATAAAACATTCGTGTTGCTCATAATGGGCGCCAACATCTACTTTTTAATATAACAACGACGTGCATATTACTTGAGCGGCTGGACCATAGATCTGGCCTCCTTAGTAGCGCTTTGTATATATTACAATAACGATCTGGCAAAATAGTTACGAGGATTTGTTAATGGATGAATATACCTATTTTCATTCAGTGGTTTATCTGTATACGAAAAAGCTAGGGTAAGCTCTGAATGAGATTATAGAAATGCGTAGTAGTATCTTGCGCGAAAGATCTACATAATGTACGGTGTTGCGTCGGTGCGTTTGATTGTTAGTATCAACCAACGGCTTTCACCTAATTTCTCTGCTTTTTTTAAAAGCGGTGAAGGCGAATCCAATTTGCAGGAAGGAGTACGCGTATAGATATAAACTATTTTAATGAATTTGATAAGTTAACTTTATCCACAGTTACATTACCCAACATTTTACCGTAATATACAGAGGTATATATATGACCCACATGGCAATCCACAACCCAATGGGATTATCAGTGATGTTCGAATATGGAATGTTTAAGAATGAAGCTCTCTCTGGTCCAGGTGAAACATAGCATGTTTACGAGTATTATGTTCTTGACTCGTTTGCAGTACTGTAAGCAACAATACTTATTTGAATAACGCTGTCAATGTGTTATAAACAACCGCAATCTTCAAAAATCAGCTTTAAAGAGCAGGTTTAATCTTCTCCAGTTACAACCTTTACAGTAGTCGCCTAGCTAATGAAATGTGATTTTGCTTGTACTTGAACATCCTGGCGAGAGTGTTTAGTGGTCATAACACATTTGATATTTCCTTACTTTATTTACATCTTTAACAGCGACTTTCAGAATGCTGCCTATTAGAATGATTTGCCAGCATGTCTGCCAGAAGCTGTGTTGCAACCTAATCAGCTTATGTGTCATTACTTCGCTATGACGGTGTTATTTGCCATCGACAGACTATCTATTCAACTTCATCATGGTTATATATATATATATATATATATATATATATATATATATATATATATATATATATATATATATATATATATATATATAATTTAATCAAACCTCAAAGATTTTGCCCTGTTATGGTTTTACTCTGAATCAAATCACATACTTGCGGCTTGGAAGTGTTGATCATTTTGCATACATCCAGAGCAATTACATACTCGGATGTGACATGCTGAGAGATTACAAATGTAATATATTATCTGATAATCCTTTGGCAATCTAGGCTGCACAGACTCCGAAACGGAGAGCGTAGACAGCTGCCCTTGCCAGATAGCCTCATAAATATAGCATGTCGTAAGTATCAGATTGTGCGGATTTATTTAATGCATCTAGCGGTTTTTGGTCGCCTTCATGAAAAGATCAGAAAAACTACTGATTACATAAAAATGCAGTTCCGTTTCGTATATTAAAAAATCTCATTCTCCATACTACTTTCGAGTGACATATCAACAGCGATCTGTTTATATCAACAGAGATCGGTTTATATCAACAGCTATCTGTGCTAGCATATGTCGGCACCTAGTGAAAAATGAACAGAAGATATTATGAAACTGACTGCAACATACGGGCAATATTACACAGCATTAGATGTTTGGCAAAGTATATAACTACAGTACCAAGGAGCGACGTACGGTGGTCAAATTAATGAATATTTCGAATGGTGACAAGATTGCGTATACCAAATGGCAGGTTCAAATATCCTGTTAGTTTTGTTTCATTGATGTCCCCTTGATGTTGCCATTCATGCCGTGTGATTCTGTTATTGCCCAGAGAGCAATAATCGCACTGGTAGATATTGCATCAGATAGATGGGATGGGATGCAAACGCTGATTCGTTGCACGCGCACATTACCTGATGGATTGCTAATCGTATTCGATATGTCACGCATAACAAGAACCCATAATCTTGAATGGATATTAGTAGATCGGATTCAGACAAACTGAGTAATGATTGGTGACTATTTGATATGATAGTTAGGATAATTATGATAATTTAGCTGCCTGATCGACTGATAATCGCATTCTATAGCGCAATTTTAAAGAAGATCACAGATGGCTCACACGAATCAATCTTTTAGGAATCAAAGTCTTAGAATGATATTTGTGAGTGGCACTGCCACTCATCACCATTAAATCATTCAGCAATAGACTGGCCATCCTAATTGTGCCTGCATGTGGAAGAACATTTGTGGTTAGAAATAGTGTTCTATAAATCATGAAGATGTCAAGTGTCATTTGAAGGGTTGATTAATGTTAGTATGTAGTTGGTTTGCATTATAGAGATTATTCGACAAGAATGGCGGCATTGCTTAATGAACCAAGCGAACTCCTGAATATCAAACGTTACATATGTCTTATCTTAAGATCTGATGACTTTTAACGCACTTTACTTATTGACACATTGTATTGCCATGTTCATTTGACCAAGATAGTATGGCTGATTATTTCACATCCCTCAACTTGTCTTCGCCTCGTCAGCGTGCTGTTATTATGACAACATCAATTGTAACCACAGACTGACAAAGTCATGGGCGAGGCACGTTTCCTCGCTGATAAAGGAAAGGTTAATATTAGGCGGAAATGCTGTTGAAGACCGTCATGAAAACATCATTCACAGTATGAGCAACATGTAAAACCTGGGAGAATAGGTTATCCAAAAATTGTGAATGGAGTTAATAATGTACTTAACCTTGTTGATGGTTCAGAATTAATCTCATTGACTAAGCGGGGCGATGCCTCTAATACAAAGCTGATATTGGGCCCAGAATGTCACATTAAATTGATATCATATCGTTTGTACGAGCGTTTAGGTCCTACTGCAACGGGAGCAACAAACATACAAAAGAGAGCTAAGGTTTTAGTTAAGCAATATCGATAACCACCAAATGTTGATGTTTGGCATAGTAGAAATAATTCCATCGCCCTGCTTTCATTTCGTGTAGACAGATGATAGGACCTACGCTTTACCATGATATTGTCTGCAATCATACGGCTCTAACTGCGCAGCCAAATTACAGTATTGTCCGATTTGAATGTGTGTGCTGCCTAATTGGGCTCGTTCAGCGTCTTTAAAGCCCCATCGAACTGGGGAATAACACTTTCACTGTGCAGTTTATAATTTTGTATCTGCAAAGATTTACAATAACATGCCATATTTAGTTTATATTGGACCAACCATACACCAATTAGCGGCGTTTCAGCGAAGAGTATAGCAGTATTCTACGGATATTCCTTGTGCAAAGGGGATGAATATGGCCTGAAACATTGAAGTGAATACTCCCGTTAAACGACACCCTGCCAGTAAAATGACGTCAATATTACTTGCGGATGAATATACTTAATTCACTGTAGCGTAGTTGAATTGCTTGGATCCATGTTGATATTGAATAACTCTTTATCTACTGCCCATCTGATACGCACGTACCAAATACAGACGGTGATCTGCATACACACGCAACCGACTACTAGTTACATGCGTCAGTGCAAAGACTATGGATACATGTATCACTATGAGCAAGGTTTCTGCATATATAAAAGAAACATCGTCCCCAGTTCTTCTAATGAGAGTGCCGACATCTCACTCTGTTTAAAAGTACCTTGGTCGAAAAGGCTGTTGGTATCATGACAAGACTAAGGCAACTAACGCCCCGGGCAGCAGGTCCTAGAACAATAGGCTCTTGAATAGACCGTATGAAAAATCGACGCACTGCTAACCACTATATAACCATGGGAAAATACCGTATAATAGGCCTTGTCAACATAGATAACCCTCGTGCTACTCATCTCAGAGAGAGAGAGAGAGAGAGAGAGAGAGAGAGAGAGAGAGAGAGAGAGAGAGAGAGAGAGAGAGAGAGAGAGAGAGAGAGAGAGCATCACCGAGGAAAAAAGGAAAGCGTATTTATGTGAATACGCAACCGCTAAGAACCGCAAGCAACGCATACTACACAATCGCAAAAAAACAAGCTATGATTCGTGTATATATATATATATATATATATATATATATATATATATATATATATATATATATATATATATATATATATATATATATATATATATATATATATATATATATATATATATATATATATATGTCAAATTTACCTATAAATTATCACGTAACCTGGAAACGAGTGCACTGTACGTTATCAATTTCGAAATTGTGGTACACTGGGACAAATGTACTCGGGCGTAATGGATAGGTTTCTTCATATACCGCATCAACCTAAGTAACATATCACCTGTATCAGCTGAGAATGGATTATATAAATGAATAATATCTCAATAACTACACCTACTGGAGTACTGTCTGTACTCTATCATTAAGGAGGCATTGTTCAGTCGAACATAGAGCGTATTACTTAACGTCAAGTCAGACTATAGATTCCCACATAAACTGAAATTGTTGAATGCAATTCATCAACGCCCAGGACACACATAACGACGGTCCACTAATGCAAGTTCCACGTTGAATTAGTAGCTGCAATTATAACAACAATTGACGCAATTTACGATGACTGTGGCTCGACTGCAATAGCAACTTGAATGAATTAGGAATGCATTAATAGCAGAGAAACGTTAGCACACAATTTATACAGGTGATTGCCGTTATTCACTACCATGAGTAGAAAAATGTCATTGCATGCACAGTTTACCTGTAAATGATTCGTCTTTATGTTTTACACAATAGGGAAGGAAATATTGGGGGAACACACAGCATGCATGTGTGCCATGGTACCTGATTCTGGATGCACACATTGTGCAGCTCTTATGTGTTATATGATATCAAATGGCGGATAATGGCAGCAATTAGACGCAATGTCTGAAGTGAGCTGCGCGATTAGAATTGGAGGAAAGTTCATGTTGCTATGATAAAACAGCAGATGGAAAGTTGAAGTTGTCTGAGGATCACTTCAGTGATCGACATTAAGTATTGAGAGTGGTTGCTCTCTAACGTTATGGAAGCAGACAATGTGCCTTATCTGGAGTACATTGTGTACAGAACCAACAATAGCAGACAACCTCTATGACCACTGTCAACAGACGGCTGATAAGAGTGGGTCAAGCCTGCCAATATTCCTGCTTAACTTACCACCAGTAACTTACGATGATGGTCATGAGTCCACACCAGCAGTCATGTCTGGCATTACTTTGCCGTACTCAGTCAGATGTGCGCACAATCGTCGGCTTGGATGTATACTCTGTTTGTTTACTGTATCGCAGAATTTTGTGTTAGCGAATAATTCGTGGTGGAAGCATGCATACGCGTTGAGCCACCGAGGACGATGGCCTTTCGGTGGTGAACGACCGCTTATCTGAATCACGGCATCTGAACCTTCATCTACGGGGCTTAATGAAGTCGGGTTTTTTGGCTTTGTCATGCCTTAATGCCATGACCCCATACCGTGTCTTATTGGACACTAAATTATGTACCAATTACATGTATGTTCCTAATTTGATATTTCATTCAGTTGGACTCGAATAGCTCACAACATCGTCTATTCACTAAAGGCTATTTATGAAGTACAACAGGTCCTAGAGATCAGGGCACGTCCCACTCAGGCCTCGTCATTTACACCAACAAGTTCATATGCGCAGTTCCCAATCGGCTGTTTGATTATTACGAGTTAATAGAAGTTACATTATCTGCACGAGGATGGAAATGAGCAAAGCTACGATACAAGCACTCTAGGCTCGCTCGCCTCAGCCTTTGCTATAGGATATATGATATGATATTGTGCTTAGACATTCGCTATTAATTAAGCAATTATTTATTCAAGGACAAGGCTAAATAATTATTTCTAATAGGGAACACGGGAACGCAGTACGCTCTTAGCTAAGCGACTACTGATATGTTTGATGAGATGTGGGAAGGTAACATAATGACGTTGGTACTTGGTAACTGGAAAGTAAGAAGTTGTCGGGTTAAGGTACCAACAATCACATTGATATCGAACACAATCACTATTTATATGTCTACAGGGGTTTCCTAATTACTACTTGGGTCTTGTAGTCAATGCATGTATCTTAGTATGGCAATATATATACATTGTATTGTAAACGTTTTTCTTATCATTTATGCATTCTAATCACTGTTGATGTAAACATTCCATTCCAATTTTGCGTAACGCTTCGATCCCTCTGTCCCCCATGTATTACTAGGATTATACTCGTAAAATGGACATTTGTACAACATATCAGAAACATGAGGAAATTAACCAACGCCTAGCGAATAACCTCGTTCAGTCGACCGTAGTTTTTAAAATATATCATCCAATGTCTAGACATCTAAGTCGCAGTGACCTTCACCATTCTCTTAAGCTGCAGCGTCCAGCCTAATAATTTGACGGAAAAGTGTCTCGGCTATGGTTGCTTCACGCACAATGTCCGGAAACTGCTCATACAGTATACCAATACTGAGGTTTTCAAGTCTTTTAAGGTCATAAAAACGAATAAAACGACGAGAATCGCTTTTGTCTCCCAATTATACTAGATGCCAAAAGGGTTCACACGGATAAGCTGTGCAGAGAGTACACAGAGTAACGCCACCATGAAATCAACAACAGCATATCATTTTATGAAGTTTTCTGATTGGTCGAGGCGACCTCGTCCTCTGACGATGCAGCCTGATGATGACCAGTGGTTGAAGTTAGGTGTAACTTCCAACTAAGTGTGCTGTGGGTTTTATCTGAGCATCTCTGAATTGGCAATGTGTCAAGGATACCAATATTGAATTACTAATATTGCATCGCAGAATTAGAGCCATACCTGCAGCCGTGTAGAGATCATGGTACCTAATCCTACGTTTTTCACAAGATCACTAGAATAAATCCTACTATAGAAGACGAAGTAAGGCGCTGATGTCCTCTGTGTCAATGTAAATGACGACATCAAGCGCGGTAGACCTCTGGGTCTGTGTATACGATGGCACCAAGTGATGTTGTCCTCTGGGTCCACGGTAATGACTAAGTCAAGAGCGGAGGTCCTCTGGGTCTGTGTTAATGACGACATCAAGCCCTGTCGTCCTCTGGGCTCGTGGCAATGACGAACACAAGAGCGAAAGTCTACTTGTCCGCTCAAATGACGACATCAAGCACTGTTGTTCTCTGGTTCTGTGTATATTACGACAGCAAGCGCTTATGTCTTTTGTGTCTGTGTACGTCAAGTGTTGTATTCCATGCTTATTACTGCATATATCATTGCTGCTCTCTGCTTTCTTGCTCGTAAGCCTTATTAGTTTTGGTATATTCTAAATCCATGTTGAGGCAAAAAATAGAGTTAACAATAAAATACAATTTTAGCCATTTAGGCTGACTTTGAAGAGTTGTGTTACCGCACCACTTACAAATATTGGAATTTTGCATTGTTCCTGTGACAGGACGTGTATAAGAACTGACGCTTGCACCTGACAGAAACTGAAGGTTATGTGTCTTCTGATCACAAGAAAAAGTTAACTGGACTGTTACATGGAATAACATGGACATATAATTAACAGGTGGGTCAGATTTAGATATTCTTTGATCATGTTGAGTAACCTATAAGGATGCAAATGAAATATGATATATCTAAGATATATGTCAACAACTGTATAACGAAGCACAATTACACACTTTTATGGGCATGTCACACAAATACATTGTGCCAATTAAGTTGGTGCATCTATAACACATGCGTCAAATACACAACTGCCTTCTATTGTAGGGCAATTGGATATTCGTAATGTTAACATTCGATACTTTAAAATGATTGTCCTCCACCATATATATCAGTGGTTCAATTCTGAAGACAATATATCAGCGGTATACGCCAGTTGGCAGTTATTGTAGCGTGAGGGTAAAGCTCAACCTTTCTATTCTGATAAAGAGTATCAATGTGTATTACATATGAGCTTCTCTTTTCTAAGATTTGATGAACAATTGACAGAAATGTATCTTGCCAATAGGTACCACGCACAAGCCTTTAAACTGCCTCCTCCACTCTTATGTCCACCTTACCACAATGATTCAGTAAATGTTCACAAACCACACAAAAATGTACTTTTGTGTGGTTTGTGAACATTCACTGTACTCCAATCGGTCTAGATGATTCTAATTATATAACGGCAAGTATGCTCTTTCTGCTTCAGACGTTTTGATCTAGTAATAATTCGTGTACTTGAAAAATGTATGACACCAGAAATATTACAATGGCCATTAAAATCTGTATAAATAAGAAGTCACACAAAGAAGAAGTTTCTTCCAATTATACCTTTTATATTGACAGTTTTGTTGTTGGTTAAAGGGGCATCGAAAGTAACTATACGCGTATATTAAGGACCTAGGTATTACTTGAACGGCTAGTCCATATATTGATTACATATTGAAGAGGGTAGTCTTAACCCTTACACTTTGTATATATTACAATAACAATCTGGCAACATGCATCAACAAGGAGTTTTCAGCTTAACAAATGCAGTGATTAGTATGGAAACAGGTTGGTACCGACATGGTTATGATGATCTGTTAATTGATAACTATACAAAATGAAAGAGTTACATCGGTGGATTTGGAAATAATTGTCAACCGCCGGCTTTCACCTTATCTGGATAATATCTTCAATAGATTTGTCATTCATCACAACGCATTAGGCATCAGTGATATATTTTGTTAATCGACTAATATGATGGTGGTGCTGAGGGAATGAAAATGGTTATATTATAGTTTAATGTCACTTTCAACAACGAGGTGATAGCGCGACGGCGATGGATGAGGAGGATTGGGATGCTTGGACAGCTCCCACTTGGCACAAACCTTTTGCCCAGACCGGGCTGCAAAACCCTCGCCGTATGGACGATGGTCCAGCTCGGTACTACTGAGCAACCAGGTCGTGTGCATCCCCTTTCGGAAATGGGATCGCCATTTAACTCGATCATCCGAGTCACGGGGAGCCAGTAAAGTTTTCACACTTTGGTATCGAACCCACAACCTGTCGGTCGAAGGGCGACTCAGCTTACCACGACGCCACGGAAACCGGCAAGTTAATGGCAGAGAGAGGGATGAATTATAATATATATCCTCCATTAATAACATGTTTATGATAAATCATAATTTTACTCGATTTCCCTTTTGTTTACTTCCTGGCAAAACTTGTTAAGTAGGTTTAAAATATTTTCAGAAATTAACATTACGGACGATTGCATTGTTATAAATTATAATAATCACCTGTCCTATTGACAGAGCCTGTATGATAAAATCAACATATTTTCAAAAGACGTTTCAGTGAGTTAAGCCATAGTAATTGCATGCCATTTTTTCAACAGATGGATCAGGACAAAATGCATATCTGTCGTTACGGAATTATGACGAAAAGTTAGTTTAAGAATGAAACCAACGTTTATTCATGTAAGATGGTTCATTACAAGGGCTTATTGTGAAAAGGCACTTTCACCTTTCGTGCCATTTTCAATTGATTGACTACTACAGTATACTCGACATGTATAATTCATTTGCTAAAGAATTGTTCGGTTAAATCACATATTTCCAGTAGGTTGCACAAACATCATCAACGTGAATTCATTACAAGCGCAAATTTATCGGTTGATGTGACAGGTCGTGGATTAGAATTAGTCATCCTCGTTGAATAACTGCGAAACAAACGGCCCAAATTACCATTTGCATTTATGATTACACACTTTTCAAGTTGTAGCTACTCAAAACTGAATACTATTATATTGCACGGACGTAACAAACCACCTGTTATTTGTACATGCTTCTATTGCATGTACGCTTCAGAGAGAGAATATCAAATAGAATAATAATATCACAAAGGTTCAAGTTAATTAGTTCCATCACCAGATATAGCGTCATTTAGCATCTTTGTTCTCAATTAATTATTCCTTTTTGCATTATCTCGGCTAACTTATTTCTTTGTGTATTTTAAATCTCTTTTCCTCAACCTGACAGAACAAATGGCAGAGGTGAATTATTACAATGGATCTGTGCTAATTAAATCATTCTTTCATTAGTAAATAACCTTCTGCAGAGCGACAATAGCAATATAAATCAGAGGTAAGTGAATAACAACTAACTTAATGTCGTTGTTCTGGTGAGCTGAAATAGAAATTGAGAGTTGATCGTTAAAGCAGACTTTATAGAGAATTGCCAATTAACGAACAGCCAGCGCTTCATCATTGTATTAGCCCTGTGACAAAGGAAGCGTCAATACGTTTTGAGGATTAGTAAAGTCACGTAATTAGTGGTAAATGTAATGTTATTTAACAGCTCGTGAGATGAATGCTAATTCAATTTGCAGGAAAGGGTTCGTGTATGGATATCACATCGGGTCTTTGAAGTCAGTGACGTACGCATACCTAAGGTGTAAGTATATAGCCATTTTAATACACAATAAAGCAAATAGATTAACTGATCACGACAGGCTCTCTCATTGGTCCAGGTGAACCATGGCATTATCAAGAGTATAACCGTATTAATTATATATCCGCTGTCCTGTAAGCAACTCGACAACAAATACTTATTTGAATAACGCTGTCAATGTATTTTAACCAACCGTTGTATTTACAGATGACCTGATTCATCACCTACTGCAGTCGCATGTTGATAGCTAATGAAATGCTACTTTGCTTGTAGCTGAACTTCCTGGAGATAGTGTTGAGTGTGGTGGTCATAAGACATAGGATATTTCCTTGCTTTATTTACATCATTGACAGCGACCTTTATAATGTAGCTTAATAGAATCTTTTGTATGCCACAAGCTGTAAGCTCATCAGCTTACGTGTGTTTACTTCCTTTTGAAGGCGTTATTGTTCGGACACATTAGCATATTCAACCTAAGCTGTTTTCACCCTGAATCAACTCACATCCTCATGGCTTTGGAGAGTTGATAATGGTGCATACATCCAGACCAATTACATACTGAGATATCACTTGCTCTGACAGTTACAATCTATTATCAGAGAATCATTAGGCAATCTAAAGTGCACAGGTTTAGCCGGAAGGAAGAGCGTAGACAACGACCCTTGTAAGGTATACAATATTTTTAATGAATATACCAGCTATCAGATCATTTCGTGCGTTTATGATTGAGCTGTGTTATTAAATGCATTTAGCTGTTTTTTTGTCGCCTTCACAGAAGTTTAAGAAACACTATTGAATGCAGTCTCGTTTCTTGTATTGTAAAACACAATTTGTCATGCTACCTCAGTCGTACAATACATACTTATCATGGTTCAATGGCTTTTAACCCAGATTGGGGGTATAACTTCCTCATGTGACATGTCAGGGATTAAATACCTGTTTATAGTACTACATGGTATGCCCGAATGCTTTGCGCAGGCTTTTGAGTGACATACATATATAAATATCATCAACGATCTATGGTAGAATTCGACCATACCGAGTAAAAGTGGAAACAAGAATGCTATGAAACAGATTGACTTCTAATATCACACAACGCTCAATGTATTGGCATACATTGAAAAATATATAACCTCGTCACTCAGGGAATCGTTGTCAAATTGATGAATATTTGAGTGGAAATGGTGAAAAGTTTGCGTTATATTTGAAAAGGCGGGTTCAAATATCCGTTTACTTTTGATGCTACTCTGATGCTGCCATTCATGCTGTGTGATTCCATCAACGAATACGTCTTTCAATAGTATTAACCAAAGAGTAAAAGTCGCAACAGTGGATATTTCATCAGACAGGCGATATGCAAGCGCTGATTCGTTGCTAGCGCGCATTACCTGATGGTATGATAATCGCATTTTATATAAAGAATCCATGTTCTCGAATGTATACCAGTAGGTCAAAGATGATTAGAGATGGCTCTCACCAGGCAATAACATTGAATTCAAAGTTTTAAAAACTCGGTATATACCATGATGCTGTAAATATGATATTAGTGCGTGGCTTTGCCATCCATCACTAGTAACTCATTCAGAAATATACTGGGTACAAATACTGTCTGTGTAAGTCTGAAATCTTTGTGTTTAGAACGATTGTTCTATAAATCACAATGATGCCAAGTGTCATTTAAAGGCTTGATGAATGTTAGAGCGCAGCTGATTTGCATCATGGAGACTATTTCATAAGAACGGTCGTATTGTAAAATAAACCAAGAGAACAGCAGACGGTACAGATATCTCATTCGAAAATCTAATAGTTAAAAATGCATTATGGCGTATCTTACTTATTGGCATATTTTATTGCCACATTCGTTTGATCAAGATAGTTTAGCTGATTATTTCACATCCATCATATTGTCAGCGTGCTGTTATGATGCTATCTCATTTATTCTTTAAATGCAATGAACGGTTGATTAAGATATGTCGTCGATCGAGCATAAATGACTTTATGCATTAATGACTTCTGCAAATAAGACAGGAGATCCTCTGTAAAAATAATCAATCATCACAATGTAAATGTTACCATCGACTGTCACCAAAGACTGAAAAAGTCATGTTTCCTCGGGGATTAAGGAACGATTTACATTAGGCAGAAATAGCATTCGCAGTATGAGCAACATATGCAGGACAGCCTGGGAGAAGATGTTATTCACAATTTGACATCGGACCGGTGCCGTGAAGTCAGTGAATAATGCATACTAAACATGTTGAGGGTTCAGGAATAAATCTCATTGATCATGTTGAGCGATGCCTATAATTCAAAGCTGATGAAATGCCCAAAAAATAGACTGTTACATTAAATTGCAAGCTGCTTGGCAACCGCACCTTGGAAACCAAAAATGTTATCGACTTTTTCCAAGCTTTTAACAGTTCCTCCTGCGGAAGGAGCATTCTTCATACAACCGAACGCTAACCTTTTAGCCATATCGATAAAAATCAAGCTCCAAAAGAATCACAAGTTTTGGTGGTTGGCTCAGTGGAAATAATTGCATCGCCCTGCTTTTTCATTTTGTGTATACAGATGATAGGACCTACGCTTGACCATGATATTGTCTGCAATCATAAAGCTCTAACTGCGCAGCCAAATTACAGTTTTGTCCGACTTGAATGTGTGTGCTGCCTAATTGGGCTCGTTCAGGCGTCTTTGAAGCTCCACTGAACTGTGCAGTTAATAATTTTGTATCTGGTGGATTTACTGTGAATTGGTGTTATGCATATAAGGCCTACCACACACCAATTAGCGGTGTTTCCGAGAAGAGTGTGCTACTGACATGTATTGAGCAAAAAGGATGAATATAGCCTGACACACTGAAGTGAGTACTCTTGTACAATGACACGCTGCCCGTAACAAGCATATGATGCAGATAATTTACTGTGGCTAGCTAGGAGGCGATGAAAGCATTGTAGCATGTCTCAGACACATATAACTATACTGGGTATAAATTAGGCTTCATTTTGTAGCGTCTTGACTTGATAAATTACTTCGATTCAAGTTGATATTGACTAACGTTTTTATATACTGCCCATCGGATACGCACTTACCGAATACAGACGGTGATCTGCTTATACACGCATCCAACTACAAGTTGCATGCGTATGGATACATACATCATTATGGGCCAAGTTTCTTCATTGATTAAAGAAAAATAGACACCCACTCCATATAATGAGAGCTAATACATCTCACACTGTTTATATGCAAGTACCTTGGCTAAATAGGCCGCTGCCATCATAAAAACGCTAAAGCAATTAACGTCCAGGTTATGCGATATGCGCCATATGAAGATGTCATTTGAAAATATTTTGTCCGCCAATTAATGCTCCATCGCTCATTAAAAAAAAGCAATACACTTTAAAACCAAAGAACGAGGAAGAGGGAGATAGCGAGGGAGGGATAGGGATAGGGATAGGGATAGGGATAGGGAGAGAGGGAGAAGCTATCAACGCATTCATAAGCGTGGCACTGTAAAGCTTAGCACCGAA
Organism: Urechis unicinctus; assembly: GCA_034190875.2. NCBI lineage: Eukaryota > Metazoa > Annelida > Polychaeta > Xenopneusta > Urechidae > Urechis > Urechis unicinctus. Next base: position 63,527,988 of record CM067358.1, on the reverse strand, counting down.
GCAAAGCTAGATCGTATTTATGTGAAGTTGCAAACCTTCAAAACTGCAAGCAATGCTAATAACACCATCGCTTAAATACAAGCGACAATATATATGTCCAGCGTTGCCTATTAATGATTGTGTAACCTGGAAACGAGTGCAATGTACGTTATCAATTGCGGAATTGTGATAAAAGTATAGATGTCCTAGTAATGGATAGGGTTCGTCATTGATTGCACCCACGTAAGTTACATATCACCTGTATCAGCTGTGAATGGATTATATAAAGAAATGAAATCTCAAGAATTATACCTGCTACTGGGATGCTGTTTATGCTCCATTATCAAGGAGGCATTATTTATTCAAACATATAGCATTTTACCATGCGTATTGTTATCATATCATGAATCTCTATTCTCAGGCTATCTATTTTAATATCGTCTGAAACTATTGACCGAGATTCATCAACGCCCAGGACACACATAACGACTGCGCTCTAATGCAAGTTCCTCGTTGAAATTGGCAGCTGAAATCTACGATGAGTGCCGCAATATAACGTGAATGCCTGAATGACGAATATATATATAGTAGAGACACATAAGCACACAATATAAACAAGTGATTGCTGTTATTGACTCAAGCCTTCATTCATACATTCCCTTACATATGCGTTTTACCTGTAATCATCCTGTTACCTGGGGCCTCTATGTGTTTCTTCCGATAGGGAAGGAGATATTAGGAGGACACGCAGCATGCAGGTGTGCCCTGGTACGTGGTTCCCTGTGTAACCTGATAATATCATATATATATGGTGGATAATAGCACCAATTAGAGCCAATGTCTGCTGTGAGCTGTGTGATTAGAGACGGGGAATAGCAATGACAAAACTAATTAAAGACAGTTAAGTAGAGGCTACGCTTTTACATGCGTGTTTGATCGATTAAAATAGCAGATGGAAAGTTGAAGTGTCTGAGGATCGTTGCAGTGATCGACATTAAGTATTGAGAGTGGTTGCTCTCTAACTTTATAGAAGAAGGCGAAGTGCCTAACCTTGAGTGCATTATGTACAGTCAAATAGCAGGCAACCTCTATGATCACTTCAAGCAGACGGCTGATAACAGCGGGTCAAGTCTGCAAATATTCCCGCTTTACTAACAACCACTAGCTGTAACTATGATGACCGTGAGTCCACGCCAGTACTCATGTCTGGCATTACTTCGCCGTACTCAGCCAGATGTGCGCATAACCATCGGCTTGGACATGTACTCAATTTGTTCACAGTATTTCACTTTGGTGTTTGCGAAAACATCGTGGTGAAACCATGCATACGCGTTGAGCTACCGAGGACGATGGCCTCACGATGGTGAACGACCGCTTATCTGAATCACGGTTACTGAACCTGTCTCTGCGGGGCTTCATGAAAAGTCTTCCAATTCTATTGAATATTTCCCGCGTATGTCGGTCAACATTGCGTTTGTAATAATGCATTGCAAGCAATTGTATCCCATTCCGTCGTTGCTCTTTGAACGCCTTCTAGATTGCAAGCCGGTTATTTCAAGATGCAGCATGATACGAATTCTACATGATTGGCAATTCAAACATTTTTGAAGACGTAGTGGTTAAGCGTCTGCACAGGTGCAACCGACAAAAGCAATCACAGGTAAATAGCCCAAGGCGTATTACATTATGTCTGATAACTAACAGGTTTAAAACGGATCAGGAACCAATTTGTGCCATTGGTTCATATTGATGCCTCTATGTTGGCACCAGTTTATCCTTCACTATGAAATAAAGATGGACATTCTCGCTATCCCTCCTAAACGAACGGCTTGTATAAGGGTTTGTACCTGTACGTTAATTGTTACGCGTCGAGTTCCTCTCACGTGAAGCCATAATACAAGAGAACTCCGATTTGGTTGCCTTTCACCTGCACCGTCCCTTACGTGTAAACCTATTCAACATGGAACATGTTCACTGAAATGCTCGGGCATTAATCATCATACCTCGTTAATTCACATCGGAACTTCAGATACTGAAAAATAAATCTAACTTACAATCGCGGTCAAACACAGGGCACGAGTGAGATTAACTGGCTGGCTCCTCATCAATAAATTATTCCCTCAAGGCGGCGCTCTGGAGTGCGATTGCACAGCCACGCGTCCATGCGCCGGCCGCTGGTGGCTGCACCGCCGAGCTCAATTAAGTGGCGCTAGGTGGCAGCATTAGCGCTCAAGCTGTCCCGAAAGCCCACGGTATGGTCGCTCGACAGCCTCGGCTTCCCGGAAAAGCACACGGCTTTTGGTGAGCGCATAGAGGGCTTCGAAAGAATTCTTTACCATGAAATCAGACCCGACGAGATTAATTCAAAATTGAAGTGGTGAATGGATCCGAGGCTGAGAATTATTGTACACATACTGGATTATCACTTTTGCGGGCACTGGAAGCCCGGGAGCTGCAGACTCCTGTGAATTTTCAGGTGAAATCATACCAATTAACACCAATGCGGGTTATTACCACGGAGTTACATCTGAAATATATTTAACCGACATATGCTATGCTCATATGCATATAAATTTATATATGTGTATATCAATTAACACTTCGACCTTGTTGAACTCGCTTCGAGGGGCAGCAACTTACCTGTGCTCTGTGTCGACCACGTCCACTGGGAGGATTTAGCAGGGAAGCTGGATAAGAGGGTTGCAGATGCTCTTCCAGACTTCAATCGGCGCGATAAGCAGGGCCCAGTATGGTGGAGATCAACACAAGTCTTTTTGCCAGTCAGGTTTTGTGGACATTGGTACTTGTGGGTAAGTACAGCATCCGTTATCCTGTACAGACTCTAACCCTACCACCCCACCCCACCCACATTGAGAAAACATTTTGAGAGTATTTTGATTTTGTTGATATTGAATGAGTAATGGTGGCGCAATGTTAATTGTATATACGTAGGTCAGTTGAAGTGTATACGATACAGAGTGTTGTGACCTTAAAAGCAATGGGGATAAAACATTAAAATATAAATATCACTGGAAGTGTGGGAGCGATAACAGCGACAAAATCATATAAAATAGAGAGAACAATATCAAAAGGCGAGAAATGTCAATAAGGAGCACAATTCTTTGGGAGCAATATCAATAAGAAGCACTATTCATGGGGAGCAATATCAATAAGAAGCACTATTCATGGGGAGCAATATCAATAAGGAGCAATATTCATGGGGAGCAATATCAATAAGAAGCAATATTCATGGGGAGCAATATCAATAAGGAGCAATATTCATGGGGAGCAATATGGATGGGAGAACGATATCTATGAAGAACAATAATAGCGGAAGGGCAGTATATATGACTGAATAATATCAACAGTGGAACAATAGACAAACTTGGATGAGATTGAAATCGCAAAGTAAAGAGAGTAAGAGGGAGAGATAGATAGAGAGAGAGAGAGAGAGAGAGAGAGAGAGAGAGAGAGAGAGAGAGAGAGAGAGAGAGAGAGAGAGAGAGAGAGAGAGAGAGAGAGAGAAAGAAAGAACGAAAGAGAGAGAGAGAGAGAAGAGAGAAAGAGGAAACGATAGAAAGAGAGAAAAATGGAAATAGAAATAGAGAGACAGTGAGAGGGAGGAAGGGAGAGAGAGTAAGGGAATGATAGATAGAGAGAGAGAGAGAGAGAGAGAGAGAGCATGGGGCAATGGCAGAGCGTGGGCATTCACGTTTGAAAAGGGATCACAAATTCAGGCCAATGTCAACGGTAATACAAGTGTTTATGTCTGCTGAAAGGGGGGTACTGTTTATTAGATTATATAAAAGCAATAACCGAGAAAAGTTGATTATATATATATATATATATATATATATATATATATATATATATATATATATATATATATACATATATATAAATATATACATATATATAAAGATATATATATATATATATATATATATAAAAACTATATATATATATAAAGATATATATATATAAATATATATATGTACATATGAATATATATAAGCATATATATATATATATTTATTTATATAGATATATATATATATATATGCATATCTATATATATATATATATGCATATATATATATTTATATATATATATATATATATATATATATATATATATATATATATATATATATATATATATATATATACAGATCTACATTTATAAATAAATATGTATATATTCATATATATGTATATCAATATATCTATATATATATATAAACATATCTACATATTTAAATAAATATATATATATATATGCGTATATATATACATATATGTATGCATACATGAATATATAACTTACATATTTAATTACATATGTATGGATATATATATTATGTATGGATATATATATATATATATATATATATATATATATATATATATATATATTCACTTATATATATACAGATATATGTTAATATACATATATATGTATATATATATATATTTATTGATATAGATCAGTATTTATATACATATTTTTATAAATATATTTATATATATATATATATATATATATATATATATATATATTAAAAATGATCTATATATATAAAAATATATATATATTTATTCGTATAGATCTATATATATATATATATATATATATATACATATAAATGTTCATATATACACATAAATATGTATATCTGCATATATAAATATATATATATATATATATATATATATATATATACATATATATGTATATAAATAAATAACACATAGTTGGCTTTTGGTATGAAGGGTGCAGGCTATGCATCATAGTTCACATCAATAACTCATCAAACGAGGAGGGTTAGGATTGTATTTCAAAGCGAGACAATTGATCATCTGGTTTGCTTGTTATTTGCTTGTTGCATATCTATATAACTCCGGGATTTGTCAATGGCTGTCTATCATGGACATTGTAATAGATCGGTGCGACTGAGAACATGAAATACTGAAGGAGTTGAGTTCAATCGATAAATGGGATGACTGAGAATGATTCAGCAAACGTAATACAACATCATGAATTGCATATTATTACAGCAATATATAGATGGCTGAGCTGATACCCTACATGTTTTGTTTATACGATCAAAATGTGAGACTCCCTTGTACATACATGGGTGTCTCGTCTTGTTGCAGCCAATTAGACCCTGCCCCCAGACACCAGCAGTAGCCGCATCACTCTCTAGTTATTGATCACTAGCCATAACCACGTGCAGGGAATGCTAATTGGCCTGACATTGTCCGGTGATATTTATTAGATTAGGATATGAGGGTGTCATAATAAATTGATTCACAAGTGATTCATTCATTCACTTACTAACTATATCTCATTCGTTCACTCCCGTATTCATGTGTAACTCGCTCCCAAATTCATTTGCTCGCTCATTGGCGTACCCACTCACAAAGCCACTCGCGGACTGAACTCACTTATTAACGATGCACTCATTCATTCACTCACCATATTACTTACTCACTCACAAACTATTCACTCACTCACTCAGTTACTCGCTCAATCATTCACACACACACTCACTTACCTACTCACTCACCCACTCATTTACTCACCCGCTTACTCATCCACTCGCTCACGTACTCACTCACTAGCCAAATCATTCGCTGGCTCGCACACTTATTACCCACGTACAGACTCGGTCATTGACTTTGACTTATTCATTCATTATTTTACTCACTAACATATTCACTCACTATCCTACTCACGCAGTAACTGCCTTGTAACACTTACTTATTCAATCCCCGTGTAATTCACCCACTTCAATCACCGTTTGACTCACTCACCAATTTCAATCAGCCATTTCACAGTCACTGTGTTACTTACCCACTTCAGTCCACTCCCATCACAGTCACCGTGTTACTTACCCACTTCAGCCCACTCCCTTCACAGTCACTCATCCATTTTCTAGAATAAGCAGCAGCACCCCCCCCCCCCCCCCCACCTCCCGCCTCCAGGTGGGACGCATGCGTGATAACTAACAATGAAATCGGTGGCTTCCTAACAGTCAGTCCACATCTCTCACTGATCCACACAGTCTGGTCTTATGTCAAATAAACACTCATAGGTTGCCTCTATGAGCCTCCATAGAAAGCTGCGTAACTATAATCCTTCTGATATCAGCTTTGGTGATGGTGGCATGCTGTTAACTTGGAATATTCATGGCACGTTTGTTGCCTGCTTACAAAACCTTGTTCTAATTACCTTCTTCTCGCCTTCACTAGTGATGGTCGGGGGGTCGTGGTCGCCACCTGCCGGCGAGAACTCCTGCCCTGTTAGGTCCCTATTTTATTGATGTCGCCGATTGTTGTTGGGTCAACATGTGCCTCGGAAACTCATAGAAGTTTTAGAGCAATTAGCCGCGGTATACTTTGTTTGACTCTGTATTGCATAGGGTCTTATGCCCGCTGTTTTAGTAGGTGTATTTGTTATATAGCGGGTTCAGTACAGCTACTATTGTCTGCTAATTGGTTGTTCCGGAACAGCGGTCGTCTCAGTTATTACCTTACCAACATGAAGCGGTCATGACCAAGCTCTATAATGTAATAGACTGTCATTGACCGGCACAGTTTTCGATGTCTACGTCATACCTGCTTGGTCTGTGAGGCACCTATGACGTGACGGGCAGACATAGAACAAACGACTAGTTAGCTGCACTCGCTAAGACAATTATCAGATGATCACGTGACGAGATGCGACTTAATGAGGAGAATTCATTAGCAAACACCTGACTGGCTATGAGCTTATTATGCCACAGTTGCTTTCAAGTAATATAGTTAATCTTGTAATGGGAAGACAAAATGACCATCAGCAAATCAACAGCTTAGCGACTAATCGCAACACGTCAACTTTCCTCCTTATCATGACATACTGCGCTCTATGGGTAAGCTCGTTTGACTCGACGGTCGGATTAGTGAGTCTCAGTCGTATGTTCCGTATTTAACCTGACAATCTGACTGTTTCACACAATTACAGTTGGGTGTATTGTGGATGGCGGCGATTCCAGAAAAAAACGTTGGCAAGCCTCGGTAGCCATATTTGTGCCGTTGCTTAGCGGATGATGGGCATTCACATGGTAGCTGTAGACTCCTTTATGTCGGTATGTAAAGTAGGGTTATGACAGAAGGCAAGGACATATCAAGTGCAGCTAGACTTGGGTTACGACGTGATTACAAGCAAGTGACAAGTACAAGGGAACAAGAAGGCTTTGTTCGGAGTGACAAGGGTCTCAAAACGCCCGACGGATGATGGATTCCGCTGGAGGCTGGCTCCACTATGGCATATTAACATATACACTGTGTTAGTGCCACCTTTCTTATGACGCTTGTGATGCTCTGTTTACTGCAGGTCTTAAGTAGGTCTTTCATTGTTGCGTCTTAATGGCTTTATATTATTTTTTCTGGAAAATCCTGAAATCATCTTTCGCCTGTCGCTTTCCATGGATACGCTGATGTGGTGTTGAGGACATACATAATGGAGCCGGTAATGATGTCATGCAGAACACGTTTAGCGTGATTTAACCTATGAACCGGAAGTCTAGCCTTTCCACGTGACATCATCACGCGCTATAGACGGGTCCTTTGTGATGGATTATTATCGCTACTAAAGCTGGTTACTTTCCTGCGCATCACCTGCGAATCTTGTAATCAACATTGTCTTGTACGACTGTTGAGAGGATGATGATGATGATGATGATGATGATGATGATGATGATGATGATGATGATGATGATGATGATGATGATGATGATGTTGGGTTGATGACAAGGTGATTAGACTGACCGTATGTTTATCTTTGTCGGCCCCGACTGCGCCAGTCTAACTTGGTCATGAATCGACTCCTTCCGCGGCGAATCAGCGCTGTTTGCACTTTGATTAGAGATTTATATTTGTTGAAATTTATCCATTGATTAATTCATCAGAGGGAGAGCAAGAGAGAGAGATAGAGAGAGAGAGAGAGAGAGAGAGCGATATAGATAGATAGATAGATAGATAGATAGATAGATAGATAGATAGATAGATAGATAGATAGATAGATAGATAGATAGATAGATAGATAGATAGAGAGAGAGAGAGAGAGAGAGAGAGAGAGAGAGAGAGAGAGAGAGATAGGAAAGAGAGAGATTGATAGAGAGTGAGCAATAGAGAGACAGATTGAGGGAGAGATATATATAGATAGAGATAGAGAGAGAGAGAGAGAGAGAGAGAAAGAAGAGCGAGAAGAGCGAGAAGAGTGAGACAGAGCGTGAAAAGCGAGAAGAGCGAGACAGAGCGTGAAAAGCGAGAAGAGCTGCTGCGTCAACGGTATTGATTGGAAGTCAGTATGCCGATATGCGTTTCTTACAGCGCTTTTTCTCCAAACGAGCGTCGCTATACATCATCCCAAGCTGTTACGCGTGAGTTATCTGGTCTTGTACTGGTTGGGCCTACTACTGGCACGAACTCTTTTACAGCCGTCCATAACACGCCACCTCATTGGCGTAAATTGAGCCAATGTGGCCTTCATCATGCACTAGCCATCGTCGATGTCGACTTTAACCTACTGGACGAGGTTGATGTAGATACTTGCTATCACCTCGTTGTCATTGAGGAAGAGCTGATGTGCTTATAAGTACGGCAGCTTGTCAATCGGTGAGCTTAATTAACGCTGCGATTACTGCTTGTTATAAGCGAGCGAGTCATCTCGCGTCATCCTATCGGAGCCATATATGGTGTGTTGATATGAAGTGTGGATTAATGGTGGGCAGTGATTCAGTGGCTGCTGGAGAACAAGTGATGTGAGTGTCCCATCCTTCCTCTGATTGGTTAGAACATCGGCCATAGCTCGTATAGAAGTTAGGATTTTACTATAGATCAAGGGCTATTTCAGCTGGCGCAGTTTGTCTCAATGTTCCCATCGTGAGCCTCAGGTCACCATTGACGATACGGTCCAGAAGCGTACATGGGGTGCCGTGTGAACACGGTATAGTATCCGCCCACGCAGTAAATGCGACCCCCATTAATGACATGGTATCGGTATCATCATGTCTGTGTGAACCAATCAGCGCCAAGTCGAGCGACCGGACATCCTATATCTATATTGACCCACTAATAATGCATTACTACACTTGTCTAATATATTGAAAAGCTTTTTTCTTCGGTGCTGGTATCTAACAGAATAAAGCATTATATTCTTATCAATACAAATGACAAAAACAAGGAGAAATTGCGGCTGCTACGGTCAGAAAACGACGGAAGTTCCTTGGTGACCAGAATAGGACGAATGACGTCATCTCAGGTCCACGTTCTATGAAATCATTTAACGTCATGTATGGCCACGCCGCAACACTTGACGTCGATGAGATTCATTTCGACTGCGGAGAGCGCGTGCGTGGCTTTTCATCAGAGTGCACAGACTCAGACAGAACATGCGATTCGCAGATTACGGGGGCGGGGAAGTGCAGAGGAGCATGCGGGGCCGGATGAGGATGGTGGCGGGAATAAGTTTCAGTCAGCTGCTTTCCTCCAGAGACTGACATTACGTCGGTATCTCCCATGTGGACCTCCCGTTCATTGCAATGGACGTGACTTAGCTTGGTCAAATAACGTCTGATTTGGGTCTGTTAGCTGTACACAGACCTGTCTCTTCACACCAACACAGCACCTGTTAATAGCCCTTACCTCACTTCACCTGTTCTTTGTTACCTCCACCAGCATCGTCGAAGCTTCCTGTACACACATCACATAGCTGGCGGTCAGCGTGTATTATTCCTCGCCCCCTACTGTATACATTGGTTTAGTCCGCGGTCAAGATCTAGCGTTTATTTATAAACACCATGAACACTGCCTCACACTCGAAGTCAATTGCCTCAAGTATATAATTTCACGGTTTTGATAATTCGATAAACATGCGCGGCTCAAACACGCCTGCTGATGGAAACTCAAAGGTCAAATTGTGACTCCTGTTAAAAAAATACAGCACAGAATATGAAGGTGATATGCAGGTTGTGAACACCATAAATGATCATTAATTGAGTAACGTAGTTCCCGTATGAATGTACACCTCCTTAACAGAGCTTTACAAACTGATGTGTGCAAATTGATGCCGGCTTCTATGCCGTGACCTTCCTCGTAAGGCGATGACCATGAACACAATCGCACCCATCATTAATCGAAGCAAGATTTGCATTGAAAACCTCTGTGCGTATTCCAGATGTTATTCCTGACATATATGGTTAACACCATGATTTAGACCCCCCCCCACCTCCCACCCCTCCCCTCCCCAACACAACCCCGCGGCTACTACGTACGGGCCCCTTCTCTTACCCGAATAGTGGTTCGGTGTCGTCCACTTGAGGTCGTCTCTCGTCTAAGTACTCAGTTGATGCATTCGTCTGTGTGTTTGGTGTGACGAACAGCCGCCTGATTATTGAAACACTCGACGTGGAGGAGCCAGCCAGCCGTATTTACACACCAAACCTGCTCTTTTTCATTCCCCGATCCTCCTTTATCACCCGGCATTATACCTCCATTCCCGTCATCATTCGCTCCATCTCTTCGTGAACTGTATCATGTTGCTCACTACGTAAGAGGCATGCTGTGGCTAGTCATGCATGACCCTCGACTAGCAAACTCCTCGCCTTATCATTCACACCACACCATCTCTTTTATTAACTCTCGTCACTTATGCGTCAATCGGCACAGAACATTAACAATATGCTTTAGAAGCCATCTTATCGTGAAGGCGCTTAATGCTTGGACCAATCCACACGGCCGGGCGCGCTGATGATACAACAAGTGTTGGTTGTCTCAGGTAAGTACTTTCATTCAGGTTCGATCTCCTTGGCACCCCACACAAATGTTGATAAGCAAATCGGCCTTTTGTCACATATAACATTTCGCGACTACACATTCAACGTGATAAAGACTGCTTGTAAGACGTCGGCTGGACTGGCGGGGCGCTGTGTCGAGTGATATGCTCACACTTACCTCTGGTATTTGGACTCATTGCCCCTGTGACAGTCTGGATCCGTGCACATCTCAGTCAACATAGTTAATACCTCGTCGAATTCATCTTCGCTGAGAACATGCATTCCATCAATTGTGTTAGACTGACGTGTGTTTGGGGCGTGGGGTTGGTTTCTAGGGCGTCCCTAGTTCATCCCCACGAAGGGCGGGCTGATGGACAGTCTCTCAGCATACTGGGCAGGTATATACATCTTGATAGGTCATCTGCAAGGTCGTACAACTGAACCTGAGATACGACCCATTATATCTGGAAGCTCTTTCTATGTTGATCCTAAGTCCCTTGCATGGCTCTTAATATAAACTGCACTTGACATGTGCAAATATATTGCACGAAAAATTATACCATTAGATGCCTCTTAGTTGGTCATTGACGGTGGGACGTTCATCGCGTGGAAGACATCTCGTCAACGTGAACGCTCTTAAAGCAGTGGTCACGTGGTATACAGTGAAGCGTCACGCCCTGAAGAGTAACACGTCATGCCATGCTCAGACATTCCCGATTTACTCGATAATATAGAACGGCATTGTTGCATAATTTGCGAATATGCAGGTATGTCTTTACAAAGAATGATTCGCTTCTTTGTGAATGTCTTCCGGTTGCACCAGGCGCCGTCAGTGGCCCACAGATCGGAGTCGCCTGCGCATGCTCGGGCTCACCTTGGCACAATCCGTCTGTTGCTTTATTGACATTACGAGAATACATTTCGAATTTATATTGTCAAGATATGCCAGATTTGATGAACATATGGGCAGTTAAATGTTAGCGAGTTCCAGACTCAATAGAAGCTTGATTAACGATTATGCTGACTAGATAGCATGGGGACAGCATTGAATTTCGGTTCATCCGGGAATTTGAAGTGTGGCTAGATAGCGGTATTTCATCCTCAAGTTAGATTTATTTCTTCGATATTCCTAATTATTTGCACTCTCATACAAAGGCAATTTTATTTCAATGTGACCGGAAGTGCTATAGTACCTAGTATGTCATCTACATCTATAGCCAAGTCTAATGCAATTCTCGTGAGATCAATCAAAATTCTTAATGACCACGGCATCAGTTGATAAAAGCCCTTATTGCAGCGTGTACCATCTTTATTAGTATCTAAATGCCATGTGCCGGGAGAGACCACTCTTTTAGTGTCCATTGCTTGACGTTATCACGACAGATAAAGACCGATTAACGAGGAATATGAAACCATCTGGCAATATGCTAGATCTCCAACTTGCATTGGATAATATAAACAGCTTTATATTAGTTAAGTATCTAAGCTCACTATTCAACGCATCGGTGACGAGAAGTTAGTGCTCGGATGAACGAACCTTTACCCCCCAGGCATCGGGTGCTCTTAGAAGTAAAGTGTAAACAGCTGTCCATTGAATATGGCCACAGCATGGATCAGCAGGCCATGTCTGTCATACAATCAGCAGGCCATGTCGGTCATACAATCAGCAGGCCATGTCTGTCATACAATCAGCAGGCCATGTCTGTCATACAATCAGCTGGCCATGTCTGTCATACAATCAGCTGGCCATGTCTGTCAGAGCAGAAACGAATAATAAATGAACTTGGGACAAGCCATGTGATATAAGGAACCATTGACATTAATTTAATGTTTGGAGAAAAGAATCCGGAGGTTAACGGATTGATGATGTGATTCTGATTCCTGCACGCCATGAGATCTGTTACTCCACGCGTGCGTCAGAGGATGCTTTCTTGGTGTTAGCGCCTAAGCACGAAGTAGGCATGCATTGGATGTGTTAATATTACAACAGCGGTCTCGATAAGCATCAAAGACAAATGCTATGTCGGTACAATCCCTATTGTAGGGATAACCAACATTAGTTTAGTTGATCGCCTTAGTATCAATGGGGTAGTGTTAATCGATAGCGTAACCCTGTCTATGAATACTATCAGCTTCGTCTAATGGATATTAACGCTGATTCGGTCACGCCGCAATCTATGTACCCATTAGGTACGGTGATGTCAAATGTGGTTAGCAGACAAACAGGAAATTACGGAAGAGCATACAACCGAGGGCCTATCTCGCCACTCAGCGGTTACGCGCGTATTCAACATGTTCTTGCATAATTCTAAACCCATCGATTCATGGGGGCGGGAGCTAAGCTGCAAGTCGGCGCACTCTATGCGCTTTATGTATAGCGGCGCTTCCGGTTGGCGGATGTGAAGGGCAAACAAGTGGGACAAGCTAGCAATGATAACAGAAGTAATAAGCTCGCCTAAGTATTTGCCTTTAGCGCTAGCAATCATCTTATTGTGTGAGAAAATCGCAATAACTGCTGTCGTTGAGGCTGCTGATCATAAAATGGTAGTGATGATCACATTGTTGGCGTGCAATGTTTACAGCTTTGGCAATTTTCAGACTCTAGCAATGCACAAAAAATATGCTAATGGCAACTTCGATGATGAAATGATGATGGTGACTGTCGTTTGTGTTGAGTGATAAATAGGTCGGCTTTGGATGGTACAGGTGAGGACGGTTAGTATACACGAAGCAGTATCACAGTGGCAATAGTCAACGACCATTATAATGGCACAGCGATAAGGTTGGTGTAATCAATAACACATATACCTGTGTATCTTGCATAATGACTCAGCCTTTGAGTTTACCTCGGCTGCGCCACAAAGCAGCAGCATGCTGTCGCGACGGCAAGATCGCATTTTCTTGGTGAACCACCAGCGCACCTGGCGCTATCATACCTATTGTTCACGTCCCGATCGTAAATCGTTGGCACCTGATTCAATTAGCGCCAGTAAACAAACTAGTGATACCGACCCTGCGAGTAAACATGGGAAGCAGGTGTTTGCTGAGACGGTAGTATTGCTTAATGGGACGGACCAGCTGCATGCCATGTGTTAATTGTCAGGGTGTGTGGCTCCACACCAAATGACGGACAGCTAGCTCATCCACGCGTTGATCTCTACCAGTTGGTGGCTGGATCATTCGATAAAGGGAGGAGGGTCGATGGAATCATCGTTAGCTAGACAAACACGCACATGTTTATCAAAGCAGCTCTAGACAAACACTACATAACTAAAAGTTCCAAAGCATTGACATCATACTAATGTCGGGTACCGCAAATAAGTCTTTGCAAATGAGCAGGACGAATGCATAGATTTGTAATAGCGTGTCGGTTAAGTAGGGGTAGAATGCAGTGGCAGCTTATTAATTAGTTGCTTAATATGAAGTATTAGCACGCGATGGTGTCATGGTTGCGTCTGGTGCATTTCATTCACTCACAACATACATGTAAGATTCTTCAAACGACCTCTTACGCCGATGCCATCTTTGTCCCACCTTATCCACACTTTCTGTTCTTGCACAGAGTAATCTTATATACACGAAATTGGATTTTCAGTTGTCAAGTCTGGCCATGATTAAGACCATTTGGATTTTGTGGGGAGGAGGCCAGGTATCTAACACGCACGTCCTATCTGGAGCTTATGTAATGCTGCGTAATCGGCGAATTCATTTATGTGTTTAAGGGCCCTCAACAATCATCTTCGAGAAATTGGCATGAGCCCCTAAAGATTGTCAATGAAGCAAATAGTGACGCATTTGATAAAAACTGCGACCATTTAAGTCAATCTTGCAGATGAATGACGTCATCATGAGGTTTGTCAAGCTGTCTGTGAGAAGATCGTCCGTTCCGTTTTTACATCAGCCGCACCAAAAATCACCATTCATTCTTTTTTTGTTCATGTAACGTAATATTTTGATATTTGTAAAGGATGTGAGGTATTTTGAATGGCCATCATTTTGCTCTTCTAAATCAAATAATTGCTGCGGGAAAATTCCTGTCATATCCACGTTTCATGCTCCTGGCGATAAGCTCTTATTGGGTAAATAACGTTACAGACAAAAAACGTACAGATGTAACCCTGACGTAATTAAATCGCCACGTCATAGGTGGCGTGGATCTGTTTGTGTGGGACCAGCATGAAGACAAGCTTGTATATAACTCTCTCTGTTTGTCATTTAGTATCTGAACCTTTAGTGAGGGTTTAATACCTGAATGATCAAGTTATGTAAACGATGAATAATCCATTTATACCATATCATTGTTTGCAACAGCAACAGTGATTGGAAAGGGCACCTGTAAAGCGCACCTGCAGAAGTCGTGTCTGCCAAAACTGGTGGATGATTCTCTACAGGGCATTGTGTGAACTATACGATGGCAAGACTAGACATGGAAAGAAGATAATTGGGTTTGGCAAACTTCTGCGTTAATTGACAGCGAGCAATCTTTTACCTCGCACCAATAACACTATAATGTGGCGACAAGCACAACTACCGTTCGAATTGCATTCGTCGTATACACATTTGTGCAATTAGTTTGATGCACGACACACGAGTAACATGGCTTAAGGTGGGAATTAGGTGGCTGTTCACAAGTGGTTGGTTTATATGAAGAAGACTTTGCTAAAGTTGTTTTGAATCGCATTATCCGATCAGACATATATGCTTATATATATTTTATTGAAAATTAAAAACAAACGTCGGCCCTCAATTATTTACTTAGGTGCCGATTTATTATGTTTTCACAGCACGGACGGGGAAGTTCGTTAGACATCACTTTGAAAAACATCACTCGCCTGGGATGGATGATCTTCTGTCACATATTAACGATTTGGCACGGTGCGAACATATGGCCAGTAAAGAGGTGCGTATGGCCTAAAGATGGGTCTACATACCGAACATGGCGCGGCCTCTTCCGGTCCGATGAATAGAAGACATAGATCACGATAATGACGCCAGCTTGGCAGGTGATAGCGGCCAAGGTTGTCCCGGACTGATCATTCTAAGTGCTTGAATTTGTCACTGATTAGGCAGGTATTTTACGGATTACGGCAAAATGATTCTTCATGTGCTTCTTCAGAGGGGTGGCGAATATAATCTTGACGTCAGCCTTAATGACGTGATGATTATGATGACGATGATGATGATGATGATGATGATGATGATGATGATGATGATGATGATGATGATGATGATGATAAAGAGATGACAAGTAACCTGCCTCATTATATCATGAAACCATAACTTGGCCCATTTTGCATATCATGACAAATGGCTGTATATTTACTGATACTAAGAGGCGCCTAATTTGACACGTAAAGCGCTTGGATTAATAGCTTTTGGCTCCAACGGTATTCGTATCTTATGTGGGTAAGCCTGGACATAAAATGCTAAGTCACTGCAATCATAGGATCCATGACCGACTATTTATTTACCAACAATACCAACCGGAGCCACAAACACACACAACGACGTAGAGATTGCCTGAACTAGCAGCATATGTGGATCAGATGGTATGAATACCCGATAACGCGCTAGTTTTAGTCTGCCTTGGAGTACTCAAACTAGGTCATCATTTGTCCTCTGGCATTGTATTGCACATGTAACATGTAGCAATAAAGGCATGATCTGGACCGTGTCAAAGGTCATGGTGATTCATAGATCTCATATATCAACGTTCCGTTATCTGCAGAAATCCTATGATATGGGTGCGCCGTTAGCCTGATGTATATACAGATTCGCCAATTTTTTATTACCTGCTTCCACAGTGACAGAGTAGTTATTTCTTAGATGTCCATCACGCAATATTAAACTAGCAATGTATTTATTGTAGAAAACCCTTTGGTTTTTTATGCTATGCTCATATCTACACAGATGAGGTGCATCATTCACTCACATTGTTACCTGCTTTACGTAATCTATAGCTTACCTGTAATCACGAGAAGAGGTGTACGACTACCGAACACATCTGAAATGTCGAATCATCAATACGACGGACACCACCTCAGCCAGTATGTCAATTTCAATCTCGACAAGCAATCAACTTCATGCGCATATGAAACAAAGTTCTTGAAAACTTTATTGGAAACGTCTTAGGCACTCATGCGAGCCGACAACGTCTTGACTTAGCTGTAAGAATTGCAAACAGAGGTGAGGGACAATTGGGCCTTAATGGCTTCATGAAGAAACATATGTTTATATAACCCCTTGTGACACTGATTTGATGAAAATATGATCTTGACTTGTGGATAAAACAAACCGTACATCCATGGTAAGGCCAGTATGAGTATTATATATGCATTTGCCAGCTGGTTCAGTGCTGGTGTAAACATGTCAAAATGGCATTCGAAGTATCAATGATTGACATTGGGCTGCTTACATATGTGTTCGAGCACCACACTACACGTGTCAGAGTCGTTGATGAAGTAGGTCTTATGGATGTAAGAAGGTAGCCAAGAGGAACGCATTTTGGAAGATTGCTTTCTCAGAAAGATCGTATAATGCTTGAATTACTCCATTTTGGAAATGAAATGCCAGTTGCATCCCCGGTGCCTTCAATTCGCCCGCCGCGATGACTACTGCGGCAGTGTCAAAGCTAAATCATACTACGTTTAAGGGTACAAGATACATGCTATTTTCTGTCGAAGAGGATATAAAATTGAGGTGGTTTAAAACCTAGAGAGGGGCTACATATTGACATCTTAATTAACAATGATGATGATCGTGATCATGCTGTTACAGAGGGTGATGCTAAAGGTCACGATGATAATGGTTATGATGAAGATGATGATGATGTAGATGATGATGATAATGATAATGCTACTGTTGAGGATTATGATGATAATGATGATGATTTGATTAAAACAAGTGTAATTGGATATAGTTAAACTTGAGGTGTGGGAATCAGACTGTCGTATTGATTCAACCAGCATTGACGCGTTTTGATCAGAATGAACCACCCATAACAGTGGAGAATGCAGAATCTTCTTACATTTAGATCATTTCGTTTTATAAATGATATAAATCTTCAGAATATACAGAATGGTGTTGGTTGGTATCGTTAGTATTTGCAAACCTTTAGCATGCATATCGAGCTTTACAGGTAACGCAGTCATATTCCAGCCATTCATTCTCTTAAAATAATAGCGTACAATCAAAAGTAAACCAGAAGCTTAAAGGTCCAGCTTATATCAACAAACTCAAAGACATCCCTCCGTGGTTTATTCGTAACCTTTTATTTTGCAACAATTATTATTTCAATGAGTAATGGCTTCATAACTCGTCTTTTTTATTTAATTAATTACCGTGTTTTGTTTAGAGCTCGTGATAGATTAGACACCAAAGCACCGAGATATGTGCAAAGGCGCAATGACAAGGTCATCGCCATGGTCATTCTCAGCATATGAAGATATCGTGTGGTCGATATGACGCTCGATGGTATAGTGCACTGACACTCAATGTCCAAACACCAATTTCACTGAAAATGCCCAGATGACGTATCTATCGTTGGAGCACATGCGCACTGATCAGGCCGACATTGCGGGACACGTAACAGCTATCATTTCATCGACTAAGTCAATTAATGCAGGTATACAATTCTGGCTCATTTTTAAAACATGCACACATAAGCCACTCGGCCAGAACAATGCCATGGCGGTCTGGCTATAGTATGCTGTTTACTGTTGTTGATTTTGTCTTGCAATATAACACAGACACTGAACAGACATGGATTAAATGACTACACATTCTGTGGCAAGGCAATATATACACCTATTGGCCGACAGTTCCACCCTCATATAGACTTTGGGATTGCATTTTTTTTGCTGTAAGCATGTTACTTAATCAATGACGCAGTGCGGAAATTGCCTATATGAGTCGATGTCGATGATTTCTATAAGGGTGAATGCTAATGTTGTTTACAATCTAAGCCGTATTCTTCAACACCTGAACATGCTCAATACTCATTCTTACCTAATCTTATCTGAATATCTTTCGCTTGTTGATGTTGGGGTGTTATTGACAATAGCAGAGTCAGCATATAATGCAACCTCTTCTTCTTCAATCGTTTCTGTCTCATGCTATAGCATCACACGTGTCATGCGGCCCAGTTTACCCAATCTCTTCATCTCGTCAATATGCGCCAGTTTGTTGAATTGCCTGTCGGTACTGCTGTGTGTAAGCTGTGGATGTGGGTGGGTGTGTGCCGCGCACTTGGCAAAACTGCGCAGCCACGTTTGCTTCTAGTAATGAACGTCATATATCACAATAATTACGATGTCTGGACAGAAGGTGATTGCTGTCCAAACTGGAGTTGTCTGGATTTGCGGTTGTCGGAAACTGTTCCGGATGCTGGGGTGATCTTACCGAATGGGGTCTACTGTGTCTCGCCGACGGCAGTGATCGCTGTGCTGACCGGTGGCGTGGATTCTGAAATGATGAGTTTTAGTAAAATGATACTGTATGTCTATTGTATCAAGATTGATTGCGCACAGTTGCTGTCTAAGTGATTTCGTGCAATTGGACTACAGCGGGAGCCAAAGATATCACTACTAAGTTATTCGCATTTATCTTGCATGGCCTGCTCATATGTTCAGTATCTGCAATCATTGGCAACACATTGACGTTCTATTGGTGAAAAACAATGGCAATGAGCTGGCGTTTTGTTTCCTCATTGGCAATAAACTAACATTTTGTTTCTTTAATGCCAATACAGGGACATTTTGTTTCCTCATTGGCAAAAAAGTGGCGTTTCGTTTCTTCATTGGAAATACACGGACACTCTGTATGCTCAACAGAAATAAATTACATTTCTTCCATGGTCTGCTACAAATGCAGTAGTTCAATTGAGGTATGTTATTTTATTTGCTATGCATACACGCTATTTAGTTAGTAATCAAGCGAATGGGATCGCTATTCCCATTTGGTTATGTCATATGAAATTGCACCAAACGCTAATTCTTTTATTTGTGGTGTAAAACAATTTTAAGCTGTGCAATGTACATCATTAAACAATCAATTAACAATTCATTATTAATACAACTTCTTTTCGTGCGACACTTGGAGCGAATTGTAACTACGATATGATGTAGTACAGTGGTGCATCGCAAACGCTTGATGTGGCTTATTGACGGGGCTCAAAAGTTTGTAAATAATCCAGCCATAAGGTAAGCAATGTAATTGTGATTCCGTCACGCAAGTTTCGTTACACGACATACCTATGAGCCGTATTCAACTAACGCGCGGCGCAGATTGCGGCGATCACACTGTCGAAGATTCAATCAGGTGTTGGATATACGGATTAATTTTTTAGCTATTAAGGCAGACTGTAGTCTTAATAAACTGTCTGAATCCACAATATATCTAGTGTTGATCAGATATCTACCTGCATTACCAATTATCCGTTCCACGCACGAAGGATACCTGAGGTATGGGAATAAGAGGATAAGCAGGACGCGTTATGAAGGATACTGAGGCATGATGGCATAAGCAGGGCAATGACGTTATGAAGGACCTAAGGCATGGGAATAAAGCAATGACGTTTACCTGAGGCATGGGAATAATGAGGATAAGCAGGAGCAATGACGTTATGAAGGATACCTGAGGCATGGAAATAAGAGGATAAGCAGGAGCAATGACGTTATGAAGGATACCGTGAGGATAAGCAGGAGCAATGACGATACCTGAGGCATGGGAATAATGGGCAATGACGTTATGAAGGATACATGAGGCATGGGAATAATGAGGATAATCAGGAGCAATGACGTTATGAAGGATACCTGAGGCATGGGAATAATGAGGAGGATAGGATACCAGGAGCAATGAATGACGTTATAGGATACCTGAGGGAATTTTTTGTAATGACGTTATGAAGGATACCTGAGGCGATAATGAGGATAACTGCAAGCTGTTTTTTGTCCATTTCATTACGCGTGAGAGCAGGAAAATTATTGGGTCATTCGACACTCATCGACACAATCCATGATAACTTTGCGTGCTAATAGATACATGATTTTTAACAATTACCTTTGATTTCGATTGACGATGTGGCATGGCATATATTGATTTTGCGTCGGAGTTACGTGCCATGCCGTTATGTCTCCTGTATGTCCTTAAACAACTGCCATGTCGGTAGTGAGCTGAGATGACAATCATGACATGAGGCGGAGACACGGCGATACTCTCTATGCTAGTCGGAAACAAAGAGCGCTCATGCTATGTAAATGTAAGGAGTAGGATTCACGCGTCGCAAGCGTTGGTTTTGTTGTCTGGAAGTGAAAATGAGGTTGGGAATACTGACAATTAATGTTATGATGATGATGAGGATGGGGATGATGATGAGGATGATGGGGATGATGATGATGATGATGATGATGATGATGATGATGATATGAATATGGTGGTGGTTCAGCAGTTATTGGCGTTGGTGATGATAATAATGATGATAATATGTTAATTATATGATGATAATGATTATGATGATATGGTGATGGTGGCGGTGGTGATGATGATGGTAGTGGTAGTGGTGATGATGATAATGATGATGGTAATCATAGTGCTGATGATGATAATGATGGCGACGATAATGACGATTATTACCGCTACTTTAAGCATGGCAACATGTTTGTGTGTAGTGCTGATTGTCGGAATATATCCCGTCCTTAGCACCAATGAGAGCACATTAACTAGCCGACCATAGCAATTTAATCTTTACATGACGCGATGTCGTAAGGTGATGAACATCGGACGAAATCAAATAGCCATGCGGAATGAGTGATATTGTACCAGGCGTTATTTACCTGAGTACGATTCGAAAAATTTGATTCCAATGTTCAATGGAGCAAGGAATTATGAGTGACACAATGCGAGTTTGTTCTCAATGTTTATAAAGTTAGACCCAGCTTCGGATATAGGTACATAGCGTTTAGCATATTAAGCTTACGATAGCAGATAACAACTTCTGCTAATTGAACCAGATACGCTGTAACCAAGGGACTCGCCTCTACATCAACTTTATCGGTAGTTGTCTTACAAAAGCCTCGCTTCATGTTATGTCACAGAATGAACATAAAAGTCCACCGCTATTTGATTGATCATCGCAGATACAATCGTACATTGCAGTTACAAAAGCATTACGCTTAGGACAGGTCACATCTACCATAGTGATACATAAAGGACTAATTTATTGTCGGGCGTTCATACTTCATGTTTACAATTTGCATTAGGTATGGATAGGGTGGCCTTTGGAGAATGCCTAACAAATACTGCCATCCTGTAGCGCTTGACTGCTCGATTGTCGTGTAAACAGGCATGCCTACCTACAAAAGAGACCAAGGAATTGTAGTTTTAGGGACAAAACTATTTATTGGTTGAGTAGCCGATGTTAGACTAATGTTTATTAACATATATTGTTGACGTTGCTAATGGATCACAAAGTAAAGGGGTAAATAGCCTTAGTCGGCATCTTCTCCTCGGCAGCTGTTGTTCAACAAACCTTGTATGTTATCTGCACAACTATTGAAACAAATGACGCTGCTTCAATGAGATCTGTCACTACTCTGAAACCTTCAATAAGATAACAATTTTGGGAACGAATATGTTTCTTTTTACAAAGCCCACCAGCGATGAACAGCATTGAACCCCGCATGTAAATCGGCCGAGCGCCGTGATTAAAATGATAGCATTACACTTGCTGACTAGAAGGCATTATAGGGTAACTAATTTATGATGGCGGCGCCAAATTACGTGTGCCCACACAACATATTCTGTGTCGCAGGCCACCATTCCCACTTTTCAAATCGATTCTTTGCCCAGCCGAGTACAACACCTACATGCTAGTCACAAGCGTCACCCAATAAAGCCATGGTGCAAATACAAGATTCTTGTAGATCGCATTCAGAGCGTGAAACTACTGCAGAATACAAAATGCATCAGAACAACCAACCGCACGACTTTCAAGATCTGATCAGATGATGATTACACATTATGGCATGGACCTGAGGTGTATTTCATTACATATAAAAGGGAATTCCGGTAAATAAACGCATGAAATCCGCTCGGAATACAATGCCTCAAACCAAGGCGCCATTAAAGTTGCTGCAGCTATTTATGTCAATATAAGTTGGCGATTTAAGTAGGCACCTGAATGGTTTATTGTTGTTCCAGACGATGTAGTGATCAATCTGAGATTTACATGCTTTGAACTTAGCTAAATGGGAGAATATCATGCAGATCCAGACAGTTCACTGTATATATTATTGAATAAGTCCATTCAGTTTCTGTGAAGAGGTTTTCTCATATAATCATCAGGAATGGCACTCAAGTTGTAAATATAAAGCGGCTTGCAGGCTACCTGAATTCATAGCGAATGAGTATTGGGGCGTTTAATGAGTACGCTAGCTCTGGCTAACATGATGTGCATTGTTAACATGATAGATAACGCCATGAATAACGTGGCTGTCATTATTGTAACACGCACTTCTGATAGTAAGATAAAAACGGACATCCCGCAACATGCATAGTTTAACCAATGCACAGCAACATCACGAATATTCTGTCGGATCGATGCAAACATGGCTCTCAAGGAGGACCGGGCGTTCTTCAAAGGCCTCAGCTATTAATCAGGATCTTCCTTGGAGCCAAAAAAGACGGCTTATGGGTGGAATAATGACATTGTCCGCCTTAACATTCATCATATCGGGACGGCTGTTTTCATGATTATCACAGCATTAATATTATGATGCCATACAACACACATATGTATACATATATCGGTGCATATATAAAATAAATAATATATATATATATATATATATATATTTATATATACATGAATATATTTATATATATATATATATATATATATATATATATATATATATATATATATATAAATCTGTATATATATATATATATATATACATACAAATATAAGTATTTTATATACATATGTGCATATATATATGTACATATATACATCTATATGTGTGCATGCGCTTATATTTTATATATACATATATATATATATATATATATATAATAATATATATATATACATATAAATATAAGCGTATGGATATGTATAGATGTATATATGCTTACATTTATATATATGTATAGATATATATATGTAGGGGTATATATATATATATTATATATATATATATATATATATATATAGAGAAGATATATATATATATATATATATATATATATATATATATATATAATATATATATAGACATATATATATAAACATATATACATATATATATATAATGCCATACGCTTATATATATATATATATATATATATATATATATATATATATATATATATATATATATATATATATATATATATATATATATATATATATATATATATATATATATATATATATATATATATATATATATATATATATATATATATATATCTATATATCTCTCTATCTATATATATATATATATATATATATATATATATGCCGCATGAATTGACAGTGATGTATATTGTTACGGACTATGATGAATTTTTATTGATAAATCTTAAGCGGCGGGGAATGGGGAAAAATATGCCTTGTCAAACGGCAGTCGAGCTTTTACTTTACATTGATAGATCGCATAATGATTGGATGCCGTAAAAAAAGATGAACCGAATACCTTTCCCCCTTGATCCTTTACAACAATTCCAACAGTAGATAGCGGATTTAGCTAAGATTGCCTATTGCAAAAAGTGAAATTACTGTTGTAATATTACCTTTGCGATAACTAACGATTATTGGGTTTGCGCCTATATTCTTTGACCAAGTTGTCTATTCATTACATAACGGCAGATGCGTCTTCGATTACCAGTCTTTATCTGAAATTGATATCTAAATATTTGCCCATTTGCACACATTCCTCATACTCTAACGATTTAGGCTGCAAGCGAACATCGCATACCTCCTCTGGTCAGTGTCTAATGTTGGTGTTTTACTTAACAGCAAGCGAGGTCAAGACTTACAAGTAGACAGCTTGCTATATAATGCACCTTCACACCCACCAACTGTTTGTGTGCATCTGAATCCCGCGCTTAGTGAAAGGTTAGTTATTACCTGGGAGAGTGTCCGACATAATACCCCGGCCACGGTATTCTTCAGCCTATAAATCCGGCAAATGAAAGGACAGAATGATACGCGGCCCAAATGGCCAAAATATATGCTTACCAATATATCCCTCTACTGTTTGCTCTCAAAAGAACACTGCTGTTGATGGCTTACACTCGTGGCTTACGATACGTGAATGCCACGAATCATATCGCAGCTCCCGTTAGGCATGTTCCAAAACATCTGTAAATGTAATAGTCTGTCATCACGACGACTGGTGATAAAATAGCTCGGAAATGTAAATGTTCCACGCCACATCGCCAGTGGTGTTTCGAACAGCTCACACGAACTGAGGTTGAAATTGCACTTGTTTGTATGTGTGATTTATGTTTAAAGCATAACCAAATCTTATACGCTTACATTTAGTGATAGCAATCAGGCGCCAGCAGAACTTCTTCAGCCATTCATGGTTTGGATGAAATCATAGTTTCATGATGGTAGATATAATCTGAAGAAGAAGCAAGGAAAGACTCATCATCACATTGACTGTTTCCGGAGCGCCTACACATGTCTTTCGCTCTAAACAATGAGTGTTAATGACAACCACAATAGGAACAAAATTAAAACGTTTATGAGGCAAACACGTCCATATATTTGGTTTCACATGCTACTTACTGACCTTGTTTCCATTACTGGGGTTTATTCATAATGCCCAACCCATATGACATTCAATACTGAAAAAGGCATTTATATCCAAATGTCTTAAACTGTGGTCCAATGATATTTGATTTAATGCAATGTTTAGTATTTTTGTCAGTAAGAACCCATTATTATATCACCGCCAATCCAACTTAGGTTGACAAGTCAGCCTCTGATGTGTTGGACGTCGTTCGTCCTGTCACAGTTGCAATTTTTCAAAGAGGCTAATTGGAATGTGACTGTTTATCCCTATCTGCATTATTAACGTGGCGAATTCGCATCTACGTGTATAATAAATCGATTTTAAAATGTGTACATATTCTGAAAGTGTAAAGTAACTGTAAACTTTTTCTGAATGTATGATATTTCTGCTAGCAAAAAATATCTTAACTTTTTAATTTCGCAATTAATTAACTAATTATCGTCCGATTGTAAAAAAAAACATTTTCTGAAAAGCTGAATCAATTATAGAACTATTATAGTTGACATATTCTATCAAAATATTCAAAGCACGTTGTGTTGGGGAAAAAAATTCCACATGGACATTTTTCGTAAAGTTTACGAACGCTTATTTAATGGTTACAATCGGTCCAATGGTCGGGAAACTGTTGTCAGTTGTAGTCATAAACAGCGTCAAAAGTATGAAGCAAATGTTATTAATTCCGATGACGTCACTTCCGGTTACGAACGAATCAAATTTAAATCTTGACTGAAATCTGAAGTTAACGCGTGGTTTCTTCGTCGTAAATGGTCCTACCGTAAATTGGTTTCCACTCAAAGGAAGCCCATTTAATTCTAAATAAATCAATAAGATATATTATCCATAATTTTCTGACAAAGTAAGCTTGACGAACAGTGGATGTCACTTCTGAGTGGGTTTCACCGGTTTATTAACAGCAGCCTACACATGCTGTACAAAGGCCGCCGCTGCTCTCTGCTGGCCTCACTGGCACCTGCATCCTTATAGTTTTCTCATAAACTAAGCTCAAAGAGAATTAGCAGGACGAACATTGAAAAATAAATTGGAAAATTTTTGTGAGGGATTTGAGCACCAGCCTCTCGCATGAAGGTCGAAAGCTCTACCACTGTGCCATAAGGTCACAGATTTCTAAGGTAATTTATGTTGTTTATGAGAAAAGGTACATTATATGCCTACAACGGGTGAAACCCTTCCTGCATCAAAACTTGGAGCTCTTCAGTATGATCATGTCCTCGCCGGTGATGAAGAAAATGGAAATTAAGTAAAAAATGATGTCGTATGCATCAGATA
Source organism: Urechis unicinctus (assembly GCA_034190875.2). Classification (NCBI taxonomy): domain Eukaryota; kingdom Metazoa; phylum Annelida; class Polychaeta; order Xenopneusta; family Urechidae; genus Urechis; species Urechis unicinctus. The sequence continues at coordinate 63,501,098 of CM067358.1, read as the reverse complement.
TTATGAAGTTATAGGGGAAATTAAATCGGCAGTTATCGCGTCGCATCTCTCCTGTCATTCGTCATATCCTAGTCTTCATTCCATCAAGGTAAGCCCATTCTATTATAAATCTTAAGTTATTATATATAATTTTCAATTCTTAATATTTGCCTCATAATTGAAGCAAGAAGTCTACATTTGCGTAGAGTTTGACCATTGGCCGCTATGATTTGTTCAATTCCGATTATTTCGAAATACATCATTAGTTTGATTTAACCTGAGGCGCCCCTAAGCATTATGACTTCATAATTGCCGTGTCAGTATCAGTTAAAGCCGTTATATTTCCACTTTGACAGACAAGTTTCCAGTGTGGTTTGTCGTCCCTGCTTGCACTGAAAAACATTGATCTCAGACTGGATTGTTACAAAGTCTTAAACAATATACTGTGATGAAGCGTCGACCGGATTATACCTTGCATGGGTAAACATATCATGCGGCGACTCCACAGAATCACAATCTCATGTTGTCCGTGCATGGAACGGCATGGAAACGGCATGGAACGGCATGGAACGGCGTGAATTCATTAAAATACAATACCTTAGGTGGTTATCAAAGTAGTCACCTATATAATGTGTGTGGTCGTTGATGTTGAAGACAATATGGTGACCAGAGTTATTAAACATGCTGTACACGTAGCTAAATGAATGAATATTGACCAGTCAACTCTTGATTGCTTTCCTTATTGATGACTCACAGTCAGATGCTGTTAAGGTGCTGCACTCGATTTGTATACATCTCGCTATATATATGGGCTCTGATGGTAGTGCTGGCTGGTGTGACTGACGAAATAGTAATGGGTTGATGATGCACGTGGATGACGTAGCTCTTCCCTCAAGTCACCCAGTGAATTGTTTACTCTCTTACATCTATCCTGTCATTTACAAGCTTCTGATACTTAAAGAACATCTGTCATTGCTAATATTACAACATGCCCAGTTTTGCCCAAACACAGCGTTATCACGAAGTCTACAGGGGAGATGCATGCATGTCTCCATGGAGAATGCGGCTTTCTTTTAAGTCACTACCCATTCATCAGACACGTCCATTCAGACATGATAGGCGGCTTGGCGGTCGGCTATTGACATCGTCCACCCTGACATAAATCATATTTCTTGCGTCGTGACGGCCGTTTTCATGTTCATCCCAGCATAAATTCGGCATTGGAACACAGATGCTGGTTGAACGAAGACTAAGCTATCTTGTTGCTGCCAGAATGCATTGATGCTAACAAAGTCATGTTTAATCTTCAACTAATTGAAGTGCACAGAACCCACTGCACTTGTGTTGACACTTGGCAGTTCAGTAAATCCATAGTGCACTGCGGGACAATGTTTAGTCGATATTGCCGATTTGCCTCGAGTTCTGAGAATGTTGTCATGACTCACCAGCTCTATATTAATACAGAGATGTACGCCACACCAGGCTGACAAAATGGATATGTATCTCGTGCGACTCAAACGTTAAGGAGATGGGGGTCGGCAAAATTTGGCTGTGGATGGCATGTTTTTCCCCTAAAGTTAGCGTTGTCGAACTGTGGGACAGGTTATTCTTTCATAGGTGGTATACTGTCTGGATGCCATACAACCTGACAAAGAGCATTGCGTTCAGTCCTATTTCTTACAATAATGGCACCAACAAAAGGCAGGTTGTCGCACATAGTCTACACGATAAGTTCTCAGCGAGCTTTCACATTAGTCGAACGGACACGTATTATTGTCAGCACTACTAAATTTTCTCTCTTCGTTTTGCATTCGTTGGAAAACGATTTATAATTTATGTTGAAGTTACTCTTGATGTAGATTTGTGAATTGCCGGCCGTTTGGTGTGAAAGACGCTCCCGCATGGACGTGGCCCAGACGAGTATGAGCCAACCAAGTTATAGCGTAGGTCATATCATAGCGGTAATCGGCGTGCATAACCACAAGAGTAATGCAGCTACATTCATTCGTGCAGCATTCAAGCAATAGCATCAATTCAGATGTATCTGCGATTGTAAGCGCAAATACGTACTTGGCATCAAAATACCACTCGATTTGTAGACCTAACTATGTAGATTGCTTTCCTTAGACCAAGACGACGTTTACGGTAGTTTCAAGCGACCATCGCATGTCTCCGCCAGTCAGATGTACAGGTACACAACTACTCCTGCTCTATGTTGCACCTACGCACCCCTCCTCATAAACTACTCTCGTAAATCTGAATAACCGCACATAATGAAAGGTTGTCTGAGCTATAAACATGTAGAATGTCCGGTAAACAACGGTGGAATTCCTCATCCTATAGAGAGATCCTCCTCGTTGACGGTATGGATTCAGCGGCTGGACAGGCAGAACGATAAACGCTTCTAGTCATGTCATCGCGCGCAGCCTGGCGCTTTCACTCCAAGCTTACGACGCGTGCGTGTATATGACTCAGGCAGGTTAAGGAGTTCAATTTGAGAAAACTGCGTCAGCTACCAATGATGTACGGACGATCAATGCTGATGAATTGCAATCTGTCGCCTCGTTTTTCTAATGTCCATGATCACCATTAAATAAGAATCGCACAAGGAATTGAGCGATGGTTCAGGCTCACACCGCACCTCCTAGTGTAAGCCTTGTGTATTTAAGGTACTGAACGGTATCAAAAGGTTCTCCATGTGGCGTTTGTCCGGCAAGCACTCAGCTCATTTAATAATACATCTTATTAGAGTTGATCACACGACCTGATTTCACCTGGCAAGCAGCAGTGCGCGCGCATCAAATGTTCGTCGCCTTCACATTGTATCTTCGTTAGGACCAAATTTATTTCTAATTAACCTACACTGAATTCATCCATCTGTGTAGTCCCTCATCATGTCAGCTAATAGCTGGTTACTGTCCAGCCTGATCAAATCAGACTTCTGACTGTTCCACTTCTCTAGGTGCAACTGAGACAGCCAATACATTTTGACACGGGCCAATCATCGAACACTATTGTTGTTGTTGTTGTTGTGGTGTCGATAACGGCCGGCCCAGACACCTATTCGCTATTCGCTATGCGTCACTTGCGACCGCGCAGAGCAATAGCGGATATATTTGCTCCTCAATTGCCATATCTACTGTATACCGCCTCTCAACTAACACGTATTATTAGAGCGTCGCGAGTCATTTCGAGGCATCTGTTAGCCATTTACCATGGTATGAACATTGTGAAATGGCTTGTCCAGCGTAGTCATCTGTTATATCGAATCAAAAACTGATTATGGCGCCAGCAGTGTTGGCACAGCTGACACGAGTCCCACGTTTAAGTTGAAAGTGCACTTGATTAATTGGACAGTGATACTTCCAACCCGGCCCGCCATCCTATACCCGACGACGTCATTGCAGTCAGCATTATGAAGCAGTCAGTAGTCAGTCATCTATAACACTTTGTATTGGGATGTTATTGGTGCTTGTAGGTTCAGCGCATTTACTACAGCGACTGGAGTTGTGTGTTAATGTACAATATTTACACCATCTACACCTGACCTGAATTTCCCCCCAAAAAATCCTACTTTGCTTTGGACACTGGACAGTGAATGCATAAGTAAGAAAATCAGAATGTGCATCTTTATGATAATGATCCGATATCGGAATCGTCCCCTAGAACTGTACGTACATGCTGCATGGCATTATAGCGCATTATTTCTCTTAAGCATGATACCGTTAAAATGATCTAACCGGAAGACAAAGCAATTTCCAGTCCAATCGGGACTCCAGTGCCGAGGTAGTATTCAATTCTGTCGCTGAATTCAGGAAGCCATCGAATGGATGCATCTGCTAGAATCTGACGTCAATAAATATTGTTCGCCTCGCTGTTATTGGACAGCATGATAAGGCAGCTGCGATTGAACATTTCGCATTTGCGGAAGGGCTGAAACTACCATCACTTGCTACAAACCGTCTTTGTTAAGTATGCTGTTTGGAAATGGTGCGGATGGATACATACACGATGCTAAACGGTCAAAACCATCTCTCAATATCAGTTTTGTGCATCAGGTTATAATGTATGGCCTCCAAAAGACAGATAAAGGGTGCATAGTTACCATCAATTACGAACAAGTGATTCAGAATTGGTCTATTTCGCGGTATGTGAGTAGGACGGATCCGTTTCGTGGTTTTGTCTGGATCACGAATAAGCAGGCGGATCGGGTTGATGCCATTGCTCAGGTTTGTCGGCAAACCCTGGGTTAACCGATTGCACCACAGCAGTCTGTTATGTATCCACGAGAAAAACGCTGATCTATTTACCCTGCTCCATCATGTTATAAATGATCACGTGACACCATGTACTCGGCTTTGTGGATCAGAGGATCATCAGAGCATTATCAGCATAACATCCGTAGATACTTACCCACCAATTAGAAAACATTGTATCTGATTTGATCAGTTACGTCGAAATAGTGAATCCTTAATAAGGGAGGGGACACATAGTTCCAACTAGTAGTCAGCCGTCAACCGCAAGTTGACCGATATGAATTACACTCATAGGGAGCCTGTTTATGACGTAACAGGTATATTTCAACTTATGTCACGACACAAATAGCTAATCAGAGGCAACGTCAGCGCTTGCACCTCATTCACCAAATATACCTTTTGACTCATGCACGATAAATGGGCGCAAACATATTAATTAAAGTGGAGAGCGCGGCGATCACGTGCTGGATGGTGCACTGCACATTGTTTTGATCGACATTAAGGTCCTTATATGCATGTAAATGCATGGCTTATTACGCGATAAACTTCCGGTGTAGGCGAAGATAAGAGTTGTGGCGGGGTAAGGGACAGGGATGGCTACGCTTATGCGTCTATATGGCGAGGCGTTAATCGAATATGGTAATGATGATATCAACCATATCAGTGACAATAAAGATAGTAATAATGATGATGATGATGATGATGATGATGATAATGATGATGATGATGACGATGATGATGATGATGATGATGATGATGATGATGATGACCATAGTGAAGGGGTATTTTCTACCTCCTAGGTAGCATATACCCCATTGTAAAGTAGCAAGTACCCCAATGTGGGGTATTTGTTACCCAGACATGGGGTATTTGCTACCAACATGGGGTACATGCTACCTGAAGGTGGGGTACTTGCGACTCATTGCTTGTGGCAGGGTTCCGACATTGCCTCACGGGGTAAATGATACCTTGTCATTACGGGAAATTTCACGGACAGGCATGGTAATGCACTTATTTCTGTAATAATTGAACCCAAGTATTGATAAAGTGCATGAGACGTTTAGTACAGTAACATGGTTATAAAACAAACCTGACTGAATCGATTTGCAGCATAATCTGGTGTTTTACACCCAAATGCAGTGCATTCGGAAATAATTTTCCTGGTTCGGAAATATAATTTCTGTGTATCGTAAGCTTCGATGTCAATACAGTACGAAACATCATCAGAGTGTACCATCACGTCGACATGTCGTGTTCGCCACCTGGTTGCGTGTTTAAAAGACCCTCTCGTTAAATTCAATAACAAATCTGAATGGCCGTTGTTATCGGTTGAATGCGCAAACATTAGATTGGATGTGTCTTCTCAAAGAGTCACCCTGACACAGGTTAAACAAGACATTACATATGCTCGCTATGATAGTTGGTTTGGTTGTTTATGAACATTGGCGATAAGTAAACTTTCAAACAATTATTCATCCGAACAGATTTAACATAATACGCTACCTTAAGCATGGTAAAATAAAATTCTTATATACGTTATTAGCGCTTGATATGGATGTGTTTATGGTTCAGTTCACAATTTTAGGTTGACCTACACGTGGCTCTTTTGCGTTACTTTTCTGCTGATCTACGAATAGTCTAACTGTCCTATGGGCGGCGGGCTTTGAATCCAAAGATTCAGACACATGATGCACGATGCAAGCTCCTTGAAGTGGGAAACATGGTACAATTAGTTTGAGGTAACGGCTACTTTGAGTTCTGGAATTGGATTATGGCATTAGGTTCTGGATGGTCACAGGGAGTACACCTTGACATTGGCGAACAAGTTACATATATGTCATGATTACGGAATCATGTGTGGACTGTATACGATTGAGAATGGACATATATCTTGCCTCAAGGCTGACTTTATGTCTTTGTGATAGTATGTAGCGTATTATTATATGAATTTAGATGTTAGAGACGTTATTGTCTCAATTTATATATTATAAGAATCAACAATTCAAAGTCATACCAAACCGGTAGTAGCGTGTACATAATTCATTAGATGCTGTAAATGCCACCAATTGGTCAAAACAGTTTTCTTAATATGGGGTATACGCTACCTGGGCCATGGTACGGTCGGAACCCGACAGATTTTACCTCAGCCATTGGTATTTGTTACGCAAACTATGATACAATGCCACAACATACTCAAGAAAAGAGTTAGATAATTGTAACCAATAATCACTTCTATATAATTCAGATAAAATAGTGCTGCGTAAAGTATACTCATGGACGTTTTCCCCCACCCCGGGATAAGTATTAACTAGGACACGTAGCCTTTTGTAACTTAAGATATTAATTCTACGGACAATATTTGGGTGTTATATTGGAACAAATAGTAGCATGTATCTGATATCAACCCAAGTGTCTTCACCCTCGGGTGTAGCTTAACAATTTTAAACTGCAGCAAAATTGATTGGGGGCATGTGTAGGTCAAAAAGTTTTCCACGTCCATATCTTATGCAGCAAATCATGTGGTCATTACCACAGGTAGCATATAGCCCACGTTGAGGTAAAGCTATCCGGACTTGACATGTGCGGCAGTTTGGATTCTACATGATTCAATATTTCTAGATGCTTATTAGACATAATACCATGTCCATAGTTATATGATATCTTATCATTTTACGTATCATTACCACATAAATGAGCCCGTTACAATGAATCTTAAAATCCTTGTTGCCATGTCCTAACGCTAGACAGCTGCGATTTTTCAGAGTTCGTGGCGCTAAACCAACTTTCAATAGCGTGTTCCTCATATCGATGCCAACTACTCCAGTGTCTGAGTAGCGAATTCTCGACCGCTAGTGTATAGCAACGCCATTCAAAACAAATTAGATCTTGGATAGGATACATGTGTAAACTGGTTAAGCATGTACAGGTCCATATGAGCCATATGTAGCGTATCAAATACCCCATGTCTCGGGTAGCATCTGCCCCATTTCTGACAAAGCTATGGTCCAGGTAGCATATACCCCAAATTAAAATTAATTGTAGCTGCATTACATGATTGCGACTGATGGGTGAAACATACAATGTCTAGTTCATGTGCATGTTTTGTGTAATGGTATATATATATATATATATATATATATATATATATATATATATATATATATATATATATATATATATATATATATATATATATATATATATATCTATATATATATATATATATATATATATATATATATATATATATATATATATATATTTATATATATATGCATGTACGAATATGGTCCGAATGATACGTATCTGGCCCCATTGTGATTTTCTGATACCGGTGTAACATAGTGATTCAACGTAACATTGAGTGGTCCGAGCTGTAAATATAGGTCCTTGTACTACACTAAACAATGCAAAGCCTGTTAGATATGTACACTGCTAGCGGTACATCTAAATTACCGCTCTTATGCTTGCTGATAGATGGAGGCACGCAGCTCAACCTCAGCTAATGTAAATAACTCCGTTCATTAGCTGAGTTATATTTAGAAAGGCAATGTGGTGAATACAAAATAAAAAAATTTTAATTGTAAAGTTTATTGCCAGCCGTAAAGTTACAAACAACCAAAGAGCGCATTCGCTTTTATGAACTACTCCTTGCAGTGTACACACTCTACACCACACCTACAACACCCCTATACATAGTATACATTATTTACTCAACATTACACATTCAACAATACAGCTATAGAATGTCTATACAATCTACGCTATGCCTACATCACCTTGATTCATATTAAACATCATGTGTACAACGCATTGATAGATATTACACTTCATGTACACAACCTATACTGTGTGAAACATCTTAAATCATGTCTATGCACCCCAAAACAACCTAATACATAGCATACATCATGCACTCAACCCTATCTATGAGAACAACGCCTACATTCATAGTATATATGTTGTTCACACCATAAACTAAGCCTACTACTATACTCAGTCTCCACGATGTGTACCACACATACATTTATAGTATACATGTTGCTCACGCCCTCACCTAAACCTACAACATGATACACAGCATACATCATGTTCTCAACCTTTGCTATGTTTGCAACAGAGTATATATATTGTTCAAACCTAACACCAAGCGTACCAAAACTTGATACATAGCAAACATCATGTACTAAGTCTCAATTATGTTTACAATATCTTCATTCAAAGTGTAGATGTTTTTCACGTCCTTTACAGAGCCTACGACAACTTAATACATGGCATACATCATGTTTTCAATCGGAATTATGTGGCACAGCCAGTACATTCAAAATAAATATGTTTTACATACCCTTCATAAGGCATACAGCTCATTTGATACATAGCATACAGCATGTACCCAGTCTCAACTATGTGTACAACACCTCATGTACATAATTATATATTGTGTGTACAACATCTACAATCATGGTTTACAAGCTCTATACACCCTACAACACATTGATATATGGCATACATAATGTTCTCAACCTATACTTTGTGTATAACATTTACATTTATTTACATAGTATACATCATGTATTCAATCTGCATCATTTTTACAACATCTACATTTATAGTATATATGATCACACCCTGCACTAAGCCAGCAAAAGCCTGATACATAGTGTTACCAAATACTTTGTTATGAGGTATATGAATTAAAACATTGTACACATAGCATAGGTTGACAACCAATGTGCGCAATATACTTAATTCACAGTATGTAACTACACCTACACCTTGATACATAGTGTGCACCATGAACTCAACCTCAACTATGTGTACAACATATATATTCATGTTGTATATTAGGTTCTCACTCTACACTATACCTGAAACATCTTAATACATAGCATACATCAGGTACTTAAGCTTTTCTGTGTGTATACCATCTACATTCGAACATATATGGTGTACACAAACTAAACCTTGATAAATAGTATGCATTATGTACTCATCCTATGTGTATATGATCAACATTCATTGTATACAATGTGTACTCAATCTACAACACAGTGATACATAGCACAGTACTTGCCCAAGACTATGTATACAATCTGTATATTCCTGTAAGAGATAATGTACACTCTATACACTCTATACACAACACCAGAAGCCACAGTTTCAAGTACAGGCTGAATTGGGGCTAGTAATTTAAATTCTTCAGGTTCAATTAATGCAAGTAAGTTGTATTGTTCCCCATCATTATAACTATGAAGACTGTTTTCACTACACACTTAGGTGTGTATATTCCACACTTGGTGTTTGTAACAGCATACATTTGAAATACTCCACTTGGTTGTTATTTCGACAGTATCTGACAATGCTATAGCTTCTAGTTACTCCTATTCATGCAGCCACTTT
>CM067358.1:63188963-63486463 GCA_034190875.2 Urechis unicinctus | reverse complement strand
TTTATTAATATATCGAGCTATTTCCCTGATCACTATGGAGAGTCCCCCCACCCCCCTTCCCCGGTATATCCAGTGTCTTCTGTCTGTGATTAGATCTTGCCACTCTCTAACAGGGTACACTTCATCCAATCATTTACATCTCCTTGTACACACATAGACCTACGTAGATAATATGTCAACTGTTGTTTACGTCTCCGACAAACAAATTTACTTAACTATCGCCCACTGGGTCTCCCAATATGTTACCACTGTATGTTTCTTGAAAAGATTACTAAGTTTGCATAACTAGCACAACTCTCAAATTGATTTAAAACTTACCCGATATGCCTCCTGTCAGTCGCTTTCTTGAATAAACACCGTCGGCATTGGCATCAGCTGTCCGCCCGCGTGAATCGCCCGGGTGACATGAGCCGTTTCGCAGTCAATAAGTTTTGTCCCGGGGCGTTTCGGCCCCTAACAAACGTGAATGACAGGAGAGCCGTTTCAATTCAGGCAGGAGCCAATCATTCTCTGTAGAGGTTGTTGATGGTAATTCAATTCACTACCTCTGGAACGACATTTCCTTTAACCATTTTAAACGTGGTTTTAACTGGCGATCTCTACTGAATTTGAAGGTTAGAAGTAAGATGTCGCCATTGCCATTGTCGGATCTCAAAACGATTCGATGGTACTCGTTTTAAGATAGGAAAAACCCGAATATTTATTGAAATGGAATAATAAAAGTATCAATCTTTATCAATACTTATATACACTTGTGTTTCGTGACCTTCTCTTTGGTAAGTAATTTGAAATATCGAAATTGATACCACGTGATGTGTTGTGTTAGGGTTAGCTAGGGTTAGCTTTTACGCAAGAATGACTGAACAGACTAGTCAGAAACTTCGTTCTCATATTAAAAAAGATGCAGATTCGTGGTATTTATAACGACTTATTGCCTTCAAGCAGTACTTTTCTGTTAAGATATATATGAAAATTGGGGTAGTTGCTACCTTAGATGGTACATAAAAAAATACGCAAAATGCAAATAAAACACTTCTCACCAAATGTAAGCCTATGCAATTGTGTATGCTAACCTGGAAATACCCATTAATTCTCCATATATCAAAATTTACTTTATAAATATCAAAAAAAGGGTGAAGCTATGTTCCGTTTAAATTCGGTAAAACCAAAAGTTGTTTCAACGTTAAGTGTATGACAATAAAGGCATTTGGCAGACAGCCTTAAAATGGGCTTTTTTAAAACGCTGAAATCGCTGGTGGTGTCTTTTGATGTGTTCCTTATGGCATTCGTGCCTAAGTTTTTACTATTTTCTAGCTCCGATAACCAGCATGTTAAAGAAATAAATTCAGGTAGCAAATACCCCAATGTCACTGATTAATTAATTAATATCTTCCAAAATATGCCCATCTTCGCCAAATTAATAAGCTAGGTACATTATTCAATGTAAGATGCTACCATCTAATCACTAACATATGAAAAACAACCTTTTTTTCTGATCATTTTTGACTTCCAAATTCCAGGTAACAAAAACGATGGAATCATCACCGTGGTGATGATGATGATGATGGTGATGATGATGATGATGATGTATATACTCCATTGAGTTAGGATGACTGAAATGCTTGAATGGTAAGCACTTTCTTTTTGGTGTCGATCACACAAAAACGGCACGAGTGATAATTACCCGCTCCTTCCACCATCATTACCAGCGAGGATTACATGCACATTCAATGCATTTATCCTAATACATATATATAGTAAGTAAAGACGGTTAGAGACAGTAGCTGTGATTGACATCCTATTTCTCAAGTGATGCATAATAGTAATGAATGTGTTTAACTATCATGGATCGACGCGTTTGTGGCAATTCCATGAACAAAAAAAGAAGCTGAAAAGGAATAGAGTCATTTTTCATCACGAGGGAGGAGAGTAGGTGGATTCCTAGGGAATAAAACATTTATAATAAAGTTTAATGACACAAAATCATATTAGACGCGTTTGAGGAACCTACACCGGTATTTCTTTGGAACCAGTATATTAGACTGAAACAATTGTTATATTAATGTGGCAAATGCGTCACTGAGAGGGTTATTATGCAATGCCATCCGTGGTCGGGCCAACCGCGCTTCATCCGCTCTGTCGGAGATCCTGCTAATGAGCAACACTACACGTTCATATTGTATTTTTCTATATCATATATACAATAGGTGTTGTTCAGAACACTGTCCAACGTACACCCTGGCTCAACAAAGATTTGAATTATCACCTTGAATTACAAAGCAGCGAACATAAGACAATGACGTTTTGCCACCCTGTGCTATTTAGATGTAGGAATCGAATTTTTCCAATAGATACTTTTCATACTGACGATGTAATTTTATACCACTTTAGTTAATATGATCATAAGCAGGAACTCATAAATATGCCATCACCACTCCAACTTAGCCTGTCAGATAATGTTAGCCGCTGAAGAGTTGGGCGTCATTCGTCGCGTCGCAGCTTTAATTATGAAGCAAGTTGAATACCAAATGTTAATCAATGATTGATGGAAGTGGATGACATTTCAGATTAGAGGTAATAATTACTTGCTTCCTGGGATTGGCGAAAGCTTATGGGCAATTAACAGACCAGGGTAAAAGAAGCACTTTGTCATAAATCTTATAAGGGCGAATTATCTTGCGCCCTCCACGGTGTGCCAGTACGTATTGGAAGACCACACCTGGTGGGAACTCCGGGAACCCAGTTGCCACAATTTTAGTTATCTGCTCACCTAAATAATCAACGATCCTTAATAACTAAATTCATATGGTACATATTATCGCTGTTTGCTTAACGGTGTGAAGGGTGCAAACGGACATTGAAATGTATACATTATGCCTATTTCCTATTTAACCAAAATATAATCAATGTCAATTATGTAGAAACCTTAAGTTGGACCTCAATTACTATACGCACAGGCTAATGTACCTGGCTATGGACCTCCGCAATTGAGAGAACATTCATTTCCGTAAAGGAAATACTCGGTGGACTTAATTAAGCCTGAGGTGTCCATTACAACGCCACGTAGCAGTCAGTATTTTGACTGGCTCATTCAACCAAGAATTATGCTCGCAGTCGATCTTCTATGGCGTCTCTCTCTCATCGTTGCTTTTGTGCTAAAATGTCAATTACGCTTACCGAAAAGAGAGGAACTGTGTGTGTTTAGGAAAATAGGTTATCATACACGGACATTACATTTGTGTGTCTCACCTGCTTGTAATGACATGCATTAAAACATTAAGTTCATACTGAATTTAGGAAAAGTAATATGTCATATGGTGTGATAAGAGTCTGCTAGAGAAAATCTTGCATATGTAAATTCCCTACGTGTGCCCGCCACAGCACAGAATGCCATGCAATTCCATGTAGTACCTGAGGTAATTAGGCCTGTGATTCATCTGATATGATGTGGTGTACATGACCGTTATTGCTGGAGATGATGTGGTGTACATAACCGTTATTGCTGGAGATCATGTGGTGTACATAACCGTTATTGATGGAGATAATATGGTGTACATGACCGCTATTGCTGGAGACGATGTGGTGTACATGACCGTTATTGCTGGAGATAAAATGGTGTACATGACCGTTATTGCTGGAGATAAAATGGTGTACATGACCGTTATTGCTGGAGATGATGTGGTGTACATGACCGTTATTGCTAGAGATGATGTGGTGTACATAACCGTTATTGATGGAGATAATATGGTGTACATGACCGTTATTGCTGGAGATGATGTGGTGTACATGACCGTTATTGCTAGAGATGATGTGGTGTACATAACCGTTATTGATGGAGATAATATGGTGTACATGACCGTTATTGCTGGAGATAATATGGTGTACATGACCGTTATTGCTGGAGATAAAATGGTGTACATGACCGTTATTGCTGGAGATGATGTGGTGTACATGACCGTTATTGCTAGAGATGATGTGGTGTACATGACCGTTATTGATGGAGATAATATGGTGTACATGACCGTTATTGCTGGAGATAAAATGGTGTACATGACCGTTATTGCTGGAGACGATGTGGTGTACATAACCGTTATTGCTGGAGACGATGTGGTGTACATGACCGTTATTGCTAGAGATGATGTGGTGTACATAACCGTTATTGCTGGAGACGATGTGGTGTACATGACCGTTATTGCTGGAGATAAAATGGTGTACATGACCGTTATTGCTGGAGACGATGTGGTGTACATAACCGTTATTGCTGGAGACGATGTGGTGTACATGACCTTTATTGCTGGAGATGATGTGGTGTACATGACCGTTATTGCTGGAGACGATGTGGTGTACATGACCGTTATTGCTGGAGATAAAATGGTGTACATGACCGTTATTGCTGGAGATAATATGGTGTACATGACCGTTATTGCTGGAGATGATGTGGTGTACATGACCGTTATTGCTGGAGATGATGTGGTGTACATAACCGTTATTGCTGGAGATGATGTGGTGTACATAACCGTTATTGCTGGAGATGATGTGGTGTACATAACCGTTATTGATGGAGATAATATGGTGTACATTACCGTTATTGCTGTATACGATGTGGTGTACATGACCGTTATTGCTGGAGATGATGTGGTGCACATAACCGTTATTGCTGGAGACGATGTGGTGTACATGACCGTTATTGCTGGAGACGATGTGGTGTACATGACCGTTATTGCTGGAGACGATGTGGTGTACATGACCGTTATTGCTGGAGATGATGTGGTGATCAATTGGAATTGTACATGCTTTGAAAAGGGTTAAATTCGGACATTGTAGGACCACGGTTTCCCAGCAGGCAGTTATTGAGTACACCCAGATACCGTAGCCGATCAATCCCTCTCACTTCTCACTATAAGGCATTACACCTGGTCTGCATGTATAGCACGAAGTTGCCTTAAATAGCGATCACTGGTGTGATCGACATGAATTCATTCTGACTCACCAGGTTAAGGTGTCAATTGATGACATTGAGCCTCTTCTGTTGATGTTGTCACTATGTTCGCTAATTCTATTGGAGAGGCTCAGAGAGAAACTAGCACGGCAATAATCTCAACAAGCATATCTTAGCCACCACAAAGCTTGATCAGGACTAGTCTGTCTCGTGCTAGTATACACGGCTCACGAGGAGTAGTGGTGGTATGCACGGCTCACGAGGAGTAGTGGTGGTATGCACGGCTCACGAGGAGTAGTGGTAGTATACACGGCTCACGAGGAGTAGTGGTCGTATGCACGGCTCACACGAGGAGTAGTGGTCGTATGCACGGCTCACGAGGAGTAGTGGTCGTATGCACGGCTCACGAGGAGTAGTGGTCGTATACACGGCTCATGAGGAGAAGTTGTCGTTCTTGGACCCTCTTTTTCATTCTCAGGCTCTTCCTCTGGGGCAAGATGGACGCTATATCGAGGGAGGGGGAGGGAGGGGGTTGGGGGTTATTGACATTGTCCACCCTAAAATTCATCCCATTTCTTGTGTCAGGACGGCTGTTTTCATGCTTACCGTATCATTAATGTTACGGCACCTTACCACACAGGTGTTCGTTCAGCAGTGAAATACAGAGGTTGTTTGATCAAAGGCTAAGTTACCTTGCAGTTGTCCGTATGATCAGATGATGTGGGGTAGAATGGGCAACCTCGAGCTTGTTGATTCTTGGCAGTTGAGTCAATACTAAGTAAACGGTCAGGAATGCCAGACTACGTTTAGTTGATATTGCTTGTGATATCGAGAACAGAGAGTCGCTGTAACCCGAGAGATGTGCACCTCGCGGCATCACGGTCATTGATTTAGTCATGCGTTATGATGCGTTTATCTTGATACAACGGGGATATATCGGGCATGACGCATATGTTCGGAAGAGGCGTGGGGGTTGCAGTGGGGGGGGGGGTAGATTTCACTGTGTAGGTCATTTATTCTTTCCAGTGTTAACAGAGTCGGACAGCTGGTCCCGTATTATTTTTCCAAGGAAAGATCCCATACGAATTGGATACTGTCAAAGCCCAATATCATTGGTCTAAATTGTAAATGAAGCCAATAGAGAGCAGAGACACACATTATTGTCTTATTGAAGACTGCATAAAGGTGTCATCGTTGATCGTGGCTGTCTCGTCGGTCTATCGACGTTATCAATGCCTTTATATAACACTTATTTTAATAAAGCCCATTAAAAATGAACTCCCATAGCAATCGTTTTTCAATCATTATGGAAAATGAGTAATAATTTTTAAGCCTATTGAGTTGGTTTGTATGGGGGCGCCATTAAGGAGTAAATACAACTTAGGACCCTGTCATTTCACCCTCATTTATCGTGCACATCTACACGAACATAGGCCTACATTCTTCCTCTTTCATTGCTTAAGACCGAGGCTACGTTTATGACACGAGCAAACATAGCAAGTCTCCCCCTGGTTAGTCTTCTGTTCTTGTTGCATTATAAGACAGCAGGCGATGTTCAGGTACAAACATACACTGCTATATCATGCCTCTATGCACACACCCTCTACCAACTATTCTCATGAATCTGAATTCACGCACTTAGTAATAGGCTGCTGACCTATAAACATGACAACAGGTAATCATGACATTCCTCTTCCGCCAAAGTTTCTCCCCACTGTGGGAATAGATCACAGATGACATCACAATACGCGGCCCAAGTGGTCAAAACACATACGTGCCAATAATACATCTTCCTCTGTGGTTCGCTATCAAAAGCGCATCGATGTTGATGGCTCACACTTCCATGCTACCGATACATGCGTTAATGCAGTAAAGGCGCCGATCGATGTCAGTTGATAAACATTATTCGATCAATTGAAATGAGCTGCCCCCGTTAGTGTAGTGATGAGGATTACCAGACGAATCGCGATTGGCATCGATAATTGTTATGTTGTCAATTACAGCAGAGCCGAGACTGAAAACTGTTATTATGGTGTTAAATTACAACTGAGCCGAGAAAGAAACATTGTAATGGTGTCAATGACAGCTGTGCCGAGACAGAAAAGTGTTGTTAAAATGTCAATTACACCAGAGCCGAGAAAGAAAGGGCCGCCTAAAAGGCCAAAGCTACCGGCAATCTCCTGTCGACTTACACATTAAGTGAATGTCACGGGTCATATTGCCGCGTATGTTTTAAAATGAAAATTGTCTTCGTTGGAATGGCCAATACCTACCTAATTTCGACTAATCGGTGTCGCCCCGCGTCACCATGAGTCTGATGACGTCAGTCGGCTGTATCACTTTGTGTTGGGCTGATGAAAATGCTTTTAGGCTGAGTGCATAAGCCACAGCTGTTGACTGTTTGCTAATATTCACTATTCGCAACAACCGCACCTGATCTTAATTGAAAATGAAAGTGGCCTACATTGCGTTTCATGTCATAAGGTATCGAAAACGCACTCTTCTACGGATAGCCTCATAGCCATTAATCACGAATGTAGGTATGACAATTGGTTTCGAAAGTATGCCAAAGCAATACGAACACTGTATGTTCCTCTCGCGGAATGCTAACACTCATAGTGCACCTGACCCGGTAGCTCAATAGTAGCGTGCTGAACCTTGGTCCCAGCGGCGTAATTTTCACAGCTCGGTCTGGGCAACGGGATTACCTGACACTCACTACCTGACACTCGTTCTCACCTAATGTGTTGACCAATACATTAGCATGTGAGGAAAGGCCAGAAACCAAAAGTAGGATGATGGAATGCGGAAGCGAAATATGCTTGACATTGATTGATTGACATTAAGCTTCTTACATATATGTATATGCAAGGCTTTTATAAGCGACAACCATATTGCGTAGGTTAGGCTAAGGGTTGTGTTGGGGTCACACTATGGGAAGCGTAGCTGAAAATATATTCCTATAGCTTCCTTGTGGTGAAGTTTTAATCCATGTTGATGGTGATGATTTTCACAGAGATGATGACGACAACGGTAGTGATGTCTTTGTTTGATTTTCGACACCGTAGGGGCCGCTATACATTTCTAATGCAATACATGAATGGGAAACATCATGACTTTTGTGTCATTCCCGTGGAAAACGGCTAAGTGACAGTGATGATCACACAGATGCTTTCAGCCACAAAAGTATGTTTATATATATATATATATATATATATATATATATATATACATATATAGATATATATATATATAGATATATATATATATAGAGAGATATATATATATATAGATATATATAGAGAGATATATATAATATATAGAGATATAGATAGATATATATATAGATACATCTATATATATATCTAGATATATATATACAGATATATATATATATATATATATAGATAGATATATATATGTATATATCTATAATATATATATATAGAGAGTATATCTATTTATCCATCTCTATCTATCTCCTCTCTATCTATCTCTTATCTCTATATATCCCTCTATATATAGATCTCTCTGTAGATAGATATATCTATCTATATATATCTATATATATATCTCTATATCTCTCTCTCTATATATATCTCTATATCTATATCTATATATATATATATCTTAACATTTGGCAGATAATAGATGTTTGGCAGATAACAGATGTTAGGTGCAGAAATATATAGATATACATATATAAATATATATTTATGCATATATATATATATATATATATATATATATATATATATATATATATACGCATATATATATATATATATATATATATATATATATATATATATATATATATATATATATATATATTTACATTTGGCAGATAACAGATGTTAGGTGCAGAAATATATAGATATATATATATAATATATATATATGCATATATATATATATATATATATATATATATATATATGACCATATATATACATACATATATATATATATATATTATATTTATATATGTATATATACATACGCATATATATATATACATATATATATACATATATATATATATATATATATATATATATATATATATATATATATATATATATATAAACATATATATATATATATATTTACACTTGGCAGATAATGGATGTTAGGTGCAGAAATTGAGATTGACATCCGGTGCGTCAAGTGATGCTAAATGGTAATGTGATGAAGTGATAGCCAAACCGGATCAAATAGCTAAGACCACTTTCGCACATGTGGCTTTTATGATGTTCAGTAAAATCCAGATATTCAAGTTAATCGGTATTAATAAACATTCCTGTCTAAATGGCGCATGCCTTTGATGTTCATGGAGGAAAGCTAGCCAACATGTAATGTTGCTACCGACATAGTTATGTGACATGATGGTTTATATTACGAGCGAATGGGGAGTCCAGCTTCTCAATTCGCTCTTTGGTTCGCGAACTCATCCTGTGAAAACCGCCGATCATACTGTCCATCCTTTACATCGGTCATTGTTTGTGCTCGTACATCAGAGACTGGTGTGTTTTCGTGTTTGCTGCAGAGTACATTTATGGGAACGTAGCAATGTGGACGGCGCTTCAACAAAACAAAAACCTGCACTAGAATTAATACAATTGACTGACATACATATTTAGCGCCTAGAAATTGAATTCACAAAAGAGCTGGCCTACATAATAATAACGTCTAGAAACAAATTGCGCTGTCAGCAATTCTATTTTCATATCGCAGGCGCATGTTTTCTCCAAACAGCCCAATTGAAGTAATCTATGATGACTTCAGCGTGCATTGGACACAGAGTGACTCAACAACTTTTGCACTTTATAGATCTTATTTCGCCGAGCAGTTTCCCTCGGTCTATATTGTACTTGTTTCGTATTGATGAGCAGTTGATATGATTTTGGCCGAGTAAATACGTGGATTTTGTCATTAACCTAATAGATCGTGACAGGTGGTTTTCTAATGGTTCTGTATTTATCTATGCGTTTCCGCCTTCTTGCTGTCTTATTTCTAAATTTACAGTCGTAAATGGTTCACCTCTGAACACACAGCGGCGTAACATCACACACTTCGTTTGGGGGTGGGGGGGGGGGGGGGGCGGTCTCTGTCGAGGAATATCAAGGTGACTTATAGCTCTTTGTAAATGATGTAACGACCATAGCATGGAGGACGCAGCATCTGTTCCTATAGAGACTACCTCAGCAACGTGTTCACTTCCGTTCGGAGTAACATGGATTGATATTTATCGATACACTATTGGTCTTTATGATACTTTCTAACATGATAGACCAAATCAATTCTTAGAAAGCACACGGAGTCGCGTAGAGACCACTATATGGCCGCTGTTCGATAACCGGCGCGCAATGCCCGGAGAAGATACACTTATCACAAGATGATCACAGCCTATCAGTGGGCATCATCAGTACTCGCAACTATTGCACCTAATGTACCTGATGACTCTAACCAATCGGACGAACGCGTACAAATACGCACTCTCGGAGGAGAGGCCAGCTCTCATCTGCCGGGTAATTGGACTGCATAAAGGGAGCATAGAGTATGAAGGCTCGAACAGACATGTCAGAGTCCTGTGTTGAGAAAGAGGATTGTCGAGCGGTCACTAAAAGAGAAGAATGTTCAACCAAAGATTCATCTGCGTCCTTGCTGAAACTTCATTGAACATGGCTTACATCGATCCAACATTTGGGTGACATGCAATGGTGGAGATAACGGTAACAGATGGATGCTGATGCTCGAGCAGTACTTGGATAATGTGAAGAGCTGATTATATCACTGGAATGCTCCGCAAAGGCAGTGACGAGGCTGTGATAATGTCAGGAATGGTGATGAAAACGACGATGGTGATGATCACGACGATGACAATGACGATGATGATGACGACGTTGATGATGATGATGATGATGATGATGATGATGATGATGATGATGATGATGATGATGATGATGATGATGACTCCATATCGCCAAACAGCTCCTCGATTTTGCAAGGTTCATATGTTGCCTCACCCGTAAGGTTAATGAGAGTGCAACATAACCTGCTCTTGAACGATCTTTGCCCATAGATAGAGCGGAAGGGCAGCAACAGGACGAGGTAGCGTTTGAAACTAGATATACCTTGGCATAGTGAATTAGACTCTTGTTTTCCCTGATACAAGCAGTTGCTGTGCGTATGCACGTTACACGATTCAACTGCTGATAACCCATTCAAACGTTGAAGTTATTAATGACTTCATAATATCGTCTAAAAAGGGTTATACTCATGGCTGTCTCACATTAATTTCTATTATTATCATTATCCATCATATTCAACCCTGCGTGAAATCGATCCAAAATGCCGAGCACGTGGTCTTAAGCAAAAATCATAAACGTGATCCCATAGATATGTCACCGCTTCTCTCCCTCTGGCCCACATGTGCTGGGCGTGACGTAGAGAACAGGAAAGCAGTTTTTCGAAAAATGTGAAAAGGATAATTTTACACACCCACTCGTTGTGCCGATAATGATGGGAAAACGTCGGAATAACACTAAGTGGAAATTTGATTCCATGTTGAGTAGTTCATTATAATGCATTTTTGTGCAAAATGTCCATTGGCCACAATGAAGCTAGGAGCCGACTCCCTAAAGCATGCTATGAAGCCTCCGTCTGGGTTATTGATGTTTATGTGAGGAACAAAAGGAAATAAACCGGTTACAGCTACGCTTGTGGCATTCTTCTGTTCTCAGCAGATTTGTCTAATGGCCACGTCATGCATAATCAAATGTGGAAGATGCGAAATAGTATCGCAATACACATATATAGTGAAATATACACATACAGTGTAAATATATATACATACGGAGCAAGTTACTCTATCACAAGCTAGGTTAGTGCTTACAAGGAAGGGCAGGTCTTGATTATACATGAAAAGTGTTTTTAAGATATATAAATGTGTCACATTTCTGTATTCTCACGTACCCCTTCCATAGCACAACGCAACCTTCAATGACAGGCGTTCAAGCGTTCTCGTATTTGTGTTCTAACATCAGAACCTTGTATATTTTTGAGTTCGCTTCTGCACACATTTGGTGAGAACGTAGATGCTATATTTAGATATCGAAAAGCTTGTCTGATGCGCTACGCTATAGAGTAGATGCTCGGTTGGGTGGTAGCAAAAATGCTTATAGTTTTGACCGCTGTGAGATTACTAACCCGTGGTAGCATTGCAGATATAGGTAAAATCAGAGCTTTATTTATTTAATTTACTATTTGTCGGTAAGCCGCGAATTCACAATTTATAGCACATTGTCGGACATTGATAAAAGAATTCCAACGGTATGCCGCATGCATTGCCACCTCCTAGCACCTCATTCGAGTGAGCTGAACGCGTCGTTTTCATTCATATTGTCTATTTCGTGTGATGTCCACGTTGTTTGCGGACTTCCTCTTGTCACGTGACACTCTGACCCGCGATGCTTATCTATGAGGTATAATACCTCTAACACCAAATCTATTGAAGGTACGTGTACTCGTTTTTGTACTTGTTGCGATCAAATATATTTTGGCATCAGTTCTCGCTTCTATTGCACCAAATGTACCTGCTTACCCAAACCCAGAGAAAAGGGCAGAGCTCTTGCAGGCCAATGACAGACATGAAGCTTCTTACATACATCTAAGGGTATGACCCCTTTAATAGATGGCGGTATTATGCAGGTGAAGCTGAGGGTTGTGTGGAGGTCATCAAAGGAAAGTCTGTTTGAAAATAGCTCAATATGAGCCTCTATGAAGCTGCTAAGAATAAGACCCAGATGCCACCAACTTCCCTGTACTAATTATCACCCTTACCATGTATCCAGAGGATTAAGATTTCCAGTGAAAGTAATAGAGAATGACATGCGGTGCCCTAAGCCTTACTCGCTTACCCTGTGAAATTGCCCCACAGCCATGGACGGTACTGACGCAGATGTTGCCCTGAAAGGTAAACCAAGAAAGAGTTTAGGTTACATCTAAAAGGAATGACGAGGGACAGAAAGTGTTGTCATGAAAGAGCTGTTATGTGCTTTATTATCGGAGACACAATTAATCCTGCTTTAGAGGTGCAAGACTGATACAATGTGTGCAAATGATAAATGCGCGACTATGTGCAATTGAGCTTATATTCCGGCAAAAAAATATCGTTATATCTTACTTGGCACATGCTCGTATGTGAAAGCACCGTTTTGTGCAAGATAACATGACAGAGAAATTATCATGACAAAGCAAATATGATTAATAACATTTCTGCGCCATACTTTGAAATTGTTCATTTGGATACTTTATCAAAAGCAACATAAAAAACTAAAGGCGGAGATATTATATTGCCGTGTTACCAAAGATGATGTCGTGTACAGTGGAAAAATTCATTTCAAAGGAATAACTGCGATAGATAAATCACAGTTGTCCAGCGCAATTGCAGCCATGCGCAAAGTATCGGTGCGGCCTCATTAAAGCCGGGCTCGGACCGGCAGTATGACGTTTACGACGTAGCCGTCCTAGTTAACGCTGTTAAGTTGTTAAATGCCAATCCAAGATTGGAACAACCAGGCCAAATGTCCTGTTTCTCAGGCTGAGACGTCGTGCAACATTAAATGTGAAAGGTTCGAAATAGACAGGCAATATTCATCAGTCACTATGTGCACGTAAAAGAAGTCCAACACAAACTAATCATATTCTGACAAGGTAAGGCGAGTCTTGATTACAAACGAAATGTGTTTTCTAGAATATCACAGTCGTCCTAAGAACCTGTTATACGAATGTTTGTGAAGCAACAATACATTCAGTCACAGGCGCTCAAGCTCTCCTTCTAAACTTTAATCAGTTGATTATAATGATCGTTAACACAAACGAGATTTTAAGATTTGTGGATGGCTCTACTGTGGCTATTTCATGCCTCAATGCCACATAGATTTGGTAGTTAAAGACAAAACCTAACTTACATTGAACATTGCGACCAGATTTGTTAATGGTTATGACGATTTATATACCGAGCTAGCTAAAGAGCAGCTTCATGATTCATGGGACGCTTACATTCAAGCTGCTCTTTCATAATGGCCACCCTTCACAGCCGTCATTTTTACGCTCAGTTTTCGTGCTCAATGCAGCGTACACTTGGTGGGAACGTTGCATGCCATATGCTTCGCAGCGCTTTTCGGTTGCGCTTGGCAATATAACAAATGCTTGGCTCGACTCTAGTAAACTAGATCTTGCAAGAATACTGGTCCATGATAGTGGATTAGGCCGGATCGGGTGTCTTCTCCATTTAATGTCCCACATGTGATTCACTATTTTTACTACTGTGGGCCAGATTATATTATTCTCTAATATGTAGATAATGCTTGTTACGAACGCCTGCATAGTCCCACATTTGTTTGTTGCTTCTAACGTGTACAGAAGTAGCCCTCCCGCGACGAGTCAACCGTCATCAGGAACTCGCTCGACCATCATAGTCTAACATCGAGGTCTGTAAATGGTAATATCCTTAACTCATCCACAGCTCATTAGACTGAGGACGGAGTGATTAGTCCGCGATATCTCGCCAAATTGGCTGAATTAACTGAAGACCCCGAAGGCGCTGTACAATCGCCTCATTAAGTCGGCTAATTACTGTCCGATTTAATCGCATCAAGCTCACGAGGGCCAATCGACTCATGTACAGCTGTTTCTCGGGTTGTTTTGACGGCCGATGATTCTCATTCTCTCAAAGCAGGCGTTTATTGACCATAAAGCAGAATATAAAAGACTGCACCGAGAACAGTAGGCGTCACATTTCCCCAAATGCGGTGTTTTAACTGATGCAGCCAATTGCCTGTGATACCATGATCACCTCGCCATTATGCTCTATCGTCAGTGACTTGTCGGAATCGACAATACGAGTCAATTACACGCCATAATTCACTGACCAGATAACAGGTTCTGTTCTCAAGTAGCGCCGAGAGAATTGTAGTAGTTGATGAGCAATGGATATCAATTTCGCAAAGGAATATTTGAGTTTTGTCCTGAGCGTAACGAATGGTGCCATAAATCTTCATACTAAGACGATTATCCGTAGAAATGTTTGCCAAATTGTCATTTATTAGTCTCTACGCTGCCGAGAATTGGTTTAGCTACGGTGTGGTTATATATTCAGAAATATAAAGGCGACCATCCAGTGATTGTGTTTCTCGTCATCACCGAAATGGGATTGACAAAGGCAAGGCGGCAAGCACAGAGGCAACATGCTGTATTGTTGACGAGAATTGTGAACAACAACAAACAAATGGTAGTAAGCATCCAACATTGGATATATAAGAAGTAAACATCCACCATTGGATTTAGAAGTAGTTAACATCCAACATTTGATATATAAGAAGTAGACATCCAACATTTGGTATAGAAGAAGTAAACATCCAACATTGGATATAGAAGAAGTTAACATCCAACATTGGACATATAAGAAGTTAACATCAAACATTGGATATATAGGAATTTAACAATAAAGATGATTTTCAACATTGTAAATAGTAGAAGTAAACAATGAAGATCCAACCATTTCATTTCACATGGCAGTTCAATTATGCAACAAGCAATATGCACAATAAGATAATATACTGTTGTCACAATAGTCCTGCATATGTCATCAGGAAATAGTTGTTGAATGATGCGTTACACGAGGCGCGAAACTCCCACAATACTTATTCCAATTAAATTGTAGTTACAAACGTAATAATAATCTGTTATTTTTCAAGACATCTATCACTGTAATTAGCGACAAATTAAACCTCAATTTCGACAAACAGCCTGTGACTTCCAAACTTGAAAACACTTTCCACAAAGCTGGGATGATTTCACCTCCTATATATCTCCTAACATCATTTGCTCTGTTGTATGGCTTTTTGGGGCAGCTTCTTCAGAAATACCAAATAGCCATAGACAATTATAGCATCAGAGAATAGCAACTGCTATGTTTTATGTCGCTTTTTGTCTAACATTGTCTCAGGTCACCGCAATAACTGGCTGCGTTATTGTGGGCGAGGTGAGTTATGAATGGTTAAGCTGACACTTGGCGGCCGAGCACATGCCGACACACATGTCGGCAAGCCGTACAAAACAAGCCAGGCGACAGACACGTGCTTCCCACGCATGTCTTTCGGCCTAGGTGAAAATGTATTCGTTTTAAGACGTGTTTCTTTGAACAGATACGATTCTACTGTTAATCAATGAAATTTGTATGACGCATCTGGTCGTGAGTAGGGAACAATTAGACTGATTTCATAATAAATAAAAGAACATTGTCTGTCGTTGAGGCTAACCAAATGATTGGGTTATAAGTCGTGCTGTACAGACCTCCAGGAACGTTTACAACAGCTGTCAATCAAGTTGTTAACATTCAGACGTTATCATATTGATGCATCTGGATTTTTAAATGTAAAATGTAAATGTTGACAACATCAAGCATGTGTAGTGAATATCTCGTAGACTTTCATCAAAATTGTCAGCAACTCGGTCCCTGGAACCAATCTGCGTTTACCGCTCTCCCTAATGGAAGAACACAACGCATATTGCTACAACGCAGAGGTGTACAACGCACATTGCTACAACGCAGCGTTGCACAACATATTGGTACAACGCTGAGTTGCACAACACATATTGGTACAACACTGAGTTATATAGAACTAAGTTTGTGTCTAAACGTAAACACATGATAGCATTGAAATAAATTTGGAGTATTTTGGCTCCATTCATAATCAACCAGAAAGCCATGAGAGACGCAAACTGACGCTGACCACGGGTTAGCAATAGGTATCGGTTTTAGCTGACGAGGGATGGAAAGGGTTGATGGTGATGTTCAGATGGCGTGGACTGATTACATCTACGGCGTATCTTATCATCCACCCCCCGACGATTTACAGCTGCTATCAGCACCCGGGTCCTTCTTTTCTGCTTCAATATCCGGTCATATGTCGTCTGTGTCGACACTTGTCATGAAGTCATCTTCATTTAATCGCTGTGTCGCTCAATGAGGGTAGTCTGTCGCTGAGATGGGCTGATGCTGTCTCGAGGCCACCTTTGAGGATGGGTCGTTGCCTTTATAGCTCTTCTTTATAAGCGTACCTTTCGAGCGAGTTCAAGGCGCTTGTCCTGTCTATACGTGTGAACAAAGACGATAACAATACACCTTGACAGTTCAAACGATTTTGCTATTGGCTGAGAATCGACTTAAAATGTTGCAATTGCTTGCAAATGTATAATTCCTATGCTGTCGGAATCATGTTCTGAGGCTGATCCACTTGGAGAATGCTGTAGCTGGTAGCTTTAACAATCATGATCAAGATCCAATATTGAATGCTTAATGCAGTCGTGAAATATTCACGTATGATGATGATGATGATGATGATTGTGAAATTGTGATGATGATAATGATATTGATACGATGACAATGATACTGAGAATGATTATATTACAAATTTAAAGTGTACTAGTTGTCCTTATCCGTATCGCAATATGCTAGATACTCTGCGTCTTAGGAAGGCAGTAATCATCAGGCAAACTTTGCAGTCCACTTGGTTACAACTACTTTATAATTATATTTTCTTCGCCGTCCAGTCATAACATAATTCATGTCCGTGTGTGCCTTGTAAGTAAACGATGACGTGGTGAGCTCCACGTCATCAACAGGTGGAGATAATACCCGATATGTCAGCGACCATGGACAAGTCTCGTAGAGACGTGGACTTATCGCCATGGGTCCTGGCGGAGGAGTAAAAGCCCTGTTGACCAGCGTAGCTGCAGTTAAGTCACCAACCTCATCCGTCACAAGACACGAGGTGTGGTCAGGAACATTATTCTGCGCTGCATAGGTTTTTGTTGTATTTAAGCATTATCTAACCGGTCACATTATAACTGGTCAATCGAATACTGCTAGTTATTGCATCACCGTCAAATCTCCAAACAACTCGTGCTTCTAGTCTCGTGATTAAGCATGTTGGTTGTGCCATCTTGTGGCATGTAAAAGCTTGCAGGTAATGTCAACCTGTGCCATGACAAAGAATGCTGGTCACGCCATTACGAGGCATGACGTAGCATGCTGGTAACGTCATCATGATGACATAGAATACTTGTACGTCATCTTGTTGCATGACATAACATGCTGGTACGTCACCTTGTTGTATGACACAGCATGCTGGTACGTCATCTTGCGGTGGGACATTAGAATGCCGATACAAACTTCATTGGCCTGTCGTAGCATGCTGATTTCGTCATGTGGTCGTTCAGTCGTCTAGTTCCTTGCCATAACTGGCTGATTTCGGGATGTTGTTGCATTGGACAGCATACTTGTCATGTGATCGTAATATTGATTGGGTTAACATCCTGGTGCCGAAGTCTTACATCAACTAAGCAGGGCGCGTGATCAATTTCATCTACTAGCGGAAACACTCACGCCATATAGGATTCTACTTCTACAGTCGTAAAAGCTACGGCTGCAGTTTCTGATTGCGTCTAATGGCCGTTATGTAATCATATTGTTGTCGATGGTAACTCAATCGGTGTGAGATATTGCGTTTTCATTGTGCGATCAGTCTGGTATTTGGATTGCAGAATACAGCTGAAACCTACCTAATTCATTATTGATAGCGCTGAGCCATGGGATTCATGTTGCCGTGATCCTTATATAGATAGGAGTAATACGGGTTACCGTGTCGCCAACCAATCCCTGCCGCTAAGTCTGGACGCTTGCTGGTCTCACGGTCTTCATCCGGGGATAAGACTGATTTCTCGCCGCACATGACGTTGTATAACCGCCCCGTGCTGGACAGGGTCAGGCGCTTTATGATATGTTTCGACCTGCCCAATGAATACGGCAATACGCGCTATGCTTATGTATGGAATCCATTAAGGATTGATACCAGAATGAAATGCTACTCTACTTGGCTTCTGTCCCGCTCCCGATGACGAGATGGTCCGTGATATATTAGCCCGGCTGTAGAATGGCCAACATTGCCCAGCCTACCATGAGCGGTTCGTTGTAGTATAGGGCAGTCATGCGTGTCTGAGTTCGAGGTCTCGGGTGAGTTCACCATGCTGACGGCAGACCGAAGTACAGGACGAATTACAGTTCTCACCTCAGCCGCCAGCAGCGGGGCAAGCTGTCTGGAGAAGGCAGGTAATGAAGTAAATCACGTGGGCGCTATCACAAGCGATTATATATCTACCAGCACTTAATTCATCATAAACGCTTACACCCATAAGCTGATAGCAGTGATACACGCCTGTATTACGAACAGGTGCATGTAGCAAAGGCGGTCAGTCAAGTGAAACCGATCGAGCTAAGTGTAAGTCATCGTCTGTTCTCAAGTGAAGGTCAGAATCGAAATGACAGCATGATAGTCCGGTTATGACAGCATGATAGTCCGGTTATGACAGCATGATAGTCCGTTATGACAGCATGATAGTCCGGTTATGACAGCATGATAGTCCGGTTATGACAGCATGATAGTCCGGTTATGACAGCATGATAGTCCGGTTATGACAGCATGAATCACCTGGGTTGTGACTGTTGATATTGTCATGCTACCGCACTACGTTAACGCTTTATAGAGCTTCGACAAAATGCTGAGAATACCACAGTAAGTGTGTATTATGATGGGAAGGTCACACATGGAATTCTAGCATACGAAGGTTATTATCTAACATGGGGCCTATTGCAGACACGAAGGACTGTGTGACAAGAAGTTTGCGCGTTGGGCTAATCGGACTGTACCGGGTACTGCAGGACACAATGTTCAGTGTTTGTATCAATATGATGTTATTAAGACGTGTTGATTTAGCCTGTTCGTAATCAGCTCTGTGTGATGGTGTTACAGGTAGCGTCGTGGCCAGGTATGGGTCTGCGGAGGAGACAACAGGAGGGGAGATCACAGACGTCACTGCGTCTTCGTTCTGGTCACAGGAGACATCAGAGCCGTGGCAGGACAGGAGACAGGTCCATCTAACTACGTGGCAACCGCCACTACACAACAAACCCCAAGGTGAGGGTCATCCGCCTGAGGATCTGGTACAGCGCCACCATCTAGATCACCAACAAACCCCACGGGCTGGCTCAGTGGGTAAACACTCCCGTGATTTAACCAGGTATAAACAGCAGTATGATGAAGATGATGATGACAACGATGATGATGATGCTGATAAGGAAGAAACAGAGGAATATCGCATCCATGATAAAAGTTACGATTATGATGCCAACGATTCGAACACTTGGAAGGACCGGATGCAGAGTGACTTCGTGGGGGCCGGCAAAGGCTCGGCGGGCGGGGGAACGGGTGCTAGAAACTCGGGGAAACGCCGCAAGCCGGTGCGGAAAAAGGGGGGCGATGTGGATAAGTCTTCCGACTCTAACTATATGGTAGGATACTCGCACGAGTACAGGATCAAAGAGAAGCTGCTTGTACAGAATTACTACGACAAGACGACGCGCCCGGTGCGTGAAGACGACTCGCGGACCACACTGTATGTAGGCATGTCGCTCTACCACATTCTCGACACGGTAAGGCATCTACTACAATGATACTAATGCCAAATTCAAAAGTCCGCTTTTTAAAGCATTTCTTGCCGGTTAACACACGCTTTGCACCTACCCTGTTGGCGCCAGCGTGTCCAGAAATAGGGGCCAAATATCGAATCATGCACGGACTGCGGTTTATAGAGTCGTAACACTCTAAATAAAGAAGAGCTGATGCCGCGCGTCCACGTATCTCCTCATTGAGGTGCTTCTTAAGGCTTCAATGTATGCCCGGCGAAGCTCCATTCTACACGGCATGAATGCTACAACCACCTTATCCCCCGGTTGATCTTATTGCCTCGTTCATAGACACAGTATCTCTTATAAAATGATATATCAGCTTATATAGGTATCCACGCTACACAGAAAATACATTTCATATTCACATTGAACCTCCTTATACAGGCAGTACTAAGGGGGCCTGTACTTGTCCATTGTCAAGCTAACGTTCTTTGATCAGGTCATTCCAAAACATCTAACAAAGCGTTGATTGATCAGCGACATTCTACGTAAGTGTGGTGAGGTAATGCCATGTCAGGTCTGCTAAGACACACCTGCCATAAAGCAATGCACTCTAACAAAAGATGTCGAAAATAGTCATTTCTTCTTCCTACAGCTGGCTTTCACCTTTCATTGTGTTGCTAATCAGACTTTATGGCGTGTGTTGAGAAGCTCTCATTGACAATGCTTCGCCGTTGTACAAACCACCTCAAGGATGTTTTACAGGCCGCAAAACTGTATCATATTTGCTTTTCGCCCTGCAGCGTCAGTTGTCGCATAGTTTGACCGCTGTCGTATTTCTTCCCTATGATCTGATACTAACACATACGCCTCGTTTAACACAGCACGTGATCAAGTGCTTATCTTGGCTGGGTGATTAAGATGCCACATCTGTAACACATCGCCTAATCATGCCTGATAAGTCGCCAAGATAAGCAATTAACCACGTGATTAACACAGTAAAGAGCCTGTTGACGTGAATTGTACCCATATGAGCCTCATTACTAGCCTTGCCGTGTGACGTTTCACGCGACGGTTACGGTGACTATTAGGGCTGGATATTAGCCGTGTTGAGGGAGCTGATTTAATCGGGACATTGATAGCCGCCATGATGCTTTAGGCAGCATACATTGTCCAAAGTTGTTCCTTGATTGGATGTTGGGCTCAGCTGTGACGGCGATATTGTTGAGGTGTTACATCACAGCCGCTGGTTCCACCACAGCGATAGATCCTCCATGTTGTTAACGTCAGGTGGAGACTCGAGAGACACGAATGTAGCAACATAAGAAAGCACCCTTCTCCAGTTCACATGGATTGAAGCAGTCAATAGTTACCATATGCATAAGATTTATCAAACGCCAATATAACTTTGGGAGGATATGTTCTACGACAATGGGCGGGCCTTACCCAAAAATATATCCATAATTATGATAATGCAGGTATATATGATCTCAGATAGGATTGTTGTATGTGAAGCTACCGATGATTGCGTGCTTGAGTCCAAAACGTAAACCTGCCATTGTCATCCCAGCCATCAGTATTTATGACAGTCATCCTGGGAAACAGCAACATAATATCGTGTATGGCGACAGGTGCGCTCTCTAGCAATCACCGCGGAATATATCATTGTCAGCTGACCATGAAATATCGTACCCAGTGAGTTAGTCCTCTGATAGAACCATCAGCGTTATGACACGTCGTACATCGGTGACGCTTGCTGTGCTGAAACAAGACTGGCAAACATATCCTTATCTTCTCATGTGCTGACCAGTGTTTGTGTGTGTGTTTACAGAATGAAAAATACCAGACCCTTTCCGCCCTCATCGCAATAAGACTCGTAAGTCTCTGTCACTATCTTATTGCCGTATATATGTCGGGTCTGTTTGGCTTTGATGCATAGTTTCTTTATGGAGATTGCCTGAGTCGCATGGTGGTACTTCAACACTGGCCTTTTCTACGCTGGTGGCCCAGTCATCCTGCCTGTCAGATCGTGGCATCAACACCCGTCCCGTGAAAGCTGGCTCTCATAGAAACACAGCGCAGGTTTTGGGTCACCGAAGAGCCGGCGCCTCTTTTCTGACTCACCAGAATGAAATAATTCCCCGGGCGACCTGAGATAGAATGCATGACTGCTAGTCGTTAAGCTGATTAAAACACCCTCGCAACTCTGACACACCGTCCTCTACCATACCTCTAACCATCCTCGCCATAAGATGTTGGGAACCTGATGTTGCACGTGATTCCTAATCGCCTTAAGAGAAAAGTTAACTATACCCCACGTGGGTCCTTTTCGTAATGACATGGGTGCTTCACGTTGAAATCATGACCAGATCAGAGCTGCGCGCGTTGTCTCACCAGAAGGTGACATGGTTATATCTTTGAGATGTCGTCAGAGAATTACTGGTGAACCCCAACTCTTCCTCAGCTCGAACTCACCGGCCTAGGGCTGTTTCGGATAAATATATCACATTCTGTTCCTTATTTTGTTAACCCTATCTAAATAATTGCTAGAAAGCCAGTTTCAGAAAGCTCTTCAGGGAGCTGATTAACCCGGGATTCACCGCATATTATGAAGCCATAGGGGGCCGACTCCGTCTGGGTCAGGCATTATGGCATACCTTGGAGGATGGAGTCTGACATTGATGAAGAAATGAGTGGTTCAATATGTCCCTCAATATAGTCAAGTGATTACCTTACAGGTCCCCGTTAATCAACGTGCTTATTGCTGATTAAGCATTCTCATATTAAGTTGATGTATCACTCAACCCTCAAATCGACACGTGACCTTACACACAGCATATGAGGGATGAGATGAAAACCTATATCGTCCAACCCGAGTTCACACGCGGTCAGCATCCCTACTACCGGTCAATACAGGAGCAGTCGTTCGAGTAGGCGGCGTGATTGATCGGTCAGCCATCGATGTTGTATCGTTAACTGGACATACGAAGTGTCACCCATCTAGACAAACTCTTTGGTATAGCATCTATTAGGTAAACATCAGGTAATGACGTCGATGGTCACTGTTGATGATTCCAACCACGTGCCAGGCCAGATTGAAGCTAGGCTGAACCCCTCTCAGCTTGTTGAACAGGTGAATTATGGATGTGCTTTGATGCTCACCTGGAGGGAAAGCATGTCATGCCACCAGTTAGTATTCAAGTCAGCGGTTTGTTACTGGTTCCTAATAGGATGAACTGAAATGGGAAACCGATATATCTAGAATAATTTATTGCCGATACTTAGGTTGAGTGTGGGCAGGTGCCGATTGCATTTGTGTAACCCAGCCTCCTGGTTGAACCAAAGTTGGTTATAGACTATTCAATTTTAGCAATTGAGCAGAGCTGGTTTAAAAAAGGAAAACGTCTTGACAATATGGTGTTCCCGGCGTCAGGCGCTGATCTGTGCGACAGACAACGAGTTATCTCTTACAAAGGAGATTAAATCAAGCAACTGGTTCATCCCCTGCCTGACACGCCCATATATATACATATGTATATGTATAAATACATATATATATATATATATATCTTATATATATAATAGATATATATATATATATATATATATATATATATATATGTGTGGGGGGGTGTGTGCATATATATATTCAAAAATATATATATATATATATATACATATACAATATATGAGTGTGTGTGTATTTATGTTTGTAAGTCAAATAGAAACCCGAAAGCTTTAATGCAGACGATTTAGAGCAACCTTGCACTTCTTCAGCGACATTATATATCGGGCGATTACTTGTTAATTCCTGGTAGGAGAATGCAGCCCCACTCACCCGACACCCGTGATCACCAAAGGTACTTCCTGCCTTCACAACTGGAGATTTATTACGATCCACGTCGGTTATAGCTATTGAATATATATGATATATATAGTACACTCTTTGACGGGATCGAGTCAGCCATATATCGACGTATATATGTATATACACAGGATGTTATGTATAACTGGTCAACATTGGACGTTTAGATAATTATCACCATAGCAACGACAGCAGCACTTGAATGCCCCGGCCGATCAATACCGCGGCTGGGCGATATATTCCTCGCAGCGCCTCACAATGACGCGTATATTTGAAATATATGGTTGCCCATTTGCATTGGACTAACATATATATTATATCAATATATGATATATATATATACATAATATATACATATGTATATGTATAAATACATACACGCATATATATATATATATATATATATATATATATATATGATTATATATATATATATATATATATATATATATATATATATTATGTGTGTGTGTGTGCATATATATATTCAAAAATATATAATATATATATATACATATACATATATATATATACACACGCATAATATATATATATAGCGATATATATATATATATATATATATAATTGCGTATATGTATATATATATATATATATATGTGTGTGTGTGTGTGTGTGTGAGTGTGTTTGTGTGTATGTGTGTTTGTGTGCATGTCTGTGTGAGTGTGTGTATTTATGTTTGTAAGTCAAATAGAAACCCGAAAGCTTTAATGCAGACGATTTAGAGCAACCTTGCACTTCTTCAGCGACATTCGGATTGCCTCGGGCGATTACTTGTTAATTCCTGGTAGGAGAATGCAGCCCCACTCACCCGACACCCGTGATCACCAAAGGTACTTCCTGCCTTCACAACTGGAGATTTCCAATTACGACTCCACGTCGGTTGCTCTGCGTAACGAGAACCGAGCTATTGAAGCCTCTCCACGAAAGATAACCAATATGACTGGGCGTAGGGTCAGATCAGGCTACGCTGCCAATAGTAACACTCTTTGACGGGATGGTTCGAGTCAGCCAATCACAGCACTGTCCCCGCCCCCACAATCACGCACCCTTTCGACGTCGTTCTCAAGCTCGGAATCAATTTAAACGCTGGACGGATGGGGTTACTACGATTGAATTCATGAGGTGGTTGACTTCAGTTTTGTCTACACAGGATGTTATGTCACATTTAACTGGTCAACATTGGACGTTTAGATAATTATCACCATAGCAACGACAGCAGCACTTGAATGCCCGGCCGATCAATACCGCGGCTGGGCGAGGCAAAACAAACCTGGAAGTTGCAATTGAGGCTTGCCTATCAGAGATTCCTCGCAGCTCACGATGACGCGTATATTTGAAATATATGGTTGCATTTGCCTAATGACTGATGTACCCCCCATAACACCCACATGTATTATTGGATAACAATCGTTAAAAATAACAGAAAGCATCGCATGAGGCTAGCGATAGTAAACGCAATCAAATCGCGTAAAGAGATATAAATATTGATGTAAATGTCGATTGGTGTTCATGGCTGATTGAATTACGCGTGTGCATGTCGTGTCGAGCGTTTTACGAGAAGATCTACGCATGATGTACGGGGGCCATCAGCAGAGCCCTATCCGGATGTGACGTTTACAATACACATGACGCGTCGCAGCCTCTTCTACATCATCAACCTCATCTTTCCATGTCTTCTCATCTACGCCGTGGCTTTTCTCGGATTCTTCCTTCCCGTCGAATCGGGCGAGAAAGTGAATCTGGAGATAACAATCCTGTTGGCCTTGGTTGTCTTCTTGTTGATTGTGGGAGAAACATTACCACCAACGCCTGACGCCATCCCGGCACTCGGTAGGTCCGCTCTTCTTGTCATGTCTATCGCCAAGATTTAATGATTTTTCTGATGCCCGTTGGGCGTGATGATAGGCAGAATCTGACTGAATCAGACTCCACCAATAATATTAAGTAAAGATTGTCCACAAATAAATATCGAATGTGACGAATAAGGTAATGTTCATTGAGACATTATTGCTGGTGAATGAGCGTCGCTACATGCAACAGAATCACGTTATGTTGCTGCGCTTCATTTGCAGCAAGCTACGGACCTAGTGCCTCATTTCATTGTCTTCTGTTGTAATGTGTTCAGCTTGGTAGCACAGTGCGTTTTCGTGTAAATATACATGCATATTGTCACCTGCGCGCCTGGCTGTGGCAGAGAGAATATGACGGAAGGGTAACTATTTAATGCCAATTTGGCTGTGTCTGCCGGGGCTCGTGTCAGTCTTGCTGGTAGCGTTTTGGGTCAGGTCGCCTTGGTTGGGTACGTCAGAGGTCAAGGCGACCTGGCTGAGTTTATCCCATTCATGTAGAGCTGACTGTGACCATCACAGGTCGGTCATGTCAGTAGTTCCATCTGTCTTCCCGGTCAACTGATTTTTGGTCATTCGGCGGAAGGGGAATATTCAAAGAATGATAATCTCATCGGCTTGGTTCTCGTGGTTCTGGGACATCGTGGTTATAGCACTTGCTGTGCGACGTTAACAGTGGCAACAGTTTTTCTGTTGCGTTTGTGTTTGTCATTTACATATTATTGAGCGCGTGCATGTTGAACGCGCGTTCTCTGATGCTGAAAGTTAAAGGAACATGCGTTATGTTCTCGTATGTAAAGTTGCTGTGATTCGACTCGCATCCATTGCAAACACACATAATTGAATGGCATATTGCATTGACGTGATCATAATTATATACATATTTATATTTTTCAAACGCATAATAAGTGTAGCTTTATGGGGATTCGAGTAGTGGCCGTTTTTGTGATATCAGAGAATACACCTCAGAATTCCCTCACGCTACTAACGAGCGCTTAACACAATTCCAAACGGCTAATAGCTAGTCAGCATGTCAAATGGCCACCATTGCCTTTCACGTTTAGTAGGCCAGATTACACAATTAACCGACCAAGAGAGAAGATAGCGAGCCTTGTTGCATGACTAAGTAGTGTAGCCATATCAATATTGCTGTCGCGTACAATGGTGGAGAAGAATTCGGTGTAACGCAACACCGTAGCTTGGTTCAATCATGTATGAAGTCAGTTAGTCATAGCTACACTCGGCCCGACATGATCATGCAACTATGTCTTGATGTTCGTATGTATGTAGGGTTTCTGTTTCGCCTTACTATGATCATGTATATATATGTTGATGTTCGTATGTATGTAGGGTTTCTGTTAAGCCTTACTTTGATCATGTATATGTATGTTGATGTTGGTATGTTTGTAGGGTTGCTGTTTGGCCTCACCATGATCATGTATATATATGTTGATGTTGGTATGTTTGTAGGGTTGCTGTTTGGCCTCACTATGATCATGGTGTCGATAGCGCTCGTGATGGCCGTTGTTGTCACCAATATATACCTACGTAAAGACCAAGGTAAGAGAGTTCCTCAGTGCCTACGCACACTCTTCCTACGTTCTGCTCCTCTACGCCACGCCTACACAGACAAAGTCAACAACGTCACAGAAAACCACGTCAATGATGTCAAACACAATGACATGGAGCTCGACAATTTATCGATGCTGAGTGAATTTGAAAACCTGACTTGCAAAACGCGCCATTGTTCGTCAGGCGCTAATGCCAATCGCCGGCACAGCGTCGCTAACTCATTCAACAGAAGTCATTATCGTCGGGACACTGTCGCAGAAGACGTATGCGAAACCTACCTGCATGAAAAGTACTCACAAGAATGGCGCTCGTTGGCTAAGAATGTTGACCGTTTTTTCTTTTGGTTGTTCCTTGTTGCCAGCATCGGAGCGCTGGTGTCCATGTTCAGCACTGTGCCGCAAATGAACGCCACGTGAAATGAACAGCTATGGCGGTGGGTTCATTGTGAAATGGAAACAAATGGTTATTGCTGTCACGTGAAATTAACAGCTAATGCTAACGCCGCGATGTGAAACGAGCACATATTGGCCAAGCGACGGGACACTGGCATCGACATTGAAGTGCGGAGAAGATTTACAGACTTTCAATTACTTCTGTGAGGTGCCAGTCTAAGTTGCTGGGCCAGGCTACAAATTAACCCGTAACTCACCATCCTCGTCGACCGTTTGACGTCGATATCTAGTGCTGTGATTGCAAAGTATTTGTAAAGGATTTCTTAGTGTATAAAAGGCCTGTCTCATATCATAGAGTGATATCTACGGATGTCCGGAGGGCAATCGGTGTGCATACTGCAGTTCCAGTTGATGTGTCACTGTACTTCTGTAGAACAATACATCATCAACATTTCCATATAACTTTATTTATAGCTTTTGTTTATTATATTTATCAGTGGATTGATGTAACCAGTTGAGATGCGAATAGTCATGCTTTGAAATCAAACATCTTAGCTGTTGTGGTGAATGGTGACACAAATATTATGCTTTAGGTGTTTGTTTTTGGTTTCGCATCATGATTTTGTATGCGTCATTATTTATATCGAACCTACAGTGATGATAAATCATACTAATGGCTTTGAAATTACTTTTGTTGGTTTTGTTGTGCTAATTGATGCAATTTAAGGGCTAGACCTAAATAATTACAAAGCCTAATGATTTTCGTGTAGGTAGGCACATGGACTAAATGTGCAGGCTCTTGATATCTTTCTCGGTGTTAATTATTATCTTTCATTATTGTCGTCTTCACTGTCATAACACAACTACATGTCTATATTAACTCGCGGTGATCAATGGTTGCTTGTGGTAAGTTAAGCGGGTGAGATCATCAACTTTTAGCGGAAGATATTTTGTGGTCGTTGGTTTCACATGTAAAATACAAGCTAATGCTTAATTGTGACCAAGTGTAAAAAATAAAGATACGAGCCAACGCTTGGATGTTATCAATGTCAGCCAATAAAATACCCCTGTCCATCCATTATTGTACACAAAGCTTAGTTTACAATAAGGAATGAACTACTAGACTATGGGGGCAGACCATCTAATGGTTTGGTTTTATAAGCCAGATAACCACAACGATGGAGCGAATGTCAACACAGCTTTGTTAGAAACGGCAATTTAGCATTGGTGAGGAAATTGAAAGCCGAAATCCTTCTATATTGCTTTGGGCGCCTCATACACCTGGAAATAAGCACTGGAATAAGTAACAAAAATGACTTGTATCCTAGAATCCTTTCAATAGATACATATATTCAATCTGCTTTGTTGTCTTACAGACATTTGTAGTTTGTAATTGATTATGCTGCATTATTCTTGGAATTGCCATCATGTTTATTTTTTCGGCCATACGTGCCCTGCATATTATCAACGGATAACGAACTTTTACCAATGGTTGCTGGCAGATTTATATACATACACGCCTTATTCTGGTCACTGCTTGGTTTCCTCACTTGATACCGCTCAATCAATCAGATATGGTTGTTAACGATGTCTGCAAGCACTCGGTTATATAAACCATACCATGGGGCAATATAATCAGGTTGGGCGTATCCTCACTGGTTCTCACGAAACCGAGCTGAAATACGCGTATGGACACCGAAGAAACGACTTCTGTAAGTTTCGGAAGCAATGCGCTGGAATTAGTTTCCAATAAGGTTATGGTTCATATTGACGTATAAACGAGTTCTCAATGGGGATTGACTTCGTCGTTCCACGTGGTAATCTATTTCTGTGTGTTATAGCAAAACCGACTATGAAACCCTCTGCACCAATCGGAAAGACATTGGGTCACTACTTACGGTCACAAATCATGCTTTGATAGCATTAGATAAACGAAGCATGGTGCCTCTATATAAGGCCACAATGGATGGTACCCCATCGTCAGCTGAC
Organism: Urechis unicinctus; assembly: GCA_034190875.2. Lineage (NCBI taxonomy): Eukaryota > Metazoa > Annelida > Polychaeta > Xenopneusta > Urechidae > Urechis > Urechis unicinctus. Next base: position 63,456,303 of record CM067358.1, on the reverse strand, counting down.
AACGCACCAGCTCACAAAGCATTGTCCCACTGCATCATGCTACAGAGCTATCTGGCTATGTATCCGACCTCATGGACTGTCGTACAACATCAGCTCAAACAGCATGGACCCACTGCATTAGATCACACTACGAGTAATGACAATCATTGAGTTTTTGAATGGCACCAAAATGCACGCGGAGAATATATGGGCTCTCTGACAATAATTGTTGACAATGCTGGAAACCAATCGCTTCACAACAAAGCGTGCGATCATTCCTGAATTATTTAACAAATGTCGTCATGAATGGCGGATGTGGGACGGGTACCACTCTATTCATACAGCTCGTGACACAAGGCAACAGGAAGTTGGTAACGAAGCTTATTAGGGCTCGAATGTGGCAGGACAAGAGGTACTCGCGTGGTTACAACTCAGGATGGATTGACCATAAAGAACGCGGACTTAGTTGTGGGACGTCTTGAGCATCTATGCTCGCGCTGCGCATACTGCAAAAAAAAGATATCTGATGCAGCAGCTCATTTGTGGTCGCGTAACGACTGCGACAGACTATAAAGTGATTAATTACTTTGTCCGGTTCAATTTTCTCACCGGATTCATGCAGCACAACTGGTAACAATGCGATGGATCACAAGAATAGTAGCCTAGTGTGACGTCAACATAGTGAGGTGCACGGTGTGTAATGTTGGATCCGATGACTGCTTGTATTGATAGATAGCCACTAACGCACATGTTGCGCCGACGTATGTATCAGTAATCAGATAAAAAAAAACCTAGTGCCATGTTTGTTAACCCGCATGTAAGGACATGACTCTATCAACTCGTCTTATCTCGACGGGACGTGCAGTCGCTGCCTGAGTGACGACACAAAAAGATGAATTGGTTATTTGCAACATCAAACCAGCGTTATTTGTCATCTACACGAAGTTAACTTGAGCAGTGAATATTTCGGGTGTTATCCTGCTAAAAGCTGCTCATGATAAATGATAAACACCCCCTATGCCCTAGACAGGAAAAGTATGATCATTTTGTAACATGGTTCATGCTGCGTCAAAAGCGATATGACAATAACTGGGACCAATGACATTATTATATAAATTACTGACACGTACCACACACACGTTTCTGTTGAGCAGCTCATTGATGCAGACCGTCACTTACTGACTCACTCATTCACACATTTCCTCATTTACTTACGCCAGTCTAATCTTTGTATGTCCACTGCGTCTATCATGCTTATCTCTACGATTCACAAAATGCTATTGATATCTGACGTACATTGACCGGAAACGGATCCAAACAACCTCTAGTGGTGATATTAAGTGAAGCTCATGCACAACCGAAACAGCAGTCTCATATCGGCTGCGCAATAATGCATCGAAAAACCGCCTACAAACATTTGCAAACAACTCAATGCGAGTATAACTTTGCAAAAATATATTTCACAGTGAATTATCAGGTTGCTTCAGTAGAAATTGGATAGCAGCCTTGAACAGCAATGAGACCATTGCTATGTGGTGTCATTGTGTACTCATTGTTCGTGATGCAATAGACATACTGTCAGTATAACAAATGTCCATGTTTTTTATGAAAGATTACAGGACAGACACTAAGCCTTGCTGTAGGGTCTAGTTGTGGGGTCTTGTTGATACATTTTGTTGCCTTCAGTAACCGGAAAAAATGTTTATTTTTCGGACATGTATTAAGCCATTACCCGTGAGCCTGGTGTTGGTGTGCGTCTAGTAGCTGCTGGCCCACTATGATCAGGGCGTCCATAGTGCTCGTCTTGGCTATCTTGTGGACATCGCAATAGCTGTTGAGTTTAAAGTCGCAAAACCTGATATCATGATCTAATATGTGCTCATTTGCAAAGACATTTTAACTAACTCGCTATTTTACCTAATTGATCAAATACTGCACATCCTTCCGGATTACTTAATGCACTTGGAGACAGGCATTGGATTAAAAGAGCAGCAAATACTTTGTTTACAGATGTGTATATCCTGTCTGCTATGTAGCATTACAAAGATTAATAGCCATTGAATTATGCATTATTCGTGGAATGGACACCTGGAAAGAAGTCACAGATGCCATGTATTGTCTCCAATAGTGGAAGTCACGAACCCCGGCAAGACAAATATACGGTTTTGTATCTCCCCCTGAACACTGTTCATATACAAAGCACTGTCTTATCAAATCTCGCTGTGGTCCTTTCATAAACCTCAGCGCGATGCAGCATGATCAAATTAAATGTTCCATCGGTTCGCATGGAGTCACCCTGAAGCAGGTACCGCGCGCCCTGAACGAACGTAAGCCAAAGAAGCAATGTACTGAAAGGCTTTTTGATAATTGTTTACGCTATACGGCGCACATTGACATGAATGTTAGTATTGAAACAGGCAATGACGTTGTCGCTGACAATAGAAATGTGCATTATCGGGTATCTCCGTGCAGTTCACAAATACTGCATTGGTTCTTACTTCATGACGCCACTGCATCATCACACCACAAAGCATGATGCTCTCGATCGGACCGCAAAGCATGGTGCACCCGCATCAGCTCAGATTGCATGGTGTCACTGCATTAATCCACACTAAGTGATGCCATGACATTACGAGTTCCGACAATCAATCAATCAGTATTAATATTGTACCACACCATATATGGTACATCAATGGTCTGTTTGGCAGCAGCAGCCGATAAGCATTTACTTCAGAGCAATATGTAGTGGAGAAATACGTAAAATCAAAGAATCGTGTGCGTTCATTTATGGTGAGACAGAAGACTGTATGAATGACAGAACCGCGACGATGGTCATTCATATTGTTCACCTCGTGTCACCGACAATAGGAAGCTGCTAACTATTCTCAATAGGGCGCAAATGCGTATGGACTGTGGGTACCCGAATGGACTGTGGGTACCCGAGTGAACTGTGGGTACCCGAGTGGATTGTGGGTACCCGAGTCATAGTAACTCAGTAGGGATTGGCCTTTAATCCGACGTGTGAGCGAGTCTTGCAGAAGAGTAATATTTGTCCCCTCGAACAGTCAAACCGTTTGAAGCGGCACAGCTTGACGGTGTCTTAACTATGCTGGCAGATTATAGAATCATTAGTCACTGTTTGTCGCTCGGTATTTTACAGGCTTAACCTGCCATTTGTGGTGACCCGTTTGCAAATCCATGGCTTGATCAATTCGCCGTATTGCAAACAGACGAGCCAGACACCCCAAAGTGACGTCACAGCAACCAATATACTTCAGATAAGTAGAAGTCGATGAAGCGTTTGAAGCAGCAAACATGATTTGCACTCTCCGACTATAATAATGCATACCCTGTAGTAAGGTTGAAGTCGATTTTGACTATCTTACGATTTGTTATGAAATAGTCTCGACAGCGTTCTCCGTGCTACGCTGAGAACAGTATGACAATACTTGCGAATGGCGACGCTTTTGTTTCATAATCACAGTATTTGGTCAAAAATGATGGAGTTCTTCCACGGATTGCCGAGTAACAGCTGATTGGAGAGGGGTAGGCCAACATAGACATTCACTGACTCAATCACTGACTGACTCACTCCTGACTCACTCACTTATTTACTCACTCACTCACTCACTCACTCACTCACTCACTCACTCACTCATTTACTCACTCACCCGATCACTCACTCACTCACTCACTCACTCACTCATTTACTCACTCACCCAATCACTCACTCACCCAATCACTCATTCACTTCCTCACTCACCTATTTATCGCTGTTGGATTTACGTCATAAGCAAGAATGAATTAGATCCATCGGACACTTGTTCGCAGGAAAGATGACGATATTGGTCGCTGCAATGTGTTAACTCTACTCTAACGGTTGCTTTGGTGGCCTTTTTAGGTCAATATTGTCCACCTTTCAGAACATCTCCATGACAACGAGTGTCTCCGCACACCAGTAACACCGATTTAGTAGTGTGGACGCTATAATGTAGAGAGTACCACGCGCGTTCCTTTTGTCAGCAGATAACTTTTGTGACAGGCATATTTTACACGCTTGCTCGTTTGTGTCTGACATACGTCAGACTTAAGTCAACCGCGTTCTAAATTTCTTTGCTGACTATGGAAAACCTATGTGTATGCCTTTGCGATGCACTCATAGTGATGAAAAAAGGTCTGTCGACTCACTTGGTGGTTTTCAGGGCGACCGGCGATAATTGGGAAAGTTGAACGATGCAGAGTGACGCAAGTGAACTAATTCATCACTTTAACACATACAAAAAACAGCACAGCGCATGTCCGTCAATAGACTTTGGCGCGACGTATGCCACGTGGATGGACCAATCTGGATTTATGAAGCTCTTGTCATGCCTAAGATTGTTTTGGCTACAGTGAAATACGTTGTGTAGGTCGGACACGGTTAGCTTGTCTTTTGTAATTGAATGAGTATAGAGCAGATGTTACCCGTTATAAGTGTGCATGGAAATCATGAACAGATCGCATTAATAGTCGGACAAGAGTGTCACATTTCAAAAACTAGCAATTATGTGGTGACAGGCATTATCGCATAAACGTCCCTCCCCATCCCACCTTAATCAACGTCGCATTGTATGACAACGTACATGTCGTTCGTAGATAAACAATGCTCCGCTGTGAAGTGAATGTGGTACCGTAAACCTCGCTAAGGTCTCACCTATACCAATGGTTGATTTATAATCATTGTAGGGATCTGACATGAGGCTGTTGTTCCCATCCATTGATGTCACAACATGATGTCATTACCTTGTAGACGCATCGCATCAGGTTCAAATCATTGGTAGTACTTTCTCAGTTGCTCAATAGGGACAATTTATACCTGTTCAAGACTCCTCTGCCCCTCCACTGTACAGCCCCATAAGCTTAGCTTACGCCTTCCAGTCGTCATGCGACAAGAGCAGAACTATTGTAGTTACTGCCATTTGTTAACTGACGAATTATCACACATGCTCCTTTCAAATTCCTCAAAAACACGGAGTATTGTAATGGTCATAATTAGGTGGTCGGTTGTAACGCGACACCTCTCAGGAGCATCACATCAGGTCCAATTCATTGGTAGTATTTCCCCCTAACGTTGGAGGAACCTTTTACTTAATTTGTAGATTTTTCTTAAATCTTACGCAACAACTTCCAGTGAGAAAACCTGACGCTTAACATTGCTCTGCACCGAATATTATATTCAAACCCTCTGATTGGTGGTCTCATATTAGAGGATTTCTTAGTGTTAACATGGTAGTTTAAAATTGGTGGGCAGTTCTTGTTGATATGCCACTGCGCATCTGTAGATACCAATATTTACAACATTTCATTATAAGCTTTCGTGGCTCGTAATAGTTATCAGTGGATAGATATTGTGCTTTAAATGTATTTTCGTTTGACACCATAATGTTGTGGGCTTCTATATATATTTCAACCTGTAATGGAGTTGGTTCGTACGATGTGCTGTCAGGTAAATATTGTTGGTTTGGCTGTTATGTTCAAAGTAATATACTGGTTCACTTTGACAATGGCAAATGTTTACGTCCATTGGGTTGGTAAACACGAAAGTTAAGCATCAACAGACTGCGTCCAACCAATCTGGCTCTCGTGGAGCCAAACTGAAACAGGCTCCTTGTGTTCTGAAGGAGCAAATACTTATATTGTGGAAGATAATTTACTGGAAAAGTGTTGTAGTAGTTGTGTCAGCAATATGGTTTATTTAGACAGCAGATATTGACATCGCCCTTTAGCGTTTCTAGTGATAAAAGCGTACTATATAACTCCCTGCAGTCTCACAGTACGGCCTGCCACTGCATCCGTATTGGCCACACTCTATGACGCTACCGCATCTGAGCGCAGAGCCTCTTGTCACAAAAATGGTGCCACGGCAAGAGTTACTTGAACATGTTCACACAAAATGACGCAATTGCAACAGCTTATAATGCATAGCCTGAACGAATAAATGTAAATTGGATTGTCCCACTGTATCAGCTCATATTGGATGGTCCCACTGCTTCAGCTCATTTTGGATGGTCGCACTGCATCGGCCACTGCATCAGCTCATGTTGGATGGTCTCACTGCATCGGCTCATATTGGATAGTCCCACTGCATCATATCATATTGGATGGTCCCACTGCATCGGCTCATATAGAGTAGTTACACTGCATCATATCATATTGGATGGTCCCACTGCTTCATCTCGTATTGTATGGTCCCTCAGCATCGGCCACTGCATCAGCTCATATTAGATGGTCCCATAGCTTCATCTCAGATGTGGTCTGCAACACAGAGCGCGATACATAGGCACAAATGCAATCATAACGCCGATGCCAAACCCGAACAGTTAACCCTACAGGCTCAATATGCCATCTTTGTTAACCCACGTGCAAGGTCATGGATTTATCAACTCGTCTTATCTTGAAAGGACGGACCGGAGCCTCAACCCTCCCCCACCCAGACTTCTCACCGTGTGACGTCATGACAGCTGGCATGACCAGCTAAGAGGCAGCATGCAACCAACAGCAATTTGGCGGAGATTGATGAGGCTTATCTGTACAGTGGAAATGTTGGGTATTATCCACTTATAAAGTTCATAACAAAAGCAAATATCCATCCTTGCCATTAAGAAGGACAGAAGGGAATTCTGACGGTCTTAAGATGTATTGTGCAGATAAAATTATGACAGTCATTTTGATTGATGACGTCAATGTATCAATACCCGATTTTGTATGCAACAATAGTCTTCATTAGATTAGCAAATCGTATAGCTGTTTTGGAAAAGATTGTGAACAGTCGCAGTCCCGTTTACTGATTTATTCACCGAAACACTATAACGTGCTTATCTAATGTCTCATGTTACATCAAGCAAACATTTTGATCTTCTTATTTAAGTTGTACAGGTACGCCACTGCTAGATATAATAAGTAATCAACGTAAGTATTTGTCCGATATCATGCATATTCAAGTTGCCACGCATAGCTTTAAGGGTTGTTATTAAACAGAGAATACACTAGAATACCAGTTGTAGCAGAATTCTTGTTCACAAGCATATGTCCGTCGGTGGTCATGTTGACCTTAATACTTCCATCAGGGGTCATGACAACCTGGATACTCCAGTATTGCTTTGACTCTAGTGAAATGATTTACTGTTATTCTGGTAGCGATGTTACCAATTTGTTTTGCATTTATTCAATCATATATGTGTAATGGAGGCGCAGACAGGCATCCCTGGCCTAGTTTTCATGGATATACGCTCTATACAACGTCATCGGACACACAGGGAGATTAGCAAGAGCAGGAAAGGAACATTTCCTGTTGTGTATTTTGCTGGACGTATGTTGTGTATTTGACGAGGACATAAATGGTGTGGCCACGCCCGCGGTGTTAGTGATGCTGTCTTCAAGCTCCAAATACACGCTGCGTGTGCATATATGCATGTTACATCATGGTGTGCTTTAAATGCTTCAACCGTGTCGTACTCGATATGATTAATCATTGATAGATCGTGCCGAACTGACCATGAGGCATGACATTAGTCATGTATCTACTGCAAATTCAACAATTATTGCATGTATTTCAATCCCATATTGGAATATGTTAAGGAGAGTTTTACTTCGCGGTTTTGATACTCCTCAGCGTTACCGACGAGCGTGAAATACAATAGGTGCAGGCTGGCTTATGTCGCTTAGGCAGATGCCTACAACACCGACCGCATTTGTTGTGTATAGTGTATTACCATGTAACGAGAACATACAGAGTGTCATTACTGTTAGCTGTTTGTTCGCTTATATATGCTTGCATTACAAAGAGGCTTTATGCTTTCAATGCTGGGTTTCAGACATGGATCGTGGTACATGCATTGTCTCAGAGACGCATGACAACCAACCTAACTAGAAATGTGCTCCTCGACAAATCAGGTCGCTCTTGCTCTTCTGGCTATTCCTTCTAGACAGCAATGTGCCGCAAATGAACGTCAAGTGAAAAACAAAAATATTGGCATAATGCCTGTTATTCATAAATATCTGCAGTTAACTGCCGCCTATGTTAATCTCTTGTAAACTCATCTCTGAGTTTACAAGAGATTAACATAGGCAATGATCGAAGAATCACGCGTGACCTGACAATAAGCATACAAATATGTTTAGTGTTGTGTCTTACAAACATGTCAAATACTATGACCTGCATAGGTCAACGCCCTCCCGGCCAACCTTGTGCACCTTATGTGTGTGGTAATGGGCACAGAAAGAAACAAGCAACACAGACAGCTATTCGAAACGGTTTCGTTGTGTTACAGGCAATGTATTTTTCGGCGTGTTCGTCAAATATTTCTTAAATGAATGCCTTCACACGGCCCATTTGTAAGTTTTTGCACGGCATTGTCTGAATGAGCATACACTGCATGATCTCTGATTGCATGGTGCTACTGCATCATCTCATATAGTGATGTGCCACTGCATTATCCCATACAGTACGGCAGCTCTACACCAGCTAACTCGGCATCGTGTCACAGCATACGCTGCACACCGCATGGTGACATGGCATCATCTCGCACAACCGAATTATACCACATACCACAGCGCCACCTCAGCAATCATATGCGTTTGGACTGCATTGCAGTAATGTACAGTTAACTTCTCTTCAAAATAGTCTCAGTATTTCAAATAAATGCCGAGGCTTGGGCGCGTTTATTTGTAAATTTTCAAACGGTTACTTGATTGACTGATGTTGGTTGGTCATTCGATTCTTGGAACTCGTTCACAAGGCAACATTGTGTTTTTGTGTTAGAATTATAGACGTTTTTATCAACTTAGGCTATGTACGGCTAGCACTTAGTGTAACCCTTAGGGTGCTCACTGTCAGGGAGCACGTCGTCTTCAGAGGAGCTTTTACATCCCCTTTCAGAAATTGGACCGCTATTTTACGTGATCTTCCGATTCACGAGTAGCCAATCGGGTTGTTACACCTGAGGGTCGAACCCACAGATTGTGAGTCGAAAGACGACGCAGTAAACCACTGCGCCACTGGGACTGGCTAGGCAACATTATTGCTCATGGGAAAATGTCAGATGGCATACCCTACCGATAAAGGCATGAACAGCACACTGTGTATGGTGGTAGTTTTTACAGTAAAGTCACAATGAAATAATAATTGTCAAAAACGTACAAATCAATTACCAACAAAATGCCAGTCGACAACCTCCATTTGCCTTTGTAGGACTTCTGCTTTGAAGAAAGAGAATCACTGATTCTGTTTGTGCGTTTTTCCCCAGTCTTTTTGCATATTATACATTATTACAATACCCCACAATTTCATTCATTGCTACTTCGTGAGCGACATCATTAATTATTTATGTTGCTGCTTTGTCCGGTATCTTTTCAGGTAGAAGCTGGGTCTTGATTTTATATGTAAAAAATTCCCGAAGATTTTTCAACAAGTTGTATTGTTGAGAAGGAATATTAAGGACTAGGTATTCTCCTTTGAGGATGGCAGCGTTAAGCTGATCACTAAGCTTATGAGGACTTAAAAGTAAAGTGGAAGTAAAAAGGATGTTCAGGCGGTGAACTCAATAAACCAAGTCTTTAAGATGACATAAGTATAGGTGGCTTAGGAGCGCTCTAACAGCAACAACACTTAATTCATCATCTGGTTTGTGGTCATGCAACGAGTGCGACAGACTAGGAAATGTTCAATAACCACGCCAGATTTACGCAGAAGTACAGCAGTCCGCAAATACACAGCTTGATAGCTAGACAAGTAGGCATCAGCAAAACCATCTTTTCTATCAGGGATCCAATAACAATCCATACCAATTCACCCTACAGGCTTATTGCGGTGTCTTTATTAAACCGGATGCGAAGCCATGGCTATATTAATTCACTGCATCTGAAAGCATATGACGAAGGCCACCGTGTGTCGTCACAACAACTAGGTTGACAAGAATCTTGGCAACTTTTTATAAGATGGATTTAAGCGGAGATTAATGAAGCTTATTTAATAAAATGGTGTATATTAGCTCTTTCGAACTAAGTTCGGGTAGTGCTGCATGCACTCCCTCTTAGTTCTGGCGTCCAACTGTATCTAGCCTTCGTAATTCAACAAAATGATCCCGAGCTCCCGTGTATTATCTAGTTTTATCTAATAAAATCAACTCACCAAACATTTATCGGAACAGAGGTTGATTTTCAGCTACAGAAGTATCCTAATAATAGCTAGTAACAATCATCTTTGTATGACATTGCCAATTGCGGAAATCGTTTGGATTCGTTCGAAAATAACACACCTTCTATGGCGGGGCGAACGTGATGATAATAATTGTATTCAATGAGAATACCTAAATCCCGATATTTGTTCTAAAATTCTATCCGGGATTGGTGATGTGTTGTTGATTGGGCAGGCTTATATAAACACTCACTGATTGACTCATTGACTCATACACTAACAAACTGACTCACGCACTTACTCACTGACGCACTCACTAACGCACTAACTGACTCCTGCACTTACTCACTGACGCACTCACTAACACACTAACTGAAAATGTTGCACACTTCCTAACAAATTGAGTAAATACTTCAGTCATCCACGCCAGGTAATATGCCGGGAAAGATTTTTCCAATATGGCAATGTCTATCTGATGCATGCACTCGTGTTATTACTCGGAGCAATGCCAAAATGATCTGCCTTTTATAGAAGAACCACTGCGACCAACATCACATAACAATGGCGACCCTTAATCACCATCTGATCATCTTTACGACCTTATTCGATGATATACAATCGATTATCTCAGTTGATATGTGGACTATGAAGCACATACAGGGTCAGAAAAAATCTCATTTAGACACTCATTGTGTCTGACAAGAAACCAGCCAACGACTAAATGCTTATTTCTCTGCTTCAATGGTAATCCGACAAAGATTTAAAAGGTGTTTGCTAATGCAATGCATATACCACGAAAGATCAATCGACCCGCGAGGCCGTTATCTGTGAAAACAAAACAACAGCCGGGCGAATATTTGTTATTAAACAGTGACGGAAGTGACATAAGAAGAGCGCTTGTTTTCACCGCACGCTCATGTCGATCACAAAGCAATGGCGCGCAGCAATGCGACCTGAACGCGCTTATCAGCTAATATGGTACTAGTCGTTATAACAAACTGCAATAGCGCAATAATATTAGTGTATGTCCGACGCATATGTGGCACCTAGGGGAATTATGGCCGAACTATCAACATTAATCTATGCATAATTACATGTAGTATAAGCGATGAACCTGTGGAACCCCCGCCCTCCCCCGCCCTCCCCCGCCTCATCCATTATCTTGTTCGTATTTGATTATGGCATTGATCGCTTCAAATGATGCCAGCTTATTTAAAAGTATCGTTAATTCCCGGTATATTGTAACACACGTGATCTCTGTATCGATCATGGCGATAGACATACCCTGGTGACGTCATAACCTAGTGACGTCATACCCTGGTGACGGCATACCCTGGTATACGGCTGTCATGTCTTATCACCGTGCGTCGCTAAATCAAGTCTAAATAGTTGACAGGAGTTTCTTATGCTTGTGGACCTTAAGCAGAAAGCGCCCTTTGAAGGTTTCATCATTCTTCTCATAGGAAAACTTGACCAGTGTGAATTGCTTTGCTTAGAGCAATATGCATATCTACTGAGAGGAAGCTCTGAGAGAGAAGAGAGTATATAGAGATATATAGAGATATAGATATATATAGATAGGATATAGATCAGTGATATAAATTGCTCAGAGGGTTATATATAGATATATATGATAATATCTGACTATGGATATTATGATAGATATATAGATATATAGAGAGATATATATATATATATATATATATATATATATATATATATATATATATATATAGAGATATATATATATATATCTATGATATATATCTTATATATATAGAGAGAGAGATATAATATATATTTATATCTCTATTCTATATCTATCTTTATATCTCTATAGTCTCTATATCTAGATCTATATATATATCTAGAGAGAATATACTAGGGTCTATAGAAAGAGATACAGATAGATATCTCATATATATACTATATATATCTTTAGATAGATTCTCTCTATCTCTAGAGAGAGAGATCTATTATATAGATCTCTATATCTATGTCATAGAGTATAAATATCCCTCTATATATATCTAGAGGCATATATATATATATATATATCCCTATACATATATACCTATATATATATCTCTATATATCTATAGATATATATATATATCTCTATCTCTATATATCTATATATATATATATATATATATATATATATATATATATATATATATATCTATATATATTTATTTATACATATATATTGACGCCGTCATTCAATGAAGCAAATTCTCATTTTGTATTATGTGAACACCTGTAATGAATTTTCTTCCTATTCAAAATGCAAGGTGTCATCGCATCAGGTAGCACGGCTCTGTATTGCATCAATAAGCAGATCACAGTGCATTTTATCAGAACACAAAATGTAATAAAACCACTTTGTATCACAAAGCTTGGTGCCTGCTCTTCAGACATTGGACCCACCACAGTTGTATCAATTATCATTGCTGTGCCATTTCATCAGCTTACACTATGATTGATGATAATAAATAATATCTTTTATGGTAAATTGCCGAATATAAAGGGTAATTTTTGCGTGTGTTGTCGACACTACCAGAATCAAATAATATCATACACTTTTTTGGCCAAATAAACAATTTCAAATCTCAGCTTCAAACAATGTCAAATGTGCGTATTTTTCGTATGTACCAGACTCCAAAGCGATACTGTTTAATAACATTTTTAGCACACCAAAAACATATCATTACGATAGACGACATGACGCAAGGAAAAATTAGCACACCTGTCTTTTCAACTCCAACGCGTTTTATGCATCCAAACTTCACAATAAAAGCACACAGTCCCTTATCCAATCAAGACGTCAGTCCCGAATAGATTAGATTCCGTGAATAACATTATCCGCAGGAAGAAAATCAGCTTTCGTCTTCAGCTATCCAAATCTTCCAGAGATTTGCGACGTGAAAACATCATGAGTGCACACGAAGGCCATCAAACACAATATACATGTTCAGTTGCTATGAAATACACATACAATTCAGTGGCCCGTTTGGTTATGTCACAATTATGGTTACACATGACAAAAAAACGCCTAGCCCAGATTATTCAATTCGATATCGACCAATAACAGGTCATTGCGCTATGAGATCAATCAATAACACTTAAATACGCAACAAGGTCAGCCAACAGCAAAATAAATTTATAAAAAGTTCCTTTGACCTGTAACGTGGATACCAAGCCCTACTATCTCACATCAGACATTCCGTAAATGAACAAAGTGGTTCAGTACTGTGCCGTAAATGAACACCGTGGTTCAGCGATAAATTGCCTTTTAAAATCATTATTGTTTCATGGCATTATACAAGTATAGTGAAAGCCCACAGTCTTCCCCTTTAACCTGTCCTAGTGTATGCTTCATTTGATGACAAAGCGAGAAGTGGTCCAGATTAGTGAAGCCATTCAAGTTACTCATGCATGGCATTATCGTGGTATTGTTCACTCCCTATTTGAACTCGCTGCTGTAATCATGCTATTGATATCCATATCATCGTCGGGGTTCCTTCTGCAACAGACAAGTGACACAACACAGACGCACCATATCGTTATCGGGGTTCATCCTGTCACAGACAAGTGGCACCACACTGCCGCACCATATCAGTTTCAAATGAATGCCATTTTGATTTACTATATGTTGCGTATGCGCTCTTTAATTATCCCTAGAGTCGCGTCTTATAAAAAGAACTTGATAAGCGTAATGTCTTTGTACAGAGCTTTATCCAATACCCATTGAAAGTTCGAATTTCTGGATATGCATGCATACAACTGCATATAAATAGAAATGCTGAGCAATAAACGGACGGGATTTAGTGGCTACGACTGAACTCACCTTTTCGTCGAACACTGTATTTGAAACTATTTAGTACATACATCGATAAACTAAATTCATTTACATACCAGTAGCGAGGTGGGACACACTCCGTGGTCTTTACCAGTGTTTGTTCTCTCGTAACTAAGTGTTGAAATTGCCACATAAGTATTGAGTTATTTTACATCTTTACTTCTTTCCTTCTAAATAAATATCGAAAAGAAATTACAGGGAAAGATTTCGAGCGACGACCTTATTACCGATAGCAAACGCAAACAAATAGTTGGATATGATGTAAGCGGACGGTGGCTATTGATCCAAATGGTCTGCAGCAAGAGTTTTAGCCACTGTTTACCAGATATAATTTTCAACAAGTTTTACTCAATAAACACATTATATGAATGATTCAAATGTCTGCCACAGAGCCAAATGGCAATTTGCGGCCGGCGCCATGGGAAAAAACAAACTTCAGCTTTACGAAACCGACAATGCACGAAGGTAAACCCTCAATAAGTTAATATGTTGCAGTGGTACAAGGCTTCGTACCACTGAATCAGCTTCCACGGCATGGTGCCACAGCATCAGCGTACGCTGTATTACGTAACTACTTCACTTCACGATGTCAGCGACCTCTTCAACACCTTACAGTGACTGATCAGCTTACAAAGCGTGTCTACTCAGTATACTCTTGGTCAGGCAGACTATAGCGTGATTTCTCATTGTCTGGGCTTCAATTTCTTCACCAGATTCAAGGGGCACACTGAGCCTAAATTCAACAGACCGTGTTGTAAATCAATGTGACGTCATCAGAATGAGGCAAGCATGACGTACTGCGTGATCGTTCGTTCGTTCCCCTGAATTATAAATCGTTGGGGGATCTTGAATGTGAAGAAGGATACGATCTTTGTTTCTTCTTCATTTTTATTTCTTTCAGTGAGTTTGGCGGCTCTCATCTCCTTTTTAACTGTGTGATCAAGGGCCATTAAATACACAACTTAATAGACAAACAGGAAAACATTTGTAACGCCAGTTGCTGGAAGAGGGAAACGATATCAGTCCAGGCCAGTTAACCCTCAGGCTTAATGTTCCATCTTTCTTCACTCAAATGCGAGGCCATTGTTTTTAACGCTCTTCTAATCTCGAGGTCACATGACGCAGCCCCGCGAACGGCGTCGCAACAACTTGGTTGACAACATTCTGAGCAACTTGTATTTTTTCTGGCCATCTACGCCACGTGTTTATGATGTGTTGTTGATGTTCATCACAAGTAACAGCTGTTTATGCCCGGTCGAATGGCAGCAGAGATGAATGCGTCTAATGGTTTCGTTAGAAAATTCCAACTAACATGTAATATGTATCGCGTTTGTAAGAATCTGAACGCAATGTAACGGTACATGGTAGATCAATAATTATATGACACGTGGTTAACACTTTGGGCATTCACAAATCGGTATTAAAGCGATAGTGCCAGAATATTTAGTGTCTTTTTCAGCCTTTAAAATTTTGTGTGGTGATACATAAATACACGAGTGACCGATGATTTAGTGTGCATTGCACCACCAAACGTATACAATCAGACCACTGTGTTTTAAAAAAAACCCAATCAATCATATCTGGGCAGCAAGGAATAACATCCCTGGAGTTCAAAGTGGCCGTTGCTTACATCTACAAGCCATAGCGTAAAGTGGATAAGATGTTACCGGGCTCCAAGGCATCATTGGAGACCATTATAAAACTCATATTTGCTCACGCCAATGCGTTGTCACATTTGAAGACGACTTTCTCTCCATTTAGTCATAATATAACTAGCATGCTGCTCAGCTACCCGGACCAAGTACTACATCGTCCACAAATGAAGTTAACACGTAAAATATATTCTTTGGAGCATCATCTAATCTCAATGAAATATATACTAAATTCAGCATTATTAACAAACATAAGCTCCCAAATCTGTAATAATGATGCATGTCATTCTGGCACAAGGACGCACGCTGTGCGTCCCTCCATCATTATCCAAAGAAATAGAGTCACCCTGCTCATTGTCGGTACAACGTGGATCAAGAGCGCCACCAAGGTGCACAGACCAATAGTGAAAGAAATAGCTGTCCTGATACCTCAACATGCTTGCGCGTGTCCTATGGCCTATTCATAGCTGTGTATTTCATCATTTGATCGATGTTACGTGGTTCGATGCATATATCTATTCTTTGATATCACCTACTTTGGCCCATAGCAGTTTATGGTAACACAAATAGGGGATTTTGAATCTATTTTGTCATAATAATGTATTCTTCATTATGTATATTGAAACCATTGCAAATTTGTAATCATACCAATTGTTTTAACGCAAATTTTGTTGGTCTGGATGTGTCAGTCGGTGCAGTATTAAGGTTAAGACATAAAAAGTGGATAATCTCGTATGCCTTTCATCCAGGTAGACACTGTGTATATCGTTTTCTGTGTTAATGATTAGTATGCAGCCTTGTCATCTCTAGATCATAAAGACAAAATACCAACCTCTACACCTTGATGTTGCAGTTCGTAATCTTTGCCTGAATGCCATAAGCTGCGCATGTTAATTGAATGTTTGCATTGACGGATTTTGCATGCTTTTAATAGAATATGAGTGCCGAATACATGATGTGTATTCCCCTGCCATGGCAAACAATGTCAGTTAGTAGCTTTATAAGAATCTATCCACTTAGCCAATGCGAGGGAACTAACACCAACAAACATCACACATCCTTCCATAATGCATTAGCACACGCTGATAAAATTACTGCATTCCGTAGTCTGCAACGGATCTTGCTAATCTTAATTAGTTGTTTAAAAATTATTTGCGCTAAAGGATTTGCAGGCTTTTTATCGAATATGAGAGTGATGAATCTATGGTTACGAAATATGATGCTTGAATACCGGCAAATATCAACAATGACGGCACTGGTAGTCATTGAATTTAGGTGGCACATTGTCTACGGTATTCGTACACTGTGCGTCCTCGGGAGACACATTCAGCCATAACGACACTGTATAATTTTTCGGTAAGCAGAAAAGCACGCAGCATCAATTTCTTTTATTTGAGAGGGACAAATCCATCGCCGCTAAGCATAACAAGGTATTACTGAGCAAGATACATGATCTAATATAACTCCCTCAGTTCAAAAAGCTTATCTAGCCAGCTATCATGACGTCACACTTTCAAGATAAGACGAATTGATAAATCAATGACCTTCCACGTGGGTTAACAAAGATGCTGTCACAGACAAGTGGCACCACACTGCCGCACCATATCAGTTTCAAATGAATGCCATTTTGATTTACTATATGTTGCGTATGCGCTCTTTAATTATCCCTAGAGTCGCGTCTTATAAAAAGAACTTGATAAGCGTAATGTCTTTGTACAGAGCTTTATCCAATACCCATTGAAAGTTCGAATTTCTGGATATGCATGCATACAACTGCATATAAATAGAAATGCTGAGCAATAAACGGACGGGATTTAGTGGCTACGACTGAACTCACCTTTTCGTCGAACACTGTATTTGAAACTATTTAGTACATACATCGATAAACTAAATTCATTTACATACCAGTAGCGAGGTGGGACACACTCCGTGGTCTTTACCAGTGTTGTTCTCTCGTAACTAAGTGTTGAAATTGCCACATAAGTATTGAGTTATTTTACATCTTTACTTCTTTCCTTCTAAATAAATATCGAAAAGAAATTACAGGGAAAGATTTCGAGCGACGACCTTATTACCGATAGCAAACGCAAACAAATAGTTGGATATGATGTAAGCGGACGGTGGCTATTGATCCAAATGGTCTGCAGCAAGAGTTTTAGCCACTGTTTACCAGATATAATTTTCAACAAGTTTTACTCAATAAACACATTATATGAATGATTCAAATGTCTGCCACAGAGCCAAATGGCAATTTGCGGCCGGCGCCATGGGAAAAAACAAACTTCAGCTTTACGAAACCGACAATGCACGAAGGTAAACCCTCAATAAGTTAATATGTTGCAGTGGTACAAGGCTTCGTACCACTGAATCAGCTTCCACGGCATGGTGCCACAGCATCAGCGTACGCTGTATTACGTAACTACTTCACTTCACGATGTCAGCGACCTCTTCAACACCTTACAGTGACTGATCAGCTTACAAAGCGTGTCTACTCGGTATACTCTTGGTCAGGCAGACTATAGCGTGATTTCTCATTGTCTGGGCTTCAATTTCTTCACCAGATTCAAGGGGCACACTGAGCCTAAATTCAACAGACCGTGTTGTAAATCAATGTGACGTCATCAGAATGAGGCAAGCATGACGTACTGCGTGATCGTTCGTTCGTTCCCCTGAATTATAAATCGTTGGGGGATCTTGAATGTGAAGAAGGATACGATCTTTGTTTCTTCTTCATTTTTATTTCTTTCAGTGAGTTTGGCGGCTCTCATCTCCTTTTTAACTGTGTGATCAGGGGCCATTAAATACACAACTTAATAGACAAACAGGAAAACATTTGTAACGCCAGTTGCTGGAAGAGGGAAACGATATCAGTCCAGGCCAGTTAACCCTCAGGCTTAATGTTCCATCTTTCTTCACTCAAATGCGAGGCCATTGTTTTTAACGCTCTTCTAATCTCGAGGTCACATGACGCAGCCCCGCGAACGGCGTCGCAACAACTTGGTTGACAACATTCTGAGCAACTTGTATTTTTTCTGGCCATCTACGCCACGTGTTTATGATGTGTTGTTGATGTTCATCACAAGTAACAGCTGTTTATGCCCGGTCGAATGGCAGCAGAGATGAATGCGTCTAATGGTTTCGTTAGAAAATTCCAACTAACATGTAATATGTATCGCGTTTGTAAGAATCTGAACGCAATGTAACGGTACATGGTAGATCAATAATTATATGACACGTGGTTAACACTTTGGGCATTCACAAATCGGTATTAAAGCGATAGTGCCAGAATATTTAGTGTCTTTTTCAGCCTTTAAAATTTTGTGTGGTGATACATAAATACACGAGTGACCGATGATTTAGTGTGCATTGCACCACCAAACGTATACAATCAGACCACTGTGTTTTAAAAAAAACCCAATCAATCATATCTGGGCAGCAAGGAATAACATCCCTGGAGTTCAAAGTGGCCGTTGCTTACATCTACAAGCCATAGCGTAAAGTGGATAAGATGTTACCGGGCTCCAAGGCATCATTGGAGACCATTATAAAACTCATATTTGCTCACGCCAATGCGTTGAGTCACATTTGAAGACGACTTTCTCTCCATTTAGTCATAATATAACTAGCATGCTGCTCAGCTACCCGGACCAAGTACTACATCGTCCACAAATGAAGTTAACACGTAAAATATATTCTTTGGAGCATCATCTAATCTCAATGAAATATATACTAAATTCAGCATTATTAACAAACATAAGCTCCCAAATCTGTAATAATGATGCATGTCATTCTGGCACAAGGACGCACGCTGTGCGTCCCTCCATCATTATCCAAAGAAATAGAGTCACCCTGCTCATTGTCGGTACAACGTGGATCAAGAGCGCCACCAAGGTGCACAGACCAATAGTGAAAGAAATAGCTGTCCTGATACCTCAACATGCTTGGCGTGTCCTATGGCCTATTCATAGCTGTGTATTTCATCATAGTTATCATTTGATCGATGTTACGTGGTTCGATGCATATATCTATTCTTTGATATCACCTACTTTGGCCCATAGCAGTTTATGGTAACACAAATAGGGGATTTTGAATCTATTTTGTCATAATAATGTATTCTTCATTATGTATATTGAAACCTTTGCAAATTTGTAATCATACCAATTGTTTTAACGCAAATTTTGTTGGTCTGGATGTGTCAGTCGGTGCAGTATTAAGGTTAAGACATAAAAAGTGGATAATCTCGTATGCCTTTCATCCAGGTAGACACTGTGTATATCGTTTTTCTGTGTTAATGATTAGTATGCAGCCTTGTCATCTCTAGATCATAAAGACAAAATACCAACCTCCACACCTTGATGTTGCAGTTCGTAATCTTTGCCTGAATGCCATAAGCTGCGCATGTTAATTGAATGTTTGCATTGACGGATTTTACATGCTTTTAATAGAATATGAGTGCCGAATACATGATGTGTATTCCCCTGCCATGGCAAACAATGTCAGTTAGTAGCTTTATAAGAATCTATCCACTTAGCCAATGCGAGGGAACTAACACCAACAAACATCACACATCCTTCCATAATGCATTAGCACACGCTGATAAAATTACTGCATTCCGTAGTCTGCAACGGATCTTGCTAATCTTAATTAGTTGTTTAAAAATTATTTGCGCTAAAGGATTTGCAGGCTTTTTATCGAATATGAGAGTGATGAGACAGGATCAATGGTTACGAAATATGATGCTTGAATACCGGCAAATATCAACAATGACGGCACTGGTAGTCATTGAATTTAGGTGGCACATTGTCTACGGTATTCGTACACTGTGCGTCCTCGGGAGACACATTCAGCCATAACGACACTGTATAATTTTTCGGTAAGCAGAAAAGCACGCAGCATCAATTTCTTTGGTATAGATTATTTGAGAGGGACAAATCCATCGCCGCTAAGCATAACAAGGTATTACTGAGCAAGATACATGATCTAATATAACTCCCTCAGTTCAAAAAGCTTATCTAGCCAGCTATCATGACGTCACACTTTCAAGATAAGACGAATTGATAAATCAATGACCTTCCACGTGGGTTAACAAAGATGGCATATTAAGCCTGTAGGGTTAACGGGTTTGGCATCAGTGTTACGATTGCATTCGTGCTCATTTATCAAGCTCGGTGTTTGCAGACCATATCTGAGATGAAGCGGTAGGACCATAAAATATGAGCTGATGCAGTGGCCGATGCAGTGTGACCATCCAATATGAGCTGATGCAGTGGTACTTTTCAATATGAGCTGATGCAGTGGTGCTTTCCAATATGAGTTGAAGCAGTGCGACCATCCAAAATGAGCTGATGCATTGGCCGATGCAGTGGGACCATCTGATGTGAGATTATGCAGTGGGACCATCCAATATGAGCTGATACAGTGGGGCAATCTAATATGCATTTATTCTGTCAGGCTCTGCAGTATAAGTTGATACAGTTGCGTCATTGTGTGTAAACATGCTTCAGTGACAATTGCCATGGCACCATGTTTTGTGAAATGATGCAGTGTCAAGAAGTTCTGTGCTCAGATGCGGTAGCACCATAGAGTGTGGACAATACGGCTGCAATGACAGCCCGTACTGTGTGACTGCAGGGAGTTATAATTTAGGACTTCACATGATACGCTTTTATCCCTAGAAACGCTGAACGACGATGTTAATATCTGCTGTCTGAATAAACCAAATTGCTGACACAACTACTACAACACTTTTCCAGTACATTATCTTCCACAATATTGGTATTTGCTCCTTCAGGACACAAGGAGCCTGTTTCAGTTTGGTTCCACAAGAGCCAGATTGGTTAGACGCAGTCTGTTGATGCTTAACTTTCGTGTCTACCAACCCAATGGACGTAAACATTTGCCATTGTCAAAGTGAACCAGTATATTGCTTTGAAGCCAAACCAACAAATTTAACCTGACAGCACATCGTACGAACCAACTCCATTACAGGTTGAAATATATATAGAAGCACACAACATTATGGTGTCAAACGAAAATACATTTAAAGCACAATATCTATCCACTGATAACTATTACGAGCAACGTAGGCTCATAATAAAATGTTGCAATTATCGTTATCTACGGATGCACAGTGACATATCAGCAGGAACTGCCCACCAATATGTGACCACCCTGTTTACACTAAGAAATCCTTTAATATGAGACCACCAATCAGAGGGTTTGAATATAATACTCTTGTGCAGAGCAATGTTAAGGGTTTTCTCATAGTAAGTCGCAACAGAAGATTTAGGAGAAACACACAACTTAATATAAGGTCCTCCAACATAAGGAGGAAATAGTACGTATGATTTGATCCTGATGTGATGCTCCTGAGAAGTGTCGCGTTACAACAGCGCACCTACTTATGACCATTGCAATACTCGGTATTTGAGGAATTGCGTCACTCTGCATCGTTCATTTTGTACCCAATTATCGCCGCTCTCCCTGAAAACCACCAAGTGAGTCGACAGACTTTCTTTCATCACTATGAGTGCATCGCAAAGGCATATACAATTAAAGTCTGTAGGCTCTCTATAGACAGCAAAGACGATAAACAATCATTGGAAATTTAGAACGCGGTTGACTTAAGTCTGACGTATGTCAGACGAAAACTAGCAAGCGTGTAAAATATGCCTGTCACAAAGTTATCTGCTGACAAAAGGAACGCGCGTGGTACTCTCTACATTATAGCGTCCACACTACTTAATCGGTGTTACTCGTGTGCGGAGATACTCGTTGTCATGGAGATGTTCTGAAAGGTGGACAATATCGACCTAAAAAGGCCACTTCTTGTTTATGACGTAAATCCAACAGCGATAAATAGGTGAGTGAGTAGGTGAGTGAGGAAGTGAACGAGTGAATAAGCGAATGAGTGATTGGATGAGTGAGTAAATGAGTAAGTGAGTGAGTCAGTGAATGTCTATGTTAGCCTACCCCTCTCCAGTCAGCTGTTACTCGACAATCCGTGGAAGAACTCCATCATTTAAGACCAAATACTGTGATTATGAAACAAAAGCGTCGCCATTCGCAATTATTTTCAATACGTTCTCCGCGTAGCACGGATAACGCTGTCGAGACTATGGCGTAAAAAATCGTAAGATAGTAAAATCGACTTAAACCTTACTACAGGGTATGCATTATTATAGTCGGAGAGTGCAAATCATGTTTACTGCTTCAAACGCTTCATAGACTTCTACTAATCTGAAGCAGATTGATTGCTGTCAGTAAGCGCGTCAAATGCTTTGCTGTGACGTCACTTTGGGGTGTCTGGCTCGTCTTTTTGCAATACGGCGAATTGATGGATTTGCATACGTATCACCATAAACGGTAGGTTAAGCCTGTAAAATACCGAGCGACAAACTGTGATTAATGATTCTATAGTCTGCCAGCATAGTTAAGACACCGTTGTGCCGCTTCAAACGGTTTGACTGTTCGAGGGGACAAATATTACTCTTCTGCAAGACTCGGTCACACGTCGGGTTAAAGGCCAATCAGTACTGAGTAACTATGACTCGGGTACCCATAGTCCACTCGGGTACCCACAGTCCACTCGGGTACCCACAGTCCATACGCATTTGCGCTCTATTGAGAATAGTTAGCAGCTTCCTATTGTCGTGTGACACGAGGTGAACAATATGAGTGACCATCGTCGCGGTTCTGTCATTCATACAATCTTCTGTCTCACCATAAATGAACGCACACGATTCTTTGATGTTGCGTATTTGTCTATTATATTTTTGCTGTTAAATGAATGCTTATCGGCTGTTGCTGCCAAACAGACCATTTATGAACAACGTATGTTGTGGTAGAATATTAATACTGATTGATTGATTGTCAGAACTGGTTATGTCAGCTATGGCATCACATAGTGTGGATTAATGCAGTGACACCATGCCATGTTTAGCTGATGCAGGGACACCATGCTTTGTGGTCCGATCGAGAGCATCATGCTTTGTGGTGTGATGATGCGTCTTGTAGTAAGAACCAATGCAGCAATGCCATTATTTGTGAACTGCATGGAGATACCCGATAATGCATATTTCTATTATCAGCGACAACGTCATTGCCTGTTTCAATACTAACATTCATGTCAATGTGCGCCGTATAGCGTCAACAATTATCAAAAAGCCTTTCAGTGCATTGCTTCTATGGCTTACGTTCGTTCAGGGCCCATGCATTCTCCTTCAGGGTGACTCCATGGGAACGCACTAAGGTTTATGAAAGGACCACAGCGAGATTTGATTAGACGGTGCCTGTAATATGAGCAGGGGTCAGGGGGAGATGCAAAACCGTATATTTGTCTTGCCGGGGTTCGTGACTTCCACTCTTGGACACAATACATGGCATCTATGGCTAAAAGATTTTCCTGGTGTCCATTCTACGAACAATGCATAACCAGTATTTGCTGTTTCAATTATTTCAGAGTCGTTCTTCAAGTGCACAGGGCAGACCGGAAGGATGTGCAGTATTTAATCAAGTATGCAAAGTAGCGAGTTACTTACATGGTCTTTGCTAATGAGCAGATATTAGATCATGATACCCGTTTTTGCGACTTAACACTCTATTTGATGTCCACAAGGTAACCATGTCGAGCACTACGGAGGCCGTGATCATGGTGAAGCCAACAGCTAACAAAACATACACAAAATTCCAGGTGCAAGGTCAGGTCGACCCTTTTAGGCTGCATAGGGAGACCTTCTACAGAGTACTGGCTTTATACATGCACGAAAAATAAACATTTTGCCGGACACTGAAGGCAACAAAAATATAAACAAAGACCACACAACTAGACCCTACAGCAAGGCTTGGTGTCTGTCCCAAAATCTTGCATAAAAAACATGGACATTTGTTATACTGATAGTATGTCTATGCCTATTGCATCACGAACAATGAGTAAACAATGACATCACATAGCAATGGGGTCATGGCTGTCCAAGACTGCTATGCAATTTCCACTGAAGCAACCTGGTTGGTGGGTGAATGATTGAAGTGAATAAATGAGTAAGTGATCAAGCTAGTTAGTTGGTGGGTGAGTGATAAGAGTGAATAAGAGAGTAAGTGATCAAGCTAGTGAGTTGGTGTGCGAGTGATTAGAGTAAATAAGTACGTTATCAAGCTACTGCGCTGGTGGGCGATTGATTAGAGCGAATAAGTTAGTTATCAAGTTATTGAGTTGTGGGCGAGTGTTTAGAGTGAATAAGTGAGTAAGTGATCAAGCTAATGAGTTGGTGGGTGAGCGATTACAGTGTTTAAGCGAGTAAGTGATCTAGCTAGTGAGAGTTCGTAGGTAAGTGAGTAAGTGATCAAGCTAGTGAGTTGGTTGGTAAGTGATTAAGTGACTTATTGATTATGGAGTTGGTGGTTTAGTAATTGAAGTGATTAACTGAGTAAAAGATCTAGCTAGAGCGTTGGTGGGTGAGTGATTGCAGTGATTAAGTGAGTAACTGAAGGAGTGGGAGGTAGTGCGTCACTGAATCAGTCTACCGAATAGTTGATGAATCATCGTGTCAGTAGTGTATCGACAGAGGCAGTGATTGGTGACATTAGCCTGGCCAAAAGAAAACCAAAAACTCGCCAATCTATGGTTAAACTCGTGATGTAAGATCACGTCTTGGGATTTAGGTACAATGACCAAATTGCGTACCAAATGTCCTCTGAGCTGTGTATTACCAAACCGCTGATCACTCTGCACTCCAGGCATGAGTCATTGTGATGATGTCACAATGAGCCGCTGCTCTTGATGCCTGTCGTCGCCGTATGATTCAGTGTGGAAATTAAACAAGAGAAAGTAATTAATCATTTAATACGCGGTTGCGCCATACTTCAGTTTAAAAAGTTGCACCTAACTCTGTGGGCAGATGCATTTGATTCAGGCAAACTGAGCTGATGTGGGCAAGGCTACCAATATGAGTCGATTCATTGGCACGGAGCGGGGGGACTTGATGCTGTAGCACCATGCTTTGTGAGATGCAGGAAGTAAGATTCAAGGATTCATCACGACCTGTAGCAACTAGCGTGGCTAAATGAAGATGTCACTAACCGTCTCAACCACTTTATATCAGTATGAAAATTTGGTGCCGAAAACAATACATTTTACGGCTTATATCCATTCCTGCCTTTCGTGTTGTACGCCCGCGTGGTTTTACGCTTTTTCAATTGCCAAGGGTCGGAATTTGACTATTAAAGTAGTATGAGGTCGATTGAGGAATTGACAATCAAATTTTCTAGCGTGTAGCTAGCGAAATGCAAGAACTCGAGAGACAAGTGTGGGATATATCTGAGCTTCAAAATACGACAAATGGATTCAATTGTATTTCAAAATAAACTTGACCATAGCTCTAAAGTGTCAGGTGGCACACATTGGCATCGGCCCTCCTTTTCAATCTAAATAAATCGTTAGATTTATCACATTGACATGTATCAGACACTAAAAGTGAACCGTTCTTACTTTAGAAAATTCAACAATCTTCAGGAAGAAATTTGTGCTTTTTATATACGCTGTTTCCATTTCGCATATGGATGTTTTGTATGGAATAACTATTTTAACATATCATGAAAGCTCAGGTTAGAAACAGAATTGACTGTGTCACAAGCGCGATCGCGTATGGAGGCGCTCTGATTGTCCTATGTGCGGGTCATCTTTATGTACATCTTTCGTTGACAGTTGGATTTTGTGAAGACGGCCTCTTTGGAGAGCAAAGCGCGGCACTGCCTTATGTGATGCCACAACTGGGCGACCTTGACCTCGGTAGTTTCTCAGCACGAAGCGACATCTGAATTTGTTGACACTATTGTAATTCGCCTGAAAATGCACACCATACTTTCATCATATCATATCTTTTGCCTGATCTGTTGTAGGCGCCCTTTACCTTTACATCCATATTGAATGCAACGTGACACACTGCCGCATGTCACGGGCTGGGTATGGCAGCACTTCTCCGTGGTCGTATGGATAAGCTTACCTGGCCTAATGTGATTGAAATTCAGGTTTCATATGATAACGTGGTTCACGGGAACACCTTCACTATCAGACTGCAGAAGCTGTGGCTGTATCTCAATGACCACTAAGAACACTGCTTATGTAACAACTGTGTTACTGTCTGTAGATATTTTGGCTGGTTTATAAAATGGCCGTGGTCTGATTGAAGTCGTTTCTGGGTAATGTGGATCATTTATAGATATTGGCGCATCGACAACAGCATGTGAAATTCGTATATATGCCCATGCGATCCTTACAGGGGAAATTTAAGCATGCGCAATGTAACCATATTCTGTAACTATCGTTCAAATACCGATTATTTTGCAGCTTGTAATCGGTAGAGTAAACCTAAATTCAAATTTTTTCTTCCAATGAAATTATATTCTTATAAGTCATTATGAGTGCATCCCTTGGTTTTCTTTATTAAATCGTCACATTCATCACAGAGCTATTTCAATTTTAGCAGCCTAAAAACGGGGTCTTTATTTGGATCGCCACGAACAAAATGATGCTCCTATAAATACGAGCTGCGTTTTATTGGCTCCGAATTGGCCCACACTATATGCCACTATTCACTACCATAAGATAATCATTAGAAATTGAAATGCATCTTCCTGATAATGCAGTTTCCATGATAATCTATGCTGCCCATTTTTGTTCAATTTCATCTCAGTGAATTACCCTCTACATAATTTCAACCAATCAAACACCATTTTAGCATACAAAATCCCCCCTTCATTGTACAATACTCAATTACCTTTGCATTTCGGCAAACACAGTCCGTACCCAATCCCATAACTTATCAATTTCAAACGCGCAAAATTTATACTTCCCGCTTCCGGTAGAAGTCATTTCTGTCGTTTTCTAACATGCTTACCGGAGACGATTTGACAAGAGGCAGCTGGTGGGAATAATTGAGCTGTTCCCTCCTAATACTTGGCGTAAGAGTAAATTATTGATACTAACTTTGTCGCACACATTCTGTGTCACTTTCAGTTAGCACAGATTTTCCCGTTATTTATATTAGTACATTTACTTACTACGGATCACTACTTCAACAGGGCCTAAGAAACTCCATTTCTCTACACCAGAGACCCGATTGGATTAGTATTTGATTCTATTAAATAACGTTAAATACGCAATGCGCATGGATGCTTCTTGGAAAGATTATAACTTGTAGTTAAACAGCAGTGCTATGTTACCATAACTCTGTATCTTTTTCAGGGTACTAACTCTGTAAGGGTTGAGAGATAGTGTTGGGTGGGTCAGAGCTGGTAAGATACAGCGGAAAATGGTCGTTAAGTTTGGTCGGCCATACTGCTACTTGAGTCACTCGGTGAGTGAGACAGTGAGTGAGTGATATATAAGTCTGCCCAAACCGCTGCTACTTGCCAATACACATAGAAAGTCAGAATGTAAGTAGGAATATTGGTGCTGTAATGCTGATGCTGGTGAAGACAAATATTTTCGGCCACACAAAAAGAATCAATCCAGGTTATCACCAGAGGATGATACTCCACAATGTTAATGATGGAATGATGGAGGGGAAGTCCGTTTATGAGTAAGTTTGTACATGAGAATGATAGTCAGTGAATAAGTCAGTGAGTTTATGAATGAATCTTTTTGATTATGTATGAGTTAATGAATGAGTATAAATTGGCCTGGACGAACATCTGCAACTTTACGATCCATGGTAGAGTGTCATGATTTTAGAGCAAAAATCGGAATTTAGGAATAATGATCTACTCGATTTCATTGATTGTCTTGACGTCCACCGTGGGACAGGAGGTAGTAGGATATTGTGGTTTCACTCCTCCATTCTGTCATTTTACAGGGCATAGATCTTTCTTTGTTACAAGTTAGGAACATCACAACCGCATAATCTCCATAATATCCCCTTCTTAAATTCGCTTTATCAATCCCCACAAAACTTCTTCCTGCTTGCTAATTGCTGCTTGGAATCACGCAGGGGGCCAAGACGTATGACTCGAGATAAGATGAGTTGATAAAGCCATGACCTCTCGTGCAGGTTAACTGGGTGAACTGGTCGAACTGGCCTGGTTTGACATCGAAGCTTTGCAAATGCCTTACTCTTCATACATCTATCAGATCACGGATAACGCATACATCATGCGGGCCTCGTTCTTGTGACGTCACAATGAGCTAGTAAGCGCGAGATTTATCACATTTGTACTTATCATGCAGAGTGAATCTGATGAGAAAAGTGGACCACAGAAAGAATATGATCGCTTTATATTCAGCTGCAATCGTAACGAGACCATAAGGTAGATGCTGCGTCAAAAGGTCCGAATAGTACAGCTCCTCTTAACAACATTGCTATCAAAGACTGAACTTCTTGAGTTACACCGACACGAGTACCCTTTGAACTTCCGCCTTCGAACTTCCGCCTAGAGCGCTTTCTGTTGTCAAACAGCAGAGTGATCACCATCCCATATCTGCTTTTCATGCAGTCATTGGACTGGTATATTATTCCATAGGGTCACAACTCGATGAGCTATTTCTTCTCACTTCAGTCTTAGTGGTGTGGCTCTATCTATTCTGCTTTTGTATTAAATGCCTTGTTGTCTACACGTTTGGTTGCTAGTTCCTACAATAAGTGTGGCCTTATGGTAGCGCTACCAACTCATTGATTATTTATTTATATATAAATCAGTGCCTTGAAAACCCCCTTCACACCTTGTGCAAACATTACAAGTTGAAAGCATGGCACATGCAATCATACAATGTTCTGGTTTTATTGCTCAAATACCGATCAATAAGTAGCTTTGAAGCTCCAATAGTTAAACGATTAGGCGTATCGCTGCAATACTGGTAATGAACTGCATCAATTTATTACTAAAATTTGTCCTTCATTTTGCGCAGTAGCACGTCCTAGCTACTTTGTGATAAAATGATGCACATTGATGTTTGATAATTTCTGTTGGTTAATGAACAGGCATAGATATAGGGTATGGATATTTATTTGTTATTGTTATGGACAATACAGCCTCATAATTCCGGTATTACCCACAGCTTTAGAACCATTATCAATATCTACAGACCTCCCTCCTGTAAGATGTTGCCATGAATCCTGTCAAGCCAGTTGGTGTGACTCTGTAGAGGGACTTTATATGTGCTTAACCAATAAGACGGGTTCATAGATCCATGACCTCGCACTTGGGTTCCAAAAGATTGCACATTGAGCTTATGGGACGAACTGGCCTGATATCAGTTCCCTGATACAGCAGTTTACGTGTAAACTGACTTTGTATTCACATATCCAGCTGTGTATTTACAGACCACTCACCACGCAGTTCTCAATGCCTGCCTCGATATGACTAATCCCTCAACGAGAATCTGTTCAGGAAATTGAATCGCTTTTTATGCTGCCACAATAATTACGAGACCACAAATACGATGCTGCATCTGAGATGTGTCCAAATAGTTCAGCTCTTCTGAACTATTCACACACATGTCAACTTGAAAGCTTCGCTATTCAGGCCTAATCTTCTTCTCATTGTCAACGACACGAGAACCCGTTCTACTTCCGCCTTGGAGCATTAGGCATAAAAGGCAAACTTCAAAGATGGTCGACGTTAGTGAGTTTCATCTTCGTGGATAGTATCTTATAAGGCTAGTCATTGACCTATGCATGTGAACACCTATCATATAATGTCATCAGTTTTTGAGTCTGGATACTCAGCATCTCTGGTTGATTTCCGCAAGAAGCATGAAAACCTGTGGTGCAAACTCAACTTTTTGTTGAACATTGATTGGACAGTTTATTGACACTTCTTGACCACATCCAGGCGTTATGCTGTATTTTGCTTAATTTATACTTGGTCACAGATAAGTATTTAATTTGTCGTACACGTGCAGCCAACTTCAACATATTCGATGTCTTAGTGGCTTATCACAATGCATCCAATGATTAACGTGTGTTAATGTAGGCTAGCGGTTGTGTTATTATCAAGAGATCTTCCCAGAGAGACTCACAATAATGAAAACACGTAGTAAACTCAGAGCAAGTTACACATTCTATTAAAGTGTCTAGCATCAAGAAAGACATTAATGATTCACATATTGCACTACAATAGGACAGCCAATAAATTGCTTGTACAAACTATTGGTGAGACACATCTCCAGAATAGGTCCAATACAAATACTGCAAAATGTAAGATTTTGGTGTCATCAGCCATTCAAAGCACAATATTTATGCTATCATCATTTATAGCAGCCGAATTGTATAAATTGAAACCATTATTACTGGCATCTTACGGCGTTACATTTATTTCCTTATGATAAGCAACACATGCAAGTAAAGGTTATTTGAAACATCATGCATGGATATGTTTGAGCCGCAAGGACATTGGTTATTATTTTATGCACACAGGTGGCGCTTCCGGTCCACATGGCACCGGAAACAAGACTAGGTGAGTAGATGCCCATAATGTTGAATGACTCACCGACCCTGACAGTTCATATGGACCGAATTGGTTGGCCTGAACATTTACAAGTTTCATTGTGTAGGAATATTATTTCATCATCAGTATAATTTGGGGAGTTCCCGCTATTGAATCGTGCTGAATTACGCTCGGATTTCAATAACATCTAATTGCAAAGTTTGCTTCAAAGAATATATTTCAATTATTGTGTAGATGATGTATTATTTAGTTGAAGAGCATGTCAACTACTATATCAACATATCAAAAGAAGGCCATTTTCAACGCAACTCATCGCATTGTCGTGAACTAGATGCATTCATTCCCTTTTTGTTATTTATTAATGTAGACTAGAGTAACATCTTAAAAATAGATCCAGGCCAGAACACAGGAGGCCATGCGCATGAATTGGAGCTAAGTTGATGGCGAGTGGTCGCCATGGTAATGTGATGCTGATGAGATGCTGATTGCTTGCTGCCATGCTGATGTTGTAAATAACAAATTATTCGGGCCCAAAGAAAGAAAACGTCCAAGGTAATTACCACAGCGTATAAACATTACTCTATGCCTCATCTTCAATTTAAAAAACAAACAACCGATGGAGAATCGCCACCTATGTCTAGTCCTACGCGGCAATTGAGGTAAGTGGGTGATTGAGCGAGTGATTGAGTGAGTGAATGAGTTTGTGAGCCAGTGAGCCTAAAACTGAGTAAACAAGAAATAAAACAAAAAGTGCAACACTATGTAAGTCGGTGGAGATTGAGTCCGTGAGAGCTTTCATGAGCCTGTCTTACTAATACAACTACTACAATCAGTGGTTGAACGTCATGATTTAAGAACAAATTTCGGAGTTACAATGATCTAATCGATCACAATTATTGTCATAACGTTCCCTGCGAAACTGGATCGATTTCATTGCGACTTTTCCAATGAACACTCTCACTTCCACAATTTTATAAAGCATACAAATATATGTCTGTCATTTGTTATGAGCATAACAACCGCATAATCCCCGAAGCATCTTTCGCTTCGGTAAGCCTTATCAACATCTTCAAACTTCCGCTGGTTTTTGTCGCCAGGAATCTTGTTACCCCGTAGTCTTGATTTCTAACAGGGCGCTTGGCATGCTCGACAAAGCGCAAATCATGCTGGTGAATGTTTACTGGCCCGGGTAAATATCGAATCCCAGCAGTTGGCTTTAACGAATGCCTTCTCTTTCATCTATCAAGCTCTGTATTTGAAGACCACTGTTCACATAGGTCAGCATGAGTGCATCGTTATGCTACACTTGATGTGTGTCGCACTTTGACTAATCCACTACGAGATTCCGGAGAGGAAATTGAATCAGGGAAAGTAATAGTTCACTTCAAAACCTGTCGCAATATGTACGAGACTTCATATGCGATGCTGCGTCAAAGGATCTTTTTTTCCGCCTGACCACAAGTACCCTTTGTACTTCCGCCTTACAGCCATCATTATCTTAGATATTGGCTTCTTATTGTCATGCGACACGATATCAAAGAGCAGAGTGACCGCCATTGTACAGCGGATTTGTGTGTGGGCTTTGGTACAGTAACAAGTAGATTCTCGCAGCTTTTGTGTATAATTAAAGCCCAAAGTGTATTTTAAACATTATTTAGGAGTCTTCTTTCGGTTATGCCTGCACTCGTTTTCATGCAGACCAAGGTGTACTTGGACATAATGATATACCTGACTGACGCTCCATACTATTTGAAGTTATGCTGTTATGCTAAATGATCGACATCAATAAAGCCATAAGTTGGGATAAGGGGTAGGATTTGAAGGGCTTTCCAGAACTCTGTAAATGATAATGCATGTTGACATTAACAAAATACGTATAAAGTCAGATTAGCACATCCACTTTGTAGTATTAAAGGCCCTTGCTCTTCGGCCCACGTGCAATGTCTGGGTATTTTGCGACAAAGTGTTTACTCCTGACACTTGTGCGCCTCGTTATCGCCCCTCTCGCTTATAAAATCCATGTGGGTGGACAGACATCCTTTTGTCGTGGTCAATGTAATGCATAGGTAAGCACCTTTATATTTTGGTCGGAATTCAAAGAGCATTGAGATAAGGCAGTAAATGGAAATTTATAAAACTTGTCTTCTCGATTCTTGCGTGTGTCAGACACAAAAGAAGGCATACGATACTTTTGTCCCTAAGTATGTTCCATATTCGCAACGTAATTAACATATAAACTGCTCATATCTACTGTATGTAATTAGTGATTAATGCTACTACGATGCTGAGATGCAGAAGACTGGTCGCCATAGTTATGATATGTTCAGAGCTAGTAGCCATGCTGGTGACTCGTCGCCATGGTAATGATATACTGATGACTGTTTGTCATGTAAATGATATAAACGGCAGATAATTGCGGCTCAAGAAAGGCATCTTGAGTAATTGCCGCTGAGTAAAAACTCCATACTGTATCTTAAATGCATAAAACAGATATCACGTTTTCACCTGGGTCTAGTCTTTGCAAATGACATAGGTGGGTGTGCGAATGGGTGTGTAAGTGATAAAGCTAATGAGTAAGTGATTGAATGATTGAAGTGAATAAGTGAGAATGTGATCAAGCTATTGAGTTGGTGTGCGAGTGATTAGAATGTATAAGAGAGTAAGTGATCAAGCCAGTGAGTTGGCGTGCGAGTGACTAGAGTCAATAATTAAGTTATCAAGCTATTGAGTTGGTGGGCGAGTTATTGAAGTGAATAAATGAGTAAGTGATCAAGCTAGTAAGTTGTTGGGCAAGTGATAAGAGTGAATAAGTACGTTATCAAGCTATTGAGTTTGTGGGCGAGCGATTAGAGTAAATAAGTAAGTTATCAAGCTATTAAATTGGTGGGCGAATGATTAGAATGAATAAATGAGTAAAGGATCAAGCTAGTGAGTTGGTGTGAAAGCGATTTTGTTCAATTTCATCTCAGTGAATTACCCTCTGCATAATTTCAACCAATCAAACACCATTTACAGCAAAGTTTTAGCATACAAAATCCCCCCTTCATTGTACAATACTCAATTACCTTTGCATTTCGGCAAACACAGTCCTTACCCAATCCCATAACTTATCAATAACAAACGCGCAAAATTTATACTTCCAGCTTCCGGTAGAAGTCATTTCTGTCGTTTTCTAACATGCTTACCGGAGACGATTTGACAAGAGGCAGCTGGTGGGAATAATTTAGCTGTTCCGTCCTACTACTTGGCGTAAGAGTAAATTATTGATACTAACTTTGTCGCACACCTTCTGTGTCACTTTCAGTTAGCACAGATTTTCCCGTTATTTACATTAGTACATTTACTTACTACGGATCACTACTTCAACAGGGCCTAAGAAACTCCATTTCTCTACATCAGAGACCCGATTGGATTAGTATTTGATTCTATTAAATAACGTTAAATACGCAATGCGCATGGATGCTTCTTGGAAAGATTTCAACTTGTAGTTAAACAGCAGTGCTATGTTACCATAACTCTGTATCTTTTTCAGGGTACTAACTCTGTAAGGGTTGAGAGATAGTGTTGGGTAGGTCAGAGCTGGTAAGATACAGCGGAAAATGGTCGTTAAGTTTGGTCGGCCATACTGCTACTTGAGTCACTCGGTGAGTGAGACAGTGAGTGAGTGATATATATGTCTGCCCAAACAGCTGCTACTTGCCAATACACATAGAAAGTCAGAATGTAAGTACGAATATTGGTGCTGTAATGCTGATGCTGGTGAACACAAATATTTTCGGCCACACAAAAGGAATCAATCCAGGTTATCACCAGAGGATGATACTCCACAATGTTAATGATGGAATGATGGAGGGGAAGTCCGTTTATGAGTAAGTTTGTACATGAGAATGATAGTCAGTGAATAAGTCAGTGAGTTTATGAATGAATCTTTTTGATTATGTATGAGTTAATGAATGAGTATAAATTGGCCTGGACGAACATCTGCAACTTTACGATCCATGGTAGAGCGTCATGATTTTAGAGCATAAATCGGAATTTAGGAATAATGATCTACTCGATTTCATTGATTGTCTTGACGTCCACCGTGGGACAGGAGGTAGTAGGATGCTGTGATTTTTCCAGCACAAAAGTGAGGCTATCACTCTTCCATTCTGTCATTTCATAGGGCATAGACCTTTCTTTGTTACCATTTAGGAACATCACAACCGCACAATCTCCATAATATCCCCTTCTTAAATTCGC
Organism: Urechis unicinctus; assembly: GCA_034190875.2. Lineage (NCBI taxonomy): Eukaryota > Metazoa > Annelida > Polychaeta > Xenopneusta > Urechidae > Urechis > Urechis unicinctus. The sequence continues at coordinate 63,420,953 of CM067358.1, read as the reverse complement.
TTTATCAATCCCCACAAAACTTCTTCCTGCTTGCTAATTGCTGAATGGAATCACGCAGGGGGCCAAGACTCGAGATAAGATGAGTTGATAAAGCCATGACCTCTCGTGCAGCTTAACTGGGTGAACTGGGTGAACTGGGTGTACTGGTCTGGTTTGACATCGAAGCTTTGCAAATGCCTTCCTGTTCATACATCTATCAGATCACGGATAACGCATACATCATGCGGGCCTCGTTCTTGTGCGGTCACAATAAGCTGCTAAGCGTGAGGTATATCACAATAGTACTGATCATGCCGAGTGAATCCGATGAGAAAAGTGGACCACAGAAAGAATATAATCGCTTTATATTGAGCTGCAATCGTAACGAGACCATAAAGTAGATGCTGCGTCAAAACGACTGAATAGTACAGCTGTTCTTAACAACATTGCTATCTAAGAATGATCTTCTTGAGTTACACCAACACGATTACATTTTGAACTTCCGCTTTCGTACTTCCGCCTAGAGCCCTTTCTGTTGTCAAACCGCAGAGTGATCACCATCCCATATCTGCTTTTCATGCAGTCATTGGACTGGTACATTATTCCATGGGGTCACAACTCGACGAGTAAAGCTATTTCTTCTCACTTCAGTCTTAGTGGTGTGACTGTATCTATTCTGCTTTTGTATTAAATGACTTCTTGTCTACACGTTTGGTTGCTAGTTCCTACAATAAGTGTGGCCTAATGGTAGCGCTACCAACTCACTGATTATTTATCTATATATAAATCAGTGCCTTGAAAACTCCCTTCACACCTTGTGCAAACATTTCAAGTTGAAAATATGGCAAATGCAATTATATAATGTTCTGGTTTTATTGCTCAAATACGGATCAAAAAGTAGCTTTGAAGCTCCAATAATTAAACGATAAAGCGTATCGCTGCAATACTGGTAATGAACTGCATCAATTTTTTACTATAATTTGTCCTTCATTTTGTGCAGTAGCACGTCCTAGTTACTTTGTGATAAATTGATGTACATTGATGTATGATAATTTCTGTTGGTTAATGAACAAGCATAGATATAGGGTATGGATATTTATTTGTTATTGTTATGGACAATGCAGTCTCATAATTCCGGCATTACCCATGGCTTTAGAACCATTATCAATATCCACAGAACTCCCTCCTGTTAAATGTTGCCATGAATCCTGTCAAGCCAGTTGTTGTGACTTCTGTAGGGGGGCTTTATATGTGCCTTACCGATAAGACGGGTTCATAGATCCATGACCTCGCATGCGGGTTCCAAAAGATTGCACATTGAGCTTATGGGACGAACTGGCCTGGGTTGATATCGGTTCCCTGATACAGCAGTTTACGTGTAAACTGACTTTGTATTCACATATCCAGCTGTGTATTTACAGACCACTCACCACACAGTTCTCAATGCCTGCCTCGATATGCAACGATTGATGTCTTTCGAATCTGACTAATCCCTCGACGAGAATCTGTTGAGGAAATTGAATCGCTTTTTATGCTGCCACAATAATTACGAGACCACAAATTAGATGCTGCATCTGAGGTGTGTCCAAAGAGTTCAGCTCTTCTGAACGATTCACACACATGTCAACTTGAAAGCTTCGCTATTCAGGCCCAATCTTCTTCTCATTGTCAACGACACGAGAACCCGTTTTACTTCCGCCTTGGAGCATTAGGCATAAAAGGCAAACTTCAAAGATGGTGGACGTTAGTGAGTTTCATCTTCGTGGATAGTATCTTATAAGGCTAGTCATTTACCTATGCATGTGAACACCTATCATATTTAGTCATCAGTTTTTGAGTCTGGACACAGCATCTCTGGTTGATTTCCACAAGAAGCATGAAAACCTGTGGCGCAAACTCAACTTTTTGTTGAACATTGATTGGACAGTTTATTGACACTTCTTGACCACATCCAGGCGTTATGCTGTATTTTGCTTAATTTATACTTGGTCACAGATAAGTATTTAATTTGTCGTACACGTGCAGCCGACTTCAACATACTCGATGTCTTAGTGGCTTATCACAATGCATCCAATGATTAACGTGTGTTAATGTAGGCTAGCAGCTGTGTTATTATCAAGAGATCTTCCCAGAGAGACTCACAATAATGAAAACACGTAGAAAACTCAGAGCAAGTTACACATTCTATTAAAGTGTCTAGCATCAAGAAAGACATTAATGATTCACATATTGCACTACAATAGGACAGCCAATAAATTGCTTGTACAAACTATTGGTGAGACACATCTCCAGAATAGGTCCTATACAAATACTGCAAAATGTAAGATTTTGGTGTCATCAGCCATTCAAAGCACAATATTTATGCTATCATCATTTATAGCAGCCGAATTGTATAAATTGAAACCATTATTACTGGCAGCTTACGGCGTTACATTTATTTCCTTATGATAAGCAACACCTGCAAGTAAAGGTTATTTGAAACATCAAGCAGGGATATATTTGAGCCGCAAGAACATTGGTTATTAATTTATGCACACAGGTGGCGCTTCCGGTCTACATGGCACCGGAAACAAGACTAGGTGAGTAGATGCTCATAATGTTGAATAACTCACCGACCCTGACAGTTCATATGGACCGAATTGGTTGGCCTGAACATTTACAAGTTTCATTGTGTAGTAATATTATTTCATCATCAGTATAATTTGGGGAGTTCCCGCTATTGAATCGTGCTGAATTACGCACGGATTTCAATAACATCTAATTGCAAAGTTTGCTTCAAAGAATGTATTTCAATTATTGTGTAGATGATGTATTATTTAGTTGAAGAGCATGTCAACTACTATATCAACATATCAAAAGAAGGCCATTTTCAACGCAACTCATCGCATTGTCGTGAACTAGATGCATTCATTCCCTTTTTGTTATTTATTAATGTAGACTAGAGTAACATCTTAAAAATAGATCCAGGCCAGAACACAGGAGGCCATGCGCATGAATTGGAGCTAAGTTGATGGCGAGTGGTCGCCATGGTAATGTGATGCTGATGAGATGCTGATTGCTTGCTGCCATGCTGATGTTGTAAATAACAAATTATTCCAGCCCAAAGAAAGAAAACGTCCAAGGTAATTACCACAGCGTATAAACATTACTCTATGCCTCATCTTCAATTTAGAAAACAAACAACCGATGGAGAATCGCCACCTATGTCTAGTCCTACGCGGCAATTGAGGTAAGTGGGTGATTGAGCGAGTGATTGAGTGAGTGAATGAGTTTGTGAGCCAGTGAGCAAATTATTGAGTGGATGGGTGTTCAATTGCAGTGGTGAGAAAGAAAGTGCGTCTATGAGAGAGTTATTGTGGGAGTGGTTGCGCCTAAAACTGAGTAAACAAGAAATAAAACAAAAAGTGCAACACCATGTAAGTCGGTGGAGAGTGAGTCCGTGAGAGCTTTCATGAGCCTGTCCTACTAATACAACTACTACAATCAGTGGTTGAACGTCATGATTTAAGAACAAATTTCTGAGTTACAATGATCTAATCGATCACAATTATTGACATAACGTTCCCTGCGAAACTGGATCGATTTTATTGTGACTTTTCCAATGAACGCTTGACACTCTCACTTCCACAATTTTATAAAGCATACAAATATATGTCTGTCATTTGTTATGAGCATAACAACCGCATAATCCCCGAAGCATCTTTCGCTTCGGTAAGCCTTATCAACATCTTCAAACTTCCGCTGGTTTTTGTCGCCAGGAATCTTGTTACCCCGTAGTCTAGATTTCTAACAGGGCGCTTGGCATGCTCGACAAAGCGCAAATCATGCTGGTGAATGTTTACTGGCCCGGGTAAATATCGAATCCCAGCAGTTGGCTTTAACGAATGCATTCTCTTTCATCTATCAAGCTCTGTGTTTGAAGACCACTGTTCACATAGGTCAGCATGAGTGCATCGTTATGCTACACTTGATGTGTGTCGCACTTTGACTAATCCACTACGAGATTCCGGAGAGGAAATTGAACCAGGGAAAGTAATAGTTCACTTCAAAACCTGTCGCAATATGTACGAGACTTCATATGCGATGCTGCGTCAAAGGATCTTTTTTTCCGCCTGACCACAAGTACCCTTTGTACTTCCGCCTTACAGCCATCATTATCTTAGATATTGGCTTCTCGTTGTCATGCGACACGATATCAAAGATCAGAGTGTCCGCCATTCTACAGCGGCTTTGTGTGTGGGCTTTGGTACAGTAACAAGTAGATTCTCGCAGCTTTTGTGTATAATTAAAGCCCAAAGTGTATTTTAACCATTATTAAGTAGTCTTCTTTCGGTTATGCCTCGTTTTCATGCAGACCAAGGTGTACTTGGACATAATGATATACCTGACTGACGCTCCATACTATATGAGGTTATGCTGTTATGCTAAATGATCGACATCAATAAATCCATAAGTTGAGATAAGGGGTAGGATTTGAAGGGCTTTCTGATAATGATAATGCATGTTGACATTAACAAAATACGTATAAAGTCAGATTAGAACATTCACTTTGTAGTATTAAGGGCCCTTGCTCTTCGGCCCGCGTGCAAAGTCTGGGTATTTTGCGACAAAGTGAATACTCCTGACACTTGTGCGCCTCGTTATCGCCCCTCTCGCTTATAAAATCCATGTGGGTGGACAGACATCCTTTTGTCGTGGTCAATGTAATGCATAGGTAAGCACCTTTATATTTTTGTCGGAATTCAAAGAGCATTGAGATAAGGCAGTAAATGGAAATTAATAAAACTTGTCTTCTCGATTCTTTCGCGTGTCAGACACAAAAGAAGGCATACGATACTTTTGTCCCTAAGTATAGTCCATATTCGCTACGTAATTAACATATAAACTGCTCATATCTACTGTAATTTATTAGTGATTAAAGCTACTACGATGCTGAGATGCAGAAAACTGGTCGCCATGGTTATGATATGTTCAGAGCTAGTAGCCATGCTGGTGACTCGTCGCCATGGTAATGATATACTGATGACTGTTTGTCATGTAAATGATATAAACGGCAGATAACTGCGGCTCAAGAACGGCATCTTGAGTAATTGCCGCTGAGTAAAAACTCCATACTGTATCTTTAATGCATAAAACAGATATCACGTTTTCACCTGGGTCTAGTCTTTGCAAAATGGGTGGGTGTGCGAATGGGTGTGTAAGTGATAAAGCTAATGAGTAAGTGATTGAATGATTGAAGTGAATAAGTTAGAATGTGATCAAGCTATTGAGTTGGTGTGCGAGTGATTAGAATGTATAAGAGAGTAAGTGATCAAGCCAGTGAGTTGGCGTGCGAGTGACTAGAGTCAATAATTAAGTTATCAAGCTATTGAGTTGGTGGGCGAGTGATTGAAGTGAATAAATGAGTAAGTGATCAAGCTAGTAAGTTGTTGGGCGAGTGATAAGAGTGAATAAGTACGTTATCAAGCTATTGAGTTTGTGGGCGAGCAATTAGAGTAAATAAGTAAGTTATCAAGCTATTAAATTGGTGTGCGAATGATTAGAGTGAATAAATGAGTAAAGGATCAAGCTAGTGAGTTGGTGTGAAAGCGATTAAAGTGATTAAGTGAGTAAGTGATCAAGCTAGTGAGTTGGTTGGTAAGTGATTAAAGTGATTAAGCCATCAAGCTAATAAGTTGGTGGGTAAGTGATTAAAGTGATTAAGTGATCAAGCCGCTGCTCTTGATGCCTGTCGCCGCATGATTCCTGTGTGGAAATTGAACCAGAGAATGTAATCAATCATCTATTGCTTTGCCGCAAAAATTACATGACCACATATCGAATGGTGTGTTTTGATGTCCTAACACATGTCAGCTTAAATACTTCGCTAATTTAGCCGAATCCTCCTCTAAGTTACACCGACTCGAGTACCTATATTGCTTCCGGCTTGGAGCATTCATAAGTTAGTTACAAACTTCCTGTCGTCTTGTGACATGAGTGACAGCTATCGCGCATTTGCTGTTTGCATAGTAACGGACCGGTGGTTTTGAGCTCATTCTCATAATGATGATTTGATTTTCATTAATGTCTGCATTCATTGTTAGAACTGATGAACGCGGTTGCGCCATACTTCAGTTTAAAAAGATGCACCTAGTTATATGGGCTCATGGAGTGGATTCAGGCAAAATGAACCTGATGTGGGTTCATTGGCACGGAGCGGGGGGACTTGATGCAGTAGCACCATTCTTTGTGAGATGCAGGAAGTAAAATTCGAGGATTTATCATGACCTGTAGCAACTAGCGTAGCTGAATGGAGATTTCACTAACCGTCTCGAACACTTTATATTTATGTGAATATTTGGTTCCGAAAACAAATTGATTGTCTTATACATTTTACGGCATATATTCATTCCTGCCGTTTGGCCAATTATAATCGTAGTAGTAGGCTCGCCTGGCTTTACGCTTTTTCAATTGCCAAGGGTCCGAATGTGACTGTTCAAATAGTATGAGGTCGGTTGAGGAATTTATAAGCAAATTTGTATAGCGTGTAGCTAGTGAAATGCAAGAACACTGCCGCACGTCACGGGCTGGGTGTGACAGCACTTCTCCGTGGTCGTATGGATAAGCTTAACTGACCTAATGTGATTGAAATTGACGCTTATATGAGGACGTAGTTCCCGTGCACACCTTAACCATCAGACTGCAGAAACTGTGGCTGCGTCTCAATGACCAGTAAGAACACTGGTTACGTAACAACTGTCTTACTGTCTGTAGATATTCTGGCTGGTTTCAAAAAATGGCCGTGGTCTGACTGAAGTCGTGTCTGGGTAATGTGGATCATTTATAGATATTGGAGCATCAACAACCGCTAATGAAATTCACATATATGACCATGCGATCCTTACAGTGGAAAATTCATATCCATATTCTGTAACTATTGCTCTTATAAGTCATTGAGTGCATCCCTTGGTTTTCTTTATTAAATCGGCACCTTTATCACAGAGCTATGTCAACATTTGTAGCCTAAAAACAGGGTCTTTTTTTCGATCGCCACGAGCAAAATCATGCTTTTATGAATACGAACCGCGTTTCAGGCTCCCAATTGGCCCACACTATATGCCACTATTCACACCATAAGATAATCATGTGAAATTGAAATGCATCTTCCTGATAATGCAGTTTCCATGTTAACCTATGCTGTTAAATTTTATCTCTGTGAATTACCCCCTACATAATTTCAACCAATCAAACACCATTTACAGCAAAGTTTTAGTATACAAAATCCACCCTCCATTGTACAATACTCAATTACCTTTGCATTTCGGTAAAACCAAGTCCGTATCCAATCCCAAAACTTACAATTTATACTTCCAGCTTCCAGAAGAAGTCATTTTCTGTCGTTTTCTAACATGCTTCCCGGAGACGATTTTCCATGAGACAGCTGGTGGGAATAATTAAGCTGTTCCGTCCTAATACTTGGCGTAAGAGTAAATTATTGATACAGACTTATTTAAGAATTACCAATGCATATGAGGGGGAATGATTCCCATAAAAATCGATCCTTTCGTGAAAATGATGGCCTGTTTAAAAATTAACCACAACATATTCATATCAAAACAACATTGATTTTATGGAATCACTTGCAGTCACAGGAACGAGACCTAAATGGTGAACGTTACATTTGATTCTGTCCAGTATTCAGCAGGGACGACTTGATCAAAAACGAAATGGCCCACAAATTTTCCGATTCTGCTATGTTTGACATACAATTTATCATACAATTTATCATAGTTCAGGCATAATAGATTTTCATATGGCATCAATATTAGCTTTTTGTTTGTAATACTTTCGTGTATCTTACATATTTTTGAGTTGTCTAGTGATAATAGCCAACACAGATCATACATTGCTGCCAACATGTTTGTTGACCTGTCAAGAGACTTATAAAAGCAGATGAGGGCGCCCATGTCGTACTATTCTGCGCAACTGCGTTTCGACTAACACGCTGTCACTGAGTATTTATCAATGAGCGATTCCTCATGTCACTTGCGTCGCATTTTGTTTTTACAAATATGCACCCGGCATTGCAAACGGCAAAGTCGGCGGACAGACACTCGTTTTTCGTGGTTAATGGATTACTTAGGCAAACAATATTGTATTTTTGTCGAATTTCCATAGAGGGCAGAGAGATCAAATAACAAGTCGAAATTCGCAAAACCTGTTGACTCGAGTTGGGCGCGTGCCAGACAGACAGGACGGGCCTAAGTTAGTTTTATCAGTGTGTAGCTGCTTACTGATTTACTGCGATTATTAATTGGAAATTTCTGATAACGTTGATAAAGAAGCTGATTCTTGGTCGCATTACTGATGAGACAGTGATGACTGTTCACCATGCTGATGAGACGCTGATAACTGGTGCCGTACTGATGAGACTGTGATGACTGTTCACCATGCTGATGAGACGCTGATAACTGGTACCGTACTGATGAGACTGTGATGACTGGTCGCCAAGCTGATGAGACGCTGATAACTGGTACCGTACTGATCGCTGATGAGACAGTTATGACTGTTCGCCAAGCTGATGAGACGCTGATAACTGGTACCGTACTGATGAGACTGTGATGACTGGTCGCCATGCTGATGAGTCGCTAATAACTGGTATATTGTATTTGCATCTTGCCTGCCTGACAGACAGACCTCGTCGCACACCTTCGTTATCACTTACAGTTAGCATAGTTTCCCCATTATTTATAATAGTTAATTTACTTCATACGGCTACACTACTTCAACAGGGCCTAAGAAACACCATTTCTCTACATCAGAGACCCGATTGGATTAGTTGTTGATTGTATTAAATAACGTTAAATACGCAATGCGCATGGATGCTACTTGGAAAGATTATAACTTGTAGTAAAACCATAACTCTGCATCTTTTTCAAGGTAATAACTCTGTAAGGGTTGAGAGATAGTGAGGAAGGCCATTCTGCTACTTGAGTCACTCGGTGAGAGAGACAGTGACTGAGTGAAATTTAAATCTGCGCAAACCGCTGCTACTTGCCAATTATCGTAGCCAGTCAGAATTAAGTACGAATATTGGTGTGATGCTGCATGCCGAAGACATGAGTCCAATGCTGATGCTGTTGAAGACAAATAATTTCGGACACAAAAGAATCACCCCGTTATCACCAGAGGGTGATTATGCACACAAAATGAGTCAATGATGGAATGATGGAGGGATCGTCCGTTAATGAGTAGTTTGTACATGAGCATGTTAGTCATTGAATACGTCAATGAGTTAACGAATGTATCTTTTTGGTAATGGATGAGTTAATGATTATGTTGGTGAGAGTATAAATTGGCCTGGACGAACAGCTGCAACTTTACGATCCATGGTAGAGCGTCATGATTTTAGAGCAAAAATCGGAATTTTAGGAATAATGATCTACTCGATTTCATTGATTGTCTTGACGTCCACCGTGGGACAGGAGGTAGTAGGATATTGTGGTTTTTCCAGCACAAAGGTGAGGCTGTCACTCTTCCATTCTGTCATTTCATAGGGCATAGATCTTTCTTTGTTACAAGTTATGAACATCACAACCACATAATCCCCATAATATCCGATTCTTAAACACGACTCATCAATTCCCACAAAACTCCTTCCTGCTTGCTAATTGCTGCGTGGAGTCACGCAGGGGGCAGTGACTTAAAACTCGAGATAAGATGAGCTGATAAAGCCATGACCTCTCGTGCAGGTTAACACAGGTGTCGCATTAAGCGTGTTGGGTGAACTGGCCTGGTTTGACATCGAAGCCTTGCAAATGCCTTCCTGTTCATACATCTATCAGACCACGGATCACGCATTACATCATGCGGGCTTCGTTCTTGTGATGTCACAAATGAGCTGCTAAGCGTGAGGTTTATCACATTTGTACTTATCATGCCGAGTGAATCCGGTGAGAAATGTGAACCACAGAAAGAATATTATCACTTTATATTCAGCTGCAATCGTTACGAGACCATAAAGTAGATGCTGCGTCAAAAAGTTTTTTTAAGCTGTCCGAACAGCTCTTCGTAACAAAATTGCTATCTAAGACCGATCTGCTTGAGTTACACAGACACGAGTACCCTTTGAACTTCCGACTTCGAACTTCCGCCTAGAGCCCTTCCTGTTGTCAAACAGCAGAGTGATCGCCATCCCATATCTGCTTTTTATGTAGTCATTGTTTAAGTAGCAAATGAACACACCGGCGTTCTTTAATTCATTTGAAGCCGAGTTTGTTTTGTTATATCTCCGTCCATTGTCATTCAGATCAATGATATATTTCGGTACAATATGTTGATTAATTAACGCGGTCGCACCAGACCCTGTTACCTGACCTTGCTGTGAGCTCGTGTAGTTGCATCAGGAAGCATGAGCCGATAAATACAGTGCATATATTGCCGAGTTGCGGCAAACAGTGACTGGAATTGTACGAACACCACCATGTCGTCAACTGCAATCTAACAGCGTCTCTTATACCACACATATGTACAGATATATGTCTGCGTTGTTACCTGATTCCACTGTTCATCTCTTAGTGCATAAGTCACATCTGGCACAACGGATGGATGTGCCATGTTTGCAGGTGGGATTCTTTACATGGCAGCTAACTGACAATGCTGGTCTATGCAGGTGAACACAAATCATATTTCGGTATTATTACAGTCTATATTTTATAAGTCAATTCTTCGACGCTTACACTGCTTTGTATTTTACAATTAATTGACATGAATATTTGATTATGCATCCAGGTTTATCATAGGTCACCATGCGTGCCGCGTTCTGCTACACTTGATGTGTGCCGCATTTGGACTAATCCCACTATGAGATTCCGGAGAGGAAATTGAGACACGAAAAGTAATAGATCACTTCAAAACCTGCCGCTATATTTACAAGACTTCAAATGAGATCAAAGTTTCTTTTTTTTCGCCTGACCACAAGTGCCCTTTGTACTTCCGCCTTACAGCCATCATTAGCTTAGATATTGGCTTCTTCGTTGTCATGCGACACGATATCAAAGAGCAGAGTGACCGCCATTCTACAGCGGCTTTGTGTGTGGTCTTTGGTACAGTAACAAGTGGATTCTCACAGATTTTGAATATAATTAAACTCCAAGGTGTATTTTTAAGATAATTCAGTGGTCAGCTTACGTTATGCCCGCCCTCGTTGTCATGCAGACCAAGGCGTACTTCGACATAATTATATACCTGATTGACGCTGTTGCAACATTGGATCTCCATGCTATTTGAGGCTATGATGTTGGAACGGGCTAAGTGATCGACATCAATGAAGCCAGGGGTAGGACAGGGAAGGCTCTCCAGATCTCTTTAAATGATAATGCAAATCACCGTTTTATTGCTTGTGTAAGGATTTTCCGGTTCGTGTAAAACTGCATCGATTTATGATTATAATTTATCCATAAATCCCATTAGAATCACATCTGGTTTTTTTCTATCAAGTTGACATTAAAAAAATATGAATAAAGTTAGATTAGCGCATCCACTTTGTTTTATTCAGGGCCCTTGCTCTTCGGCCCACGTGCAATGTCTGGGTATTTTGCGACAAAGTGATTACTCCTGACACTTGTGCGCCCCGTTATCGCCCCTCTCGCTTATAAAATCCGTGTGAGTGGACAGACATCCTTTTGTCTTGATCAATGTAATGCATAGGCAAGCACCTTTATATTTTTGTCGGACTTCAACAAAGAGCATTGAATGGAAATTTATAAAGCTTGTCAACTCGATTTTTGCGCATGTCAGACACAAAGGACGGCATACGATACTTTTGTCCCTAAGTATGGTTCATATGTGCTACGTAATAACATGTAAATTGCTCATATCTACTGTAATTCAGTTATTAATGTTACGACGATGCTGAGATGCAGAAGACTGGTCGCCATGGTTATGATATGTTCATAGCTAGTAATATTGGTGACTCGTCGCCATGGTAAAGATACACTGATGAATGTTTGAGATATATAAATTTTATAAACGGCAGATAATTGCGGCTCAAGAAAGGCATCCTGAGTAATTGCCGCTGAGTAAAAACTCCATACTGTATCTAATGCATACAACAGATATAACGTTTTCACCTAGGTCTAGTCTTTGCATAGGACATAAGTGGGTGTGCGAATGGGTGAGTGAGTGATAAAGCTAGTGAGTTAGTGATTGAGCGATTGAAGTGAGAAAGTGACCAAGTTTGTGAGTTGGTGGGTGAAGAATTAAAGTGATTAAGTGAGTAAGTGATCAAGCTAGTGAGTTGGTGGGTAAGTGATTACATGAATAAGTGATCAAGCTTGTGTTGTTGGGTAAGTGAGCAAGTGAGCAAGTGATCAAGTTAGTGAGTTAGTGATTGAAGTGAAAAAGTGAGTAAATGATCAAGGTAGTGAGTTGGCAGGTGCGTGATTGAAGAGATTAAGTATGTAAGTGAGTAACTGAAGGAGTGGGGGGAAGTGCGTCACTGAATCAGTCTATCGAATAGTTGATGGATCATTGTGTGAGTAGTGTATTGACAGAGTCAGTGATTGGTGACATTAGCCTTACATAAAAAAACCAACGTCCTGCAATTTAGGTAAAATGACCACATTGCGTACCAAATGTCATCTGAGCTGTATATTAACAGACCGCTGATCACTCAGCACTCCATGCATTGGTCATTGTGATGATTTCACAATAAGCCGCTGCTCTTGATGCATGTCGCCACATGATTCCCGTGTGGAAATTGAACCAGAGAATGTAATTAATCATTTAATACTTTGCCGCAAAAATTACAAGACCATATATCAAATGGTGTTTACATTTCCTTACACATGTCAGCTTAAATGCTTCGCTGTACGTTATCAAGCTATTGCGTTTGTGGGCGAGCAATTAGAGTAAATAAGTAAGTTATCAAGCTATTAAATTGGTGTGCGAATGATTAGAGTGAATAAATGAGTAAAGGATCAAGCTAGTGAGTTGGTGTGAAAGCGATTAAAGTGATTAAGTGAGTAAGTGATCAAGCTAGTGAGTTGGTTGGTAAGTGATTAAAGTGATTAAGCCATCAAGCTAATCAGTTGGTGGGTAAGTGATTAAAGTGATTAAGTGATCAAGCTAGTGAGTTGTTGGGTAAGTGATTAAGTGACTAAGTGATCAAGAGAGTTGGTGGGCTAGTTATTAATGTGATTACGTGAGTAAAAGGATCTAGCTAGTGAGTTGGTGGGTGAGTGATTGTTGTGATTAAGTGAATAACTGAAGTAGTGGGAGGTCGTGCGTCACAGAATCAGTCTACCGAATATTGTGTCAGTAGTGTATCGACAGAGTCAGTTATTGGTGACATAAGCCTGGCCAAAAGAAAACCTACAATTCGCCAATATATGGTTAAACTCGTGATTTAAGATCACGTCTTGGGATTTAGGTACAATGACAAAATTGCGTACCAAATGTCCTTTGAGCTGTGTATTAACAGACCGCTGATCACTCAGCACTCCATGCATGACTCATTGTGATGATGTCACAATGAGCCGCTGCTCTTGATGCCTGTCGCCGCATGATTCCTGTGTGGAAATTGAACCAGAGAATGTAATTAATCATCTATTGCTTTGCCGCAAAAATTACATGACCACATATCGAATGGTGTGTTTTGATGTCCTAACACATGTCAGCTTAAATACTTCGCTAATTTAGCCGAATCCTCCTCTAAGTAACACCGACAAGAGTACCTTCATTACTTCCGGCTTGGAGCAATCAACTTCCTGTACGTAACTTTGTGTCATGTGACATGACTGCTATCCCGCATTTGCTGTTTACCTAATTACGCACTGGTTTTTACGAACTCAATCTAAATAGAAGTTAATGATGATTTGATTTTCAGTAATGTCTGCATTCATTGTCATGCAAACTAAAGGTACAGTTTGTCGCAATGTTACAAGTGATGAACGCAGTTGCACCATACTTCAGTTTAAAAAGATGCGCCTAACTCTGTGAGCTGACGCAGTGGATTCAGGCAGGATGAGCTGATGGGGCGGTGGCTTTCAATCGATTCATTGGCACCGGGCGTGGGAACCTGATGCAGTCGCAGCATGCTTTGTGAGAGGCAAGACATAAGATTTGAAGATTTATCATACCCTGTAGTAGTATAGAGAATAGGTGTCCTGGCGCACCGCCCCTCATATACACTACACTACTTATTACAGCTTGTGTTGAAAGTGTTGTTGTGTTTCTAAGATGACATCAGCAGGGTAGCATGGCTCATAAGTAGGGTGTTAGCTTGCCGGTAAACTAACGTTACCATTGGCCAAGGTGTATGCCCTTTGCGACTATCCATCGCTTTGATTCAATCTGATCTATGACTGTTTTGCTACCGCAGATACGTCTCTTTAGCGCTGCAGAGACCTTAGCCTTTGATTTTGCAGCAATTTCTTGGTCTTGGTGGTGGCTTAGAATCCTGTATGATCATTCATTTTGCCCTGGCTTCTCCTATATTGTATTTGCACCTTGCCTGACGGATAGATTATTTGCACACCATCTTTGCAGTCTCTTTCTGATAGCACAGTTTTTCCCCATTGTAGACATTATACCTATATATATTTGCTACGGGTGCACTACTTCAACTGTGCGCAAACCAAAGCTCGTGTGCATCTCACACTTGCTGACAAGATCTCTTACAATATTCTTCAGGTCATCGCAATCACTGACAACATCTCTCAGCTCGATCTCTAAGTCTATTTTCTCATCCCTCAGACAATCTATATAGCTGTGCCTTCAAATTTTACTTTTACGCAACCTTCAATTTCAGCAATACGCTTTTTGGTGTTCATTTATATACCTAATGCCCTCGTTTATTTAATAGGTTGGTATATATCGTGCGTAAATATCTATGCAATGAAAAATCACTCTGTGTATTGAGGTGGGTCAATGTCATTCACAGTCCGCTGGATGGTGTATAAGCACTGTTTTTTCTTATACCTTCTATTTTTTTTCTGCTATGCTTCGACTGATCCAGCATTAATTCCCCCCTTCATTTGGGTATATTTTGAGACCTCAGCTAAGACGAGTTTAAACTCATGATTCGAGATATTACCGTATGTAAGTGCTGTCGATACAATGTCAGCAATGGAATTCAATTTGATCTGTGCTAGAATGCGGATATGATCATGTTGTTTTACCTTGATGGTCAGCGATTCCAAGTAGCCCACAAGCACCCAACACTGTGGCAATAGGAATGGCAACCTCTGTAGACATTACACCTACACCACTTGCACCAAGACACATACCAACAGTAAACCAAAGCAGTGTCTAGTGCATCCACTCAGTTATTGTTTGAAATAGCACAATATTTTTCCATCTCTTTCTCAAGGTATTGCGTCTTGAGACTGATCTCATTCAACCAGTAGGATAGGATGGCCCCGGATTCTCATCGGTGGGCAGCTCAGGATATAGCTGTGCCGTCGGAATGGTTGGTTGTTCTAGTTCAATTAGGAGTGCATATACAAAATGTGAACAAGTTGCCGTCTGTTTTGAGCGGTTGTATAAAAGTTAATAACGTTTCCTTGTTGCAGCTGTAAAGGTTGGTCTAAAGATATACAACAGCCGCCCGCTAGTCAGCATGCTTACGTATCCCTACCACTTGGTTTATCCCCTCGTTAGAAGGAACAACTATTATAGTACCAGTACCAGCGCCCACACCAGAAGACAGCAAGCTACGAATGATCTTACCACACATTAACATAGTATATCCAGAGCTTGAGTCTAGTGAGGTTTGACCCCTGGCCCCATCACCAAACGACCACTCATATCCTCTGCAAAGGTAGCCACTTGCTTCTGCCCAAATAGTAAATGAGGGTTTTTTGTTCGTGAGTTTATGCATTGTCTCAGGTCCCTGCACTGCTGTCTGTGCATCAACATACTTTTTTGATTGACAGCATCCTTCGGTGAAATCGAGTCTCCCAGTACATATATCTTATTATCGCTCATTTCAAGGTCCCAGTCATAGTATCACCAGCTTCAACTATTTGGTTTTGAATCACCAATAGAGACAAAGACTTTTTGTTGCATATTCAGAGAGATTGGGTTGAGTGCCTCTCCGTTTTTTGTCCAGTCCCATAGATACTCGTTTTAATTGACATATTGTAAATTCAAGGACAACGCTAATAGGAAGATCGTGCTTGTCCATTTGCATTGGGCTGTACATGGCGCCATATATCATGCTTTTATTTCGTACTCAAGGTACCTGCATAAACAATAAATGTGATACTGAATCATTTAAACTATAGTGTTACATTCAACGGAAAAAGAGATACAGCATGGTAAGCTCTAACCTTCAGCTTATGCACATGGTGTCCACTAGTAACACATAGATCCAGGATTGGCGATGCTTGTGGTTATAATATCATCGAAAGAGCCGCCCTCTTAGCGGCTGCAGCGTGCCATCCCACGTCCTTTGAGGCCGAGGAGTCCCCTCGTTCAAATTTCTACACCTTTTACGTTTATTACACAGTGTGGCGCAAACTGGCAGAACTACAAGTGCCTCTACCTCAGGATTGTGTCAATGACCGCTATTCCAATCAACACGATCGCATTGGGTATCTGTTGTAAGTAAAGTGTTTTACCACGAACCACGGACTGACGACAGTGAGCAACAACCACCTGAACGAAGGCCTTGGGCCAATGTTTATTATGAACTAAGATGCGTATGATTACAAGTTGTGGACAGTTTAGCGTGCTGATCAAGGTATCTCCTTCCACCCGGGGCTTCTCTACTGGGGAAAGAGGGAAGAAAAGAGGACCTTAGAAACCTATGATAGTCAGGTATAGAAGTTAAGAGCATGAAAATAAATGCATCTTACCTATTATAGCCTTTGTGTGTTGATCATTTGCTGTATTGCTCGTGGCATTATCTTATTATTTGTGAGCATTTCTTTAATATAAATATGCTACGTTTGGTGGTGCAATATATTGCTTCACATTAAATGTTTTGTACCCAATTTAGACTTAGGAATGTAGGACTTCTGCTTTGTAGAAAAAGAATCACTGATTCTATTTGTGTGTTTTTCCCTTTGTCTTTTTGTATATTATACATTATTACAATACTCCAAAATTTCATTCATTGCTACTTCGTGAGCGACATCATGAAGTATTTATTTTGCTGTTTTGTCAGGTATCTTTTGAGGTAGAAGCTGGATCTTGATTTTATATGCGCAAAATTCCCGAAGATTTTTCAACAAGTTTTACTGTTGAGAGGTAATATTAAGGACTAGGTATTCTCCTTTGAGGATGGCAACATTAAAGTGCCTATCGTACGGTTATAGGTACTTCGCTGAAATCAATTCATAATGTGATCAATAAACTCAAACCGGTCCAATAACCGTCGCATCTGATCAGTTAAGGCCAAGATTTGATCAAATGTCAGTTCAAATTAGCGCGCCCGACAAAACGTTGCGGCAGCCATTATCTAGGTCAACCATGCGTCAGGTAAGGCGATTAATTATTCATTAGCTCGTCTTCTGAATATACCAGACACATCATTAAAGCCGAATTTCGATCCGAAAGTGCGCACTTTGGCGACAAATACATAGACAGAATAGGAACTTCTGGGCAATATTTCCGTAATCTGGCGAAAAAAATTACATGATTTTTCGTGCGATAGGCACTTTAAGCTGATCACTAAGTTTATGAGGAATTAAAAGTTAAGTAAAGTGAAGTAAAAGGATGTTCAGGCGGTGAACTTAATAAACCAAACCTTTAAGATGACATGAGTATAGGTGGCTAAGGAGGGCTCTAACAGCAAACACACTTGATACATCATCTAGTTTGAGGTCAGACCACGAGTGCGACAGACTAGGAAATCTTCAATAACCATACGCAGAAGTATAGCAGTCCGCAAATACACAGCTTGATAGATGGGCAAGTAGGCATCAGCAAAACCATTTTCTCTATCAGGGATCCAATAACAACCCATTCCAGTTCCCCCCACAGGCTTATTGTGGTGTCTTTATTAAACCGGATGCGAAGCCATGGCTATATTAATTCACTGCATCTGAAAGCATATGACGAAGGCCACCGTGTGTCGTCACAACAACTAGGTTGACAAGAATCTTGGCAACTTTATATAAGATGGATTTAAGCGGAGATTAATGAAGCTTATTTAATAAAATGGTGTATATTAGCTCTTTCGAACTAAGTTCGGGTAGTGCTGCATGCACTCCCTCTTAGTTCTGGCGTCCAACTGTATCTAGCCTGCGTAATTCAACGAAATGATCCCGAGCTCCCCTGTATTATCTAGTTTTATCTAATAAAATCAACTCACCAAACATTTATCGGAACAGAGGTTGATTTTCAGCTACAGAAGTATCCTAATAATAGCTAGTAACAATCATCTTTGTATGACATTGCCAATTGCGGAAATCGCTTGGATTCGTTCGAAAATAACACACCTCCTAATAATTGTATTCAATGAGAATACCTAAATCCCGATATTTGTTCTAAAATTCTATCCGGGATTGGTGATGTGCAGTTGATTGGGCAGGCTTATATAAACACTCACTGATTGACTCATTGACTCATACACTAACAAACTGACTCATGCACTTACTCACTGACGCACTCACTAACACACTAACTGAAAATGTTGCACACTTCCTAACAAATTGAGTAAATACTTCAGTCATCCACGCCAGGTAATATGCCGGGAACGATTTTTCCAATATGGCAAATGACTATCTGATGTATGCATTCTCTGTTGAAATAGACGAGTATCTTTGCCCTTCGTGTTATTACTCGGAGCAATGCCAAAATGATCCGCCTTTTATAGAAGAACCACTGCGACCAACATCACATAACAATGGCGACCCTTAATCACCATCTGATCATCTTTACGACCTTATTCGATGATATACAATCGATTATCTCAGTTGATATGTGGACTATGAAGCACATACAGGGTCAGAAAAAATCTCATTTAGACACTCATTGTGTCTGACAAGAAACCAGCCAACGACTAAATGCTTATTTCTCTGCTTCAATGGTAATCCGACAAAGATTTAAACGTGTTTGCTAATGCAATGCATATACCACGAAAGATCAATCGACCCGCGAGACCGTTATCTGTGAAAACAAAACAACAGCCGGGCGAATATTTGTTATTAAACAGTGACGGAAGTGACATAAGAAGAGCGCTTGTTTTTCCCGCACGCTCATGTCGATCACAAAGCAATGGCGCGCCACAATACGACCTGAACGCGCTTATCAGCTAATATGACACTAGTCGTTATAACAAACAGCAATAGCGCAATAATATTAGTGTATGTCCGAAGCATATGTGGCACCTAGGGGAATTATGGCCGAACTATCAACATTAATCTATGCATAATTACATGTAGTATAAGCGATGAACCTGTGGAACCCCCGCCCTCCCCCGCCTCATCCATTATCTTGTTCGTATTTGATTATGGCATTGATCAATGATCGCTTCAAATGATGGCAGCTTATTTAAAAGTATCGTTAATTCCCGGAATATTGTAACACACGTGACTGCTGTATCGATCATGGCGATAGACATACCCTGGTGACGTCACACCCTGGTGACGTCATACCCTGGTGACGTCATACCCTGGTGACGCCATACCCTGATGACGTCATACCCTGGTGACGCCATACCCTGGTATACGGCTATAATGTCTTATCACCGTGCGTCGCTAAATCAAGTCTAAATAGTTGACAGGAGTTTCTTATGCTTGTGGACCTTAAGCAGAAAACGCCCTTTGAAGGTTTCATCATTCTTCTCATAGGAAAACTTGACCAGTGAAATTGCTTTGCTTAGGGCAATATGCAATATCTACTGAGAGGAAGCTTTAGATCAAAGGTGAATATAGTCAAGGGTCTCATATATAGATAGGTATAGATATATATATATATATATATAGATGGATATAAAGATATATATATATATATAGGCTATATCTATATAGATAGATATATATATATAGATATATATATTATATATATATATATATATATATAATATATATATATATATATATATATATATATATATAGATATCTATCTATCTCTATCTATATCTATCTCTATGAAGCAAATTTTCATTTTATCTATATCTCTATCTATCTCTTGAATATATGATATCTTTCTCTCCCTCTAGAAAATGCAAGTCTAGAGATCGCATCAGGTAGTTCTTCCCTGACGGTATTCTGTGAATACCTGTCCTGAATTTTCTTCCTATTCAAAATGCAAGGTGTCATCGCATCAGGTAGCACGGCTCTGTATTGCATCAATATGCAGATCACAGTGCATTTTATCAGAACACAAAATAGAATGAAACCAAGCCTGGTGCCTCATCTTTAGAACTTGGACCCACCACAGATGTATCAATTATCATTGCTGTGCCATTTTATCAGCTTACACTACGATTGATGATAATAATTAAAATGTTTTTTGGTACATTGGCGAATATAAATGGTAATTTTTGCGTATGTTGGCGACACTACCAGAATCAAATAACATCATACACTTTTTTGACCAAATAAACAATTTCAAATCTCACCTTCAAACAATGTCAAATGTGCGTATTTTTCGCATTTACCAGACTCCACTTATGGAATATTTTAGATAGTTGTCACAAACTTATTTATATTTGTGTTGCTTGACCCCAAGAGGCTGGTAACTAATGTTATAATTGTTCCAACAAAGGGGCTTCGCATTGTTATCTACACATACCTCATAAATATAGTTGAACTTGTCGTCTTCCTTGACGTCATGTTTCGCATTCATCTACAGGTTGACATAATTAACAACAATGAACGATCAGGTGACGGATCCAACAAAAGTCAACAAACCGTTAGTTAACGCTTTGATTTTCATCTTGATTGACAGAAGTGCCATGTTACATGACCCCTTGCTTACACCCTTAGATGTACCACTAAGCTATTGACAGCTCACACCAACTCGAATCTGCCACCAACATTATGCATTTTTGTATCAAGCCATATTACAGTTTTTTATTTGTTCGAGAAATTGGTAAATCTTTTGTTTTAATTTTTTACTTGAATAAAACCCTAAATACTATATCACAGAAAGTAATCACTTTTATCGATCTAGGTGCGCGGATTTGTGCTGTTATCAAATACATCTATACTCAGAAGAGATCTTGTTTCAAAAATCTAGAATTATACATAATGAAAAATTAAAAAGGCGATTTATGTACATAAAGATCCATCAGAGAAATAGCCCAAAATCGATACTGTTTAATAACATCTTTAGCAAACCAAAAACAAAAACGCAAGGAACAATTAGCACACCTGTCTTTTCAACTCCAACGTGTTGTATGCATCCAAACTTCACAATCAAAGCACACAGTCCCTCATCCAATCAAGACGTCAGTCCCGATTGAATTTAATGATTTCGTGAAAAACAGCTTTATCCGCAGGAAAAAAATCAGCTTTTCGGCGTGAAAACATCATGAGGGCACACGAAGGTCATCAAACACAATATACAAGTTCAGTTGCTATGAAATGTACATGCACTTTAGTGGCCCGTTTTGGTATGTCACAGTTATGGTTACACATGACCATAAAACGCCTAGCCCAGATTATTCAATTCGACATCGACGAATAACAGGTCATTGCGCTATGAGATCAATCAATAACACTTAAATACGCAACAAGGTCAGCCAACAGCAAAGTAAATTTATAAAAAGTTCCTTTGACCTGTAACGTGGATACCAAGCCCTACTATCTCACATCAGACATGCCGTAAATGAAGAAAGTGGTTCAGTACTGTGCCGTAAATGAACACCGTGGTTCAGCGATAATCATTATTGTTTCATGGCATTATACAAGTATAGTGAAAGCCCATAGTCTTCCCCTTTAACCTGTCCTAGTGTATGCTTCATTTGATGACAAAGTGGTCCAAGATTAGTAAAGCCATTCATGTTACTCATTCATGGCATAATCGTGGTATTGTTTACTCCCTACTAGAACTCGCTGCTGTAATCATGCTATTGATGTCCATATCATCGTCTGGGTTCCTTCTGCAACAGACAAGTGACACAACACTGACGCACCATATCGTTATCGGGGTTCATCCTGTCACAGACAAGTGACACCACACTGACGCACCATATCGTTGTCGGGGTTCATCCTGTCACAGACAAGTGACACCACACTGACGCACCATATCGTTGTCGGGGTTCATCCTGTCACAGACAAGTGACACCACACTGACGCACAATATCGTTGTCGGGGTTCATCCTGTCACAGACAAGTGACACCACACTGACGCACCATATCGTTGTCGGGGTTCATCCTGAAGAACTTGATAGAGTTTGGCGGCTCTCATCTCCTTTTTAATGTGTGATCAGGGGCCATTAAATACACAACTTGATAGACAAACAGTTGCTGGAATGAGGGAAACGATATCAGTCCAGGCCAGTTGACCCTCAGGCTGAATGCTCCATCTTTCTTCACTCAAATGCGAGGCCATTGTTTTAACGCACTTCTTATCTCGAGGTCACATGACGCAGTCCCGCGAATGGCGTCGCAACAACTTGGTTGACAACATTCTGAGCAACTTGGATTTTTTTCTGGCCATTTACGCCACGGGTTTATGATGTGTTGTTGATGTTAATAGTAAGTAACAGCTGTTTATGCCCGGTCGAATGGCAGCAGAGATTAATGCGTCTAACGGTTTCGTTAGAAAATTCAAACTAACATGTAATATTTATCGCGTTTGTAAGAATCTGAACGCAATGTAACGGTACATGGTAGATCAATAATTATATGATACAATGTGGATTATGAGCGCCATTTGGGAAAACCGTTTGTTGGATGGCCACACATGTCATTAGAAAAAATTTGCAATTAGAATGAGCTACACGATGGTGTAAACGTTTTAACGATCCGACTATTATTGGCGGAGTTATTCGAGATACTATTTTTTCACTTATTCGATTACCTTGACCTTAGTTTTGGGTCAAGGTCAAAACAAAACCTCTCGGTTCGCGAAACAAAAAAAGTGTTACTTACATCCAAACATCCAAACATACAAACCGGGCCCATCGCGTTTCGAAAACGCCAAGTTAATAATGTATTCTTCATTATGTATATTGAAACCATTGCACATTGGTAATCATACCAATTGTTTTAACGCAAATTTTGTTGGTCTGGATGTGTCAGTCGGTGCAGTATTAAGGTTAAGACATAAAAAGTGGATAATCTCGTATGCCTTTCATCCAGGTAGACACTGTGTATATCGTTTTCTGTGTTAATGATTAGTATGCAGCCTTGTCATCTCTAGATCATAAAGACAAAATACCAACCTCCACACCTTGATGTTGCAGTTCGTAATCTTTGCCTGAATGCCATAAGCTGCGCATGTTAATTGAATGTTTGCATTGACGGATTTACATGCTTTTAATAGAATATGAGTGCCGAATACATGATGTGTATTCCCCTGCCATGGCAAACAATGTCAGTTAGTAGCTTGATAAGAATCTATCCACTTAGCCAATGCGAGGGAACTAACACCAACAAACATCACACATCCTTCCATAATGCATTAGCACACGCTGATAAAATTACTGCATTCCGTAGTCTGCAACGGATCTTGCTAATCGTAATTAGTTGTTTAAAAAAAATATTTGCGCTAAAGGATTTGCAGGCTTTTTATCGAATATGAGAGTGATGAGACAGGATCAATGGTTACGAAATATGATGCTTGAATACCGGCAAATATCAACAATGACGGCACTGGTAGTCATTGAATTTAGGTGGCACATTGTCTACGGTATTCGTAAACTGTGCGTCCTCGGGAGACACATTCAGCCATAACGACACTGTATAATTTTTCGGTAAGCAGAAAAGCATGCAGCATCAATTTCTTTGATAAAGATTATTTGAGAGGGACAAATCCATCGCCGCAAAGCATAACAAGGTATTGCTGAGCAAGATACATGATCTAATATAACTCCCTCAGTTCAAAAAGCTTATCTAGCCAGCTATCATGATGTCACACTTTCAAGATAAGACGAATTGATAAATCAATGACCTTCCACGTGGGTTAACAAAGATGGCATATTAAGCCTGTAGGGTTAACGGGTTTGGCATCAGTGTTACGATTGCATTCGTGCTCATTTATCAAGCTCGGTGTTTGCAGACCATATCTGAGATGAAGCGGTAGGACCATAAAATATGAGCTGATGCAGTGGCCGATGCAGTGTGACCATCCAATATGAGCTGATGCAGTGGTACTTTTCAATATGAGCTGATGCAGTGGTGCTTTCCAATATGAGTTGAAGCAGTGCGACCATCCAAAATGAGCTGATGCATTGGCCGATGCAGTGGGACCATCTGATGTGAGATTATGCAGTGGGACCATCCAATATGAGCTGATACAGTGGGGCAATCTAATATGCATTTATTCTGTCAGGCTCTGCAGTATAAGTTGATACAGTTGCGTCATTGTGTGTAAACATGCTTCAGTGACAATTGCCGTGGCACCATGTTTTGTGAAATGATGCAGTGTCAAGAAGTTCTGTGCTCAGATGCGGTAGCACCATAGAGTGTGGACAATACGGCTGCAATGACAGCCCGTACTGTGTGACTGCAGGGAGTTATAATTTAGGACTTCACATGATACGCTTTTATCCCTAGAAACGGTGAACGACGATGTTAATATCTGCTGTCTGAATAAACCAAATTGCTGACACAACTACTACAACACTTTTCCAGTACATTATCTTCCACAATATTGGTATTTGCTCCTTCAGGACACAAGGAGCCTGTTTCAGTTTGGTTCCACAAGAGCCAGATTGGTTACACGCAGTCTGTTGATGCTTAACTTACGTTTCTACCAACCCAATGGACGTAAACATTTGCCATTGTCAAAGTGAACCAGTATATTGCTTTGAAGCCAAACCAACAAATTTAACCTGACAGCACATCGTACGAACCAACTCCATTACAGGTTGAAATATATATAGAAGCACACAACATTATGGTGTCAAACGAAAATACATTTAAAGCACAATATCTATCCACTGATAACTATTACGAGCAACGTAGGCTCATAATAAAATGTTGCAATTATCGTTATCTACGGATGCACAGTGACATATCAGCAGGAACTGCCCACCAATATGTGACCACCCTCTTTACACTAAGAAATCCTTTAATATGAGACCACCAATCAGAGGGTTTGAATATAATACTCTGTGCAGAGCAATGTTAAGGGTTTTCTCATAGTAAGTCGCAACAGAAGATTTAGGAGAAACACACAACTTAATATAAGGTCCTCCAACATAAGGAGGAAATAGTACGTATGATTTGATCCTGATGTGATGCTCCTGAGAGGTGTCGCGTTACAATAGCGCACCTAGTTATGACCATTGCAATACTCGGTATTTGAGGAATTGCGTCACTATGCATCGTTCATTTTGTACCCAATTATCGCCGCTCTCCCTGAAAACCACCAAGTGAGTCGACAGACTTTCTTTCATCACTATGAGTGCATCGCAAAGGCATATACAATTAAAGTCTGTAGGCTCTCCATAGACAGCAAAGACGATAAACAATCATTGGAAATTTAGAACGCGGTTGACTTAAGTCTGACGTATGTCAGACGAAAACTAGCAAGCGTGTAAAATATGCCTGTCACAAAGTTATCTGCTGACAAAAGGAACGCGCGTGGTACTCTCTACATTATAGCGTCCACACTACTTAATCGGTGTTACTCGTGTGCGGAGATACTCGTTGTCATGGAGATGTTCTGAAAGGTGGACAATATCGACCTAAAAAGGCCACCAAAGCAACCGTTAGAGTAGAGTTAACACATTGCAGCGACCAATATCGTCATCTTTCCTGCGAACAAGTGTCCGATGGATCTAATTCATTCTTGCTTATGACGTAAATCGAACAGCGATAAATAGGTGAGTGAGGAAGTGAACGAGTGAATAAGCGAATGAGTGATTGGATGAGTGAGTAAATGAGTAAGTGAGTGAGTCAGTGAATGTCTATGTTGGCCTACCCCTCTCCAGTCAGCTGTTACTCGACAATCCGTGGAAGAACTCCATCATTTAAGACCAAATACTGTGATTATGAAACAAAAGCGTCGCCATTCGCAATTATTTTCAATACGTTCTCCACGTAGCACGGATAACGCTGTCGAGACTATGGCGTAAAAAATCGTAAGATAGTAAAAATCGACTTAAACCTTACTACAGGGTATGCATTATTATAGTCGGAGAGTGCAAATCATGTTTACTGCTTCAAACGCTTCATAGACTTCTACTAATCTGAAGCAGATTGATTGCTGTCAGTAAGCGCGTCAAATGCTTTGCTGTGACGTCACTTTGGGGTGTCTGGCTCGTCTTTTTGCAATACGGCGAATTGATGGATTTGCATACGTATCACCATAAACGGTAGGTTAAGCCTGTATTTACCGAGCGACAAACTGTGATAAATGATTCTATAGTCTGCCAGCATAGTTAAGACACCGTTGTGCCGCTTCAAACGGTTTGACTGTTCGAGGGGACAAATATTACTCTTCTGCAAGACTCGGTCACACGTCGGGTTAAAGGCCAATCCGTACTGAGTAACTATGACTCGGGTACCCATAGTCCACTCGGGTACCCACAGTCCACTCGGGTACCCACAGTCCATACGCATTTGCGCTCTATTGAGAATAATTAGCAGCTTCCTATTGTCGTGTGACACGAGGTGAACAATATGAGTGACCATCGTCGCGGTTCTGTCATTCATACAATCTTCTGTCTCACCATAAATGAACGCACACGATTCTTTGATGTTGCGTATTTGTCTATTATATTTTGCTGTTAAATGAATGCTTATCGGCTGTTGCTGCCAAACAGACCATTTATGAACAACGTATGTTGTGGTAGAATATTAATACTGATTGATTGATTGTCAGAACTGGTTATGTCAGCTATGGCATCACATAGTGCGGATTAATGCAGTGACACCATGCCATGTTTAGCTGATGCAGGGACACCATGCTTTGTGGTCCGATCGAGAGCATCATGCTTTGTGGTGTGATGATGCGTCTTGTAGTAAGAACCAATGCAGCAATGCCATTATTTGTGAACTGCACGGAGATACCCGATAATGCATATTTCTATTATCAGCGACAACGTCATTGCCTGTTTCAATACTAACATTCATGTCAATGTGCGCCGTATAGCGTAAACAATTATCAAAAAGCCTTTCAGTGCATTGCTTCTATGGCTTACGTTCGTTCAGGGCCCATGCATTCTCCTTCAGGGTGACTCCATGGGAACGCACTAAGGTTTATGAAAGGACCACAGCGAGATTTGATTAGACGGTGCTTGTAATATGAGCAGGGGTCAGGGGGAGATGCAAAACCGTATATTTGTCTTGCCGGGGTTCGTGACTTCCACTCTTGGACACAATACATGGCATCTATGGCTAAAAGATTTTCCTGGTGTCCATTCTACGAACAATGCATAACCAGTATTTGCTGTTTCAATTATTTCAGAGTCGTTCTTCAAGTGCACAGGGCAGACCGGAAGGATGTGCAGTATTTAATCAAGTATGCAAAGTAGCGAGTTACTTACATGGTCTTTGCTAATGAGCAGATATTAGATCATGATACCCGTTTTTGCGACTTAACTTAACACTCTATTTGATGTCCACAAGGTAACCATGTCGAGCACTACGGAGGCCGTGATCATGGTGAAGCCAACAGCTAACAAAACATACACAAAATTCCAGGTGCAAGGTCAGGTCGACCCTTTTAGGCTGCATAGGGAGACCTTCTACAGAGTACTGGCTTTATACATGCACGAAAAATAAACATTTTGCCGGACACTGAAGGCAACAAAAATATAAACAAGACCACACAACTAGACCCTACAGCAAGGCTTGGTGTCTGTCCCAAAATCTTGCATAAAAAACATGGACATTTGTTATACTGATAGTATGTCTATGCCTATTGCATCACGAACAATGAGTAAACAATGACATCACATAGCAATGGGGTCATGGCTGTCCAAGACTGCTATGCAATTTCCACTGAAGCAACCTGGTTGGTGGGTGAATGATTGAAGTGAATAAATGAGTAAGTGATCAAGCTAGTTAGTTGGTGGGTGAGTGATAAGAGTGAATAAGAGAGTAAGTGATCAAGCTAGTGAGTTGGTGTGCGAGTGATTAGAGTAAATAAGTACGTTATCAAGCTACTGCGCTGGTGGGCGATTGATTAGAGCGAATAAGTTAGTTATCAAGTTATTGAGTTGTGGGCGAGTGTTTAGAGTGAATAAGTGAGTAAGTGATCAAGCTAATGAGTTGGTGGGTGAGCGATTACAGTGTTTAAGCGAGTAAGTGATCTAGCTAGTGAGTTCGTAGGTAAGTGAGTAAGTGATCAAGCTAGTGAGTTGGTTGGTAAGTGATTAAGTGACTTATTGATTATGGAGTTGGTGGTTTAGTAATTGAAGTGATTAACTGAGTAAAAGATCTAGCTAGAGCGTTGGTGGGTGAGTGATTGCAGTGATTAAGTGAGTAACTGAAGGAGTGGGAGGTAGTGCGTCACTGAATCAGTCTACCGAATAGTTGATGAATCATCGTGTCAGTAGTGTATCGACAGAGGCAGTGATTGGTGACATTAGCCTGGCCAAAAGAAAACCAAAAACTCGCCAATCTATGGTTAAACTCGTGATGTAAGATCACGTCTTGGGATTTAGGTACAATGACCAAATTGCGTACCAAATGTCCTCTGAGCTGTGTATTACCAAACCGCTGATCACTCTGCACTCCAGGCATGACTCATTGTGATGATGTCACAATGAGCCGCTGCTCTTGATGCCTGTCGCCGCATGATTCCTGTGTGGAAATTGAACCAGAGAATGTAATTAATCATCTATTGCTTTGCCGCAAAAATTACATGACCACATATCGAATGGTGTGTTTTGATGTCCTAACACATGTCAGCTTAAATACTTCGCTAATTTAGCCTAATCCTCCTCTAAGTAACACCGACAAGAGTACCTTCATTACTTCCGGCTTGGAGCAATCAAGATTTAGTTACTAACTTCCTGTCGTCTTGTGACATGCGTGACTGCTATCCCGCATTTGCTGTTTACCTAATTACGCACTGGTTTTTACGAACTCAATCTCAATAGACGTTAATGATGATTTGATTTTCAGTAATGTCTGCATTCATTGTCATGCAAACTAAAGGTACAGTTTGTCGCAATGTTACAAGTGATGAACGCAGTTGCACCATACTTCAGTTTAAAAAGATGCGCCTAACTCTGTGAGCTGACGCAGTGGATTCAGGCAGGATGAGCTGATGGGGCGGTGGCTTTCAATCGATTCATTGGCACCGGGCGTGGGAACCTGATGCAGTCGCAGCATGCTTTGTGAGAGGCAAGACATAAGATTTGAAGATTTATCATACCCTGTAGTAGTATAGAGAATAGATGTCCTGGCGCACCGCCCCTCATATACACTACACTACTTATTACAGCTTGTGCTGAAAGAGTTGTGTTTCTAAGATGACATCAGCAGGGTAGCATGGCTCATAAGTAGGGTGTTAGCTTGCCGGTAAACTAACGTTACCATTGGCCAAGGTGTGTATGCCCTTTGCGGCTATCCATCGCTTTGATTCAATCTGATCTATGACTGTTTTGCTACCGCAGATACGTCTCTTTAGCGCTGCAGAGACCTTAGCCTTTGATTTTGCAGCCTTTCTTGGTCTTGGTGGTGGCTTCAATCCTGTATGGATTCATTTTGCCCTGGCTTCTCCTATATTGTATTTGCACCTTGCCTGACGGATAGATTATTTGCACACCATCTTTGCAGTCTCTTTCTGATAGCACAGTTTTTCCCCATTGTTTAAAATAGTATATATTTGCTACGGGTGCACTACTTCAACTGTGCGCATTTCACAAGCTCGTGTGCATCTCACACTTGCTGACAAGATCTCTTACAATATTCTTCAGGTCATCGCAATCACTGACAACATCTCTCAGCTCGATCTCTAAGTCTATTTTCTCTTCCCTCAGACAATCTATATCTAACTTCAACCCTTTTACGCAACCTTCAATTTCAGCAATACGCTTTTTGGTGTTCATTTATATACCTAATGCCCTCGTTTATTTAATAGGTTGGTATATATCGTGCGTAAATATCTATGCAATGAAAAATCACTCTGTGTATTGAGGTGGGTCAATGTCATTCACAGTCCGCTGGATGGTGTATAAGCACTGTTTTTTCTTATACCTTCTATTTTTTTTCTGCTATGCTTCGACTGATCCAGCATTAATTCCCCCCTTCATTTGGGTATATTTTGAGACCTCAGCTAAGACGAGTTTAAACTCATGATTCGAGATATTACCGTATGTAAGTGCTGTCGATACAATGTCAGCAATGGAATTCAATTTGATCTGTGCTAGAATGCGGATATGATCATGTTTTTTTACCTTGATGGTCAGCGATTCCAAGTAGCCCACAAGCGGCCCAGTAGCACCCAACACTGTGGCAATAGGAATGGCAACCTCTGTAGACATTACACCTACACCACTTGCACCAAGACACATACCAACAGTAAACCAAAGCAGTGTCTAGTGCATCCACTCAGTTATTGTTTGAAATAGCACAATATTTTTCCATCTCTTTCTCAAGGTATTGCGTCTTGAGACTGATCTCATTCAACCAGTAGGATGGCCCCGGATTCTCATCGGTGGGCAGCTCAGGATATAGCTGTGCCGTCGGAATGGTTGGTTGTTCTAGTTCAATTAGGAGTGATACAACAGAACAAGTTGCCGTCTGTTTTGAGCGGTTGTATAAAAGTTAATAACGTTTCCTTGTTGCAGCTGTAAAGGTTGGTCTAAAGATATTACAACAGCCCGCTAGTCAGCATGCTTACGTATCCCTACAACTTGGTTTATTCCATTAATAAAAGGAACAACTATTATAGTACCAGTACCAGCGCCCACACCAGAAGACAGCAAGCTACGAATGATCTTACCACACATTAACATAGTATATCCAGAGCTTGAGTCTAGTGAGGTTTGACCCCTGGCCCCATCACCAAACGACCACTCATATCCTCTGCAAAGGTAGCCACTTGCTTCTGCCCAAATAGAAATGAGGGTTTTTGTTCGTGAGTTTATGCATTGTCTCAGGTCCCTGCACTGCTGTCTGTGCATCAACATACTTTTTATTGACAGCATCCTTCGGTGCAATCGTGTCTCCCAGTACATATATCTTATTATCGCTCATTTCAAGGTCTTCAGTCATAGTATCTCCAGCTTCAACTATTTGGTTTGAATCACCAATAGAGACAAAGGTTTTTGTTGCATATTCAGAGAGATTGGGTTGAGTGCTCTCCGTTTTTTGTCCAGTCCCATAGATACTCGTTTTAATTGACATATTGTAAATTCAAGGACAACGCTAATAGGAAGATCGTGCTTGTCCATTTGCCGTCCCTTATATATATATATGTTTATTTCGTACTCAAGGTACCTGCATAAACAATAAATGTGATACATAAATTTAAACTATAGTGCTACATTCAACGGAAAAAGAGATAACGTAACCTAACCTTCAGCTTATGCACAGTTCCACTAGTAACACATAGATCCAGGATTGGCGATGCTTGTGGTTATAATATCATCGAAAGAGCCGCCCTCTTAGCGGCTGCAGCTTGCCATCCCACGTCCAGCTCGAGGCCGAGGATCCCCTCGTTCAAGCTTTCTACACCTTTTACGTTTATTACACAGTGTGGCGCCTACTGGCAGAACTACAAGTGCCTCTACCTCAGGATTGTGCCAATGACCACTATTACAATCAACACGATCGCAGGGTATCTGTTGTAAGTCTGTAGTACCACGAACCACGGACTGACGACAGAAGGCAACCGCCACCAACGAAGTCCTTGGGGTGCTATATGCTCATGATGCGTAGGATTACCGGAGCGTCGTCCATTTTTGCTGGCCAAGACGTCCGTTAAGACCCAACATGGATGACCTTTGAGGCGGAACAGGCTAAAAAGCTAGGGTTTGCCAACGCGAGCAACCTACAATCCTTTCAGCCCGGCACTGAGCGCATTAATGACAGCATTATTGTTTGGGCAATGCTGGGGGCACAGGCACAGACTCGTACACGCATCCTAGGTACCGGCACTGTGTTTGATGCCATTGATCAGTTCTTGGTTAACGTTGAAGACGCGATTGAGAGTGCTATTGACCTATCATCTGTAATAAAGCGGTACCAAGCTTGCAGTGTCCAGGGCGGACTTTGTCTTTGGCATTGGGCTGTACATGGCGCCAAGCATCATGCTTTTCTAGGTAGGTCCAGGATACTGCACTATCCCATACTGCATGGTGCTACTGAATCATCGCATATAGTGTTGTGCAACTGCATCATTCCATACAGCATGGCAGCTCTACACCAGCTCACTTGGCATGGTGTCACAACGTATGCTGCACACCGCTTGGTGACATGGCATCAGCTCACACAACCGAATTATCCCACATACCACAGCGCCACCACAGCAATCATATGCGTTTGAACTGCATGGCAGTAATGTACAGTTAAATGCCAAGGCGTTTGCGAGTTTATTCGTAAATTTTCAAACGGTTACTTGAATGGCTGATGTTGGTTGGTCATTCGATTCTTGGAACTCGTTCACAAGGCAACATTGTGTTTCTTTGTTGGAATTAAAGTCGTTTTTATCAACTTAGGACATGTACGACTAGCAGTGAGTGTAAATCTGAATTCTGAGTATGTTTATTCATTCATTGAGGCCAATGGTTTATTAGAACTAAGTGCATCTGAAAGTTGTGGACAGTATAGCGTGCTGATCAAAGTATCTTCTTCCACCTGGGGCTTCTCTACTGGGGAAAGAGGGAAGAAAAGAGGACCTTAGAAACCTATGATAGTCAGGTATAAAAGTTAAGAGCATGAAAATAAATGCATCTTACCTATTAAAGCCTTTGTGTGTTGATCATTTGCTGTATTGTTCGTGGCATTATCTTATTATTTGTGAGCATTTCTTTAATATAAATATGCTACGTTTGCCTTGAAGGTGGTGCAATATATTGCTTCACATTAAATGTTTTGTACCCAATTTGGACTTAGGAATGTAGGACTTCTGCTTTAAAGAAAACGAATCACTGATTCTATTTGTGTGTTTTTCCCTTTGTCTTTTTGCATATTATACATTATTACAATACTCCACAATTTCATTCATTGCTGCTTCGTGAGCGACATCATGAAGTATTTATTTTGCTGCTTTGTCAGGTATCTTTTGAGGTAGAAGCTGGATCTTGATTTTATATGCGCAAAATTCCCGAAGATTTTTCAACAGGTTTTACTGTTGAGAGGTAATATTAAGGACTAGGTATTCTCCTTTGAGGATAGCAACATTAAAGTGCCTATCGTACGGTTATAGGTACTTCGCTGAAATCAATTCATAATGTGATCAATAAACTCAAACCGGTCCAATAACCGTCGCATCTGATCAGTTAAGGCCAAGATTTGATCAAATGTCAGTTCAAATTAGCGCGCCCGACAAAACGTTGCGGCAGCCATTATCTAGGTCAACCATGCGTCAGGTAAGGCGATTAATTATTCATGAGCTCGTCCTCTGAATATACCAGACTCATCATTAAAGCCGAATTTCGATCGGAAAGCGCGCACTTTGGCGACAAATACATAGACAGAATAGGAACTTCTGGGTTACATTTCCGTAATCTTGCGAAAAAAATGACATGATTTTTCGTGCGATAGGCACTTTAAGCTGATCACTAAGCTCATGAGGACTTAAAAGTTAAGTAAAGTGAAGTAAAAGGATGTTCAGGCGGTGAACTCAATAAACCAAACCTTTAAGATAACGTGAGTATAGGTGGCTCAGGAGGGCTCTAACAGCAAACACACTTGATACATCATCTAGTTTGAGGTCAGACCACGAGAGCGACAGACTAGGAAATGTTCAATAACCACGCCAGATTTACGCAGAAGTACAGCAGTCCGCAAATACACAACTTGATAGCTGGACAAAAAGGCATCAGACAAGCCATCTTCTCTATCAGGGATCCAATAACAACCCATTCCAGTTCACCCTACAGGCTTATTGCGGTGTCTTTATTAAACCGGATGCGAAGCCATGGCTATATTAATTCACTGCATCTGAAAGCATATGACGAAGGCCACCGTGTGTCGTCACAACAACTAGGTTGACAAGAATCTTGGCAACTTTTTATAAGATGGATTTAAGCGGAGATTAATGAAGCTTATTTAATAAAATGGTGTATATTAGCTCTTTCGAACTAAGTTCGGGTAGTGCTGCATGCACTCCCTCTTAGTTCTGGCGTCCAACTGTATCTAGCCTGCGTAATTCAACGAAATGATCCCGAGCTCCCGTGTATTATCTAGTTTTATCTAATAAAATCAACTCACCAAACATTTATCGGAACAGAGGTTGATTTTCAGCTACAGAAGTATCCTAATAATAGCTAGTAACAATCATCTTTGTATGACATTGCCAATTGCGGAAATCGTTTGGATTCGTTCGAAAATAACACACCTCCTATGGCGGGGCGAACGTGATGATAATAATTGTATTCAATGAGAATACCTAAATTCCGATATTTGTTCTAAAATTCTATCCGGGATTGGTGATGTGTTGTTGTTTGGGCAGGCTTATATAAACACTCACTGATTGACTCATTGACTCATACACTAACCAACTGACTCATGCACTTACTCACTGACGCACTCACTAACACACTAACTGAAAATGTTGCACACTTCCTAACAAATTTAGTAAATACATCAGTCATCCTCGCCAGGTAATATGCCGGGAACGATTTTTCCAATATGGCAAATGTCTATCTGATGTATGCACTCTCTGTCGAAATAGACGAGTATCTTTGCCCTTCGAGTTATTACTCGGAGCAATGCCAAAATGATCTGCCTTTTATAGAAGAACCACTGCGACCAACATCACATAACAATGGCGACCCTTAATCACCATCTGATCATCTTTACGACCTTATTCGATGATATACAATCGATTATCTCAGTTGATATGTGGACTATGAAGCACATACAGGGTCAGAAAAAAATCTCATTTAGACACTCATTGTGTCTGACAAGAAACCAGCCAACGACTTGTTGCTTATTTCTCTGCTTCAATGGTAATCCGACAAAGATTTAAACGTGTTTGCTAATGCAATGCATATACCACGAAAGATCAATCGACCCGCGAGGCCGTTATCTGTGAAAACAAAACAACAGCCGGGCGAATATTTGTTATTAAACAGTGACGGAAGTGACATAAGAAGAGCGCTTGTTTTCCCCGCACGCTCATGTCGATCACAAAGCAATGGCGCGCAGCAATGCGACCTGAACGCGCTTATCAGCTAATATGGTACTAGTCGTTATAACAAACTGCAATAGCGCAATAATATTAGTGTATGTCCGACGCATATGTGGCACCTAGGGGAATTATGGCCGAACTATCAACATTAATCTGTGCATAATTACATGTAGTATAAGCGATGAACCTGTGGAACCCCCGCCCTCCCCCGCCTCATCCATTATCTTGTTCGTATTTGATTATGGCATTGATCGCTTCAAATGATGCCAGCTTATTTAAAAGTATCGTTAATTCCCGGTATATTGTAACACACGTGACTGCTGTATCGATCATGGCGATAGACATACCCTGGTGACGTCATACCCTGGTGACGTCATACCCTGGTGACGTCATACCCTGGGGACGCCATACCATGGTATACGGCTGTCATGTCTTATCACCGTGCGTCGCTAAATCAAGTCTAAGTAGTTGACAGGAGTTTCTTATGCTTGTGGACCTTAAGCAGAAAGCTCCCTTTGAAGGTTTCATCATTCTTCTCATAGGAAAACTTGACCAGTGAAATTGCTTTGCTTAGGGCAATATGCAATATCTACTGAGAGGAAGCTTTAGATCAAAGGTGAATATAGTCAAGGGTCTCAGATGTATATATATATATATATATATATATATATATATATATATATATATATATATATATATATATATATATATATATATTATATATATATATATATCTCTATAGAGATATAGGATCTATATATCTACCTATATATATCATATGTCTATATCTATGAGAGATATCTCTCTATAGAGAGATCTCTCTCTATCTCCTCTCTCTCTAGAGAGAGATCTATATCTCTCTCTTTCTTCTCTCTCTCTGTTTCTCTCTATGTCGAGAGAGATCTGTCTCTCTATCTCTCTCTCTCTCTAGAGAGAGGGAGAGAGAGAGAATCTCTCTCTGTTTCTCTCCCTCTCTATCTATCTCTCTCTCTCTAGAGATTCTCTCTCTCTCTCTCTTTTATATCTCTCTCTCTCTCTATAGATTTATCTCTCTCCTCTCTCTCTGTATCTCTCCCTACCTCTACCTCTCTATCTATATGTCTCTCCCTCTCTCTCTCTCTCTCTCTACATCTCTATCTCTCTACCTCTCTCTCTCTATCTCTCTCTCTCTCTTTCTCTCCCTCTATATCTCTCTCTGTCTCTATCTCTATATATCTCTCTCTATATCTCTATATATATCTATATATACATATATCTTGACGCCGTTATTCAATGAAGCAAATTCTCATTTTGTATTATGTGAATACCTGTAATGAATTTTTTCTTCCTATTCAAAATGCAAGGTGTCATCGCATCATACATATATATATATATTCATATATATAATATTTATATATCTTATATATCTTATATATATAGATATATCTCTTTATATATATATATAAATATATATATGTATATATAAATACATATACATATATATATGTATATAAATATATATATATATATATATACATATATAGAGACCATAGATCTCTATATATGATATATCTCTTTTTTCTCCCTCTCTATATATCTCTATATATCTATGTCTCTATATCTCTCTCTATCCCTCTCTCTCCCTATCTCTATCTCTCTCTCTCTATATCTATCTCTCTCTCTATATCTATCTATATATATACATATATATATATATATATATTGACGCCGTTGTTCAATGAAGCCAATTCTCATTTTGTATTATGTGAATACCTGTAATGAATTTTCTTCCTATTCAAAATGCAAGGTGTCATCGAATCAGGTAGCACGGCTCTGTATTGCATCAATAAGCAGATCACAGTGCATTTTATCATAACACAAAATGTAATGAAACCACTTTGTATCACAAAGCCTGGTGCCTACTCTTTAGAACTTGGACCCACCACAGATGCATCAATTATCATTGCTGTGCCATTTTATCAGCTTACACTACGATTGATGATAATAATTAAAATGTTTTTTGGTACATTGGCGAATATAAATGGTAATTTTTGCGTATGTTGGCGACACTACGAGAATCAAATAATATCATACACTTTTTTGGCAAAATAAACAATTTCAAATCTCAGCTTCAAACAATGTCAAATGTTCGTATTTTTCGCATTTACCAGACTCCACTTATAGAATATTTTAGATAGTTGTCACAAACTTATTTATATTTGTGTTGCTTGACCCCAAGAGGCTGGTAACTAATGTTATAATTGTTCCAACAAAGGGGCTTCGCATTGTTATCTACACATACCTCATAAATATAGTTGAACTTGTCGTCTTCCTTGACGTCATGTTTCGCATTCATCTACAGGTTGACATAATTAACAACAATGAACGATCAGGTGACGGATCCAACAAAAGTCAACAAACCGTTAGTTAACGCTTTGATTTTCATCTTGATTGACAAAAGTTCCATGTTACATGACCCCTCTGCTTACACCCTTAGATGTACCACTAAGCTATTGACAGCTCACACCAACTCCAATCCTGCCACCAACATTCATGCATTTTTGTACTCAAGCCATATTACAGTTTTATTTGTTCGAGCAAAGGTAAATCTTTTGTTTTACACACCTTACTTGAACAAAACCCTAAATACTATATCACAGAAAGTAATCACTTTTATCGATCTAGGTGCGCGAATTTGTGCTGTTATCAATATACATCTATACTCAGAAGAGAGATACAGTAGAGGAGAGAGAGAGGGAGAGAGAGAGAGAGGGAGATAGGGAGAGATAGGGAGATAGAGAGAGTATAGCGGGAGTGAGAGGAGATATTATATATAGAGAGAGAATGATATAGATGAGTCAATGAGAGAGCGAGATATAGAGAGAGATTAGAGAGAAGAGTAGAGAGATAGAAATAGAAGGAGGAGGCAGTTAGGCAAGAGAGGGAAATTCGCAGAGTGACAGAGAGATAGAGAGTAGATGAGCGAGAGATAGAGAGAGAGAAATGCCAGGAGAGATCGATCAGAAGATGAGAGGTATAGAGAGTATAGGAGATAGAGAAATGGGAAGGAGAGATAGGTAGAGAGAGAGACAGTAGACAGAGATAGAGGGAGAGAAAAGAGAGAGATAGAGAACAGAGAGAGACAGAGAGAGATGTATAGAGAGAGAGATATAGAGAGATAGATATAGATATTATATAATATCATATATATAAAAAGATATATACAAATATATATAGATAGATATATATATATATATATTAGATATATATATATATATAGATACATATATATATATATATATATTGGACGCCGTTGTTCAATGAAGCAAATTCTCATTTTGTATTATGTGAATACCTGTAATGAATTTCTTCCATATTCAAAATGCAAGGTGTCATCGAATCAGGTAGCACGGCTCTGTTTATGTACATGAATTTTATCATTACACAAA
This sequence comes from Urechis unicinctus, assembly GCA_034190875.2. Classification (NCBI taxonomy): domain Eukaryota; kingdom Metazoa; phylum Annelida; class Polychaeta; order Xenopneusta; family Urechidae; genus Urechis; species Urechis unicinctus. Next base: position 63,382,181 of record CM067358.1, on the reverse strand, counting down.
ATGAGCCACAAATCACAAAGCCTGGTGCCTATCTTTAGAACTTGACCCACCACAATATCAAAATCAATCATTTGCTGTAAGAATTTATCAGCTTACACTCGATTGATGATAAAAATTTAAAATGTTTTTTGGTACATTTGGCGAATATAAAATGGCGTATGTTGGCCGACACTACGAGAATCAAATAAATCATACACTTTTTTGGCCAAAATAAACAATTTCAAATCTCAGCTTCAAACAATGTCAAATGTTCGTATTTTTCGCATTTACCAGACTCCACTTATAGAATATTTTAGATAGTTGTCACAAACTTAATATTTGTGTTGCTTGACCCAAAAGAGGCTGGTACTAATGTTATAATTGTTCCAACAAAGGGGCTCGCATTGTCAACATATTGTTACATACCTCATGGTCGTCTTCATTGACGTCATGTTCGTTTCCTTGTTGTCTAATAATTAACAACAATGAACGATCGGTGACGGATCCAACAAAAGTCAACAACATAGTTAACTTTTGATTTTCATCTTGATTGACAAAAACCAAAAACTTACAAAAACGCAAGCTATTGACAGCTCACCAACTCCAATCCTTAGCACACCTACAGTTTTATTTGTCCTTTTTGAACAAAACCCTAAATACTATATCACAAAGTAATCTTTTATCGATCTAGGTGCGCGAATTTGTGCTGTTATCAATATACATCTATACTCAGAAGAGATCTTGTTTAAATCTAGAATTAATACATAATGAAAAAATTAAAAAGGTTATTTATGTACATAAAGATCCATCAGAGAATAGCCCAAAATCAATACTGTTTAATAACATCTTTAGCAAACCAAAAACAAAAACGCAAGGAACAATTAGCACACACCTGTCCAACGCGTTGTATGCATCCAAAAATTCACAATCAAAGAACACAGTCCCTCATCCAATCAAGACGTCAGTCCCGATTAGATTAATGATTTCGTGAATAACATTATCCGCAGGAAAAAAATCAGCTTTTCGGCGTGAAAACATCATGAGGGCACACGAAGGTCATCAAACACAATATACATGTTCAGTTGCTATGAAATGTACATACACTTCAGTGGCCCGTTTTGGTATGTCACAATTATGGTTACACATGACCATAAAACGCCTAGCCCAGATTATTCAATTCGACATCGACCAATAACAGGTCATTGCGCTATGAGATCAATCAATAACACTTAAATACGCAACAAGGTCAGCCAACAGCAAAATAAATTTATAAAAAGTTCCTTTGACCTGTAACGTGGATACCAAGCCCTACTATCTCACATCAGACATGCCGTAAATGAACAAAGTGGTTCAGTACTGTGCCGTAAATGAACACCGTGGTTCAGCGATAAATTGCCTTTTAAAATCATTATTGTTTCATGGCATTATACAAATATAGTGAAAGCCCACAGTCTTCCCCTTTAACCTGTCCTAGTGTATGCTTCATTTGATGACAAAGTGGTCCAAGATTAGTGAAGCCATTCATGTTAATCATTCATGGCATTATCATGGTATTGTTCACTCCCTATTTGAACTCGCTGCTGTTATCATGCTATTGATATCCATATCATCGTCGGGGTTCCTTCTGCAACAGACAAGTGACACAACACTGACGCACCATATCGTTATCGGGGTTCATCCTGTCACAGACAAGTGACACCACACTGACGCACCATATCGTTGTCGGGGTTCATCCTGTCACAGACAAGTGACACCACACTGACGCTCAATATCGTTGTCGGGGTTCATCCTGTCACAGACAAGTGACACCACACTGACGCACCATATCGTTGTCGGGGTTCATCCTGAAGAACTTGATAGAGTTTGGCGGCTCTCATCTCCTTTTTAATGTGTGATCAGGGGCCATTAAATACACAACTTGATAGACAAACAATTGCTGGAATGAGGGAAACGATATCAGTCCAGGCCAGTTAACCCTCAGGCTGAATGCTCCATCTTTCTTCACTCAAATGCGAGGCCATTGTTTTAACGCACGTCTTATCTCGAGGTCACATGACGCAGCCCCGCGAATGGCGTCGCAACAACTTGGTTGACAACATTCTGAGCAACTTGGATTTTTTTCTGGCCATCTACGCCACGGGTTTATGATGTGTTGTTGATGTTCATAGTAAGTAACAGCTGTTTATGCCTGGTCGAATGGCAGCAAAGATTAATGCGTCTAACGGTTTCGTTAGAAAATTCAAACTACCATGTAATATTTATCGCGTTTGTAAGAATCTGAACGCAATGTAACGGTACATGGTAGATCAATAATTATATGATACAATGTGGATCATGAGCGCCACTTGGGAAAACCGTTTGTTGGATGGCCACACATTAGAAAAAAATTGCAGTTAGAATGAGCTACACGATGGTGTAAACGTTTTAACGATCCTACTATTATTGGCGGAGTTATTCGAGATACTATTTTTTCACTTATTCGATTACCTTGACCTTAGTTTTGGGTCAAGGTCAAAACAAAACCTCTCGGTTCGCGAAACAAAAAAAGTGTTACTTACATCCAAACATCCAAACATACAAACCGGGCCCATCGCGTTTCGAAAACGCCAAGTTAATAATGTATTCTTCATTATGTATATTGAAACCATTGCACATTTGTAATCATACCAATTGTTTTAACGCAAATTTTGTTGGTCTGGATGTGTCAGTCGGTGCAGTATTAAGGTTAAGACATAAAAAGTGGATAATCTCGTATGCCTTTCATCCAGGTAGACACTGTGTATATCGTTTTCTGTGTTAATGATTAGTATGCAGCCTTGTCATCTCTAGATCATAAAGACAAAATACCAACCTCCACACCTTGATGTTGCAGTTCGTAATCTTTGCCTGAATGCCATAAGCTGCGCATGTTAATTGAATGTTTGCATTGACGGATTTACATGCTTTTAATAGAATATGAGTGCCGAATATATGAAGTGTATTTCCCTGCCATGGCAAACAATGTCAGTTAGTAGCTTGATAAGAATCTATCCACTTAGCCAATGCGAGGGAACTAACACCAACAAACATCACACATCCTTCCATAATGCATTAGCACACGCTGATAAAATTACTGCATTCCGTAGTCTGCAACGGATCTTGCTAATCGTAATTAATTGTTTAAAAATTATTTGCGCTAAAGGATTTGCAGGCTTTTTATCGAATATGAGAGTGATGAATCTATGGTTACGAAATATGATGCTTGAATACCGGCAAATATCAACAATGACGGCACTGGTAGTCATTGAATTTAGGTGGCACATTGTCTACGGTATTCGTACACTGTGCGTCCTCGGGAGACACATTCAGCCATAACGACACTGTATAATTTTTGGGCAAGCAGAAAAGCATGCAACATCAATTTCTTTGGTATAGATTATTTGAGAGCCACAAATCCATCGCCGCTAAGAATAACAAGGTATTGTTGAGCAAGATACATGATCTAATATAACTCCCTCAGTTCAAAAAGCATTGTACCACTGCATCCGCTGACTCTGTATGGCACATCATCTTCAGATGACGATGTATGGTGCAACCGCTTAAGCTGAACCTGTGTGGTGCAACAACTTTATCTCACTCTTCATGGAACAACAGCTTCTGCTGACTCCGTACTGTACAACCGCTACATCTGACCCTGTATGGTGCAACAACTTTTTCTCACTCTTCATGGAGTAACAGCTTCAGCCGACTCCGTACGGTACAACCGCTACAGCTGACCCTGTATGGTGCAACAACTTTATCTCACTCTTCATGGAGCAACAGCTTCTGCTGACTCCGTACGGTACAACCGCTACATCTGACCCTGTATGGTGCAACAACTTTTTCTCACTCTTCATGGAGTAACAGCTTCAGCCGACTCCGTACGGTACAACCGCTACAGCTGACCCTGTATGGTGCAACAACTTTATCTCACTCTTCATGGAGCAACAGCTTCTGCTGACTCCGTACGGTACAACCGCTACATCTGACCCTGTATGGTGCAACAACTTTATCTCACTCTTCATGGAGCATCAGCTTCAGCTGACTACGTACGGTACAACCGCTACAGCTGACCCTGTATGGTGCAACAACTTCAGCTGACCCTATTTGGTGGAACAGCACCAGTTAACTCTGTATGGTGGAACAGTATCAGTTAACTCAGTATGGTGGAACAGCATCAGTTAACTCTGGATCTCTGAGTTTGCAAGCGATTAACATATGCTCATATTGTTGTTATTCACACCTGATCACGAATAGATTTCAAATTTGTTCTATATTAGATGCAATGCAGCGATAGAAAAAACCTTCACTTAACTGGGCGATCATTTGCGGCACATTGCTGGCTATAAGGAACGGCCAGAAGAGCAATGGCGACCTGATTTGTGGAGGAGCGCTTTTGCGTAAGAAACAATACCGGGTATTGATACTATGATGTCATCGATCAAAATAACTATCATAACATTCTCTGCACAATACATCTTAAGACTGTCAGAATTCTCTTCTGTCCTTCTAAATGGCAACGATGGATATTTGCTTTTGTTATGAATTTTATAAGTGGATAATACCCAACATTTCCACTAAATAGATAAGATTCATCTATCGCCGCCAAATTACTGCTGAATGCAAGCTGGCTCTTAGCTTATCAAGCCAGCTATCATGACGTCACACTTTCAAGATAAGACGAGTTGATAAATCAATGACCTTCCACGTGGGTTAACAAAGATGGCATATTAAGCCTGTAGGGTTAACTGGTCGGGTTTGGCATCGGCGTTACGATTGCATTCGTGCTCATTTATCAAGCTCTGTGTTTGCAGACCATATCTGAGACGAAGCTGTAAGACTATCCAATATGAGATGAAGCGGCCTATGCAGTGTGACCATCCAATATGATATGATGCAGTGGTACTTTCCAATATGAGCTGATGCAGTGAGACCATCCAATACGAGTTTAAGCAGTGCGACCATCCAAAATGAGCTAATGCATTGGCCGATGCAGTGGGACCATCCGATGTGAGATGATGCAGTTGGACCATCCAATATGAGCTGATACAGTGGGACAATCCAATATGCATTTATTCTGTCAGGCTCTGCAGTATAGGCTGATGCAGTTGTGTCATTGTGTGTGAACATGCTTAAGTGACACTTGCCGTGGCACCATGTTTTGTGAAATGATGCAGTGTCAAGAAGTTCTGTGCTCAGATGCGGTAGCGCCATTGAGTGTGGACTATACGGCTGCAATGCCAGCCCGTACTGTGTGACTGCAGGGAGTTATAATTTAGGACTTCACATGATACGCTTTTATCCCTAGAAACGGTGAACGATGATGTCAATATCTGCTGTCTGAATAAACCAAATTGCTGACACAACTACTACAACACATTTCCAGTACATTATCTTACACAATATAAGTTCCAATATCAAGCACTACGGAGGCCGTGGTCATGGTGAAGCCAACAACTAAAAAACATGCACCAGTTTCTAGACGCAAGGGCAGGTCGATCCTGTTGAGCTGCATAGGGAGAGCTGGTACGGAGTACTGGCTTTATACATGCTCGAATAATAAACATTTTTCCTGACACTGAAGGCAACAAAAATATCAACAAGCCCACACAACTAGACCCTACAGCGAGGCTTGGTGTCTGTCCTAAAATCTTGCATAAAAACATGGACATTTGTTATACTGACAGTATGTCTATGCCTTTTGCATCACGAACAATGAGTAAACAATGACATCACATAGCAATGGCTGTCCAAGACGGCTATGCAATTTCCACTGAAGCAACCTGGTTGATGGGCGGGTTATTGAAGTGAACAAATAAGTAAGGTATCAAGCTAGTGAGTTGGTGGGTGAGTGATTGAAGTGAACAAAATGAGTAAGTGATCAAGCTAGTGAGTTGGTGTGCAAGTGATCAGAGTGAATAAGTACGTTATCAAGCTATTGCGCTTGTGGGAGATTGATTAGAGTGAATAAGTTAGTTATCAAGCTATTGAGTTGGTGGGCGAGTGTTTTTAATGAATACGTTAGTAAGTGATCAAGCTAGTGAGTTGGTGGGTGAGCGATTAAAGTGATTAAGTGAGTAAGTGATCAAGCTAAGGGGCTGATGGGTTAATGATTAGGTGACTAAGTGATCAAATGAGGTAGTCGGTTAGTGATTTAAGTGATTAAGTGAGTAAAAGATCTAGCTAGTGAGTTGGTGTGTGAGTGATTGCAGTGATAAAGTGTCAGTGATTGGTGACCACCATACTTTGTGCGATGCAGGAAGTAAGATTTAAGGATTTATCATACCCTGTAGCAACTAGCGTAGGTGAATGAAGATGTCACTAACTGTCTCAAACACTTTATATCAATGTGAATATTTGTTTCCGAAAACAATGGATTGTCTTATACATTTTACGGCTTATATTCATTCCTGCCGTTTGGCCAATTATAATCGTGTTGTACGCCCGCGTGGTTTTACGCTTTTTTAATTGCCAAGGGTCAGACTTTGACTATTTAAATAGTGTGAGGTCGATTGAGGAATTGACCAGCAAATATTTATAGGTTGCAGCTAGCGAAATGCAAGAACTTGAGAGACAAATGTGGGATATATCGGAGCCTCAAAATACAACAAATGTGTGCAATTGTATTTCAAAATAAACTTGACCATAGCTCTAAAGGGTCAGGTGGCACTCATTTGCATCGGCTCCCCTTTTCAATCTAAATAAATCATTTAAACCAGGAGCCCATGGAGTTTTGTTTAGCATTGCAAGTACAAAAGGTTTGAGGCATGCAACATGTTGATTAGGGTCAATGTACAATCAAATAGCCATTCTTAAGTTTCCACGCCTGTACCAACTCTAGGGGGAGCCACTCAAAATATCCCAAATTTAGATTTAATTAGCATAACTGAGTACATGTATGAAAGCAATGATAAAATGTTCATTTTTAGGGTCTAAATAAAGATCCATCTTTCTTAACCCTCAACTCCTGTACTTAATCCATTTAAGAAAGCCACTAATTAGCGCTAATTAGCAATTTAATTAGCATAATTGAGTACATCAACAAAACTTTCGCTAATGGATTTGGTAGGTTTACCCAACTAAGAAAAATGGATTCTTAAGTGCCAAAACTTGTACCGTGACCCCTTAAGAAGGGGTCAAAGGGGAAGATCGAAAGAACTCGACAGTTTTGTGTTCAGGTACATAGATTTTAATTAAAATTCTAGTATCTATGATTTTTTTACTGAAAAGACAAACAATGAGAAACTACATCACTAGTGACTCATGCAACATACTGTAAGTTGTTAGACTTGCTGATCGATTTTGACCATAATGAAGGGTGATTGGGGTATACACACACATGAAGTGACTTCCTGAAATAGAGAGACTTGCATCTCCCATGCTAATGACTGAATTCTTGTCCCCTTAAAACATTTTGCAAAGAAACTTACATGCATGTTTTGATTGCATTGACAGACTATGGAGTAATATGCCAATTTCAGCTTTTCAGTTTAAAATTAAAATTCTCAATGGTTCGAAATTTCAACCAGAAAAATGCAGAAATTCGCCTTATTTTCTTCATTGCAGGCCGAGCTGATTCCAATATTTTGAATATTAACCCAAACATTATCCAGTTACATACATGCTACATCGAATTTATTGTCTTTGAAAAATTTGACTATATACATATTGTAGGCCTATGTCTTCAACAAACAGGAGAACTGGGCATGCAGTGCTCATCACCAGTACAGAGAAACATCTTAAGTGCTTCATCTACATAATTGTACTCATTTTAAGTTGGGTAAATAGTGTATATTTAAAGTAAGGTCTATGCCAAAAGACAACGATTGTGGCATACAAAGTAACGATAAGAATTATTCCATTTTCCCCAAATATCACTAGGAAGGCAAGCATTTCCCTGAAACATCATTTTTATCACTGAGTTTCCTTTTGGTTGAATGCGGTCAAAGCAAATTATGCAAAGCCATGCTTCTGACATACACGGCTAGCCTCATCATTAAGAACTACAGATTATTTTTTGTGTATCATGAATGTAAATAACGAGCAATTTAGCTGCCATTGCAGGGGTCAAAGTGGAACAAGGTGTTAAAGGTCACAGGCAGCATAAGGTTTTTCCCCACTTGCACCTAATCCTCTTCTTCTGTCCAGTCTGACTCATCATCAGAAGAGATTGTCATGTTTACATCTTCAGCGTTTTCATCATCATCATTGACGACCTCGCCTTGTTCCGGAATAAGGGTACCTGGCATCTGGGGTCCTTCATGCCATATTGGCATGTAACATCCATTTTCGAGATCCCAACCATTTGATGCATCTGGGTGTTGTTGGATTTCAGCAGAATCTGCCTTTGCCCACATTTGTGCAACAAATGCAGCTCGTTTCAAATGCACATTCAGCTCTGCCTCACAAGGGGGAATGGCACTAGCATTTATTCCTTTCAACTTTTCCAATGGATTATTTGACAAGGACTTTGGTCCATAGCCTTTTTCAAACATCTTGTACCTATGTTCATTTAATGTCAACTTGGTGTTTTCCGTGGCTCCGTACATAGTTGTGGTGAACGTTTGAAGGGTCATCTGGGTTCTTAGACTCTGTTGTTTGTCTGTTCCTTGTTCTTTTCCAACTTGGCCAATAGTCTGACCTTTCCTTTGCGAACAAATGCGCTGGTGTAGTCACACCCAGTAAATGCATGGAATCCTGGTAGTGCAGCGCATATCTGAGGTCCGATTACTTCATGAATGTTGGTGATGCTAATGTATCTCCGGTTGTTCTTGGATGACGTTCCAACATCCATCAATATTGGCGACTTGAACTTGTTGCAGTGATACAACAAGATGACTGCTATATCTGTGTCTGATGCCCGAACGACTATGGCTCCTTGTTTTCTGTTATCATCCACTGCCTTGGCATGAAGAAGTATCTTGGTGTCAGCCTCTTCATGGTTGTTCCTGCAATCGTCATCAGAATCGTGTCTGAGAATGCCGTTGGCAACATAATAATGATGGGTCTCCCCTGGGATGTCAAGATGTAGCTGACAGTCACCTAGTATTGGTCGATATGCCTTGTTTTGCCACTCCTTCGCCAGGAACTTGGGAAGCTGTGTCTTGAATGATCTCGATTTCAGCGCTTTCTCCATGTCCTTAGGTCGTTTTTGTTCAGGACCAGTAATGGCGAACTCCCGTTCATCTATGCCCCTCCTTCCTCTTTCTGTGTCTTTTAGGGATGGCTGAGGGTAATCATCAAAGATAAGATGGACTTCTTTTTTGCACAACGCAACTGTCTGGATTAAAATACTTCTTGCGAGGCCTCCATAGGTAGCTGGTAGATTCGGAGGAAGTGTATGAAGGAGGAATTGGCCATCAATAATGCAGGCTCTGGTCATTCCAGGACTGGCATCTCCAGGAACCTTCGACTCAATCAGGTTGAAGAGGGCACTCTTGTCTGTTTTCGCCATTGTCCCATCTGTGCTACACATGGACAAAGGGACTGGAGTGAGTGGGAATTCAAAAATGAAAGGCAAGTCCAGATTCCGTTTCGTTGCAAGTATTACGAGGCGGCCCATTAGATCTCTTGTACCCTTGAGTTCTGTTATTCGTTCGTCCTCTGCTTTATGGTTTCTTGCACTATCATCGGTAAAGGTCTTAAGTTTTGCCTTGATTATCTTCTCTTCAAATCTCTTTGCGTCAGCTATGCAGGTGTCCAGGAAATCTTGATGTCGTGCCTGACCGGTCTCTGGTATTTTCAACAGACTTTCACTGATCTCAGCTGGTGGCCTTCCCTGTGTTGATGTTGAAGAGTTTGTCTTTTGATTCAGATTCTTTATCCATCTCAAAGGGGTTGCAGGAATCTTGTATGTGTTTCATGACTTTCTTCAAGTCTGAAATGTCGCGTTCAATTCTTGAAGGTCGAAGCTCAGCTGCAACATCGTCCTTTTCAATCAATCCCGTCATCTCCTGCACTAGACTTGTAAATGAGGCATGAGTAGATTTTGTGATCATCTAGCGCAGACGAGCAGAGTAACTGTTTGTGGCAGATGTTATACCAGTGAGCCGAGATGCTGCATCAGCGTTGACCGTCTGTTCCAATGTAAGATCCACAGGCACACGGCTGAAAGCTGGACTTTCTAAGTCCAGGGTGTGAATCAGCGATATTCATTAAGTCAAGTTGGAACTTCGTCAGCCAACGGGAGTAGTTTACATGGTTTGTGGCAAAGAAGAGACCTATCAAGGGTGTCAATGAGTAGATGTAGAGGTCAATATCATTGGTTCTGGTTGCCCTTTCTAGAGTGTGATACAGACGAATGTAATCAATGTACATCATCCAGAACTTGGCGGTGCAGCCATGTACTCCAGATCTTGTTTCGTCCGAGTACTTGGTATAGGCAGCAGAAGCAGTGATGAAGACATCTGATTCGCCCACAGATTCAAGTGCAGTGTCTGAATGACTCGCGATGTTCATGAGTTCCTCAAGTTCGTCTTTTTCTTCGTATGTCTTCAGAAATGTCTTGAAATGCAGGATTTCAAAAGAAAGGGCCAATATTGGGTGGAGCCGTTTGCACCGATTAAAATGCTAGCCAGACAGAAAGCCATTCAATGAACCAGGGGCAAGAACATCTGTGTCTGTGAGCATGTCAGGTCCTTCAGAATCTGAGATGATCTTCCCAATGGCCTTAAAGAAGGCCATCTCAATATGAAATGTTCCAGGCATGACAAACACGTTATCGAATCTGGGTTTTTCTGTGGCCTGAATTTGCATTGCAGGTTTTGCAGCATTTAAGTCGTATGATACAACTGCTCATTTCTGGGATAAGTGAGCGATATTTGTACATGGTTACGATGAAAACAGAATATTGTAATAAATGGATGTAATAGGTGGCTTTTGGTGGATATTTCATTGCATCTTTGAAGGTAGAAATTATGAAGGATGACATCGGGCCAGTGGACAAGAGCAATTTATGGATCAACAATAAAAGTTCACTGAATGGCTCGGGAATAGCCAGGGCTTGAACGGGAGTAACGTAGGCAAGAACCGTGAGAGGTCTGGGGGTCAGGATGCATTTAAGTAGGTCATGAGATAATCTGTAGGCTTAGGTTTCAGTTACCACCCTGTTAATCACAGGTTTTTCCTTTATTGAGAATGCGATGAGTAATACCAAGGGATAAAAACTGCTTGTACTAGCCCCTGCAAGGTTTTGATTTATAATAAAGGCACATGTAGGCCTACAAGTATGCTTCATATCCATAGGTTTACAATGTACAGATGGGGATCTAAAGACTTCTTAAGTGGTCACGGTACAGTTTTTGGCACTTAAGAATCCACTTTTATTAGTTGGGTGAACCTACCAAATCCATTAGCGAAGGTTTCGTTGATGTACTCAATTATGCTAATTAAATTGCTAATTAGCGCTAATTAGTGGCTTTCTTAAATGGATTAAGTACAGGAGTTGAGGGTTAAGAAAGATGGATCTTTATTTAGACCCTAAAAATGAACATTTCAGCATTGGTTTCATATATGTACTCAGTTATGCTAATTAAATCTAAATTTGGGATATTTTGAGTGGCTCCCCCTAGAGTTGGTACAGGCGTGGAAACTTAAGAATGGCCATTTGATTGTACATTGACCCTAATCAACATGTTGCATGCCTCAAACCTTTTGTACTTGCAATGCTAAACAAAACTTCATGGGCTCCTGGACTAATTAGATTTATCACATTGACATGTATCAGACACTAAAAGTGAACCGTTCTTACTTTAGAAAATTCAACAATCTTCTGGACCAAATTTGTGCTTTTTATATATGCTGTTTCCATTTCACATATGATGATTTGTATGGAATAACTATTTTAACATAGCATGAATTGACTGCATCACAATCGCGACCGCTTGTGGAGGCGCCCTGATTTTCCTATGTGAGGGTCATCTTTATGTACAGCATGTGAAATTCGTTCATATGCCCATGTAATCCTTACAGGTGAAATTTTCGCTTGCGCAATGTAACCACATTCTGTTTCTATCGATCAAATGCCGATTATTTTGCATCTTGTAATTGGTAGAGTAAACCTAAATTAATTTTTTTTCTTCCAATGAAATTATATTCTTATAAGTCATTATGAATGCATCCCTTGATTTTCTTTATTAAATCGGCCCATTCATCACAGAGCTATTTCAATTTTAGCAGCCTAAAACGGGGTCTTTATTTGGACCGCCACGAACAAAATGATGCTCCTATGAATACGAGCTGCGTTTTATTGGTTCCGAATTGGCCCAAACTATATGCCACTATTCACTACCATAAGGTAATCATAAGAACTTGAAATGCATCTTCCTGATAATGCAGTTTCCATGATAATCTATGCTGCCCATTTTGTTAAATTTCATCTTTCACCTCTTCACAATTTCAACCAATCAAACACCATTTACAGCAAAGTTTTAGCATACAAAATCCCTCTTCATTGTACAATACTCAATTACCTTTGCATTTCGGCAAACACAGTCCGTACCCAATCCCATAACTTGTCAATTTCAAACATGCAAAATTTATACTTCCAGCTTCTGTCGTTTTGTAACATGCTTACCGGAGACGATTTGACAAGAGTCTGCTGGTGGGAATAATTTAGCTGTTCCGTCCTAATACTTGGCGTAAGAGTAAATTATTGATACTGACTTTGTCGCACACCTTCTGTGTCACTTTCAGATTTTCCCGTTATTTGTATTAGTACATTTACTTACTACGGCTACACTACTTCAACAGGGCCTAAGAAACACCATTTCTCTACATCAGAGACCCGATTGGATTAGTTGTTGATTCTATTAAATAATGTTAAATACGCAATGCGCATGGATGCTACTTGGAAAGATTATAACTTGTAGTAAAACAGCAGTTCTATGTTACTATAACTTTTTCAGGGTACTAACTCTGTAAGGGTTGAGAGATGGTGTGGGGTGGGTCAGAGCTGGTATGATACAGCGGAAAATGGTCGTTAAGTTTGGTCGGCCATACTGCTACTTGAGTCACTCGGTGAGTGAGACAGAGAGTGAGTGATATATATGTCTGCCCAAACAGCTGCTACATGCCAATACACATAGAAAGTCAGCATGTAAGTATGAATATTGGTGCTTTAATATTGATGCTGGTGAAGACAAATATTTTCGGCCACACAAAAGGAATCAATCCAGGTTATCACCAGAGGATGATACTCCATACAATGAGTCAATGATGGAATGATGGAGGGGAAGTCCGTTAATGAGTACGTTTGTACATGAGAATGATAGTCAGTGAATACGTCAGTGAGTTAATGAATGAATCTTTTTGATTATGTATGAGTGAGTTAATGAATGAGTTGGTGAGAGTATAAATTGGCCTGGACGAACAGCTGCAACTTTACGATCCATGGTAGAGCGTCATGATTTTAGAGCATAATGATCTACTCGATTTCATTGATTGTCTTGACGTCCACCGTGGGACAGGAGGTAGTAGGATATTGTGGTTTCACTCTTCCATTCTCTCATTTTACAGGGCATAGACCTTTCTTTGTTACAAGTTATGAACATCACAACCGCACAATCTCCATAATATCCCCTTCTTAAATTCGCTTTATCAATCCCCACAAAACTTCTTCCTGCTTGCTAATTGCTGAATGGAATCACGTAGGGGGCCAAGACGTATGACTCGAGATAATATGAGTTGATAAAGCCATGACCTCTTGTGCAGGTTGACTGGGTGAACTGGTCGAACTGGCCTGATTTGACATCGAAGCTTTGCAAATGCCTTCCTGTTCATACATTTATCAGATCACGGATAACGCATACATCATGCGGGCCTCGTTCTTGTGACGTCACAATGAGCTAGTAAGCGCGAGATTTATCACATTTGTACTTATCATGCCGAGTGAATCTGATGAGAAAAGTGGACCACAGAAAGAATATGATCGCTTTATATTCAGCTGCAATCGTAACGAGACCATATGGTAGATGCTGCGTAAAAGGTCCGAATAGTACAGCTCTTCTTAACAACATTGCTATCAAAGACTGAACTTCTTGAGTTACACCGACACGAGTACCCTTTGAACTTCCGTCTTCGTACTTCTGCCTGGAGCCCTTTCTGTTGTCAAACAGCAGAGTGATCACCATCCCATATCTGCTTTTCATGCAGTCATTGGACTGGTATATTATTCCATAGGGTCACAACTCGATGAGTAAAGCTATTTCTTCTCACTTCAGTCTTAGTGGTGTGGCTCTATCTATTCTGCTTTTGTATTAAATGCCTTGTTATCTACACGTTTGGTTGCTAGTTCCTACAATAAGTGTGGCCTGATGGTAGCGCTACCAACTCATTGATTATTTATTTACATATAAATCAGTGCCTTGAAAACTCCCTTCACACCTTGTGCAAACATTACAAGTTGAAAACATGGCACATGCAGTCATATAATGTTCTGGTTTTATTGCTCAAATACGGATCAATAAGTAGCTTTGAAGCTCCATTAGTTAAACGATTAGGTGTATCGCTGCAATACTGGTAATGAACTGCATCAATTTATTACTATAATTTGTCCTTCATTTTGCGCAGTAGCACGTCCTAGCTACTTTGTGATAAAATGATGCACATTGATGTTTGATAATTTCTGTTGGTTAATGAACAGGCATAGATATAGGGTATGGATATTTATTTGTTATTGTTATGGACAATACAGCCTCATAATTCCGGTATTACCCATAGCTTTAAAACCATTATCAATATCTACAGACCTCCCTCCTGTAAGATGTTGCCGTGAATCCTGTCAAGCCAGTTGGTGTGACTCTGTAGAGGGGCTTTATATGTGCTTAACCAATAAGACGGGTTCATAGATCCATGACCTCGCACGTGGGTTCCAAAAGATTGCACATTGAGCTTATGGGACGAACTGGCCTGGGTTGATATCAGTTCCCTGATACAGCAGTTTACGTGTAAACTGACTTTGTATTCACATATCCAGCTGTGTATTTACAGACCACTCACCACGCAGTTCTCAATGCCTGCCTCGATATGACTAATCCCTCGACGAGAATCTGTTCAGGAAATTGAATCGCTTTTTATGCTGCCACAATAATTACGAGACCACAAATACGATGCTGCATCTGAGATGTGTCCAAAGAGTTCAGCTCTTCTGAACGATTCACACACATGTCAACTTGAAAGCTTCGCTATTCAGGCCTAATCTTCTTCTCATTGTCAACGACACGAGAACCCGTTCTACTTCCGCCTTGGAGCATTAGGCATAAAAGGCAAACTTCAAAGATGGTCGACGTTAGTGAGTTTCATCTTCGTAGATAGTATCTTATAAGGCTAGTCATTGACCTATGCATGTGAACACCTATCATATCATGTCATCAGTTTTTGAGTCTGGATAATCAGCATCTCTGGTTGATTTCCACAAGAAGCATGAAAACCTGTGGTGCAAACTCAACTTTTTGTTGAACATTGATTGGACTTCAACATATTCGATGTCTTAGTGGCTTATCACAATGCATCCAATGATTAACGTGTGTTAATGTAGGCTAGCAGTTGTGTTATTATCAAGAGATCTTCCCAGAGAGACTCACAATAATGAAAACACGTAGTAAACTCAGAGCAAGTTACACATTCTATTAAAGTGTCTAGCATCAACAAAGACATTAATGATTCACATATTGCACTACAATAGGACAGCCAATAAATTGCTTGTACAAACTATTGGTGAGACACATCTCCAGAATAGGTCCTATACAAATACTGCAAAATGTAAGATTTTGGTGTCATCAGCCATTCAAAGCACAATATTTATGCTATCATCATTTATAGCAGCCGAATTGAATAAATTGATACCATTATTACTGGCATCTTACGGCGTTACATTTATTTCCTTATGATAAGCAACACCTGCTAGTAAAGGTTATTTGAAACATCATGCATGGATATGTTTGAGCCGCAAGGACATTGGTTATTATTTTATGCACACAGGTGGCGCTTCCGGTCCACATGGCACCGGAAACAAGACTAGGTGAGTAGATGCCCATAATGTTGAATGACTCACCGACCCTGACAGTTCATATGGACCGAATTGGTTGGCCTGAACATTTACAAGTTTCATTGTGTAGTAATATTATTTCATCATCAGTATAATTTGGGGAGTTCCCGCTATTGAATCGTGCTTAATTACGCACGGATTTCAATAACATCTAATTGCAAAGTTTGCTTCAAAGAATATATTTCAATTATTGTGTAGATGATGTATTATTTAGTTGAAGAGCATGTCAACTACTATATCAACATATCAAAAGAAGGCCATTTTCAACGCAACTCATCGCATTGTCTTGAACTAGATGCATTCATTCCCTTTTTGTTATTTATCAATGTAGACTAGAGTAACATCTTAAAAATAGATCCAGGCCAGAACACAGGAGGCCATGCGCATGAATTGGAGGTAAGTTGATGGCGAGTGGTCGCCATTTTAATGTGACGCTGATGAGATGCTGATTGCTTGCTGCCATACTGATCTTGTAAATAACAAATTATTCCGGCCCATGGAAAGAAAACGTCCAAGGTAATTACCACAGCGTATAAACATTACTCTATGCCTCATCTTCAATTTAGAAAACAAACAACCGATGGAGAATCGCCACCTATGTCTAGTCCTACGCGGCAATTGAGGTAAGTGAGTGATTGAGCGAGTGATTGAGTGAGTGAATGAGTTTGTGAGCCAGTGAGCAAATTATTGAGTGGATGGGTGTTCAATTGCAGTGGTGAGAAAGAAAGTGCGTCTATGAGAGAGTTATTGTGGGAGTGGTTGTGCCTAAAACTGAGTAAACAAGAAATAAAACAAAAAGTGCAACACAATGTAAGTCGGTGGAGAGTGAGTCCGTGAGAGCTTTCATGAGCCTGTCCTACTAATACAACTACTACAATCAGTGGTTGAACGTCATGATTTAAGAACAAATTTCGGAGTTACAATGATCTAATCGATCACAATTATTGTCATAACGTTCCCTGCGAAACTGGATCGATTTTATTGCGACTTTTCCAATGAACGCTTGACACTCTCACTTCCACAATTTTATAAAGCATACAAATATATGTCTGTCATTTGTTATGAGCATAACAACCGCATAATCCCCGAAGCATCTTTAGCTTCGGTAAGCCTTATCAACATCTTCAAACTTTCGCTGGTTTTTGTCGCCAGGAATCTTGTTACCCCGTAGTCTTGATTTCTAACAGGGTGCTTGACATGCTCGACAAAGCGCAAATCATGCTGGTGAATGTTTACTGGCCCGGGTAAATATCGAATCCCAGCAGTTGGCTTTAACGAATGCCTTCTCTTTCATCTATCAAGCTCTGTATTTGAAGACCACTGTTCACATAGGTCAGCATGAGTGCATCGTTATGCTACACTTGATGTATGTCGCATTTTGACTAATCCACTACGAGATTCTGGAGAGGAAATTGAATCAGGGAAAGTAATAGTTCACTTCAAAACCTGTCGCAATATTTACGAGACTTCATATGCGATGCTGCGTCAAAGGATTTTTTTTCCGCCTGACCACAAGTACCCTTTGTACTTCCGCCTTACAGCCATAATTATCTAAGATATTGGCTTCTTATTGCCATGCGACACGATATCAAAGAGCAGAGTGACCGCCATTCTACAGCGGCTTTGTGTGTGGGCTTTGGTACAGTAACAACTGGATTCTCGCAGCTATTGTGTATAATTAAAGCCCAAAATATATTTTAAACATTATTTAGTAGTCTTCTTTCGGTTATGCCTGCACTCGTTTTCATGCAGACCAAGATGTACTTGGACATCATGATATACCTGACTGACGCTCCATACTATATGAGGTTATGCTGTTATGCTAAATGATCGACATCAATAAATCCATAAGTTGAGATAAGGGGTAGGGTTTGAAGGGCTTTCCAGAACTCTGTAAATGATAATGCATGTTGACATTAACTAAATACGTATAAAGTCAGATTAGAGCATCCACTTTGTATCATTTAGGGCCCTTGCTCTTCGGCCCACGTGCAATGTCTGGGTACTTTGCGACAAAATTATTACTCCTGACACTTGTGCGCCTTGTTATCGCTCTTCTCGCTTATAAAATCCATGTGGGTGGACAGACATCCTTTTGTCGTGGTCAGTGTAATGCATAGGTAAGCAACTTTATATTTTTGTCGGAATTCAAAGAGCATTGAGATAAGGCAGTAAATGGAAATTGATAAAACTTGTCTTCTCGATTCTTTCGCGTGTCAGACACAAAAGAAGGCATACGATACTTATATCCCTAAGTATGGTCCATATTCGCTACGTAATTAACATATAAACTGCTCATATCTACTGTAATTTATTAGTGATTAAAGCTACTACGATGCTGAGATGCAGAAGACTGGCCGCCATGGTTATGATATGTTCAGAGCTAGTAGCCATGGTAATGATATACTGATGACTGTTTGTCATGTAAATGATATAAACGGCAGATAATTGCGGCTCAAGAAAGGCATCTTGAGTAATTGCCGCTGAGTAAAAACTCCATACTGTATCTTTAATGCATAAAACAGATATCACGTTTTCACCTGGGTCTAGTCTTTGCAAATGACATAGGTGGGTGTGCGAATGGGTGTGTAAGTGATAAAGCTAATGAGTAAGTGATTGAATGATTGAAGTGAATAAGTGAGAATGTGATCAAGCTATTGAGTTGGTGTGCGAGTGATTAGAATGTATAAGAGAGTAAGTGATCAAGCCAGTGAGTTGGCGTGCGAGTGACTAGAGTCAATAATTAAGTTATCAAGCTATTGAGTTGGTGGGCGAGTGATTGAAGTGAATAAATGAGTAAGTGTTCAAGCTAGTAAGTTGTTGGGCGAGTGATAAGAGTGAATAAGTACGTTATCAAGCTATTGAGTTTGTGGGCGAGCAATTAGAGTAAATAAGTAAGTTATCAAGCTATTAAATTGGTGTGCGAATGATTAGAGTGAATAAATGAGTAAAGGATCAAGCTAGTGAGTTGGTGTGAAAGCGATTAAAGTGATTAAGTGAGTAAGTGATCAAGCTAGTGAGTTGGTTGGTAAGTGATTAAAGTGATTAAGCCATCAAGCTAATAAGTTGGTGGGTAAGTGATTAAAGTGATTAAGTGATCAAGCTAGTGAGTTGTTGGGTAAGTGATTAATCGACTAAGTGATCAAGAGAGTTGGTGGGCTAGTTATTAATGTGATTACGTGAGTAAAAGGATCTAGCTAGTGAGTTGGTGGGTGAGTGATTGTAGTGATTAAGTGAATAACTGAAGTAGTGGGAGGTCGTGCGTCACAGAATCAGTCTACCGAATATTGTGTCAGTAGTGTATCGACAGAGTCAGTTATTGGTGACATAAGCCTGGCCAAAAGAAAACCTACAATTCGCCAATATATGGTTAAACTCGTGATTTAAGATCACGTCTTGGGATTTAGGTACAATGACAAAATTGCGTACCAAATCACTCAGCACTCAGTACATGACTCATTGTGATGATGTCACAATGAGCCGCCGCTCTTGATGCCTGTTGCCGCATGATTCCTGTGTGGAAATTGAACCAGAGAATGTAATTAATCATCTATTCCTTTGCCGCAAAAATTACATGACCACATATCGAATGGTGTGTTTTGATGTCCTAACACATGTCAGCTTAAATACTTCGCTAATTTAGCCGAATCCTCCTCTAAGTTACACCGACTCGAGTACCTATATTGCTTCCGGCTTGGAGCATTCATAAGTTAGTTACAAACTTCCTGTCGTCTTGTGACATGAGTGACAGCTATCGCGCATTTGCTGTTTACAGAGTAACGGACCGGTGGTTTTGAGCTCATTCTCATAATGATGATTTGATTTTCATTAATGTCTGCATTCATTGTTAGAACTGATGAACGCGGTTGCGCCATACTTCAGTTTA
This sequence comes from Urechis unicinctus, assembly GCA_034190875.2. NCBI lineage: Eukaryota > Metazoa > Annelida > Polychaeta > Xenopneusta > Urechidae > Urechis > Urechis unicinctus. The sequence continues at coordinate 63,362,253 of CM067358.1, read as the reverse complement.
AAAAGATGCACCTAGTTATATGGGCTGATGGAGTGGATTCAGGCAAAATGAACCTGATGTGGGTTCATTGGCACGGAGCGGGGGGACTTGATGCAGTAGCACCATTCTTTGTGAGATGCAGGAAGTAAAATTCGAGGATTTATCATGACCTGTAGCAACTAGCGTAGCTGAATGGAGATTTCACTAACCGTCTCAAACACTTTATATTTATGTGAATATTTGGTTCCGAAAACAATGGATTGTCTTATACATTTTACGGCTTATATTCATTCCTGCCGTTTGGCCAATTATAATCGTAGTAGTAGGCTCGCCTGGCTTTACGGCTTTTTTTCAATTGCCAAGGGTCCGAATGTGACTATTCAAATAGTACGAGGTCGGTTGAGGAATTTATAAGCAAATTTGTATAGCGTGTAGCTAGCGAAATGCAAGAACACTGCCGCACGTCACGGGCTGGATGTGACAGCACTTCTCCGTGGTCGTATGGATAAGCTTAACTAACCTAATGTGATTGAAATTGACGCTTATATGAGGACGTGGTTCCCGTGCACACCTTAACCATCAGACTGCAGAAGCTGTGGCTGCATCTCAATGACCAGTAAGAACACTTGTTATGTAACAACTGTCTTACTGTCTGTAGATATTCTGGCTGGTTTCAAAACTGGCCGTGGTCTGATTGAAGTCGTGTCTGGGTAATGTGGATCATTTATAGATATTGGAGCATCAACAACCGCTAATGAAATTCGTATATATGACCATGCGATCCTTACAGTGGAAAATTCATATCCATATTCTGTAACTATTGCTCTTATAAGTCATTGAGTGCATCCCTTGGTTTTCTTTATTAAATCGGCACCTTGATCACAGAGCTATGTCAATATTTGTAGCCTAAAAACAGGGTCTTTTTTTCGATCGCCACAAGCAAAATCATGCTTTTATGAATACGAACCGCGTTTCAGGCTCCCAATTGGCCCACACTATATGCCACTATTCACACCATAAGATAATCATGTGAAATTGAAATGCATCTTCCTGATAATGCAGCTTCCATGCTAACCTATGCTGCCCATTTTGTTACATTTTATCTCTGTGAATTACCCTCTACATAATTTCAACCAATCAAACATCATTTACAGCAAAGTTTTAGTATACAAAATCCACCCTCCATTGTACAATACTCAATTACCTTTGCATTTCGGTAAAACCCAGTCCGTATCCAATCCCAAAACTTACAAAATTTATACTTCCAGCTTCCAGAAGAAGTCATTTTCTGTCGTTTTCTAACATGCTTACCGGAGACGATTTTCCATGAGGCAGCTGGTGGGAATAATTGAGCTGTTCCGTCCTAATACTTGGCGTAAGAGTAAATTATTGATACAGACTTATTTAAGAATTACCAATGCATATGAGGGGGAATGATTCCCATAAAAATCTATCCTTTCGTGAAAATGATGGCCTGTTTAAAAATTAACCACAACATATTCATATCAAAACAACATTGATTTTATGGAATCACTTGCAGTCACAGGAACGAGACCTAAATGGTGAACGTTACATTTGATTCTGTCCAGTATTCAGCAGGGACGACTTGATCAAAAACGAAATGGCCCACAAATTTTCCGATTCTGCTATGTTTGACATACAATTAATCATACAATTTATCATAGTTCAGGCATAATAGATTTTCATATGGCATCAATATTAGCTTTTTGTTTGTAATACTTTCGTGTATCTTACATATTTTTTGAGTTGTCTAGTGATAATAGCCAACACAGATCATACATTGCTGCCAACATGTTTGTTGACCTGTCAAGAGACTTATAAAAGCAGATGAGGGCGCCCATGTCGTACTATTCTGCGCAACTGCGTTTCGACTAACACGCTGTCACTGGGTATTTATCAATGAGCGATTCCTCATGTCACTTGCGTCGCATTTTGTTTTTACAAATATGCACCCGGCATTGCAAACGGCATAGTCGGCTGACAGACACTCGTTTTTCGTGGTTAATGGATTACTTAGGCAAACAATATTGTATTTTTGTCGAATTTCCATAGAGGGCAGAGAGATCAAGTAACAGGTCGAAATTCGCAAAACCTGTTGACTCGAGTTGGGTGCGTGCCAGACAGACAGGACGGGCCTAAGTTAGTTTTATCAGTGTGTAGCTGCTTACTGATTTACTGCGATTATTAATTGGAAATTTCTGATAACGTTGATAAAGAAGCTGATTCTTGGTCGCTGATGACTGTTCACCATGCTGATGAGACGCTGATAACTGGATGAGACTGTGATGACTGCTCGCCAAGCTGATGAGACGCTGAACTGGTACCGTACTGACGCTGATGAACTGTGATGACTGTTCGCCAAGCTGATGAGACGCTGATAACTGGTACCGTACTGATGACTGTGATGACTGGTCGCCAAGCTGATGAGACGCTGATAACTGGTACCGTACTGATCGCTGATGAGACTGTGATGACTGTTCGCCAAGCTGATGAGACGCTGATAACTGGTACCGTACTGATGAGACTGTGATGACTGTTCGCCATGCTGATGAGACGCTGATAACTGGTATATTGTATTTGCATCTTGCCTGCCTGAAAACAGACCTCGTCGCACACTTTCTTTATCACTTGCAGTTAGCATAGTTTCCCCATTATTTATAATAGTTAATTTACTTACTACGGCTACACTACCTCAACAGGGCCTAAGAAACTACATTTATTTACATCAGAGACCCTATTAGATTAGTATTGGATTGTATTAAATAATGTTAAATACGCAACGCTCATGGATGCTGCTTGGAAAGATTATAACTTGTAGTAAACCATAACTCTGCATCTTTTTCAAGGTAATAACTCTGTAAGGGCTGAGAGATAGTGAGGAAGGCCATTCTGCTACTTGAGTCACTCGGTGAGTGATACAGTGGGTGAGTGATATGTAATCTGCGCAAACCGCTGCTACTTGCCAATGCACGTAGCAAGTCAGAATGTAAGTACGAATATTGGTGCTGTAATGCTGCTGGGATGCCAAAGACATGTTCCAATGCTGATGCTGTTGAAGACAAATAATTTCGTCCACACAAAAGAATCACCCCAGATTATCACCAGAGGGTGATTATGCACACAAAATGAGTCAATGATGGAATGATGGAGGGATCGTCCGTTAATGAGTAGTTTGTACATGAGCATGTTAGTCATTGAATACGTCAATGAGTTAACGAATGTATCTTTTTGATAATGGATGAGTTAATGATTATGTTGGTGAGAGTATAAATTGACCTGGACGAACAGCTGCAACTTTACGATCCATGGTAGAGCGTCATGATTTTAGAGCAAAAATCGGAATTTTAGGAATAATGATGTACTCGAATTCATTGATTCTCTTGACGTCCACCGTGGGACAGGAGGTAGTAGGATATTGTGGTTTTTCCAGCACAAAGGTGAGGCTATCACTCTTCCATTCTGTCATTTCATAGGGCATAGATCTTTCTTTGTTAAAAGTTATGAACATCACAACCACATAATCCCCATAATATCCGATTCTTAAACACGCCTCATCAATTCCCACAAAACTCCTTCCTGCTTGCTAATTGCTGCGTGGAGTCACGCAGGGGGCAGTGACTTAAAACTCGAGATAAGATGAGCTGATAAAGCCATGACCTCTCGTGCAGGTTAACACAGGTGTCGCATTAAGCCTGTTGGGTGAACTGGCCTGGTTTGACATGGAAGCCTTGCAAATGCCTTCCTGTTCATACATCTATCAGACCACGGATCACGCATTACATCATGCGGGCTTCGTTCTTGTGACGTCACAATTAGCTAGTAAGCGTGAGGTTGATCACATTTGGTTTATCACATTTGAATCCGGTGAGAAATGTGGACCATAAAGAATATTATCACTTTATATTCAGCTGCAATCGTTACGAGACCATAAAGTAGATGCTGCGTCAAAATTTTTTTAAGCTGTCCGAACAGCTCTTCGTAATAAAATTGCTATCTAAGACCGATCTGCTTGAGTTACACAGAAACGAGTACCCCTTGAACTTCCGACTTCGAACTTCCGCCTAGAGCCTTTCCTGTTGTCAAACAGCAGAGTGATCGCCATCCCATATATGCTTTTTATGTAGTCATTGTTTAAGTAGCAAATGAACACACCGGCGTTCTTTAATTCATTTGAAGCCGAGTTTGTTTTGTTATATCTCCGTCCATTGTCATTCAGATCAATGATATATTTCGGTACAATATGTTGATTAATTAACGCGGTCGCACCAGACCCTGTTACCTGACCTTGCTGTGAGGTCGTGTAGTTGCATCAGGAAGCATGAGCCGATAAATACAGTGCATATATTGCCGAGTTGCGGCAAACAGTGACTGGAATTGTACGAACACCACCATGTCGTCAACTGCAATCTACCAGCGTCTCTTATACCACACATATGTACAGATATATGTCTGCGTTGTTGCCTGATTCCACTGTTCATCTCTTAGTGCATAAGGCACACCTGGCACAACGGATGGATGTGCCATGTTAGCAGGTGAGATTCTTTACATGGCAGCTAACTGACAATGCTTGTCTATGCAGGTGAACACAAATCATATTTCGGTATTATTACAGTCTATATTTTTATAAGTCAATTCTTCGACGCTTACACTGCTTTGTATTTTACAATTAATTGACATGAACATTTGATTATGCATCCAGGTTTATCATAGGTCACCATGCGTGCCGCGTTCTGCTACACTTGATGTGTGTCGCATTTGGACTAATCCCACTACGAGATTCCGGAGAGGAAATTGAGACACGAAAAGTAATAGATCACTTCAAAACCTGCCGCAATATTTACAAGACTTCAAATGAGATCAAATTTTTTTTTTTCCGCCTGACCATAAGTACCCTTTGTACTTCCGCCTTACAGCCATCATTAGCTTAGATATTGGCTTCTCGTTGCCATGCGACACGATATCAAAGAGCAGAGTGACCGCCATTCTACAGCGGCTTTTTTGTGGGCTTTGGTATAATAACAAGTGGATTCTCACAGCTTTTGAATATAATTAAACTCCAAGGTGTATTTTTAAGATAATTCAGTGGTCTGCTTACGGTTATGCCCGCCCTCGTTGTCATGCAGACCAAGGCGTACTTCGACATAATTATATACCTGATTGACGCTGTTGTAACATTGGATCTCCATGCTATTTGAGGCTATGCTGTTGGAACGGGCTAAGTGATCGACATCAATGAAGCCAGGGCTAGGATTGGGAATGTTCTCCGGATCTCCTTAAATGATAATGCAAATCACCGTTTTATCGTTTGCGTTGGGAATTTCCGGTTCGAGTAAAACTGCATCGATTTATGATTATAATTTATCCATAAATCCCATTAGAATCACATCCGGTTTTTTTCTATCAAGTTGACATTAAAAAAACATGAATAAAGTGAGATTAGCGCATCCACTTTGTATTATTCAGGGCCCTTGCTCTTCGGCCCACGTGCAATGTCTGGGTATTTTGCGACAAAGTGATTACTCCTGACACTTGTGCGCCCCGTTATCGCCCCTCTCGCTTATAAAATCCATGTGAGTGGACAGACATCCTTTTGTCTTGATCAATGTAATGCATAGGCAAGCACCTACATATTTTTGTCGGACTTCAACAAAGAGCATTGAATGGAAATTTATAAAGCTTGTCGACTCGATTCTTGCGCATGTCAGACACAAAGGACGGCATACGATACTTTTGTCCCTAAGTATGGTTCATATGTGCTACGTAATAACATGTAAACTGCTCATATCTACTGTAATTCAGTTATTAATGTTACGACGATGCTGAGATGCAGAAGACTGGTCGCCATGGTTATGATATGTTCATAGCTAGTAAAGATACACTGATGACTGTTTGAGATATATAATTTTTATAAACGGCAGATAATTGCGGCTCAAGAAAGGCATCTTGAGTAATTGCCACCACACTGTTTATCTAATGCATACAACAGATATAACGTTTTCACCTAGGTCTAGTCTTTGCATAGGACATAAGTGGGTGTGCGAATGGGTGGGTGAGTGATAAAGCTAGTAAGTAAGTGATTGAATGTGATTGAGCGATTGAAGTTATAAAATGAGAAAGTGATCAAGTTTGTGAGTTGGTGGGTGAAGGATTAAAGTGATTAAGTGAGTAAGTGATCAAGCTAATGAGTTGGTGGGTAAGTGATTAAATGAATAAGTGATCAAGCTTGTGAGTTGTTGGGTAAGTGAGCAAGTGAGCAAGTGAGCAAGCTAGTGAGTTAGTGATTGAAGTGAAAAAGTGAGTAAATGATCAAGGTAGTGAGTTGGCAGGTGAGTGATTGAAGAGATTAAGTATGTAAGTGAGTAACTGAAGGAGTGGGGGGTAGTGCGTCACTGAATCAGTCTATCGAATAGTTGATGGATCATTGTGTGAGTAGTGTGACAGAGTCAGTGATTGGTGACATTAGCCTTACATAAAAAACCAATGTCCTGCAATTTAGGTACAATGACCACATTGCGTACCAAATGTCATCTGAGCTGTATATTAACAGACCGCTGATCACTCAGAACTCAATGCATGGGTCATTGTGATGATGTCACAATAAGCCGCTGCTCTTGATGCATGTCGCCACATGATTCCGGTGTGGAAATTGAACCAGAGAATGTAATTAATCATTTAATACTTTGCTGCAAAAATTACAAGACCATATATCAAATGGTGTTTACACTTCCTTACACATGTCAGCTTAAATGCTTCGCTGTTTTAGCCTAATCCTCCTCTAAGTAACACCGACAAGAGTACCTTCATTACTTCCGGCTTGGAGCAATCAAGATTTAGTTACTAACTTCCTGTCGTCTTGTGACATGCGTGACCGCTATCCCGCATTTGCTGTTTACCTAATTACGCACTGGTTTTTACGAACTCAATCTCAATAGACGTTAATGATGATTTGATTTTCAGTGATGTCTGCATTCATTGTCATGCAAACTAAAGGTACAGTTTGTCGCAATGTTACAAGTGATGAACGCAGTTTAAAAAGATGCGCCTAACTCTGTGAGCTGACGCAGTGGATTCAGGTAGGATGAGCTGATGGGGCGGTGGCTTTCAGTCGATTCATTGGCACCGGGCGTGGGAACCTGATGCAGTCGCAGAATGCTTTGTGAGAGGCAAGACATAAGATTTGAAGATTTATCATACCCTGTAGTAGTATAGAGAATAGGTGTCCTGGCGCACCGCCCCTCATATACACTACACTACTTATTACAGCTTGTGCTGAAAGAGTTGTGTTTCTAAGATGACATCAGCAGGGTAGCATGGCTCATAAGTAGGGTGTTAGCTTGCCGGTAAACTAACGTTACCATTGGCCAAGGTGTGTATGCCATTTGCGGCTATCCATCGCTTTGATTCAATCTGATCTATGATTGTTTTGCTACCGCAGATACTTCTCTTTAGCGCTGCAGAGACCTTAGCCTTTGATTTTGCAGCCTTTCTTGGTCTTGGTGGCTTCAATCCTGTATGGATTCATTTTGCCCTGGCTTCTCCTATATTGTATTTGCACCTTGCCTGACGGATAGATTATTTGCACACCATCTTTGCAGTCTCTTTCTGATAGCACAGTTTTTCCCCATTGTTTAAAATAGTATATATTTGCTACGGGTGCACTACTTCAACTGTGCGCCTTTCACAAGCTCGTGTGCATCTCACACTTGCTGACAAGATCTCTTACAATATTCTTCAGGTCATCGCAATCACTGACAACATCTCTCAGCTCGATCTCTAAGTCTATTTTCTCTTCCCTCAGACGATCTATATCTAACTTCAACCCTTTTACGCAACCTTCAATTTCAGCAATACGCTTTTTGGTGTTCATTTATATACCTAATGCCCTCGTTTATTTAATAGGTTGGTATATATCGTGCGTAAATATCTATGCAATGAAAAATCACTCTGTGTATTGAGGTGGGTCAATGTCACTCACAGTCCGCTGGATGGTGTATAAGCACTCAATGTTTTTTCTTATACCTTCTATTTTTTTTCTGCTATGCTTCGACTGATCCAGCATTAATTCCCCCCTTCATTTGGGTATATTTTGAGACCTCAGCTAAGACGAGTTTAAACTCATGATTCGAGATATTACCGTATGTAAGTGCTGTCGATACAATGTAAGCAATGGAATTCAATTTGATCTGTGCTAGAATGCGGATATGATCATGTTGTTTTACCTTGATGGTCAGCGATTCCAAGTAGCCCACAAGCGGCCCAGTAGCATCCAACACTGTGGCAATAGGAATGGCAACCTCTGTAGACATTACACCTACACCACTTGCACCAAGACACATACCAACAGTAAACCAAAGCAGTGTCTAGTGCATCCACTCAGTTATTGTTTGAAATAGCACAATATTTTTCCATCTCTTTCTCAAGGTATTGCGTCTTGAGACTGATCTCATTCAACCAGTAGGATGGCCCCGGATTCTCATCGGTGGGCAGCTCAGGATATAGCTGTGCCGTCGGAATGGTTGGTTGTTCTAGTTCAATTAGGAGTGATACAACAGAACAAGTTGCCGTCTGTTTTGAGCGGTTGTATAAAAGTTAATAACGTTTCCTTGTTGCAGCTGTAAAGGTTGGTCTAAAGATATTACAACAGCCCGCTAGTCAGCATGCTTACGTATCCCTACCACTTGGTTTATTCCATTAATAAAAGGAACAACTATTATAGTACCAGTACCAGCGCCCACACCAGAAGACAGCAAGCTACGAATGATCTTACCACACATTAACATAGTATATCCAGAGCTTGAGTCTAGTGAGGTTTGACCCCTGGCCCCATCACCAAACGACCACTCATGTCCTCTGCAAAGGTAGCCACTTGCTTCTGCCCAAATAGAAATGAGGGTTTTTGTTCGTGAGTTTATGCATTGTCTCAGGTCCCTGCACTGCTGTCTATGCATCAACATACTTTTTATTGACAGCATCCTTCGGTGAAATCGTGTCTCCCAGTACATATATCATATTATCGCTCATTTCAAGGTCTCCAGTCATAGTATCACCAGCTTAACCTATTTGGTTTGAATCACCAATAGAGACAAAGGTTTGTGTTGCATATTCAGAGAGATTGGGTTGAGTGCTCTCCGTTTTTTGTCCAGTCCCATAGATATTCGTTTTAATTGACATATTGTAAATTCAAGGACAACGCTAATAGGAAGATCGTGCTTGTCCATTTGCCGTCCCTTATATATATATATGTTTATTTCATACTCAAGGTACCTGCATAAACAATAAATGTGATACATAAATTTAAACTATAGTGCTACATTTAACGGAAAAAGAGATAACGTAACCTAACCTTCAGCTTATGCACAGTTCCACTAGTAACACATAGATCCAGGATTGGCGATGCTTGTGGTTATAATATCATCGAAAGAGCCGCCCTCTTAGCGACTGCAGCGTGCCATTCCACGTCCAGCTCGAGGCCGAGGATCCCCTCGTTCAAGCTTTCAACACCTTTTACGTTTATTACACAGTGTGGCGCCTACTGGCAGAACTACAAGCGCCTCTACCTCAGGATTGTGCCAATGACCACTATTACAATCAACACGATCGCAGGGTATCTGTTGTAAGTCTGTACTACCACGAACCACGGACTGACGACAGAAGGCAACAACCACAAACGAAGGCCTTGGGGTGCTATATGCACATGATGCGTATGATTACCGGAGCGTCGTCCATTTTTGCTGGCCAAGACGTCCGTTAAGACCCAACATGGATGACCTTTGAGGCGGAACAGGCTAAAAAGCTAGGGTTTGCCAACGCGAGCAACCTACAATCCTTTCAGCCCGGCACTGAGCGCATTAATGACAGCATTATTGTTTGGGCAATGCTGGGGGCACAGGCACAGACTCGTACACGCATCCTAGGTACCGGCACTGTGTTTGATGCCATTAATCAATTCTTGGTTAACGTTGAAGACGCGATTGAGAGTGCTGTTGACCTATCATCTGTAATAAAGCGGTACCAAGCTTGCAGTGTCCAGGGCGGACTTTGTCTTTGGCATTGGGCTGTACATGGCGCCAAGCATCATGCTTTTCTAGGTAGGTCCAGGATACTGCACTATCCCATATTGCATGGTGCTACTGAATCATCGCATATAGTGTTGTGCAACTGCATCATTCCATACAGCATGGCAGCTCTACACCAGCTCACTTGGCATGGTGTCACAACGTATGCGGCACACCGCTTGGTGACATGGCATCAGCTCACACAACCGAATTATCCCACATACCACAGCGCCACCACAGCAATCATATGCGTTTGAACTGCATTGCAGTAATGTACAGTTAAATGCCAAGGCGTTTGCGAGTTTATTCGTAAATTTTCAAACGGTTACTTGAATGGCTGATGTTGGTTGGTCATTCGATTCTTGGAACTCGTTCACAAGGCAACATTGTGTTTCTTTGTTGGAATTAAAGTCGTTTTTATCAACTTAGGACATGTACGACTAGCAGTGAGTGTAAATCTGAATTCTGAGTATGTTTATTCATTCATTGAGGCCAATGGTTTATTAGAACTAAGTGCATCTGAAAGTTGTGGACAGTATAGCGTGCTGATCAAGGTATCTTCTTCCACCCGGGGCTTCTCTACTGGGGAAAGAGGGAAGAAAAGAGGACCTTAGAAACCTATGATAGTCAGGTATAAAAGTTAAGAGCATGAAAATAAATGCATCTTACCTATTATAGCCTTTGTGTGTTGATCATTTGCTGTATTGTTCGTGGCATTATCTTATTATTTGTGAGCATTTCTTTAATATAAATATGCTACGTTTGCCTTGTAGGTGGTGCAATATATTGCTTCACATTAAATGTTTTGTACCCAATTTGGACTTAGGAATGTAGGACTTCTGCTTTAAAGAAAAAGAATCACTGATTCTATTTGTGTGTTTTTCCCTTTGTCTTTTTGCATATTATACATTATTACAATACTCCACAATTTCATTCATTGCTACTTCGTGAGCGACATCATGAAGTATTTATTTTGCTGCTTTGTCAGGTATCTTTTGAGGTAGAAGCTGGATCTTGATTTTATATGCGCAAAATTCCCGAAGGTTTTACTGTTGAGAGGTAATATTAAGGACTAGGTATTCTCCTTTGAGGATAGCAACATTAAAGTGCCTTCGTATTTATAGGTACTTCGCGCAATCAATTCATAATGTGATCAATAAACTCAAACCGGTCCAATAACCGTCGCATCTGATCAGTTAAGGCCAAGATTTGATCAAATGTCAGTTCAAATTAGCGCGCCCGACAAAATTGCGGCATTCATTATCTAGGTCAACCATGCGTCAGGTAAGGCGATTAATTATTCATGAGCTCGTCCTCTGAATATACCCGACTCATCATTAAAGCCGAATTTCGATCGGAAAGCGCGCACTTTGGCGACAAATACATAGACAGAATAGGAACTTCTGGGTTACATTTCCGTAATCTGGCGAAAAAAATGACATGATTTTTCGTGCGATAGGCACTTTAAGCTGATCACTAAGCTTATGAGGACTTAAAAGTTAAGTAAAGTGAAGTAAAAGGATGTTCAGGCGGTGAACTCAATAAACCAAACCTTTAAGATGACGTGAGTATAGGTGGCTCAGGAGGGCTCTAACAGCAAACACACTTGATACATCATCTAGTTTGAGGTCAGACCACGAGTGCGACAGACTAGGAAATGTTCAATAACCATACGCAGAAGTATAGCAGTCCGCAAATACACAACTTGATAGATGGGCAAGTAGGCATCAGCAAAACCATCTTCTCTATCAGGGATCCAATAACAACCCATGCCAGTTCACCCTACAGGCTTATTGCGGTGTCTTTATTAAACCGGATGCGTGGCCATGGCTATAATAATTCACTGCATCTGAAAGCATATGACGAAGGCCACCGTGTGTCGCCACAACAACTAGGTTGACAAGATCTTGGCGTAATGCTGATAATTGTATTCAATAAGAATACCTAAATCCCGATCTAAAATTCTATCCGGAATTGGTGATGTGTTGTTGATTGGGCAGGCTTATATAAACACTCACTGATTGACTTATTGACTCATACACTAACCAATTGACTCATACACTAACCAACTCACTCATTTCCATACCCACTTTCTTACTCACTAACGCACTCACTGAGATACTTCAATCATTCACTAATGTAATTTGCCGTGAAACATTTAATGTATGCACTCTCTGTTGAAACAGAAGAGCGTCTTTGCCCTTCGGGTTACTACTCAGAGCAATGCCAAAATGATCTGCCTCTTACAAAAGTATCCCGCGACCAGCATCTCCTAACCATGGCGAACATTAATCACCGTCTGATCATCTTTATGACCTCATTCGATGATATACAATCGATTATCTCAGTTGATATGTGAACTATGAAGCACATACAGGGTCAGAAAAAAATCTCATTTATGTCTGACAAGAAACCAGGCAGCGATTTATTGCTTATTGTAAACGTGTTGGCTAACGCAACGCATGTACCACGAAAAAAACCAGACGTCGACCCACGTGGCGGCTATCAGTGAAAACAAAACAACCGGGCATATATTTGTTATTTAACAGTGAATGAAGTGACATAAGACAAGCGCTTGTTTTCCCTGCACACTCATGTGGACCACTAAGCAATGGCGCTTAGGGCAATATGCTATATCTACTGAAAGGAAGCGTTAGATCAAAGGTGAAAATAATCAAAGGTCTGCTATGTCTTTCAACTCAAAGTGTATTAATCGAAATTATGTGCCACGCATACATTAGAATATTGTTTTACGACGCTTTCATCGTTTATGGCTGTGTGCGCTCGTACTAACCCAGGTGTATGATCTATAAACAAATCAAGACATCGGCTTCACATGAATGCTGAATGTGTGAAGAATTAATATCGTGCCATTTCCACTATATAACCGGATCACGACACAGGTTTCAAATGTGTGCTAATTACCGCACCATTTCACGTTTCCCATATGAGCAATAATATGTACGGGATATAGGAAATAAATCAAAACATGAGAGAATTATCATTGGGTGATTGAATTAACTTTTGTCAACACTTTGTTATATACCACATTGTATTGGTCTCCGTTATAAGCTGGGTCCAAATAAATACTACCCAAGCAAAGCAGGCGATCAGTACTGCGGTGGGACAATAGATAACACATCAAAAAGGTTCGCAATTACAGAATTCATCCAGCAGCCCTTGATGACAGCACTTGCTGCATTTTCTATTACACTACGGCTCTCAGGTTGACCACTGTTGACGCTGTATATTTAAGTATATATATATACATACATATGTATATATATATATACATATACATATATACATAAATATATATATAATTATTTATATATATACATATATATGCATATATATATATATATATATATATATATATATATATATATATATATATAGACCTATATATATATTTATATATATATATATGTATATCTATATACATATATATATATACATATATATATATAAAATATATATATAAATATATATATATAGGTCTATATATATATATATATGCATATATATGTATATATATATAAATAATTATATATATATTTATGTATATATAATTATGTATATATATGTATGTATGTATATATATATATGACTCGGTATATATATGTTTATATCTATCTATATACAGATATTTTTGTATAAATAATAAAAAAATATATATACATCGATAAACTAATACATTTATATTTGCATATATATGTAGTCTAAAGCACTTGATACATCATCTAGTTAGTGGCCATGCAACGAGTGCAAGAGACTATGTGTATATATATATTTATATATATATATATATATATATATGAATATAAATAAATGAATATATATATGATATATATAAATATATATATGAATATATATAAATATATATATCAAAAAAATATACATATATGCATATATATATATATATATATATATATATATATATATATATATATATATATATATATATATATATATATTATGCATGTATATGTAGTTCCAAAAATAAATAAATGTATAAATATATATATTTATATCTATATATATTATATCAAATATATATATATATATATATATTTGTATATACTATGATTATATTTGCATATATATATATATATATAAATGAATAAATATGCATATATATCTATATCTATGTATATTCATCTATATATTTATGTATATGAATATATATGTTTATGCAATTATATATTGCATATATATATATATCAATATATAAGATATTTTTATAAATGAATATAAATAATGCATATATATACATATATATATCATATATTCATATATCTATATATATATATGAATTAATATTTAAATATATATATGTATATATATTATATGTATATATATGAATATATATGTTTATATATCTATATGAATATATATATATATATATATATATATATATGTATATACATTTGCATTAACATATACATTTATATATATCAATATATACCCATCGATATTTTTATTTATATATCTACTTTTGTATATATATAAATATATATACATATATATGTATATATATATATATATACATATATAAATTATAAGTTTTGCGTCTATTGTCGACATTACCAGAATCACATAATACCACACACGTTTGGGCCAAATAGACAATTTTTTTTAATTTTAAAATAATGTCAAATGCACATTATTTTTTTTGTATTTACCAGACTCCACTCATGGAATATTTTAGATAGTTGTCACAAACATATTTCTGTTCGTGTCGCTTGACACCAAGACCAAGAGGCTGGCCCATTTACACACTTAATGTGGTAACTCGAATGCGAGGCCATTGTTTTAACACTTATCTTATTTCTTAGACGCAGCCCCGCGAAAGGCGTCGCAACAACATGGTTTACAACATTCTGAACAACTTGTATTTTTCTGGCACTTTACGCCACGTGTTTATGATGTGGTGTTAATGTTCATCACAAGTAACAGCTGTTTATGCCCGGTCGAATGGCTGCAGAGACTAATGTATCTAAAGATTTCGTTAGAAAAATTCAAACTACCATGTAATATTTATCGCGTTTTGTAAGAACCTGAACGCAATGTAACGGTACATGGTAGATGGATATTTTTATGGCACGTGCTTCACACTTTGGACATTCCAAGCTGGCCAAAAAATCGATATCAAAGCGATAATGCTAGAGTTTATATAGTGCCTGTGTCGCGCTTGCAGAGTTTATATAGTGCCTGTGTCGCGCGTGCATAGTTTATATAGTGCCTGTGTCGCACGTGCAGAGTTTTTCAGCCTTTAATGTTTTGTGTGTTGATACATAAATACACAAGTGAGCGATGATTTAGTGTGCATTGCACCAAGAATCGTATACAATCAGACCGATGTATCTTTATAAACTAACCAAACATATCTGGGTAGTAAGGAATTACATCCGTGGAGTTCAGAGTGGCCGCTGATAACAGCTACAAATAGCAAAGTAGAAAATGTGTTAACGGGCGCCGCGGCATCATATGAGACCATTATAATACTCATATTAGGCCTGGTAACCTTATCAATAGGTCAATCCAGGTGTGCTGTTACCCTAGCCAGTGACACGTGTGTGTCACGTTACATTAAAGTGTAAGTATTGATCTAGGGACGTCGTGTTAGAATAAATGAGACAACGGGTAAAAGCTGTGTTATGACAGCCTTTGGTCGATGCCTTCCCTTGATCGCCATGGGAACACGTCCGTGATCCATGGCGATGTAAACAGGCACCATGTCGCCACGCGTTAACTGTAACAATACACCGACAAACTACCACATACTGCTGTTATGTTGTTCTAAATATGACTTCACATATGCAGCAGAATATTGTGTGCCGCAACTTTTAGCAACTGAGCCTGGTTATTTACGATCAGGCATCATGAATAATCAATGTGATATGTGTAGGCTTGACAGGTATATAGAATATGCACAAAATTTATATATGGTCATTTCAATTTTCTTCCATGACTATGGTGCACCGAATTCCATCCTGCATTAATGATACAACACCTAAACATAAACCACTGCTAGAGCTGATGGAGAATATCAAATTATCATTGACTGGTATTTGGGCTAGGTGCTGTCATTGTCAGGCTGATTAAGTTCAGAAAGATAGAAGGTGAGGTCAAATGATGTATGCGCGCGATGCGATCAGCATTACCTGTCCTCAGATTTTGTCAGAAGCCATGTACCTACCTGTAAGATAAGCAGCAAGGATGCAACATTAATCACTTTGATATAGAATATTAGAGGGACAAATCCATCGCCGCTTTGCATGACAAGGTATTACTGAGCAAGATACATGATCTAATATAACTCCCTCAGTTCAAAAAGCATTGTGCCACTGCATCCGCTGACTCTGTATTGTGCACCAGCTTCAGATGACGCTGTATGGTGCAACAACTTTGGCTAACTGTGTGTGGTGCAACAACTTCAGCTGACTCTGTATGGTGGAACAGCATCAGTTAACTCTTAATGATGGAACAGCATCAGTTAACTCTGTAAGATGGCACAGCATTGGTTATCTCTGCATTGTAGAACAGCATCAGTTAACTCCGTGCGGTGGAAGATCATCAATTAACTCAGAATGCTGGAACAGCGTCAGTTAACTCTGTATGGTGGAACAGCATCAGTTTGCTCTGAATTGTGTAGAAGTATCAGTTTACTCTGTATTGCGCCACTGCATCAGTTAACTTTGTATGGCACCATTGCATCAGTTAACTCTGTTTGTTTGAACAGCATCAGTTAACTCTGAATGGTGCCACTGCATCAGTTAACTCTGTCTGTCGCCACTGCATCAGTTCAGTCCTTATGATCCCACTGTATCAGTTAACTCTGTATGGTGCCACTGCATTAGTTAACTCTCTATGTCGCCACTGCATCAGTTAACTCTGTATGATGTTGCTGCATCAGTTAACTCTGTATGGTGCAACTGTATGGCAAACACATGTGGGATGGCAGTCACTCGGCTGCTAAAGCTCGTGTCACAAGACAATAGGAAGCTTATATCCAAGCTAACAAGGGCTCCATAGCGGGCGTACAGAGGGCGCTCGTGTTTGTATAACTCAGGAAGCGTTAGCCTCCAGTAGCAATGCTTTAGATGTGACATGTGTGCAAGTGATTAAAACTAACTGTTCTGTTTCAACATCTTAACCGCCATAACAACAAGCATTTTATTTTCCTGATCAAATTCATGCGGCAGGATTTGTCACAATGCGACAGACCTCAAGTACCACAGCTCATTGTGCAGTCATCAAAACGAACCATGCATCGAGTACCGAGTGATCAGTGGTCTGTAAAATTAACAGCTTGGCAGATTTTCAAACAGGTATTCACTTTGCCAGCTGCTATATCAGGCCAGGCAACTTTTAAGGCTTCATGTGACATATTTTAAGCCCGCATGTGGGGCAATTGCTCTATGAGCCCCTCTTATCTCGGGAGCCCCCCGATAGAAGTCGCCACCATGCGTTGGCAAGATACGTGGCGATATTTGACTAACTGGAGCTTTGTGGGAACAGATAAGGCTTAACGAAGCCATGGGTATTTTGGGGATAATGCGCGTTTGATGTTCATAACAAGCAAGTAGCATCTACCAATAGCTTCAGAGTTGCAGATAGGAAAAGTGAAACAAGTCTCACGATTTCATTAACATGCTTTCTGGCGCTCAAAAGAACGCTATGACAAATATTGTGATCGATAACATTATTGTACTTTAATCCCGCTTTGTGTTCTCGAATCATGACGTTCTCGTAAGGACCGACAGTGTTCAGCCGTTTGAGTCGGCCAATATAAACAAACACTCACTCACTCAACCAACCAATCACTCAGTCGCTCTTATTCACACGCACACTTACTTCGTCACCCATTGACTCCTTCACTCACTCTCTCACACACTCACCTAGTCATTCGGTCACCTACCCATTCATTCACTCACTCACTCACTCTCCCTCCCTCCCTCCCTCCCTCCCTCCCTCCCTCCCTCCCTCCCTCCCTCCCTCCCTCCCTCCCTCCCTCCCTCCCTCCCTCCCTCCCTCACCCACTCACTCACCCACTCATTCACTTACTCACTTATTCACCCACTCCCTCACTGGCTCATTACATACGTACTTACTCCCTTCACTCAATGACTCGTCAACTGAGTCACTGATTCACTCACTGTTGCACTTACTCACGTCATATCCATGGTACGTCCATACAAACTGTATGTGCTCTCAATTGAAGATAGAGCGTGTTGTAATGTCTTTAACTTGTGGTAACTATTCTGAATGAAGCCATTCCGTAGACTGAAATGATCAGCGACTAGTTATCAGCGTCTCACCGGCATGGCGACACGTCATCACTGTATCATCAGCATGGCGACAAGTCATCACTGTATCATCAGCATGGCGACAAGTCATCACTGTATCATCAGCATTGCGACCAGGCGTTAATGTCTCATCAGCATGGTGACCAGGCATCAATGTCTCATCAGCATGGTGACCAGGCATCAGCGTCACATCAGTATGGCGAACAGTCATATCTCTCTCATCTGTATGGTAACAGTTATCAGAGTCTGCTCAGCATCGTGACCAGGAATCACCTTCTTATCAGCATGGCGATCAAGAATCAGCATCTTTATCTATCTTAGGACCGTCCAGTCTGTCTGGCACGCGCCCAACTCGAGTCAAGATGTTTTTGCTAATTTCGATCTGTTGCCGATCCCTCTGCCCTCCGACAAAAATGAAATAATGTTTGCCTAAGTAATCCATTCACCACAACAAACGAGCTGTTTGCAATGAGCGCTGTAATAACCAGGTGCATATTCGTACAAAACAAACAGCGACTCATGTGACATGACAAATTGCTCACTGATAAATACCCAATGAGCGCTCGTTAGTCGAAACGCAGTGGCGCAGAATAATACGAAATGGGCGTACTCATCTGCCTTTTTGAGTCTCTTATATAGGCCAATAAAACATGATGCGCAGCATCATTATGTGTGATCTGTGTTGGCTATTATCAGTAGACCGCTCAAAGGATATGTAAGAAACACGAAAGTATTACAAACAAAAAGGTAATATAGATGCTAATATACAATTATCATATGCCTGAACTGTTACAATGATAACAAACATAGCGAAAATCGGGAAATTTGGCTTTAGTGTCTTTAAAATTGGGAATATTTTAATCAAGCTGTTCCATCTGAAAACGAACGGGTAGATTTTTATGAGAATCATTCCCCCTCATATGCATTGGTAATTATTTAATAAGTCAGTATCAATAATTTACTCTTACTCCAAGTATTGGGACGGAATATTTAAATTATTCCCACCAGCTGCCTCTTGTCAAATCGTCTCCGGTAAGCATGTTAGAAAACAACAGAAAATGACATCTACCGGAAGATGGAAGTATACATTTGCGCGTTTGAGCTCGATAAGTTTTTGGATTAGGCACAGACTATGTTTGCTGAAATGCAAAGGTAATTGAGTATTGTACAATGGATGGTGGATTTTGTATGCTAAAACTTTGCTGTAAATGGTGTTTGATTGGTTGAAATTATGTAGAGGGCAATTCACAGAGATAAAATTAAACAAAAATGGGCAGCATAGGTTAGCATGGAAACTGCATTATCAGGAAGATGCATTGCAATTTCACATGATTATCTTATGGTGTGAATAGTGGCATATAGTGTGGGCCAATTGGGAGCCTGAAACGCGGTTCGTATTCATAAAAGCATGATTTTGCTCGTGGCGATCCCAAAAATGACCCTGTTTTGAGGCTGCTAAAATAGCTCTGTGATGAAGGTGCCGATTTTATAAAGAAAATCAAGGAATCCACTCAATGATTTATAAGAATACAATTTCATTGGAAAAAGAAATATGAGCGATAGTTACAGAATATGGTTACATTGCGCATGCCGAATGTTCCTATGAAAGGATCGCATGGGCAAATATAGGAATTTCAAACGCTGTTGTCGATGCGCCAATATCTATAAATGGCCCACATTACCCAGAAACAAATTCAATCATCACAATATGTCATGCATGGAGTGCTGAATGATCAGCGGTCTGTTAAAACACACCTCAGAGGATATTTGGTACGCATTGTGGTCATTGTACCAAAATCCAAAGACGTGATCTTAAATCACGAGTGCAATAAAAGATTGGCGAGTTGTAGGTTTTTGGGTAAGGCTAATGTCACCAATCACTGACTATGTCAATACACTACTCGCACAATGATTCATCAATTATTCGATAGAATGATTCAGTGACGCACTACCTCCGACTTCTTCAGTTGCTCACTTCATCATTCTAATTACTCACCAGCCAACTCACTAACTTGATCACTTACTCACTTACTCACTCTAATCACTCGCTCACCAATTGGATAGCTTGATAACTCACTTATTCACTCTAATCTCTCGCACACCAACTCACTAGCTTGATCATTTACTCACTTATTCACTCAAATCGCTCGTGTACCAACTCACTAGCATGATCACCATTTACTGCCTTATCTCAATGCTCTTTGTTGAATTCAAACGAAAATATAAAGGTGCTTACCTATGCATTACATTGACCACGACAAAAGAATGTCTGTCCACCCACATCGATTTTATAAGCGAGAGGGGCGATAACGGGGCGCACAAGCATCAGGAGTAATCACTTTGTCGCCAAATACCCAGACATTGCACGTGGGCCGAAGAACAAGGGCCCTGACTAATTCCAAGTGGATGCGCTAATCTCACTTTATTCATGTTTTTATAATGTCAAAATACATGTTGTTAACAGCATGATATATGTGTAGATTGAACTCGTTGGAGCTTGATGAAAAAGAACCGGATGTGGTTCTAATGGGATATATGGATGAATTATAATCATAAATCGATGTAGTTTTACTCGAGTCTGAAATTCCTAACACAAGCAATTAAACGGTGATTTGCATTATCATTTAAAGAGATCTGGAGAGCCTTCCCTGTCCTACCCCTGGCTTCAATTGATGTCGATCTCTTGGTCAGTTTCAACAGCATAACCTCTAATAGTATGGAGATCCCATGTTGCAACAGCGTCAATCAGGTATATCATTTTGTCGTCATGGTCGGCATCACAGCGAGTGCAGGCATAACCGAAAGAAGACCACTTAATTATCTTTGAAATAAGCTTTGGGCTTTAATTATATACAAAATCTGTGAGAATCCCCTTTTTACTGTCCCAAAGACCACACAAAAAGCAGCCGTTGGATGGCGGTCACTCTGGTTTTTGATATCGTGTCGCAGGGCTACAAGAAGCCGATATCTAAGCTAATGATGGCTGTAAGGCGGAAGTACAAAGAAAAGAAATAGCCTTTGATGTAGCGTCTCATTTGAAGTCTCGTAAATATTGCGGCAAGTTTTGAAGTGATCTATTACTTTCTGTGATTCTATTTCCTCACCGGAATCAGATTGTGGGATTAGTCAAAATGCTACACACATCAAGTGACTCACTCCACTCTCCACCTACTACTACTAAGGCAGATGAGTGCGCCCATTTCGTATTTTTCTGCGCCACTGCGTTTCGACTAACGAGCACTTATTGGGTATTTATCAGTGAGCGATTTGTCATGTCACATGCGTCGCTGTTTGTTTTTACGAATATGCACAATGTTGCACATTTTTGTTTAATCTCTTGTTTACTCAGTTATAGGAGCAATCACTCCCGCAATAACTCTCCCATAGACGCACTTACTTAACTACTCACTCACAACTACAATTGCCCATCCAACCACTCACCAATTTTCTCACTCACTCACTAACTCATTCAATCACTCACTCACTCAATCACCCACTCAATCACCCACCTACGTCAATTGCCGCGTAGTACTAAACACAGGTTGCGATTTTCCATCGGTTTTTTGCTTTCTAAATTGAAGATGAGGCATAGAGTTATGTCTATACGCTGTGGTAATTCCCCGGAGCGATGTCTTTCTTTTGTCCGGAATTATTTGTTCTTTACAACATTAGCATGGCAACAGTCAATCAGTATCTCATCAGCATCCCATTACCATGGCGACCAGTCACCAGCACCCGATCAGCTTAGCTCCGATTCATTCGCCTGGCGCCCTTTCACCAGCATCTTATAAGCATGGCCCATGTCACCAGTTTCTCATCAGCATGGCGCCCTGTCTCCAACATCTCATAAGCATGGCGCCCTGTTACCAATAGCTCATCAGTATGGTGCCCCGTTACCAGTATCTCATCAGTATGGCACCTGTCAGTAGTATCTTACCAGCATGGCGCTCTGTTACCTGACAACCTGTTCCCAGTATCTTATTAGCATGGTGTCCTGTTACCAGTATCTCATCAGTATGGCAATCTGACACAGTATATTATTAGCATGGTGCCCTGTCACCAGTATCTCATCATTATGGCAATCTGACACAGTATCTTACCAGCATGGTGTCCTGTCACCAGTATCTCATCAGTATGGCAATCTGTTACACAGTATCTTACCAGCATGGTGTCCTGTCACCATAATCTCATCAGTATGGCAACCTGTTACCAGTATCTTACCAGCATGGTGTCATGTCACCAGCATTTCATCAGCAAGGCGTCCTGGTGACAAGCAATGTCCCATGGTGTAATGGTCTCGATCTATTTTCAAGTTGCTTCTCTAGTCTACATTAGTGCATAATAAAAAAAGGAATGAATGCATCTAGTGCACGACAATGCGGTAAATTGCGTTGGAAAGTGGCCTTCTTTCTTTGATATGCTGATATAGTAGTTGACAGCTAAATAATACATAATCTACACAACCATTGAAATATTTTCTTCGAAGCAAACTTTGCCATTTGATGTCATTGAAATTCATGCACAATTCAGCATTATTCAATAACATGAGCTCCCCAAATTATACTGATGATGAAATAACATCCTCACACAATGAAACCTGTAAATGTTCAGACTAACAAATTCGGTCCATAATTGGCATCTAGTTACCCAGTCTTCTTTCCGGGGCGCCACCTTTGTGGGTAGACTAATAACCAATGTCCTAGAGGCTCAAACATATATTTTCTTGATGTTTCAAATAACCGTTGCTTACATGTGGTGTTTATCATAAGGAAATAAATGTAACGCCAAATGATGCCAGTAATAATGGTTTCAATTTATAGAATTCGGCTGCTATAAATGATGGTGGCATGAATATTGAGCTTTGCATGTATGATGAAACCAAAATCGTACATTTCCTGGAGACGCGTTTCACCAATAGTTTGTACAAGCAATTTACTGGCTGCCTATTTTAGTGCAATATGTAGGTCAGACGTAACTAATAGCGAATCATTTATGTCATGATACTAGACACTTCGAACGAATCTGTACCTTTGTCTGTGTTTACAATGTGTTTATATTATTGTGAGCTTTGCTGAAAAGATCTCTAGATAATTACACAAGCTGCTAGCCTACATTAACACACGTTAATCATTGGATGCCTTTTGATAAGCCACACAGGCGTGACCATTATGTTCACATCGAGTATGTGAAAGTCGGCTTCGCGGGTACGATGAATTGAATACTCATCTGTGACCAAGTTTAATTTATGAAAATTACAGCATAACGCCTGGATGTGGTCAAGAAGTGTCAATAAAATGTCCAATAATTCTTGTGTAAATCAAACAGATGATGAGTATCCAGACTAACAAACTGGTTACTTAATATGCTGATGTTCACTTGTATAGGCCAATAACTATCCTTTTAAGATACTATCCACAAAGATGAAACCCACAAACGTCGGCCATCTTTGAGGTTTGCCTTGTGTGCCTAATGCTCCAAGTCGGAAGTAGAACGGGTTCTCGTGTCGATGACAATAAGAAGAGGATAGGGTATCAATAGCGAAGCTTTCAAGCTACCATGTGCGAGGATTGTTCACAAGAGCTGAACTCTTTGGACACACCTGAGATGCAGCATCTTATTTGTGGTCTCGTAATTATTGTGGCAGACTAAAAGGCGATTTAATTTCTTCAACCCATTCTCTTTAAGGGATTGGTCAAATTCGAAAGACATCGAACGGTGCATATCGAGGCAAGTATGGAGAACTGCGATGAGTGGTCTGCAAATACACAGCTTGATAGGTGAATAAAAAGATAGTTAACACGCACACTGCTGTATCTGGGATCCGATATCAACCCAGACCAGACCAATCCATAAGCTTAATGTGCCATCTTTTGGAACCCGCATGCGAGGCCATACATCTCTGAACCCGTCTTAACCGTAAGGCACATATGAAGCACCTCTACATAAGTCACAATAACTGACTCAACAGGATTCTTGGCAACATTTAACCAGGGGGAGTTCTGTGGATATTGACATGAGGCTGTAATGTCCATAACAAGTAAGAAATAAATATCTATACCCTATATCTATGCCTGTTTATTAACTTACAGTGATGAAATTAACGTACATCAATGGTACATCAATTTATCACAAAGTAACTAAGACGCGCAACTGCGCAAAATGAAGGACAAATTATATTATAAATTGATGCAGTTCATAAACAATATTGCAACGATACACTTTATCGTTGATCTATTCGATAACTTATTAATCGGCATTTGAGCAATAAAACCAGAACATTATATAATTGCACGTGCCATGTTTCCAACCTGCAATGTTTGCACAAGGTATGGAGGGAGTTTTCAAGACTCTGATATATATATATATATAAATAAATAATCGATGAGTTGGTAGCGCTTCCATCAGGACACACTTATTGTAAGAACTAGCAACCAAAAGTGTTGGCAATAAGGCATTGAATACGAGACCTGAATACAAGGGAGTCATTGAAATACAGCAGCACCACTAGGACTGAACAGAGAAGAAATAGCTTTACCCATCGAGTTTTTGTATTGTTAAACTATGTCTATATGGTAGTATTTGTTGTTACCATTTTGCACTTATGAGCCAAACGGACTTTTCGCCCTGGCCACCCATCACTAATGAAAGTTTTGGGTGGCCATCATTATAAATCACAGTAAATCGTTTGTTTCAATGAACTTATCGTTGGTAAGCCCGTAATATATAGGTTAGAATTAACCAATAGAGCATGTTTGATGTCTCTGTCTTCGCTGACACTTAACAGAGACTCTATGTCAATAACAGAGACTCTATGTCATAAAACAACCACCAATCAACACACATGGAATGGCTGATTTGATTGGCTATTTTAACAGGTGATATCTTTAATTATAGTTGCCTAAGTGAGTTTGTGGCATTTGGCTTCAGGTGTATAGCAAATATCATAAATATTTATGTTATTGCATGATAAAAGCCCAATCCTAGATGTATAATCAAATATCATGTCAATTAATTGTAAAATACAAAGCAGTGTAAGCGTTAAAGAATTTACTTGCTGTCATGAACTGTAATAGCAAAACATCTAGTGAAAAGCAAACAGTGATACTGAGTGATGATTCTTCAAACCTGATACCTAAATATGATGTGTTCACCTGCAGTGACCAGCATTGTCAGCTAGCTGCTATGTAAAGAATCCCACCAACTATGCATCAGTAAATAAAGAGCGCAACTTCCGCAGCAGTCTCTCAACATAAACGCGTTTGTTTATTACATGGTGTCAGAATCTTAATGAATCTTAAGCCAGACCAGTAGATGCAACAATCTTCAGCACACTCGATGCATGCAGTGGATTCTATCAAATATCCCTTGATGAGGAGTCCAGTAATGTGTGTGCAATGGGAACACCATTTGGAAGATATCAATTCCTGAGACTTCCATCTGGCATATCTTGGCACCTGAATTTTTTCAGAAGACAGTGTATGAGCAATTCGAAGGCATGTCTGGTGTCCAGGTGATAATAGGCGATATTCTGGTGTGGAGTAAAACTAAGGCTTGACAATCTCGAAAAAAGTGGCATTGGGATCAACAACAGGAGGACAAACTGATTATAAACAACTGCACCTGTCCTACATGCAGATACACTGTCACGTTCATAGACAAAGGTTCTACCAGAAGAATACAGTGATCATGACATTGGGATCAACAAAGAAATGGAACTGTGTCCTGTATCCAGCAAAGATCGTCATTACATATTCTCAGCATATCACAATGAAAACGGAAGCCATTGAATCCATCTTCAGAAAATCTTCACCAAACTCCACCTCAATCTTCAAAACTAAACAGAGATATAAACTGACATAGTTCAAGTAAGGATTGATGATACACTGTCACGTTCATACCTACCAGAAGAATACAGTGATCATGACATTGACAAAAAAATGGAAGTTTGTATGATGGTCCCTGCTACACAAGCAAACAGACAGAAATTGAGCACAACACAAATGAAGAATTGATGAAACTCAAATCGATTATCCTCAGAGGTTGGCCTGAGAAACGAAGGATTGTTCCGGTTGAAGTTCAAAGTTATTGGGACTACAGATATGAGCTAACAGTTATCAACGGAATCATTTTCAAGGGTGACAAAATCGTCATTCCTACTATTATGCGGTCAGAAATGATCAACAGAATTCACTCATCACATTTGGGAAATCTTTGTGCAAAAACAGAGCATGAGACACACTGTTCTGGCCTGGGATGTGTAGTGATGTGGATGAAGCTGTTTCTCAATGCAAAGTTTTTACACAGATGCAGAATAAACAAACAAAGGAACCAATGTTGTCGCATGATGTTCCAACAACAGTTCTGACTTATTTGAAGCAGCTGGTAAACACTTCTGGATACTGGTAGATCACTACTCTCAGTGCATTGAAATAGCCAAACTCGCCAATTTAACAAGCCAAGAAGTAGTGACCCACTGCAAATCACAATTCGCCCGTCACGGAATACCAGAAATCTTCATTTCGGACAACGGAACACAGTACACAAGCGGTGAATTTAGAAAGTTCGTAGAGAATTATGGTTTCAAACACATCACCTCTAGCCCAATACATCAGAAGGCCAATGGTCTGGCAGAAAAGGGAGTCCAAATAATGAAGAGAATCCTCACTAAATCATCAAAAGATAACACTGACCCTTATCTTGCATTATTAGCATACAGAAATGCACCAAAGTAGAACCTAGGTTTACCAGCACAGCGATTATTTGGCAGGCGCACAAGAGGAGACTTGCCAATAAAAGAATCATTGCTTGATCCATAAATTATTCCAGGAATGCAAAGTCAGCTTGAAAATAACAAACAACAACAAAAGAAATACTATGACAAACAATCTAAGTCACTGTCTGATCTCTGTGAGGGAGAGCCGGTCTAAATGCTTACTGATAAAGGATCATGGAGACCTGGTTTTATACAAACTCAACTTCTTCAACCACGCTCCTATTAAGTGGTAGATTATACAGAAGGAATGGAAAAGACTTGATGCAAAGTGGTATGTACCCTCTCAAAACAGAATACGGTCAGAGAGTGATATTGATATGGAGCAATATCAAAATGGCAACCCACCTGTCAATGTTTCACACAGTGACAATCGAATATTGCAGACCGATGATGCTTCAACTACGCCAACAGTTCACTCAGATAAGAAAACCACAGCCAGTGAAAGAGTGATTAAGCCGCCAATAAGACTAAGTAATTATATTACTGAATAGGTGCTGTACATTCGTGTACAACCATGTTGTAAAGACTTGGGGCACAAGGTCAGCAAGTGCAAGTAACCTCTGCTGATCATTAGTTTTGTGTGTATATGTATGATTTTGTTGGTTAAGTGTCCAATCTTGTCTCAAGTAATGATTTCTAAAAAAAGGTAGATGCAATGAACATTATGACATATTATCATAACGTGCATTTAATGACCATCATGCATAAGTAAATAGAGAGCGCAACTTTCGCATCAGTCTCTCAACATAAACACGTTTGTTTATAACAACTAACATGGCATATTCATCCGTTGTGCCATGTGCGTCTTATGCACTATGAGATGACCAGTGGAATCAGCCAACAACGCAGACATATATCTGTACATATGTGTGGTATAAGAGACGCTGGTAGATTGCAGTTGACCACATGGTGGTGTTCGTACAATTCTAGTCACTGTTTGTCACTGTATTTATCAGCTCATGCTTCCTGATGCAACTACACGAGCTCACAGCAAGGTGCAAGTTTGTCAGTTAACAGGGTATGGTGCCACCGCGTTAACTAATTCTCACATTGTACCGAAATGTATCATTGATCTGAACGACAATGGTCGGAGATATAACAAAGCAAACTCTGCTTCAAATGTATTTAAAAACGCCGGTGTGCTCATTTGCTACTAAAACAATGACAACATGAAAAGCATATATTGGATGGCGATCACTCTGCTCTCCGACATCAGAAAGGGCCCCAGGCGGAAGAACGAAGGCGGAAGTTCAAAGGGTACTCGTGTCGGCGTATCTCATGAAGATCGGTCTTAGATAGCAATGTTGTTAAGAAGAGCTGTACTGTTCGGATAGCTTAAAAAAAAAATTTGGACGCAGCATCTACTTTATGGTCTCGTAACGATTGCAGCTGAATATAAAGTGATAATATTCTTTCTGTGGTCCACTTTTCTCACCGGATTCACGCGACATGATCAGTACTATTGTGATATACCTCACGCGTAGCAGGTCATTGTGACGCCACAAGAACGAGGCCCGCATGATGTAATGCGTGATCCGTGGTCTGATAGATGTATGAACAGGAAGGCATTTGCAAAGCTTCGATGTCAAAAAAAGGCCAGTTCATCCTACAGGCTTAATGCGCCATCTTTGTTAACCCACAAGAGAGGTCATGGCTTTATCAACTCATCTTATCTCAAACGGGATATGCCTTTGCCCCCTGCCTGACGTCACGTCGCGACAAGTGAGCTAGCAAGATTCTACTCAGGAACTAACAACCAGGAAGGAGTTTTGTGGGGATTAATGAGGCGTATTTAATAAGGGGGTATTATGGAGATTATGCGGTTGTGATGTTCATAACTTGTAACAAACAAAGATATATGCCCTATGAAATTACAGCATGGAAAAGTGATAGCCGCACTTTTGTGCTTGAAAATTACTATATCCCACTACTTCCTGTTCCACAGTGAACGTCATTGACAATCAATGGAA
Source organism: Urechis unicinctus (assembly GCA_034190875.2). Lineage (NCBI taxonomy): Eukaryota > Metazoa > Annelida > Polychaeta > Xenopneusta > Urechidae > Urechis > Urechis unicinctus. The sequence continues at coordinate 63,333,143 of CM067358.1, read as the reverse complement.
TCAATGGGATCATTATTCTTAAATTCCGATTTTTGCTCTAAAATCATGACGCGATATTATGGATCGTAAAGTTGCAGCTGTTCGAACAGGCCAATTTATACTCTCATCAACTCATTCATTAACTCATCCATTATCAAAAAGATTCATTCACTAACTCACTGGCGGTTAGATAGTCTTTTGTAATTGGAGGAGTATAGAGCAGCTGGTACCCGTTATAAGTGTGCTTGGGAATCATAGATTGATCGCATTGAAAATCGTAATAGTCGGACGAGAGTGTCACATTTTAAACACTAACAATTGTGCGGTGACAGGCATTATCGCATAAACGTCCCTCCCCATCCCACCTTAATCAACGTCGCATTGTATGACAACGTACATGTCGTTCGTAGATAAACAATGCTCCGCTGTGAAGTGGGTTAGTAACCGTTAACCTCGCTAGGGACAATTTTAACCCACAAAAGACTCTTCTGTCCTGCTGCTGTGCATTCACCATAAGCTTAGCTAACGCCTTCCAGACGTCATTCGACACAAACAGAACTATTATAGTTACTGCTGAAATATATTAATCATTATGGCTGCCATTAGTTCATTGACAAATGAACACACACGCGCCTATCGAATTCCTCAGATCCCGAGCATTGAAATGGTCATAATTAGGTGCGCTATTGTAACGCGACACCTCTCAGGAGCATCACATCAGGTCCCAATCATTGGCAGTATTACCTCACGTTGGAGGACCTTTTACTGTAGGTTTCTCCTAAATCTTCTGCAACAACTTCCAATGAGAGAACCTGACGCTTAACATTGCTCTGCACAGAGTATTGTATTAAAACCCTCTGATTGGTGGCCTCATATTGAAGGATTTCTTAGGTTATACAGGGTAGTCTCATATTGGGGGCAGTTCCTGCTGATATGTCACTGCGCATCTGTAGAAAACTACATTTGCAACATTTCCATATGAGCTTCTGTTGCTGGTTATAGTTATCAGTGGAAAGATATTAGGCATCGAATGTATGTTCGTTTAGCACCATAATGTTGTGTGCTTCTACCTTTGTTTAAACCTCTAATGGAGTTGGTTCGTACGATTTGCTGTCAGGTAAATTTGGTTGGGTTTGGCTGTTATATTCAAGGCAATTCAATGCAAAATACTGGTTCACTTTGACAATGGCAAATGTTTACGTCCATTGGGTTGCTAGACACGAAAGTTAAGCATCAGCAGACTGCGTCTAACCTGGCTCTAGCGGAACCAAACTGAAGTAGGCTCCTGATGTCCTGAAGGAGCAAATACTTATATTGTTGAAAATGATGTACTGGAAAAGTGTTGTAGTAGTTGTGTCAGCAATGTGGTCCTACATTATAACTCCCTGCAGTCTCACAGTACGGGCTGCCACTGCATCCGTGTTGTCCACACTCTATGGTGCTACCGCATCTGAGAACAGAGCTTCTTGACACTGCATCATTTCACAAAACATGGTGCCACGACAAGCGTCACTGAAGCATGTTCACACACAATGACGTAACTGCACCAGCTCATACTGCATTGCCTGACCGAATTAATGCATATTGGATTGTCCCACTGCATCTGCTCATAATGGATGGTCCCTCTGCATCATATCATATTGTAAAGTACCACTGCATCATATCATATTGGATATTCCCACTGCCTCAGCACATATTAGAGGTCCAACTGCTTCATCTCATATGGGATGGTGTCACTGCATCGGCTACAGCATGTGAGTTCATATTGGATGCTCCCACTGCATCATCACATATTGGATGGTTTCGCTGCATCATCTCATATTGGATGGTCCCTCTGCTTCATCGCATATTGGATGGTCCTACCGCTTCATCTCATATTGGATGGTCTTACAGCTTCATCTCAGATATGGTCGGCAAACACAGAGCTTGATAAATGAGCACGAATGCAATGGTAACACATATGCCAAACCCGACCAGTTAACCCTACAGGCTTAATATGCCATCTTTGTTAACACACTTGCAAGGTCATTGATTTATCAACTCGTCTTATCTTGAAAGGACGGACCGGGGCCTCAACCCTCCCCCACCCAGACTTCTCACCGTGTGACGTCATGACAGCTGGCTTGATAAGCTAAGAGGCAGCATGCATTCAGCAGCAGTTCGGCGGAGATTGATGAGGCTTATCTGTACAGTGAAAATGTTGGGTATTATCCACTAATAAAGTTCATAACAAAATCAAATGTCCATCCTTGCCATTTAGAAGGGCAGAAGAGAATTGGGCAGAGAACGTTATGACAGTTATTTTGATCGACGACATCATTGTATCAATACCCAGTATTGTTTCTTACACAAAGATGCTCCTCGACAAATCAGGTCGCAATTGTTCCTCTGGCTATTCCTTCTAGACAGCAATGTGCCGCAAATGAACACAAAGTGAAATGAAGGTCATTTCTATCGATTGCTTCTAATATAGAACAAATTTAAAATATATTCGTGATCAAGTGTGAATAACATGAGCATAATGCCTGAATTCATAAATGCCTGTTATTGACTGCATATGTTTACCTCTTATAAATTATGCTGCATCATCTCATATTGGATGGTCCCTCTGCATCATCTCATATTGGATGGTCCCTCTGCATCATCTCATATTGGATGGTCCTACCGCTTAATCTCATATTGGATGGTCTTACCGCTTCATCTCAGATATGGTCGGCAAACACAGAGCTTGATAAATGAGCATGAATGCAATCGTAACACATATGCCAAACCCGAACAGTTAACCCTACAGGCTTAATATGCCATCTTTGTTAACCCACTTGCAAGGTCATTGATTTATCAACTCGTCTTATCTTGAAAGGACGGACCGGAGCCTCAGCCCTTCTCCACCCACTCCACTCTCCGTGTAACGTCTTGTCAGCTTGCTTGATAAGCTAAGAGGCAGCATGCATTCAGCAGCAATTTGGCGGAGATTGATGAGGCTTATCTGTACAGTGAAAATGTTGGGTATTATCCACTAATAAAGTTCATAACAAAATCAAATGTCCATCCTTGCCATTTAGAAGGGCAGAAGAGAATTGGGCAGAGAACGTTATGACAGTTATTTTGATCGATGACATCATTGTATCAATACCCAGTATTGTTTCTTACACAAAGATGCTCCTCGACAAATCAGGTCGCAATTGTTCCTCTGGCTATTCCTTCTAGACAGCAATGTGCCGCAAATGAACACAAAGTGAAATGAAGGTCATTTCTATCGATTGCTTCTAATATAGAACAAATTTAAAATATAATTCGTGATCAAGTGTGAATAACATGAGCATAATGCCTGAATTCATAAATGCCTGTTATTGACTGCATATGTTTACCTCTTATAAATTATGCTGCATCATCTCATATTGGATGGTCCCTCTGCATCATCTCATATTGGATGGTCCCTCTGCATCATCTCATATTGGATGGTCCTACCGCTTAATCTCATATTGGATGGTCTTACCGCTTCATCTCAGATATGGTCGGCAAACACAGAGCTTGATAAATGAGCATGAATGCAATCGTAACACCTATGCCAAACCCGAACAGTTAACCCTACAGGCTTAATATGCCATCTTTGATAACCCACTTGCAAGGTCATTGATTTATCAACTCGTTTTATCTTGAAAGGACGGACCGGAGCCTCAGCCCTTCTCCACCCACTCCACTCTCCGTGTAACGTCTTGTCAGCTGGCTTGATAAGCTAAGAGGCAGCATGCATTCAGCACAATTTGGCGGAGATTGATGAGGCTTATCTGTACAGTGAAAATGTTGGATATTATCCACTAATAAAGTTCATAACAAAATCAAATGTCCATCCTTGCCATTTAGAAGGGCAGAAGAGAATTGGGCAGAGAACGTTATGACAGTTATTTTGATCGATGACATCATTGTATCAATACCCAATATTGTTTCTTACACAAAGATGCTCCTCGACAAATCAGGTCGCAATTGCTCCTCTGGCTATTCCTTCTAGACAGCAATGTGCCGCAAATGAACGCATCGATGCATTGCTTCTAATGTAGAAAAAACTTAAAATATATTCGTGATCAAGTGTGAATAACGTGAGCATAATGCCTGAATTCATAAATGTCTGCTATTGACTGCATATATTTACCTCTTATAAATTCCGAGATACAGAGTTAACTGATGCTGCTACACCATACAGAGTTGACTGATGCTGCTACACCATATATAGTTAACTGATGCTGTTCCACCACACAGAGTTAACTGATGCTTTTCCACCATACAGAGTTAACTGATGCTGTTCCACCATACGGAGTTAACTGATGCTGTTCGACCATACAGAGTTAACTGATGCTGTTCCACCAATTAAAGTCAGCTTAAGCTGTTGCTCCAGATCATGTATCTATTATTATTAGATCATGTATCTTGCTCAGCAATACCTTGTTATGCTTAGCGGCGATGGATTTGTCCCTCTCAAATAATCTATATCAAAGTGATTGATGTTGCATGCATTTCTGCTTACCGAGAAATTATACAGTGTCGTTATGGCTGAATGTTTCTCCCGAGAACGCACATTTTACGAATACCGTGAATAAAATCACTGACTACCCTGCCGTCATTGTTGATATTTGCCGGTAATCAAGCATCATATTTCGTAACCATAGATTCAGTCTCATCTCTCTCATATTCGATTAAAAGTATGTATATTCGTGAACGCAAACAATTTTTAAACAGTTAATTAAGATAAGCAAGATCCGTTTCAGATTACCGAATGCAGCAGTTATATCGACGTGTGCTAATGCATTATGGAAGGATGTTTGTTGGTGTCCGTTTCCTCACAATGGCTAAGTGGCTACATTCTTATAAAGCTACTAACTGACAATGTTTGCTATGGCAGGCGAGCACACATCATATAAAGTTGCCCGTCTCAAGTTGTGTATTTGAGGGCCCCTGATCACGCAATTGGAAAGGAGATATGCGCCTTCAAACTCTATCAAGCTCACTGAAAGAAATACAAATGAAGAAAAAACAGAGTATTCTTCTTTAAATTCTAGAACCCCCAACGGCTTAACATTCAAGGGACCGAACAAACGATCACGCAGTACGTCATTCTGATGACGTCACCTTGATCTACAGCAGGTCTGTCGAATTTAGGCTAAGTGTACCGCTTGAATTTGTGAGGGAATTAAAGCCCAGACAATAATTAATCACGTTATAGTCCGCCTGACCAAGAGTATACTGAGCAGACACGCTTTGTAAGCTGATCAGTCACTGTAAGGTGTTGAAGAAGTCGCTGACATCATGAAGTGAAGTAGTTACGCAATACAGCGTACGCTGATGCTGTGGCACCAAGCCGTGTAATCTAACGCAATGGTACCAATCCTTGTACCACTGCTGCATATTAAAGTATTGAAGGTTTACCTACGTTCGTTGCCGGTTAGTAAAGCGGAAGTTTGTCGCTCCCAGGGCGCCGGCCACAAATTTCCATTCGGCTCTGTGGTAGACATTTGAATTATTCAGATATTGTGTTTATTGAGTAAAACTTGTTGAAAAATATATCTGGTAAATAGAGGCTAAAACCCAGACTTGCCGCAGACCATTTGGATCAGTAACCACCGTCAGCTTACGTCATATCACACTATTGGATTGCGTTGCTATCGGTATTAAGACCGTCTCTCGAAATCTTTCCCTGTAATTTCTGTTCCATATTTATTGAGAACGAAAGAAGTAAAAATGAAAAATAACTCAACACTAATGTGGCAAATTCAACTTTAAGTTTCGAGCGATTTACATTAACAAAAAGAGCTGGATGAATCGATCACAGGCGAGCATCAAAGGAAAAGACCACGAAGTGTGCCCCACCTTGTTACTGGCATGTTTATGAATTAAGTTTATTGATGTCAGTATCAAATAGTTTCCAATATAATGTTCGGCCAAAAAGATGAGTTCAGTCGTAGCCACTAAATTCCGTCATTTCCACTTATATGCAATTGTATGCATGCATATCCAGGAATACGAACTTTCAGTGGATATTGCATATAGCTCTGTACAAAGACATTACGCTTATCAAGTTCTTTTTATAAGACGCGACTCTAGGGATAATTAAAGAGCGCATACACAACATATAGTAATCAAAAATCATTTGAAAAATGGTGCGGCATTCACTTGTCTGTTGAAACTGATATGGTGCGTCAGTGTTGTGTCACTTGTCTGTTGCAGAAGGAACCCAGACGATGATATGGACATCAATAGCATGATTACAGCAGCGAGTTCAAATAGGGAGTGAACAATACCACGATAATGCCATGAATGAGTAACTTGAATGGCTTCACTAATCTTGGACCACTTCTCGCTTTGTCATCAAATGAAGCATACACTAGGACAGGTTAAAGGGGAAGACTCTGGGCTTTCACTATACTTGTATAATGCCATGAAACAATAATGATTTTAAAAGGCAATTTATCCTGAAATCAGACCCACATATTGCTCAAAACCGAAAGCCAAATCAATAAATGATTTATATGACACAACTTCAGTATAGGTTCATTGTTGCTATGGAGTAAAGTACAATTAAGGTACAGTGCTGAACCACGGTGTTCATTTACGGCAGAGTACTGAACCACGGTGTTCATTTACGGCACAGCGCTGAATCTCGGTGTTCATTTACGGCACAATGCTTAACTACAATACTATCTACGAGGCGCAAGCACAGGGAATTTTGCCATTCCAGTGAGATTTTTATACCCGTTTGTTTTGCATGCGTGTTCTGGGACAGTGTTTCGCCGATTATTACTTCTATAGGAGCTCATGGTGCGTTGCTGGCAATTGATACGAGCGCCGAACATTTTACAAGTCTTTCATATTCTTTCGATTGACATGTGTGCATTTGAAATGATTAGGCGTCAAAATGTTGGAGCCTGATGATGCAGCAGACACCGAGCACGTACACTGCTAGTGAATGAATGGATCATATAATGCGGGTATCTATTGGTACTTCATTAACGAGATGATTACAACATCTAATGGATGAAGCTCTCCCATAATACACATCGACAGCGAGCATCACTCAGCAGAATGTATCGGGTGAACATTATTTTTGTAACATTCTGATAGTACCACATCTACATTTTTGTCGAAGTAAATGGTTGTGATAAATTATCGGCCTGAAGAAGTCACGACTTTGACAGGATACATCAGGGGGAAGGTCGGTGGCTAAGTGATTGTATCAGTGAGTGTTAATATTAGCCTGCCCTAGCAGCAGCAACGCGTCATTCATGGGCAAAAAAGGACTTCTTTGCCAAAGGGTTCTCTGAGCACAGGAAGCATGGTAATGTTATATTTTTGACAATTTCCGAAGACTGTTATAATTCCCTTCCGCAATTCCATATGTGATAAACATAATAAGCGGATATAGCCTAACATTTCCACTGCTCAAGCCACTTCAATCTTCACTAAACCCCTACAGGTGGCATAATGCCACGTAGCGAGTCAACCAAGCAAAGCAGGGAATTAATAAAGATGGTCTGATGTGAGATAGTAGGGCTTGGTATCCACGTTACAGGTCAAAGGGACCTTTTGTAAATTTATTCCGCTGTTGGCTGACCTTGTTGCGTATTTAAGTGTTATTGATTGATCTCATAGCGCAATGACCTGTTATTCGTCGATGTCGAATTGAATAATCTGGGCTAGGCGTTTTTTGGTCATGTGTAACCATAACTGTGACATACCAAAACGGGCCACTGAAGTGTATGTACATTTCATAGCAACTGAACATGTATATTGTGTTTGATGACCTTCGTGTGCCCTCATGATGTTTTCACGCCGAAAAGCTGATTTTTTTCCTGCGAATAATGTTATTCACGAAATCATTAATCTAATCGGGACTGACGTCTTGATTGGATGAGGGACTGTGTGCTTTGATTGTGAATTTTGGATGCATACAACGCGTTGGAGTTGAAAAGACAGGTGTGCTAATTGTTCCTTGCGTTTTTGTTTTTGGTTTGCTAAAGATGTTATTAAACAGTATCGATTTTGGGCTATTTCTCTGATGGATCTTTATGTACATAAATAACCTTTTTAATTTTTCATTGTGTATAATTCTAGATTTAAACAAGATCTCTTCTGAGGATAGATGTATATTGATAACAGCACAAATTCGCGCACCTAGATCGATAAAATTGATTACTTTCTGTGATATAGTATTTAGGGTTTTATTCAAGTAAGGTGTGTAAAACAAAAGATTTACCTTTCCTCGAACAAATAAAACTGTAATATGGCTTGAGTACAAAAATGCATGAATGTTGGTGGCAGGATTGGAGTTGGTGTGAGCTGTCAATAGCTTAGTGGTACATCTAAGGGTGTAAGCAGAGGGGTCATGTAACATGGAACTTCTGTCAATCAAGATGAAAATCAAAACGTTAACTAACGGTTTGTTGTCTTTTGCTGGATCCGTCACCTGATCGTTCATTGTTGTTAATTATGTCAACCTGTAGATGAATGCGAAACATGACGTCAAGGAAGACGACAAGTTAAACCATATTTATGAGGGATGTGTAGATAACAATGCGAAGCCCCTTTGTTGGAACAATTATAACATTAGTTACCAGCCACTTGGGGTCAAGCGACACAAATATAAATAAGTTTGTGACAACTATATAAAATATTCCATAAGTGGAGTCTGGTAAATGCGAAAAATACGCACATTTGACATTGTTTGAAGGAGAGATTTGAAATTGTTTATTTGGCCAAAAAAGTGCATTATATTATTAGATTCTCGTAGTGTCGACAACACATGCAAAAATTATCATTTATATTCGGCAATGTACCAAAAAACATTTTAATTATTATCATCAATCGTAGTGTAAGCTGATAAAATGGCACAGCAATGAAAATTGATACATCTGTGGTGGGTCCAAGTTCTAAAGAGTAGGCACCAGGCTTTGTGATACAAAGTGGTTTCATTACATTTTGTAATCTGATAAAATGCACTGTGATCTGTTTATTGATGCTATACGGTGCCGAGCTAGCTGATGCGATGACACCTTGCATATTGAATAGGAAGAACATTTATTATAGGTATTCACATAATACAAAATGATAATTTGCTTCATTGAATGACGGGTCATAGATATGTACATACAGCATATATATATATATCTATATATAGAGATATATAGATAGATATAGATATAGATATATATATATAGAGATAGATAGAGAGAGATATATATATATGACTCTATATAGAGAGAGAGAGAGAGAGAGATAGAGAGAGAGAGAGAGAGAGAGAGAGAGAGGAGAGAGAGACAGAGAGATCTCTAGAGATAGGATAAAGATAGAGATATATATCTATATCTCTCTATATAAGATAAGATCTAATGGAGAGAGAGACAGATCTCTAAGATATATATATTACTCATATATATGTATATATATATGGGTGTCTTTATTTAAGATATCTATATCTCTCTCTCTCTAGATATCATCTATTCTCTCTCTCTCTCTCTCTCTCTCTCTCTCTCTCGTCTCTCTCTCTCTCTCTCTCTCTCTCTCTCTCTCTCTATATATATATATATATATATATGATTCGTTTATATCAGATATTGATGTTCGCCATGGTTGGGATCTGCTGGTCGCCGTATACTTTTGTCAGATCATTTTGGTATTGTCAACAGAGAGTATTTATACATCAGATGGTCATTTGCCACATTGGAAAAATCTTTCCCGGAAAATAACAAAAGTGAATGACTTAAGCATTTACTCAGTGGGTTAGAAAGTGGGCAACATTTTCAGTTAGTGCGTTAGTGAGTGCGTCAGTGAGTACGTGCATGAGTCAGTTGGTTAGTGTATGAGTCAATGAGTCAATCAGTGAGTGTTTATATAAGCCTGCCAATCAACTGCACATCACCAATCCCGGATAGAATTTTAGAACAAATATCGGGATTTAGGTAATCTCATTTAATACAATTATTATCATCACGTTCGCCCTGCCATAGGAGTGTGTAATTTTCGAACGAATCCTAGCGATTTCCGCCATCGGCAATGTCATACAATTATTATTGTTACTAGTTATTATCATAACTGGATACTCATCCCTTTCTTAGATAGGCTTCATTAATCTCCGCTTAAAATTCATCTAATAAAAAAATGTCAAGAATCTTTTCAAACTAGTTGTTGTGACGACACACGGTGGCCTTTATCATATGCTTTCAGATACGATGAATAAATATACCATGGCCACGCATCCAGGTTAATAAAGACACCGCAATAAGCCTGTAGGGTGAATTGGTATGGATTGTTATTGGATCCCTGATAGAGAAGATGGCTTGGCTGATGCCTTCTTGTCGAGCTATCAAGCTGTGTATTTGCGGACCAGGGTCACACAGTACACTATGTGTGCCACATTCTTCTAACGTCACAATGAGCTGCTATAGGGTTATGACTAATCATTCCGCTTAAATATGGCATGGTTATTGAACCAACAAAATTAATTAATCATTTTCTAGTCTGTCGCACTCGTTGCATGACCACAAACCAGATGATGTATCAAGTGTTGTTGCTGTTAGAGCGCTCCTGACCTACCTATACTCATGTCATCTTACAGGCTTGGTTTATTGAGTTCACCGCCTGACCATCATTTTAACTTCTATTTTAAAGTCCTCATAAGCTCAGTGATCAGCTTAATGTTACCATCCTCAAAGGGGAATACCTAGTCCTAAATATTACCTCTCAACAGTACAACTTGTTGACAAATCTTCGGGAATTGTGCACATATAAAATCAAGACCCAGCTTCTACCTGAAAAGATACCTGACAGAGCAGCTTGATGTCGCTCACGAAGTATCAATCAGTGAAATTGTGGAGTATTGCAATAATGTATAATATGCAAAAAGACTGGGGAAAAACGCACAAACAGAATCAGTGATTCTCTTTCTTCAAAGCAGAAGTCCTGCATTCTAAAGTCCAAATTGGGTACAAAACATTCAATGTGAAGCAATATACTGCACCACCTATAACTGTCTCAAATGTGGGCACACTGCCAAATATTGTACCATTAATCAAACATGCCCGAAATGCTCTGGAAATCATTTATAGGAGCAATGTCAAAATGTCACCAAGACCTGCACTAATTGTGGTGACCCACACAGTGCTGCATATAAAGGGTGTATGGATTACCACGTAGCACAACAAATAACTACAATCAAAACAACCCACCGTTTAATATACGCACAGGCAGCTCAACAATTCAAACAAAACAATAACCTTGAACTCAGAAGCACTGTCTCACCTGTCGCCACACGAGTGTCATAAGACATTTCACAACTTCTCAAAAACACGCCTCAAGAGTAAGGTCTAGATATCAAACAAAATGCAACACAACATCAAACTCAAATCACAAAGACTTACCCATCACTGCATTTATTACACACACAACCACAGTCATAACATCGCAGTTGACCAACCATCAGAAAGCAATAATTATCGCAGATATATGCTAAAGGTATCTACAAACTACAATACATCCAGTGATATTCAATTAACCATGACAGCACAAATCAAATCAAACACGTTTAGGACCATGTTTAATAAAACTTTCGATATAACACTATCTTTAGTTTAATTTCAGCGATGATCATCATTTGGCAATGGAATGCAAATGAATTTTGAAACAATAATAATGAACTTAAACTTTATATTGACCAAGCTCCGAATTATCCGCATATGATATGCCTTATAAAGACATTTGTAATGCATTAAACAAATTATAAACAATGAAATTACACTGCTTTGAACACTGATAGGGGGAGAACAATCCATAAAGAAGGTCGCTTTTATTGATAAAGAAGTCTGTTCAATATGAAGTCAGTGATACTGGAATTGAATTAAAACATCAAATTGTCAAAATTTATTTGCATATAAATGATATATATGACAATAACAGTGCAATACATTATGATAAATATTGCCAGTTGTTCAAACTAAAAAAATAGCGTAAAAGTTGGGGATAACAACTGTAATCGTGCATTATGAGGTTATAACAATACAGATAAGAAAAGAAAAGTATTTTAAAAAATATTTGAAAATAACAATATGGTTATATTAAATGATAAATCTCCAACTCATATTTACGGAAATGAAAATTATATTATAGATCTCTCTATTGTTTCCAATTAAATAGCGATCAGAACTTACCAATAACTTCAACCGACGAACAGCAAAAGCCAGCAATGCATATTCCTAAGTGGAATATGCAACAGGCAAATTGGGTACTATTCAAAACAATATGTTATAACAAAATAGCAGAAGACACACTTGTAGTGTCGAATAACTCAAAACAGAAAATTGAATCCTGGTAGAACCAAAAGTGTCAACAAGCTTAATGATAGAGTAAATCTAAAAGCGTTTTGGAAGAAAGTTAATAGTTTAAAACATTGTTTTAACAACAACAGCTCTTTATCGATGATAATGATGATGGTAAAGCAATATCTGATATAAAAAAGAGCAGAAGAGTTTACAAACAATTTGCTATTTTTACTGCGATGATAACTACCCCACGAATTGTTTACCTAATAAAACTAAAATAGAGGAAAATGAGTATCACACAATTAATATCAACAAAAGAAAAACGATTGCATTACAATGAGCCCCTCAATTTAATGGAATTTTAGCAGGCAATAGAGAGTAAGAATGACTCAGCTCCTAAAAAAGACCAAATATGTTCCTAATAAATGGAAAGAATGCTGGATCAGTCAAAGTATAGCAGACTGTTGCAATCGATCAAAAAAACGCGATCCAACGTGGGAAAGAAAAAGAAGGTATAAGAAAAACATTGGGTGTTTCTACACCGTCCAGCGGACTGTGCATGCCATTGACCCACCTCAATACACAAAGTGATTGCGCGGGTATTACGCACGATATATACCAACCTATTGAATAAACGAGGGCATTATGTATAGAAATGAACACCGAAGAGCGTATTGCTGAACTTGATGGATGCGTAAAAGAGTTGAAGTTAGATATAGATTATCTGATGGAAGAAAAAATGGACTCGGAGATCGAGCTGAGAGATGGTGTCAGCGATTGCGATGACCTGAAGGATATTGCGAGAGATCTTTTCAGCAAGTGTGAGATGCACACGAGCTTGTGAAAGGCGCAATGCGGAAGTAGTGCTACCGTAGCAAATATATACCATTTTAAACAATGGGGAAAAACTGTGCTATTAGAAAGAGACCTAGATGGTATGCATAAACGTGTATCCGTCAGGTAAGATGCAAATACAATATAGGAGAAGCCAGGGCAAAAGGAGTCCATACAGGTGTAAAGCCACCACCAAGACCAAGAAATGCTGCAAAATCAAAGGCTAAGGGCTCTGCAGCGCTAAAGAGAGCCATCTGCGTAACAAATCAGTCATATATCAGTTTGGATAGCCGCAAACGGCCTAGACACCTTGGCAAATGGTCACTTACCCACCAACTTATGAGCTTGATAACTTACTCACTTAATCACTTACCCACGAACTCACTAGCTTGATCACTTACTCACTTAATCACCTTAATCGCTCACCCACCAACTCATTAGCTTCATCACTCACTCACTTATTCACTCTAATCACTCGCCATCCAATGCAATAGCTTGATAACTAACTTATTCACTCTAATCACTCGCCCACCAACTCAATAGCTTGATCACTTACTCATTATGTTCACTTCAATCACCAACACACTAGCTTTTTCACTTACTCATTTATTCACTTTAATCACTCGCCCACCATCTCAATATCTTTATCACTTATACACCCATTCACACACCCACCTATGTCATTTGCAAAAACTAGTCCCAGGTTAAAACTGTTTTATGCATTAAAGATACAGTGTGAAGTTTTTACTCAGCGGCAATTACTCAATATGCATTTCTTGAGCCGCAGCTTTCTGCCGTTTATAAAATTTATATATATCTCAAATAGTCATCAGTGTATCTTTACCATGGCGACGAGTCACCAATATTACTAGCTATGAACATATCATAACCATGGCGACCAGTCTTCTGCATCTCAGCATCGTCGTAACATTAATAACTGAATTAGTTTATATGTTGATTACGTAGCACATACTAAGGGACAGAAGTATCGTATGCCGTCCTTTGTGTCTGACATGCGCAAGAATCGAGTCGACAAGTTTTATAAATTTCCATTTACTGCCTTATCTCAATGCTCTTTGTTGAAGTCCGACAAAAATATAAAGGTGCTTGCCAATGCATTATAAGCTTGCCTATGCATTATCTGTCCACCCACATGGATTTTATAAGCGAGCAGGGCGATAACGGGGCGCACAAGTGTCAGGAGTAATAATTTTGTCGCAAAATACCCAGACATTGCACGTGGGCCGAAGAGCAAGGGCCCTAAATGATACAAAGTGGATGCGCTAATCTGACTTTATTCGTATTTTCTTAACAGCTTGGATATATGTGTGGATTTAAATCGATGGAACTTAATGGACAAGAACCGGATATGATTCTAAAGGGATATATGGTTAAATCCAATATCATATATAATCATGATTCGATGTAGCTTTACTCAAGCCTGTAATTCCCAACACAAACAATATAACTGTGATTTGCATTATCATTAAAAGAGATGTGAAAAGCCATTCAAATCCTACCCCTGGCTTTATTGGTGTCGATCATTTAGCCCGTTCCAACAGCATAACCTCAAATAGTATGGAGATCCAATGTTGCAATAGCGTCAATCAGGTATATCATTATGTTGAAGTACGCCTTGGTCTGCATGACAACAAATGTGGGTATAACGTAGGAAGACCACTGAATTATCTTAAATATACACCTTGGAGTTTAATTATATTCAAAAGCTGTGAGAATCCACTTGTTATTGTACCAAAGCCCACAAAAAAGCCGCTGTAGAATGGCGGTCACTCTGCTCTTTGATATCGTGTCGCAAGACAAGAAGAAGCCAATATCTAAGCTAATGATGGCTGTAAGGCGGAAGTACAAAGGGTACTTGTGGTCAGGCGGAGAAAAAGAGCCTTTGATGCAGAATTGCATATGAAGTCTCGTAAATATTGCGGCAGGTTTTGAAGTGATCTATTATTTTCCGTGATTCGATTTCCTCACCGGAATCACGTTGTGGGATTAGTCAAAATGCGACACACATCAAGTTTAGCAGAACGAGGCACTCATGCTGACCTATGTGAACAGTGGTCTGCAAATACAGAGCTGGATAGATGGAAGAGAAGGCTTTCGTAAGTTCGATGTTTACCGGGTCTAGTGAACATTCACCGACTTGATCCGTGCTTTGTCGAACATGTCAAGCGCCTTGATAGAAGTCAAGACTACAGGGTTGACAAGATTCCTGGCAACAAAAACTAGCGGAAGTTTTAAAGACATTGATAAGGCTTACTGAAGCCATAGATGCTTCGGGGATTATGCGGTTGCTATGCTCGTAACAAATAA
Source organism: Urechis unicinctus (assembly GCA_034190875.2). Taxonomy (NCBI): domain Eukaryota; kingdom Metazoa; phylum Annelida; class Polychaeta; order Xenopneusta; family Urechidae; genus Urechis; species Urechis unicinctus. The sequence goes on along the minus strand of CM067358.1, from coordinate 63,317,700 downwards.
CAGACATATTTAAATCGTTTATAAAATTGTGGAAGTAACAGTCTCAAGAGATCATTGGAAAAGTCACCAAAAAATGGCTCCTGTTTCGCCGAGAACATTACGACAATAATTGTGATCGATGAGACTAATGTAATTAAACTTGTTCTTCAATCACTGATTGTAGTAGTTGTATTAGTTTGACAGGATTAGGAAAGCTCCCATGGACTCACTTAATGCCTCATCCGCTACCTCATTCCCTGTTGCATATTTTTGTGAAATATCTTGTTTACATAGTCATAGGCGCAGTCACTCCCGCAATAATTCTCTCATAGACGCACTTACTTATTTACGCACTCACTTATACAATTGCTCACCCACCCACTAACCAATTTGCTAACTCACTCACAAACTCATTCACTCACTCACTCACTCCACTCACTCACCCACGTACGTCAATTGCCGCGTAGGATGAGACACAGGTGGCGATTCTCCATCTGCTGTTTGCTTTCTACATTAAAGATGAGGTATGGAGTAATGTGGTAATTCCCAAGAGCGATGTCTTTCTTTGGTCAGGGATTATTTTTTATTTACAACATCAGCATGGCAACAGCCCATCAGCATCTCATCAGCATCCCATTACCAAGGCGCCATGTTACCAGTATCTCATCAGCATGGAGCCCCGTTACCAGTATCTCGTCAGCAAGGTCCCCTGTTACTAGTTTCTCATCAGCATGGATCCCTGTCAACAGTTTCTCATCAGCATGGCACCCCGTCCCCGACATCTCATCAGCATGACACCCTGTTACCAGTATCTCATCAGTATGGCACCCTGTCACCAGTATCTCTTCAGCATGGCACCCTGTCACCGACATCTCATCAGCATGGCACCCTGTAACCAGTATCTTATCAACATGGCGTCCTGTCGGCAGTATCTTATCAGCATGGCACCCTGTTATCAGTATCTCATCATCATGATGTCCTGTTGCAAGTATCTCATCAGTATGGCACCCTGTCACCAGTTATTTTTATCAGTATGGCACCCTGTCACCAGTATCTCTTCAGTATGGCACCCTGTCATCAGTATGGCACCCTGTCACCAACATCTCATCATCACGGCGCCCTGTTAACAGTATCTCATTAGCATGGCACCCTGTTACCATTATCTCCTCAGCATGGCACCCTGTCACCAACATCTCATCAGCATGGCGCCCTGTCACCAGTATCTCATCAGCATGGCACCCTGTTACCAGTATCTCATCAGCATGGCGCCCTGGCACAGGTATTGCATCAGCATGGCGCCCTGGCACCAGTATATCTTCAGCATGGCACCCTGTTTCCAACATCTCATCAGCATGGCACCCTGTTACCAGTATCTCATCAGCATGGCGCCCTGTCGGCAGTATCTCATCAGAATGGCACCCTGTCACCAGTATCTCATCAGCATGGCGCACTGGCACCAGTATTGCATCAGCATGGCGCCCTGGCACCAGTACTGCATCAGCATGGCACCGAGTCACCAGTATCTCTTCAGCATGGCACCCTGTTTCCAACATCTCATCAGCATGGCACCCTGTTACCAGTATCTCATCAGCATGGCGCCCTGGCACCAGTATTGCATCAGATATACTGGTGAGAGTGTCACCAGTATCTCATCAACATGGCGCCCTGGTGACGAGCGATGGCACAGAATTATGACAATTGATGTTCCCCAGTGTTCTGTCCTGAAGCTATTTTCAAGTTACTAGTCTAGTCTACATTAGTACATAGCGAAAAGGGAATGAATGCATTTAGTTCACTACCATGCGACAAATCCCATTGGAAATGCGCACTTTTGTGATATGTTGATATTATAGTTGACATGTTCTTCAACTAAATAATACATCATCTACACAACCACTGAAATGTATTCTTTTAAGCAAACCTTGCCATTCGATGTCATTGAAAACCATGCATAATTCAGCCCGATTCAATAACGTGAGCTCCCCAAATTATACTGATGATGAAATAACATCCTTACACAATGAAACCTGTAAATGTTCAGACTAACACATTCGGTCCATATGAACGATCAGGGTAGGTGCATCCCTCAACATTATTGGCATTTAGTTACCCAGTCTTCTTTCCGGCGCCGGAGGCGCCACCTGTGTGCATAGACTAATAACCAATGTCCTTGAAGCTCAAACATATCTATACTTGATGTTTCAAATAACCTTTACTTGCAGGTGGTGTTTGATATAACTGTAAGATCCCAGTAATAATGGTTTCAATTTATACAACTCGGCTGCTATAATTGATGTTGACATAAATATTGAGCATTGAATGAAGGATGAAATCTTACATTTTGCAGTATTTGTATTAGATCTATCGAGGAGATGTGTCGCACCAATATATTTTGCAAGCAATTTATTGGCTGTCCTATTTTGGTGCAAAATGTGGATTAGACTTAAATCATAGCGGATCATTTATGTCTTTCTTAACGCTAGACACTTCGAAGGAATATGTACAGTGGCAGTATACCTTTATCGGTGTTTACTATGTGTTTCATTATTGTGAGCTTCTCTGATATGATCTCTAGACCATAACACAACTGATAGCCTACATTATCATTGGATGCATTTTGTTAAGCCACACGGGCGTGACCATCATGTGCATATCGAGTATCTGGAAGTCGGTTTCACGTGTATGATAAATTATATACTTATCAAGTTAAAATTATAAAAATCGCAGCATATCGCCTGGATTTGGTCAATAAGTGCCAATAAACTGTCCAACAATTGTTAAACAAAAAGCCCATTTTGCACCAAATGCTTCTCGTGCTTTTTGTGGAAATCAAACTCAACACCTGGTGACTTAATATGTTGGTGTTCACTTGTATAGGTCAATAACTCGCCTTATAAGATACTTTTCACAAAGATGAAACGCCGTGAGGTTTGCCCTTTGTGCCTGTGCCTATATGGTAGTATTTGCTGAGCACTTATGTGCCAAACGGACTTCTGACCCTGGCCACCCATCACTTATAAGAGTCTTGGGTGGCCATCATTATAAATCACTATATATCGTTTGTTTAAATGTATTTAATGTTTGTTAAGCCCGATTTATTTGGTGTAATATATGGGTTATGATTAAACGATTGTGCATTTTTGATGACCTCTCCCTTAGCTGACACTTAGATGATATTTTAAGTCTCTAGATATCTATCGTGGCATTAATTATGAGTATTCATTGTTGCCGTCGTCAATTACAAAGACTGGATGCATAATCAAATGTTCATGTCAATTAATTGTAAAATACAAAGCAGTTTAAGCGTCAAAGAATCAACTTGCTTTTCATAGGCTGTAATATTACCGAAATATGATGTGTGTTCACCTGCATATACCAGCATTGTCAGTTAGCTGCCATGTATCGAATCCCACAAACTAACATGGCACATCCATCTGTTGTGCCATGTGTGCCTTATGCACTAAGAGATGACCAGTGGAATCAGCCAACAACGCAGACATATATCCGTACATACGTGTGGTATAATAGACGCTGGTAGATTGCAGTTGACGACATGGTGGTGTTCGTACAATTCTAGTCACTGTCTGCCGCCATTCGGCCATATATGCACTGTATTTATCGGCTCATGCTTCCTGATGCAACTACACGAGCTCACAGCAAGGTGTCAGGTAACAGGGTCTGGTGCCACCGCGTTAATCAGTCGTCATATTGTACCGAAATATATCATTGATCTAAATGACAATGGTCGGAGATATAACAAATCAAACTCTGCTTTCAATGTGTTCATTTGCTATTTAAACAATGAGGGGCTCTAGGCGGAAGTACGAAGGCGGAAGTTCAAAGGGTACTCGTGTCAATGTAACCCAAGACGATCGGTCTTAGATAGCAATGTTGTTAAGAAGAGTTGTTAAACCTTTTGACGCAGCATCTACTTTATGGTCTCGTAAAGATTGCAGCTGAATATAAAGAAACTATATTCTTTCTGTGCACTTTTCTCACCGGATTTACTCATGATAAGAACAAATGTGATATACCTCACGCGTACCAGCTCATTGTGACGTCACAATAACGAGGCCCGCATGATGTAATGCGTGATCCGTGGTCTGATAGATGTATGAACAGGAAGGCATTTGCAAAGCAACAGGTGTAAAGCCACCACCAAGACCAAGAAATGCTGCAAAATCAAAGGCTAAGGGCTCTACAGCGCTAAAGAGAGCCATCTGCGTAACAAATCAGTCATATATCAGTTTGGATAGCCGCAAACGGCATAGACACCTTGGCAAATGGTCACTTACCCACCAACTCATGAGCTTGATAACTTACTCACTTAATCACTTACCCACGAACTCACTAGCTTGATCACTTACTCACTTAATCACCTTAATCGCTCACCCACCAACTCATTAGCTTCATCACTCACTCACTTATTCACTCTAATAACTCGCCATCCAATGCAATAGCTTGATAACTAACTTATTCACTCTAATCACTCGCCCACCAACTCAATAGCTTGATCACTTACTCATTATGTTCACTTCAATCACTCGCCCACCAACACACTAGCTTTTTCACTTACTCATTTATTCACTTTAATCACTCGCCCACCATCTCAATATCTTTATCACTTATACACCCATTCACACACCCACCTATGTCATTTGCAAAAACTAGTCCCAGGTTAAAACTGTTTTATGCATTAAAGATACAGTGTGAAGTTTTTACTCAGCGGCAATTACTCAATATGCATTTCTTGAGCCGCAGCTTTCTGCCGTTTATAAAATTTATATATCTCAAATAGTCATCAGTGTATCTTTACCATGGCGACGAGTCACCAATATTACTAGCTATGAACATATCATAACCATGGCGACCAGTCTTCTGCATCTCAGCATCGTCGTAACATTAATAACTGAATTACAGTAGATATGAGCAGTTTATATGTTAATTACGTAGCACATACTAAGGGACAGAAGTATCGTATGCCGTCCTTTGTGTCTGACATGCGCAAGAATCGAGTCGACAAGTTTTTTATAAATTTCCATTTACTGCCTTATCTCAATGCTATTTGTTGAAGTCCGACAAAAATATAAGGTGCTTGCCTATGCATTATAAGCTTGCCTATGCATTATCTGTCCACCCACATGGATTTTATAAGCGAGCAGGGCGATAACGGGGTGCACAAGTGTCAGGAGTAATAACTTTGTCGCCAAATACCCAAACATTGCACGTGGGCCGAAGAGCAAGGGCCCTAAATAATAGAAAGTGGATGCGCTAATCTGACTTTATTCGTATTTTCTTAACAGCTTGGATATATGTGTGGATTTAAATCGATGGAACTTAATGGACAAGAACCGGATATGATTCTAAAGGGATATATGGCTAAATCCAATATCATATATAATCATGATTCGATGTAGCTTTACTCAAGCCTGTAATTCCCAACACAAACAATATAACTGTGATTTGCATTATCATTAAAAGAGATGTGGAAAGCCCTTCCCTGTCTTACCCTGGCTTTATTGGTGTCGATCATTTAGTCCGTTCCAACAGCATAACCTCAAATAGTATGGGGATCCAATATTGCAATAGCGTCAATCAGGTATATCATTATGTTGAAGTACGCCTTGGTCTGCATGACAACGAATGCGGGTATAACGTAGGAAGACCACTGAATTATCTTAAATATACACCATGGAGTTTAATTATATTCAAAAGCTGTGAGAATCCACTTGTTATTGTACCAAAGCCCACACACACAAAGCCGCTGTAGAATGGCGGTCACTCTGCTCTTTGATATCGTGTCGCAAGACAAGAAGAAGCCAATATCTAAGCTAATGATGGCTGTAAGGCGGAAGTACAAAGGGTACTTGTGGTCAGGCGGAGAAAAAGAGCCTTTGGTGCAGAATTGCATATGAAGTCTCGTAAATATTGCTGCAGGTTTTGAAGTGATCTATTACTTTCCGTGATTCGATTTCCTTTGTGGGATTAGTCAAAATGCGACACACATCAAGTGTAGCAGAACGAGGCACTCATGCTGACCTATGTGAACAGTGGTCTGCAAATACAGAGCTGGATAGATGGAAGAGAAGGCTTTCGTTAGGGCCAACTGCTGGGATTCGATGTTTACCGGGGCTAGTGAACATTCACCGACTTGATCCGCGCTTTGTCGAGCATGTCAAGCGCTGATAGAAGTCAAGACTACGGGGTTGACAAGATTCCTGGCAACAAAAACTAGCAGAAGTTTTAAAGACATTGATAAGGCTTACTGAAGCCATAGATGCTTCGGGGATTATGCGGTTGTTATACTCATAACAAATAACAGACATATTTTAATCGTTTATAAAATTGTGGAAGTAACAGTCTCAAGAGATCATTGGAAAAGTCACCAAAAAATGGCTCCTGTTTCGCCGAGAACGTTATGACAATAATTGTGATTGATGAGACTAATGTAATTAAACTTGTTCTTCAATCACTGATTGTAGTAGTTGTATTAGTTTGACAGGATTAGGAAAGCTCCCATGGACTCACTAAATGCCTCATCCGCTACCTCATTCCCTGTTGCATATTTTTGTGAAATCTCTTGTTTACATAGTCATAGGCGCAGTCACTCCCGCAATAATTCTCTCATAGACGCACTTACTTATTTGCGCACTCACTTATACAATTGCTCACCCACCCACTAACCAATTTGCTAACTCACTCACAAACTCATTCACTCACTCACTCAATCACTCACTCACTCACTCACTCCACTCACTCACCCACGTACGTCAATTGCCGCGTAGGATGAGACACAGGTGGCGATTCTCCATCTGCTGTTTGCTTTCTAAATTAAAGATGAGGCATAGAGTAATGCGGTAATTCCCCAGAGCGATGTCTTTCTTTGGTCAGGGATTATTTTTTATTTACAACATCAGCATGGCAACAGCCCATCAGCATCTCATCTGCATTCCATTACCATGGCGCCATGTTACCAGTATCTCATCAGCATGGAGCCCCGTTACCAGTATCTCGTCAGCAAGGTCCCCTGTTACTGTTTTTCTCATCAGCATGGATCCCTGTCAACAGTTTCTCATCAGCATGGGCACCCCGTCCCCGACATCTCATCAGCATGACACCCTGTTACCAGTATCTCATCAGTATGGCACCCTGTCACCAGTATCTCTTCAGCATGGCACCCTGTCACCGACATCTCATCAGCATGGCACCCTGTAACCAGTATCTTATCAACATGGCGTCCTGTCGGCAGTATCTTATCAGCATGGCACCCTGTTATCAGTATCTCATCATCATGATGTCCTGTTGCAAGTATCTCATCAGTATGGCACCCTGTCACCAGTTATTTTTATCAGTATGGCACCCTGTCACCAGTATCTCTTCAGTATGGCACCCTGTCATCAGTATGGCACCCCTGTCACCAACATCTCATCATCACGGCGCCCTGTTAACAGTATCTCATTAGCATGGCACCCTGTTACCATTATCTCCTCAGCATGGCACCCTGTCACCAACATCTCATCAGCATGGCGCCCTGTCACCAGTATCTCATCAGCATGGCACCCTGTTACCAGTATCTCATCAGCATGGCGCCCTGGCACAGGTATTGCATCAGCATGGCGCCCTGGCACCAGTATATCTTCAGCATGGCACCCTGTTTCCAACATCTCATCAGCATGGCACCCTGTTACCAGTATCTCATCAGCATGGGCGCCCTGTCGGCAGTATCTCATCAGAATGGCACCCTGTCACCAGTATCTCATCAGCATGGCGCACTGGCACCAGTATTGCATCAGCATGGCGCCCTGGCACCAGTACTGCATCAGCATGGCACCGAGTCACCAGTATCTCTTCAGCATGGCACCCTGTTTCCAACATCTCATCAGCATGGCACCCTGTTACCAGTATCTCATCAGCATGGCGCCCTGGCACCAGTATTGCATCAGATATACTGGTGAGAGTGTCACCAGTATCTCATCAACATGGCGCCCTGGTGACGAGCGATGGCACAGAATTATGACAATTGATGTTCCCCAGTGTTCTGTCCTGAAGCTATTTTCAAGTTACTAGTCTAGTCTACATTAGTACATAGCGAAAAGGGAATGAATGCATTTAGTTCACTACCATGCGACAAATCCCATTGGAAATGCGCACTTTTGTGATATGTTGATATTATAGTTGACATGTTCTTCAACTAAATAATACATCATCTACACAACCACTGAAATGTATTCTTTTAAGCAAACCTTGCCATTCGATGTCATTGAAAACCATGCATAATTCAGCCCGATTCAATAACGTGAGCTCCCCAAATTATACTGATGATGAAATAACATCCTTACACAATGAAACCTGTAAATGTTCAGACTAACACATTCGGTCCATATGAACGATCAGGGTAGGTGCATCCCTCAACATTATTGGCATTTAGTTACCCAGTCTTCTTTCCGGCGCCGGAGGCGCCACCTGTGTGCATAGACTAATAACCAATGTCCTTGAAGCTCAAACATATCTATACTTGATGTTTCAAATAACCTTTACTTGCAGGTGGTGTTTGATATAACTGTAAGATCCCAGTAATAATGGTTTCAATTTATACAACTCGGCTGCTATAATTGATGTTGACATAAATATTGAGCATTGAATGAAGGATGAAATCTTACATTTTGCAGTATTTGTATTAGATCTATCGAGGAGATGTGTCGCACCAATATATTTTGCAAGCAATTTATTGGCTGTCCTATTTTGGTGCAAAATGTGGATTAGACTTAAATCATAGCGGATCATTTATGTCTTTCTTAACGCTAGACACTTCGAAGGAATATGTACAGTGGCAGTATACCTTTATCGGGTGTTTACTATGTGTTTTTCATTATTGTGAGCTTCTCTGATATGATCTCTAGACCATAACACAACTGATAGCCTACATTATCATTGGATGCATTTTGTTAAGCCACACGGGCGTGACCATCATGTGCATATCGAGTATCTGGAAGTCGGTTTCACGTGTATGATAAATTATATACTTATCAAGTTAAAATTATAAAATCGCAGCATATCGCCTGGATTTGGTCAATAAGTGCCAATAAACTGTCCAACAATTGTTAAACAAAAAGCCCATTTTGCACCAAATGCTTCTCGTGCTTTTTGTGGAAATCAAACTCAACACCTGGTGACTTAATATGTTGGTGTTCACTTGTATAGGTCAATAACTCGCCTTATAAGATACTTTTCACAAAGATGAAACGCCGTGAGGTTTGCCCTTTGTGCCTGTGCCTATATGGTAGTATTTGCTGAGCACTTATGTGCCAAACGGACTTCTGACCCTGGCCACCCATCACTTATAAGAGTCTTGGGTGGCCATCATTATAAATCACTATATATCGTTTGTTTAAATGTATTTAATGTTTGTTAAGCCCGATTTATTTGGTGTAATATATGGGTTATGATTAAACGATTGTGCATTTTTGATGACCTCTCCCTTAGCTGACACTTAGATGATATTTTAAGTCTCTAGATATCTATCGTGGCATTAATTATGAGTATTCATTGTTGCCGTCGTCAATTACATGGAAGACTGGATGCATAATCAAATGTTCATGTCAATTAATTGTAAAAAAATACAAAGCAGTTTAAGCGTCAAAGAATCAACTTGCTTTTCATAGGCTGTAATATTACCGAAATATGATGTGTGTTCACCTGCCCATATACCAGCATTGTCAGTTAGCTGCCATGTATCGAATCCCACAAACTAACATGGCACATCCACTCTGTTGTGCCATGTGTGCCTTATGCACTAAGAGATGACCAGTGGAATCAGCCAACAACGCAGACATATATCCGTACATACGTGTGGTATAATAGACGCTGGTAGATTGCAGTTGACGACATGGTGGTGTTCGTACAATTCTAGTCACTGTCTGCCGCCATTCGGCCATATATGCACTGTATTTATCGGCTCATGCTTCCTGATGCAACTACACGAGAGCCCAGCAAGGTGTCAGGTAACAGGGTCTGGTGCCAGTCCGCGTAATCAGTCGTCATATTGTACCGAAATATATCATTGATCTAAATGACAATGGTCGGAGATATAACAAATCAAACTCTGCTTTCAATGTGTTCATTTGCTATTTAAACAATGAGGGGCTCTAGGCGGAAGTACGAAGGCGGAAGTTCAAAGGGTACTCGTGTCAATGTAACCCAAGACGATCGGTCTTAGATAGCAATGTTGTTAAGAAGAGTTGTTAAACCTTTTGACGCAGCATCTACTTTATGGAGCTGAAAGATTGCAGCTGAATATAAAGAAACTATATTCTTTCTGTGCACTTTTCTCACCGGATTTACTCATGATAAGAACAAATGTGATATACCGTCACGCGTACCAGCTCATTGTGACGTCACAATAACGAGGCCCGCATGATGTAATGCGTGATCCGTGGTCTGATAGATGTATGAACAGGAAGGAGAATTTGCAAAGCAACAGGTGTAAAGCCACCACCAAGACCAAGAAATGCTGCAAAATCAAAGGCTAAGGGCTCTGCAGCGCTAAAGAGAGCCATCTGCGTAACAAATCAGTCATATATCAGTTTGGATAGCCGCAAACGGCATAGACACCTTGGCAAATGGTCACTTACCCACCAACTCATGAGTTTGATAACTTACTCACTTAATCAATTACCCACGAACTCACTAGCTTGATCACTTACTCACTTAATCACCTTAATCGCTCACCCACCAACTCATTAGCTTCATCACTCACTCACTTATTCACTCTAATCACTCGCCATCCAATGCAATAGCTTGATAACTAACTTATTCACTCTAATCACTCGCCCACCAACTCAATAGCTTGATCACTTACTCATTATGTTCACTTCAATCACTCGCCCACCAACTCACTAGCTTTTTCACTTACTCATTTATTCACTTTAATCACTCGCCCACCATCTCAATATCTTTATCACTTATACACCCATTCACACACCCACCTATGTCATTTGCAAAAACTAGTCCCAGGTTAAAACTGTTTTATGCATTAAAGATACAGTGTGAAGTTTTTACTCAGCGGCAATTACTCAATATGCATTTCTTGAGCCGCAGCTTTCTGCCGTTTATAAAATTTATATATCTCAAATAGTCATCAGTGTATCTTTACCATGGCGACGAGTCACCAATATTACTAGCTATGAACATATCATAACCATGGCGACCAGTCTTCTGCATCTCAGCATCGTCGTAACATTAATAACTGAATTACAGTAGATATGAGCAGTTTATATGTTAATTACGTAGCACATACTAAGGGACAGAAGTATCGTATGCCGTCCTTTGTGTCTGACATGCGCAAGAATCGAGTCGACAAGTTTTATAAATTTCCATTTACTGCCTTATCTCAATGCTATTTGTTGAAGTCCGACAAAAATATAAAGGTGCTTGCCTATGCATTATAAGCTTGCCTATGCATTATCTGTCCACCCACATGGATTTTATAAGCGAGCAGGGCGATAACGGGGTGCACAAGTGTCAGGAGTAATAACTTTGTCGCCAAATACCCAAACATTGCACGTGGGCCGAAGAGCAAGGGCCCTAAATAATAGAAAGTGGATGCGCTAATCTGACTTTATTCGTATTTTCTTAACAGCTTGGATATATGTGTGGATTTAAATCGATGGAACTTAATGGACAAGAACCGGATATGATTCTAAAGGGATATATGGCTAAATCCAATATCATATATAATCATGATTCGATGTAGCTTTACTCAAGCCTGTAATTCCCAACACAAACAATATAACTGTGATTTGCATTATCATTAAAAGAGATGTGGAAAGCCCTTCCCTGTCTTACCCCTGGCTTTATTGGTGTCGATCATTTAGTCCGTTCCAACAGCATAACCTCAAATAGTATGGGGATCCAATATTGCAATAGCGTCAATCAGGTATATCATTATGTTGAAGTACGCCTTGGTCTGCATGACAACGAATGCGGGTATAACGTAGGAAGACCACTGAATTATCTTAATATACACCATGGAGTTTAATTATATTCAAAAGCTGTGAGAATCCACTTGTTATTGTACCAAAGCCCACACACACAAAGCCGCTGTAGAATGGCGGTCACTCTGCTCTTTGATATCGTGTCGCAAGACAAGAAGAAGCCAATATCTAAGCTAATGATGGCTGTAAGGCGGAAGTACAAAGGGTACTTGTGGTCAGGCGGAGAAAAAGAGCCTTTGGTGCAGAATTGCATATGAAGTCTCGTAAATATTGCTGCAGGTTTTGAAGTGATCTATTACTTTCCGTGATTCGATTTCCTTTGTGGGATTAGTCAAAATGCGACACACATCAAGTGTAGCAGAACGAGGCACTCATGCTGACCTATGTGAACAGTGGTCTGCAAATACAGAGCTGGATAGATGGAAGAGAAGGCTTTCGTTAGGGCCAACTGCTGGGATTCGATGTTTACCGGGGCTAGTGAACATTCACCGACTTGATCCGCGCTTTGTCGAGCATGTCAAGCGCTGATAGAAGTCAAGACTACGGGGTTGACAAGATTCCTGGCAACAAAAACTAGCAGAAGTTTTAAAGACATTGATAAGGCTTACTGAAGCCATAGATGCTTCGGGGATTATGCGGTTGTTATACTCATAACAAATAACAGACATATTTTAATCGTTTATAAAATTGTGGAAGTAACAGTCTCAAGAGATCATTGGAAAAGTCACCAAAAAATGGCTCCTGTTTCGCCGAGAACGTTATGACAATAATTGTGATTGATGAGACTAATGTAATTAAACTTGTTCTTCAATCACTGATTGTAGTAGTTGTATTAGTTTGACAGGATTAGGAAAGCTCCCATGGACTCACTAAATGCCTCATCCGCTACCTCATTCCCTGTTGCATATTTTTGTGAAATCTCTTGTTTACATAGTCATAGGCGCAGTCACTCCCGCAATAATTCTCTCATAGACGCACTTACTTATTTGCGCACTCACTTATACAATTGCTCACCCACCCACTAACCAATTTGCTAACTCACTCACAAACTCATTCACTCACTCACTCAATCACTCACTCACTCACTCCACTCACTCACCCACGTACGTCAATTGCCGCGTAGGATGAGACACAGGTGGCGATTCTCCATCTGCTGTTTGCTTTCTAAATTAAAGATGAGGCATAGAGTAATGCGGTAATTCCCCAGAGCGATGTCTTTCTTTGGTCAGGGATTATTTTTTATTTACAACATCAGCATGGCAACAGCCCATCAGCATCTCATCTGCATTCCATTACCATGGCGCCATGTTACCAGTATCTCATCAGCATGGAGCCCCCGTTACCAGTATCTCGTCAGCAAGGTTCCCTGTTACTAATTTCTCATCAGCATGGATCCCTGTCAACAGTTTCTCATCAGCATGGCACCCCGTCCCCGACATCTCATCAGCATGGCACCCTGTTACCAGTATCTCATCAGTATGGCACCCTGTCACCAGTATCTCTTCAGCATGGCACCCTGTCACCGACATCTCATCAGCATGGCACCCTGTAACCAGTATCTTATCAACATGGCGTCCTGTCGGCAGTATCTTATCAGCATGGTACCCTGTTATCAGTATCTCATCATCATGGCGTCCTGTTACAAGTATCTCATCAGTATGGCACCCTGTCACCATTTATTTTTATCAGTATGGCACCCTGTCACCAGTATCTCTTCAGTATGGCACCCTGTCATCAGTATGGCACCCCGTCACCAACATCTCATCATCATGGCGCCCTGTTAACAGTATCTCATTAGCATGGCACCCTGTTACCATTATCTCCTCAGCATGGCAACCCCTGTCACCAGCATATCATCAGCATGGCGCCCCTGTCACCAGTATCTCATCAGCATGGCACCCTGTTACCAGTATCTCATCAGCATGGCGCCCTGGCACAGGTATTGCATCAGCATGGCGCCCTGGCACCAGTATATCTTCAGCATGGCACCCTGTTTCCAACATCTCATCAGCATGCACCCTGTTACCAGTATCTCATCAGCATGGCGCCCTGTCGGCAGTATATCTCATCAGAATGGCACCCTGTCACCAGTATCTCATCAGCATGGCGCACTGGCACCAGTATTGCATCAGCATGGCGCCCTGGCACCAGTACTGCATCAGCATGGCACCGTCACCAGTGTCACCAGTATATCTCAGCATGGCACCCTGTTACCAGTATCTCATCAGCATGGCGCCCTGGCACCAGTATTGCATCAGATATACTGGTGAGAGTGTCACCAGTATCTCATCAACATGGCGCCCCTGGTGACGAGCGATGGCACAGAATTATGACAATTGATGTTCCCCAGTGTTCTGTCCTGAAGCTATTTTCAAGTTACTAGTCTAGTCTACATTAGTACATAGCGAAAAGGGAATGAATGCATTTAGTTCACTACCATGCGACAAAATCCATTGGAAATGCGCACTTTTGTGATATGTTGATATTATAGTTGACATGTTCTTCAACTAAATAATACATCATCTATACAACCACTGAAATGTATTCTTTTTAAGCAAACCTTGCCATTCGATGTCATTGAAAACCATGCATAATTCAGCCCGATTCAATAACGTGAGCTCCCCAAATAATACTGATGATGAAATAAACATCCTTACACAATGAAACCTGTAAATGTTCAGACTAACACATTCGGTCCATATGAACGATCAGGGTCGGTGCATCCCTCAACATTATTGGCATTTAGTTACCCAGTCTTCTTTCCGGCGCCGGAGGCGCCACCTGTGTGCATAGACTAATAACCAATGTCCTTGAAGCTCAAACATATCTATACTTGATGTTTCAAATAAACCTTTACTTGCAGGTGGTGTTTGATATAACTGTAAGATCCCAGTAATAATGGTTTCAATTTATACAACTCGGCTGCTATAATTGATGTTGACATAAATATTGAGCATTGAATGAAGGATGAAATCTTACATTTTGTCAGTATTTGTATTAGATTATCGAGGAGATGTGTCGCACCAATATATTTTGCAAGCAATTTATTGGCTGTCCTATTTTGGTGCAAAATGTGGATTAGACTTTAAATCATAGCGGATCATTTATGTCTTTCTTAACGCTAGACACTTCGAAGGAATATGTACAGTGGCAGTAGTATACCTTTATCGGTGTTTACTATGTGTTTTCATTATTGTGAGCTTCTCTGATATGATCTCTAGACCATAACACAACTGATAGCCTACATTATCATTGGATGCATTTGTTAAGCCACCCGGGCGTGAGCCATCATGTGCATATCGAGTATCTGGAAGTCGGTTTCACGTGTATGATAAATTATATACTATCAAGTTAACATTATAAAAATCGCAGCATATCGCCTGGATTTGGTCAATAAGTGCCAATAAACTGTCCAACAATTGTTAAACAAAAAGCCCATTTTGCACCAAATGTTCTCGTGCTTTTTGTGGAAATCAAACTCAACACCTGGTGACTTAATATGTTGGTGTTCACTTGTATAGGTCAATAACTCGCCTTATAAGATACTTTTCACAAAGATGAAACGCCGTGAGGTTTGCCCTTTGTGCCTGTGCCTATATGGTAGTATTTGCTGAGCACTTATGTGCCAAACGGACTTCTGACCCTGGCCACCCATCACTTATAAGAGTCTTGGGTGGCCATCATTATAAATCACTATATATCGTTTGTTTAAATGTATTTAATGTTTGTTTAAGCCCGATTTATTTGGTGTAATATATGGGTTATGATTTAAACGATTGTGCATTTTTGATGACCTCTCCCTTAGCTGACACTTAGATGATATTTTAAGTCTCTAGATATCTATCGTGGCATTAATTATGAGTATTCATTGTTGCCGTCGTCAATTACAAAGACTGGATGCATAATCAAATGTTCATGTCAATTAATTGTAAAATACAAAGCAGTTTTAAGCGTCAAAGAATCACTTGCTTTTCATAGGCTGTAATATACCGAAATATGATGTGTGTTCACCTGCATATACCAGGCATTTGTCAGTTAGCTGCCATGTATCGAATCCCACAAACTAACATGGCACATCCATCTGTTGTGCCATGTGTGCCTTATGCACTAAGAGATGACCAGTGGAATCAGCCAACAACGCAGACATATATCCGTACATACGTGTGGTATAATAACGCTGGTAGATTGCAGTTGACGACATGGTGGGTGTTCGTACAATTCTAGTCACTGTCTGCCGCCATTCGGCCATATATGCACTGTATTTATCGGCTCATGCTTCCTGATGCAACTACACGAGCTCACAGCAAGTGTGTCAGGTAACGGGTCTGGTGCCACCGCGTTAATCAGTCGTCCATATTGTACCGAAATATATCATTGATCTAAATGACAATGGTCGGAGATATAACAAATCAAACTCTGCTTTCAATGTGTTCATTTGCTATTTAAACAATGAGGGGCTCTAGGCGGAAGTACGAAGGCGGAAGTTCAAAGGTACTCGTGTCAATGTAACCCAAGACGATCGGTCTTAGATAGCAATGTTGTTAAGAAGAGTTGTTTTAAACCTTTTGACGCAGCATCTACTTTATGGTCTCGTAAAGATTGCAGCTGAATATAAAGAAACTATATTCTTTCTGTGCACTTTTCTCCTCACCGGATTTACTCATGATAAGAACAAATGTGATATACCTCACGCGTACCAGCTCATTGTGACGTCACAATAACGAGGCCCGCATGATGTAATGCGTGATCCGTGGTCTGATAGATGTATGAACAGGAAGGCATTTGCAAAGCAACAGGTGTAAAGCCACCACCCAAACAAGAAATGCTGCAAAATCAAAGGCTAAGGGCTCTACAGCGCTAAAGAGAGAGCCATCTGCGTAACAAATCAGTCATATATCAGTTTGACTCAAAGCGATGGATAGCCGCAAACGGCATAGACACCTTGGCAAATGGTCACTTACCCACCAACTCATGAGTTTGATAACTTACTCACTTAATCAATTACCCACGAACTCACTAGCTTGATCACTTACTCACTTAATCACCTTAATCGCTCACGCACCAACTCATTAGCTTCATCACTCACTCACTTATTCACTCTAATCACTCGCCATCCAATGCAATAGCTTGATAACTAACTTATTCACTCTAATCACTCGCCCACCAACTCAATAGCTTGATCACTTACTCATTATGTTCACTTCAATCACTCGCCCACCAACTCACTAGCTTTTTTTCACTTACTCATTTATTCACTTTAATCACTCGCCCACCATCTCAATATCTTTATCACTTATACACCCATTCACACACCCACCTATGTCATTTGCAAAAACTAGTCCCAGGTTAAAACTGTTTTATGCATTAAAGATACAGTGTGAAGTTTTTACTCAGCGGCAATTACTCAATATGCATTTCTTGAGCCGCAGCTTTTTCTGCCGTTTATAAAATTTATATATCTCAAATAGTCATCAGTGTATCTTTACCATGGCGACGAGTCACCAATATTACTAGCTATGAACATATCATAACCATGGCGACCAGTCTTCTGCATCTCAGCATCGTCGTAACATTAATAACTGAATTACAGTAGATATGAGCAGTTTATATGTTAATTACGTAGCACATACTAAGGGACAGAAGTATCGTATGCCGTCCTTTGTGTCTGACATGCGCAAGAATCGAGTCGACAAGTTTTTAATAAATTTCCATTTACTGCCTTATCTCAATGCTATTTGTTGAAGTCCGACAAAAATATAAAGGTGCTTGCCTATGCATTATAAGCTTGCCTATGCATTATCTGTCCACCCACATGGATTTTATAAGCGAGCAGGGCGATAACGGGTGCACAAGTGTCAGGAGTAATAACTTTGTCGCCAAATACCCAAACATTGCACGTGGGCCGAAGAGCAAGGGCCCTAAATAATAGAAAGTGGATGCGCTAATCTGACTTTATTCGTATTTTCTTAACAGCTTGGATATATGTGTGGATTTAAATCGATGGAACTTAATGGACAAGAACCGGATATGATTCTAAAGGGATATATGGCTAAATCCAATATCATATATAATCATGATTCGATGTAGCTTTACTCAAGCCTGTAATTCCCAACACAAACAATATAACTGTGATTTGCATTATCATTAAAAGAGATGTGGAAAGCCCTTCCCTGTCTTACACCTGGCTTTATTGGTGTCGATCATTTAGTCCGTTCCAACAGCATAACCTCAAATAGTATGGGGATCCAATATTGCAATAGCGTCAATCAGGTATATCATTATGTTGAAGTACGCCTTGGTCTGCATGACAACGAATGCGGGTATAACGTAGGAAGACCACTGAATTATCTTAAATATACACCTTGGAGTTTAATTATATTCAAAAGCTGTGAGAATCCACTTGTTATTGTACCAAAGCCCACACACACAAAGCCGCTGTAGAATGGCGGTCACTCTGCTCTTTGATATCGTGTCGCAAGACAAGAAGAAGCCAATATCTAAGCTAATGATGGCTGTAAGGCGGAAGTACAAAGGGTACTTGTGGTCAGGCGGAGAAAAAGAGCCTTTGGTGCAGAATTGCATATGAAGTCTCGTAAATATTGCTGCAGGTTTTGAAGTGATCTATTACTTTCCGTGATTCGATTTCCTCACCGGAATCACGTTGTGGGATTAGTCAAAATGCGACACACATCAAGTGTAGCAGAACGCGGCACTCATGCTGACCTATGTGAACAGTGGTCTGCAAATACAGAGCTGGATAGATGGAAGAGAAGGCTTTCGTTAGGGCCAACTGCTGGGATTCGATGTTTACCGGGGCTAGTGAACATTCACCGACTTGATCCGCGCTTTGTCGAGCATGTCAAGCGCTGATAGAAGTCAAGACTACGGGGTTGACAAGATTCCTGGCAACAAAAACTAGCAGAAGTTTTAAAGACATTGATAAGGCTTACTGAAGCCATAGATGCTTCGGGGATTATGCGGTTGTTATACTCATAACAAATAACAGACATATTTTAATCGTTTATAAAATTGTGGAAGTAACAGTCTCAAGAGATCATGGAAAAGTCACCAAAAAATGGCTCCTGTTTCGCCGAGAACGTTATGACAATAATTGTGATTGATGAGACTAATGTAATTAAACTTGTTCTTCAATCACTGATTGTAGTAGTTGTATTAGTTTGACAGGATTAGGAAAGCTCCCATGGACTCACTAAATGCCTCATCCGCTACCTCATTCCCTGTTGCATATTTTTGTGAAATCTCTTGTTTACATAGTCATAGGCGCAGTCACTCCCGCAATAATTCTCTCATAGACGCACTTACTTATTTGCGCACTCACTTATACAATTGCTCACCCACCCACTAACCAATTTGCTAACTCACTCACAAACTCATTCACTCACTCACTCAATCACTCACTCACTCACTCCACTCACTCTCCCACGTACGTCAATTGCCGCGTAGGATGAGACACAGGTGGCGATTCTCCATCTGCTGTTTGCTTTCTACATTAAAGATGAGGTATGGAGTAATGTGGTAATTCCCAAGAGCGATGTCTTTCTTTGGTCAGGGATTATTTTTTATTTACAACATCAGCATGGCAACAGCCCATCAGCATCTCATCAGCATCCCATTACCAAGGCGCCATGTTACCAGTATCTCATCAGCATGGAGCCCCGTTACCAGTATCTCGTCAGCAAGGTCCCCTGTTACTAGTTTCTCATCAGCATGGATCCCTGTCACAGTTTTTCTCATCAGCATGGCACCCCGTCCCCGACATCTCATCAGCATGACACCCTGTTACCAGTATCTCATCAGTATGGCACCCTGTCACCAGTATCTCTTCAGCATGGCACCCTGTCACCGACATCTCATCAGCATGGCACCCTGTAACCAGTATCTTATCAACATGGCGTCCTGTCGGCAGTATCTTATCAGCATGGCACCCTGTTATCAGTATCTCATCATCATGATGTCCTGTTTGCAAGTATCTCATCAGTATGGCACCCTGCACCAGTTATTTTTATCAGTATGGCACCCTGTCACCAGTATCTCTTCAGTATGGCACCCTGTCATCAGTATGGCACCCTGTCACCAACATCTCATCATCACGGCGCCCTGTTAACAGTATCTCATTAGCATGGCACCCTGTTACCATTATCTCCTCAGCATGGCACCCTGTCACCAACATCTCATCAGCATGGCGCCCTGTCACCAGTATCTCATCAGCATGGCACCCTGTTACCAGTATCTCATCAGCATGGCGCCCTGGCACAGGTATTGCATCAGCATGGCGCCCTGGCACCAGTATATCTTCAGCATGGCACCCTGTTTCCAACATCTCATCAGCATGGCACCCTGTTACCAGTATCTCATCAGCATGGCGCCCTGTCGGCAGTATCTCATCAGAATGGCACCCTGTCACCCAGTATCTCATCAGCATGGCGCACTGGCACCAGTATTGCATCAGCATGGCGCCCTGGCACCAGTACTGCATCAGCATGGCACCGAGTCACCAGTATCTCTTCAGCATGGCACCCTGTTTTCCAACATCTCATCAGCATGGCACCCTGTTACCAGTATCTCATCAGCATGGCGCCCTGGCACCAGTATTGCATCAGATATACTGGTGAGAGTGTCACCAGTATCTCATCAACATGGCGCCCTGGTGACGAGCGATGGCACAGAATTATGACAATTGATGTTCCCCAGTGTTCTGTCCTGAAGCTATTTTCAAGTTACTAGTCTAGTCTACATTAGTACATAGCGAAAAGGGAATGAATGCATTTAGTTCACTACCATGCGACAAATCCCATTGGAAATGCGCACTTTTGTGATATGTTGATATTATAGTTGACATGTTCTTCAACTAAATAATACATCATCTACACAACCACTGAAATGTATTCTTTTAAGCAAACCTTGCCATTCGATGTCATTGAAAACCATGCATAATTCAGCCCGATTCAATAACGTGAGCTCCCCAAATTATACTGATGATGAAATAACATCCTTACACAATGAAACCTGTAAATGTTCAGACTAACACATTCGGTCCATATGAACGATCAGGGTAGGTGCATCCCTCAACATTATTGGCATTTAGTTACCCAGTCTTCTTTCCGGCGCCGGAGGCGCCACCTGTGTGCATAGACTAATAACCAATGTCCTTGAAGCTCAAACATATCTATACTTGATGTTTTCAAATAACCTTTACTTGCAGGTGGTGTTTGATATAACTGTAAGATCCCAGTAATAATGGTTTTTCAATTTATACAACTCGGCTGCTATAATTGATGTTGACATAAATATTGAGCATTGAATGAAGGATGAAATCTTACATTTTGCAGTATTTGTATTAGATCTATCGAGGAGATGTGTCCGCACCAATATATTTTGCAAGCAATTTATTGGCTGTCCTATTTTGGTGCAAAATGTGGATTAGACTTAAATCATAGCGGATCATTTATGTCTTTTCTTAACGCTAGACACTTCGAAGGAATATGTACAGTGGCAGTATATACCTTTATCGGTGTTTACTATGTGTTTTCATTATTGTGAGCTTCTCTGATATGATCTCTAGACCATAACACAACTGATAGCCTACATTATCATTGGATGCATTTTGTTAAGCCACACGGGCGTGACCATCATGTGCATATCGAGTATCTGGAAGTCGGTTTCACGTGTATGATAAATTATATACTTATCAAGTTAAAATTATAAAAATCGCAGCATATCGCCTGGATTTGGTCAATAAGTGCCAATAAACTGTCCAACAATTGTTAACAAAAAGCCCATTTTGCACCAAATGCTTCTCGTGCTTTTTGTGGAAATCAAACTCAACACCTGGTGACTTAATATGTTGGTGTTCACTTGTATAGGTCAATAACTCGCCTTATAAGATACTTTTCACAAAGATGAAACGCCGTGAGGTTTGCCCTTTGTGCCTGTGCCTATATGGTAGTATTTGCTGAGCACTTATGTGCCAAACGGACTTCTGACCCTGGCCACCCATCACTTATAAGAGTCTTGGGTGGCCATCATTATAAAATCACTATATATCGTTTGTTTAAATGTATTTAATGTTTGTTAAGCCCGATTTATTTGGTGTAATATATGGGTTATGATTAAACGATTGTGCATTTTTTTGATGACCTCTCCCTTAGCTGACACTTAGATGATATTTTAAGTCTCTAGATATCTATCGTGGCATTAATTATGAGTATTCATTGTTGCCGTCGTCAATTACAAAGACTGGATGCATAATCAAATGTTCATGTCAATTAATTGTAAAATACAAAGCAGTTTAAGCGTCAAAGAATCAACTTGCTTTTCATAGGCTGTAATATTACCGAAATATGATGTGTGTTCACCTGCATATACCAGCATTGTCAGTTAGCTGCCATGTATCGAATCCCACAAACTAACATGGCACATCCATCTGTTGTGCCATGTGTGCCTTATGCACTAAGAGATGACCAGTGGAATCAGCCAACAACGCAGACATATATCCGTACATACGTGTGGTATAATAGACGCTGGTAGATTGCAGTTGACGACATGGTGGTGTTCGTACAATTCTAGTCACTGTCTGCCGCCATTCGGCCATATATGCACTGTATTTATCGGCTCATGCTTCCTGATGCAACTACACGAGCTCACAGCAAGGTGTCAGGTAACAGGGTCTGGTGCCACCGCGTTAATCAGTCGTCATATTGTACCGAAATATATCATTGATCTAAATGACAATGGTCGGAGATATAACAAATCAAACTCTGCTTTCAATGTGTTCATTTGCTATTTAAACAATGAGGGGCTCTAGGCGGAAGTACGAAGGCGGAAGTTCAAAGGGTACTCGTGTCAATGTAACCCAAGACGATCGGTCTTAGATAGCAATGTTGTTAAGAAGAGTTTTGTAAAACCTTTTGACGCAGCATCTACTTTATGGTCTCGTAAAGATTGCAGCTGAATATAAAGAAACTATATTCTTTCTGTGCACTTTTCTCACCGGATTTACTCATGATAAGAACAAATGTGATATACCTCACGCGTACCAGCTCATTGTGACGTCACAATAACGAGGCCCGCATGATGTAATGCGTGATCCGTGGTCTGATAGATGTATGAACAGGAAGGCATTTGCAAAGCAACAGGTGTAAAGCCACCACCAAGACCAAGAAATGCTGCAAAATCAAAGGCTAAGGGCTCTACAGCGCTAAAGAGAGCCATCTGCGTAACAAATCAGTCATATATCAGTTTGACTCAAAGCGATGGATAGCCGCAAACGGCATAGACACCTTGGCAAATGGTCACTTACCCACCAACTCATGAGTTTGATAACTTACTCACTTAATCAATTACCCACGAACTCACTAGCTTGATCACTTACTCACTTAATCACCTTAATCGCTCACGCACCAACTCATTAGCTTCATCACTCACTCACTTATTCACTCTAATCACTCGCCATCCAATGCAATAGCTTGATAACTAACTTATTCACTCTAATCACTCGCCCACCAACTCAATAGCTTGATCACTTACTCATTATGTTCACTTCAATCACTCGCCCACCAACTCACTAGCTTTTTCACTTACTCATTTATTCACTTTAATCACTCGCCCACCATCTCAATATCTTTATCACTTATACACCCATTCACACACCCACCTATGTCATTTGCAAAAACTAGTCCCAGGTTAAAACTGTTTTATGCATTAAAGATACAGTGTGAAGTTTTTACTCAGCGGCAATTACTCAATATGCATTTCTTGAGCCGCAGCTTTCTGCCGTTTATAAAATTTATATATCTCAAATAGTCATCAGTGTATCTTTACCATGGCGACGAGTCACCAATATTACTAGCTATGAACATATCATAACCATGGCGACCAGTCTTCTGCATCTCAGCATCGTCGTAACATTAATAACTGAATTACAGTAGATATGAGCAGTTTATATGTTAATTACGTAGCACATACTAAGGGACAGAAGTATCGTATGCCGTCCTTTGTGTCTGACATGCGCAAGAATCGAGTCGACAAGTTTTATAAATTTCCATTTACTGCCTTATCTCAATGCTATTTGTTGAAGTCCGACAAAAATATAAAGGTGCTTGCCTATGCATTATAAGCTTGCCTATGCATTATCTGTCCACCCACATGGATTTTATAAGCGAGCAGGGCGATAACGGGGTGCACAAGTGTCAGGAGTAATAACTTTGTCGCCAAATACCCAAACATTGCACGTGGGCCGAAGAGCAAGGGCCCTAAATAATAGAAAGTGGATGCGCTAATCTGACTTTATTCGTATTTTCTTAACAGCTTGGATATATGTGTGGATTTAAATCGATGGAACTTAATGGACAAGAACCGGATATGATTCTAAAGGGATATATGGCTAAATCCAATATCATATATAATCATGATTCGATGTAGCTTTACTCAAGCCTGTAATTCCCAACACAAACAATATAACTGTGATTTGCATTATCATTAAAAGAGATGTGGAAAGCCCTTCCCTGTCTTACACCTGGCTTTATTGGTGTCGATCATTTAGTCCGTTCCAACAGCATAACCTCAAATAGTATGGGGATCCAATATTGCAATAGCGTCAATCAGGTATATCATTATGTTGAAGTACGCCTTGGTCTGCATGACAACGAATGCGGGTATAACGTAGGAAGACCACTGAATTATCTTAAATATACACCTTGGAGTTTAATTATATTCAAAAGCTGTGAGAATCCACTTGTTATTGTACCAAAGCCCACACACACAAAGCCGCTGTAGAATGGCGGTCACTCTGCTCTTTGATATCGTGTCGCAAGACAAGAAGAAGCCAATATCTAAGCTAATGATGGCTGTAAGGCGGAAGTACAAAGGGTACTTGTGGTCAGGCGGGAGAAAAAGAGCCTTTGGTGCAGAATTGCATATGAAGTCTCGTAAATATTGCTGCAGGTTTTGAAGTGATCTATTACTTTCCGTGATTCGATTTCCTCACCGGAATCACTTTGTGGGATTAGTCAAAATGCGACACACATCAAGTGTAGCAGAACGAGGCACTCATGCTGACCTATGTGAACAGTGGTCTGCAAATACAGAGCTGGATAGATGGAAGAGAAGGCTTTCGTTAGGGCCAACTGCTGGGATTCGATGTTTACCGGGGCTAGTGAACATTCACGACGACTTGATCCGCGCTTTGTCGAGCATGTCAAGCGCTGATAGAAGTCAAGACTACGGGGTTGACAAGATTCCTGGCAACAAAAACTAGCAGAAGTTTTAAAGACATTGATAAGGCTTACTGAAGCCATAGATGCTTCGGGGATTATGCGGTTGTTATACTCATAACAAATAACAGACATATTTTAATCGTTTATAAAATTGTGGAAGTAACAGTCTCAAGAGATCATTGGAAAAGTCACCAAAAAATGGCTCCTGTTTCGCCGAGAACGTTATGACAATAATTGTGATTGATGAGACTAATGTAATTAAACTTGTTCTTCAATCACTGATTGTAGTAGTTGTATTAGTTTGACAGGATTAGGAAAGCTCCCATGGACTCACTAAATGCCTCATCCGCTACCTCATTCCCTGTTGCATATTTTTGTGAAATCTCTTGTTTACATAGTCATAGGCGCAGTCACTCCCGCAATAATTCTCTCATAGACGCACTTACTTATTTGCGCACTCACTTATACAATTGCTCACCCACCCACTAACCAATTTGCTAACTCACTCACAAACTCATTCACTCACTCACTCAATCACTCACTCACTCACTCCACTCACTCTCCCACGTACGTCAATTGCCGCGTAGGATGAGACACAGGTGGCGATTCTCCATCTGCTGTTTGCTTTCTAAATTAAAGATGAGGCATAGAGTAATGCGGTAATTCCCCAGAGCGATGTCTTTCTTTGGTCAGGGATTATTTTTTATTTACAACATCAGCATGGCAACAGCCCATCAGCATCTCATCTGCATTCCATTACCATGGCGCCATGTTACCAGTATCTCATCAGCATGGAGCCCCGTTACCAGTATCTCGTCAGCAAGGTTCCCTGTTACTAATTTCTCATCAGCATGGATCCCTGTCAACAGTTTCTCATCAGCATGGCACCCCGTCCCCGACATCTCATCAGCATGGCACCCTGTTACCAGTATCTCATCAGTATGGCACCCTGTCACCAGTATCTCTTCAGCATGGCACCCTGTCACCGACATCTCATCAGCATGGCACCCTGTAACCAGTATCTTATCAACATGGCGTCCTGTCGGCAGTATCTTATCAGCATGGTACCCTGTTATCAGTATCTCATCATCATGGCGTCCTGTTACAAGTATCTCATCAGTATGGCACCCTGTCACCAGTTATTTTTATCAGTATGGCACCCTGTCACCAGTATCTCTTCAGTATGGCACCCTGTCATCAGTATGGCACCCCGTCACCAACATCTCATCATCATGGCGCCCTGTTAACAGTATCTCATTAGCATGGCACCCTGTTACCATTATCTCCTCAGCATGGCACCCTGTCACCAGCATATCATCAGCATGGCGCCCTGTCACCAGTATCTCATCAGCATGGCACCCTGTTACCAGTATCTCATCAGCATGGCGCCCTGGCACAGGTATTGCATCAGCATGGCGCCCTGGCACCAGTATATCTTCAGCATGGCACCCTGTTTCCAACATCTCATCAGCATGGCACCCTGTTACCAGTATCTCATCAGCATGGCGCCCTGTCGGCAGTATCTCATCAGAATGGCACCCTGTCACCAGTATCTCATCAGCATGGCGCACTGGCACCAGTATTGCATCAGCATGGCGCCCTGGCACCAGTACTGCATCAGCATGGCACCGTGTCACCAGTATATCTTCAGCATGGCACCCTGTTACCAGTATCTCATCAGCATGGCGCCCTGGCACCAGTATTGCATCAGATATACTGGTGAGAGTGTCACCAGTATCTCATCAACATGGCGCCCTGGTGACGAGCGATGGCACAGAATTATGACAATTGATGTTCCCCAGTGTTCTGTCCTGAAGCTATTTTCAAGTTACTAGTCTAGTCTACATTAGTACATAGCGAAAAGGGAATGAATGCATTTAGTTCACTACCATGCGACAAATCCCATTGGAAATGCGCACTTTTGTGATATGTTGATATTATAGTTGACATGTTCTTCAACTAAATAATACATCATCTATACAACCACTGAAATGTATTCTTTTAAGCAAACATTGCCATTCGATGTCATTGAAAACCATGCATAATTCAGCCCGATTCAATAACGTGAGCTCCCCAAATTATACTGATGATGAAATAACATCCTTACACAATGAAACCTGTAAATGTTCAGACTAACACATTCGGTCCATATGAACGATCAGGGTCGGTGCATCCCTCAACATTATTGGCATTTAGTTACCCAGTCTTCTTTCCGGCGCCGGAGGCGCCACCTGTGTGCATAGACTAATAACCAATGTCCTTGAAGCTCAAACATATCTATACTTGATGTTTCAAATAACCTTTACTTGCAGGTGGTGTTTGATATAACTGTAAGATCCCAGTAATAATGGTTTCAATTTATACAACTCGGCTGCTATAATTGATGTTGACATAAATATTGAGCATTGAATGAAGGATGAAATCTTACATTTTGCAGTATTTGTATTAGATCTATCGAGGAGATGTGTCGCACCAATATATTTTGCAAGCAATTTATTGGCTGTCCTATTTTGGTGCAAAATGTGGATTAGACTTAAATCATAGCGGATCATTTATGTCTTTCTTAACGCTAGACACTTCGAAGGAATATGTACAGTGGCAGTATACCTTTATTGGTGTTTACTATGTGTTTTCATTATTGTGAGCTTCTCTGATATGATCTCTAGACCATAACACAACTGATAGCCTACATTATCATTGGATGCATTTTGTTAAGCCACACGGGCGTGACCATCATGTGCATATCGAGTATCTGGAAGTCGGTTTCACGTGTATGATAAATTATATACTTATCAAGTTAAAATTATAAAAATCGCAGCATATCGCCTGGATTTGGTCAATAAGTGCCAATAAACTGTCCAACAATTGTTAAACAAAAAGCCCATTTTGCACCAAATGCTTCTCGTGCTTTTTGTGGAAATCAAACTCAACACCTGGTGACTTAATATGTTGGTGTTTTCACTTGTATAGGTCAATAACTCGCCTTATAAGATACTTTTCACAAAGATGAAACGCCGTGAGGTTTGCCCTTTGTGCCTGTGCCTATATGGTAGTATTTGCTGAGCACTTATGTGCCAAACGGACTTCTGACCCTGGCCACCCATCACTTATAAGAGTCTTGGGTGGCCATCATTATATAAATCACTATATATCGTTTGTTTAAATGTATTTAATGTTTGTTAAGCCCGATTTATTTGGTGTAATATATGGGTTATGATTAAACGATTGTGCATTTTTGATGACCTCTCCCTTAGCTGACACTTAGATGATATTTTAAGTCTCTAGATATCTATCGTGGCATTAATTATGAGTATTCATTGTTGCCGTCGTCAATTACAAAGACTGGATGCATAATCAAATGTTCATGTCAATTAATTGTAAAATACAAAGCAGTTTAAGCGTCAAAGAATCAACTTGCTTTTCATAGGCTGTAATATTACCGAAAATATGATGTGTGTTCACCTGCATATACCAGCATTGTCAGTTAGCTGCCATGTATCGAATCCCACAAACTAACATGGCGCATCCATCTGTTGTGCCATGTGTGCCTTATGCACTAAGAGATGACCAGTGGAATCAGCCAACAACGCAGACATATATCCGTACATACGTGTGGTATAATAGACGCTGGTAGATTGCAGTTGACGACATGGTGGTGTTCGTACAATTCTAGTCACTGTCTGCCGCCATTCGGCCATATATGCACTGTATTTATCGGCTCATGCTTCCTGATGCAACTACACGAGCTCACAGCAAGGTGCAAGTTTGTCAGGTAACAGGGTCTGGTGCCACCGCGTTAATCAGTCGTCATATTGTACCGAAATATATCATTGATCTAAATGACAATGGTCGGAGATATAACAAATCAAACTCTGCTTTCAATGTGTTCATTTGCTATTTAAACAATGAAGGGCTCTAGGCGGAAGTACGAAGGCGGAAGTTCAAAGGGTACTCGTGTCAATGTAACCCAAGACGATCGGTCTTAGATAGCAATGTTGTTAAGAAGAGTTGTTAAACCTTTTGACGCAGCATCTACTTTATGGTCTCGTAAAAATTACAGCTGAATATAAAGAAACTATATTCTTTCTGTGCACTTTTCTCACCGGATTTACTCATGATAAGAACAAATGTGATATACCTCACGCGTACCAGCTCATTGTGACGTCACAATAACGAGGCCCGCATGATGTAATGCGTGATCCGTGGTCTGATAGATGTATGAACAGGAAGGCATTTGCAAAGCTTCGATGTAAAACCAAGCCAGTTCATCCTACAGGCTTAATGCGCTATCTTTGTTAACCCGCACGAGAGGTCATGGCTTTATCCACTCATCTCATCTCGAAGGGATATGCCTTTGCCCCCGGCGTGTCGTCACGTCACGACAAGTGAGCTATCAAGATTCTACTTAGCTATTCAAAGCAGGAAGGAGTTCTGTGGGAATTGATATTTAAGAATCAGATATTGTGGGGATTATGCGGTTGTGATGTTCATAACTTGTAACAAGCATCTATCTATGCCCTGTAAAATGACAGAGCGGAAAGGTGATAGCCTCACTATTGTGCTGGAGAAATCACAATATCCTTCAACTTCTTGTCCCGCGGTGAACTTCATGACAATCAATGGGATCGATGAGACCATTATTCCTAAATTCTTATATTTGCTCCAAAATCATGACGTTCTACCATGGATCGTAAAGTTGCAGCTGTTCGGCCAGGCCTATATATACACTCACCAACTCATTCATTAACTCATCCATTATCAAAAAGATTCACCTACTGGCGTATTTACTGACTTGCACTCTCATTTATAAATTTACTCATTAACGGACGTAGTCACTCATACCCTCCATCATTCCATCGTTGACTCATTCACTTTCACCTAAGTGTGGAGTAATATCCTTTTCCTCTGGTGATAACCTGGAGTGGTGCCTTTTGTGTGGCCGAAAGTATTTGTCGTCACAAGCATCAGCATTGGTACAAGTCATCGGCATCCCATCAGCAAACCAGCACCATTTTTCCAACTTACATTCTGACTTTCTAGCTTGCAAGTAACAGATGTTTGGGCAGACTTACATATCACTCACTCACTGTCTCACTCACCGAGTGACTCAGTAGCAGTATGGCCGACCAAACTTAGCGACCATTTTTCGCTGTATCTTATCAAGGCACCATATCAGCTCTAACCCGCACCCCACACTATCTCGCAACCCTTACAGAGTTAGTAAGGTAAGGTAAGTATAGGGTTTAACAGCACACCAACACTAATGTGTTATATGGTGCCAAGAAAGGTAAACAGATAAGATGGAAAAGATAAAAATAGAAACGATTATCCTAGGGCAAGTCGCCACAACCCGATTGACTGAACCAGGTCTTTCCAGCCTCTCGTCAAGGCAAAATCCGAGCCAAAGTGGTGTGTTGCTGATATGGCCCTCATAAGGATCGCTCCACTCAACCACTTGGACCCCATTGCCCATCGACACGAGTCGCAACCCACGGCAAACAGGTTGCCCCCTATTAGTCGCGTCTTACGACATGCAGGAGGATACAGTGGACCTATTGTACTCCCGGACCAACAGGGGATACAGAGTTAGTACCCTAAAAATGATACAGTTTTATGGTAACATAGCAATGCTCTTTTACTACAAGTTATATCTATCCAAGCACCATCCATGCACATTGCGTATTAACGTCATTTAATACAATCCAATACTAATCAAATAGGGTCTCTGATGTAGAGAAAAATTAAATTTCTGAGGTCCTATTGAAGTAGTGTACCCGTAGTAAATATACTATTATAAATAATGGGGGAAAACTGTGCTAACTGAAAGTGACAAAGAAGGTGTGCAGACGAAGTCTATCTTTCCGGCAGGCAAGATGCAAATACAATATAGGAGAAGCCAGGGCTACTTCGCTTAGCCGCGCTGAGTTGTTGACCAGCTTTCCCCTCTGAGTCTGATTTGCCTTGTCAAGCCCTATAAGCTCTCGAAGTGACAGACCATCTGTATCCATGTCTTCTATGCCGTCATGAGCGCCTTTCATAAAGCTTGTTTCATCTACACCACCTTGCTCTGTAAAGGCTTCGGGGCTGCTCATTTCTAACTTCTCTGACAATTTAGCTGCTGCTTGGTTAACGCCTTTAAGGGCTTCGGCCGCTTTTTGCGACAGAGTTTGTCGTTGGGCCCACTCAGTGAACCCCAATACATGACAGACACCACCACCCCGCCACGTCTACCTATTGTTGTAAGCTCACGCGTTTTGTTCATACAAGAATTAACGATCTTTATGTCAGGGTAGTCCTTCATACGTAACTCAGGGTAGTCCTCCAACAAGCTCGAACTTTGAAGTATCGTGACCGAGGGTTGGTGCATGCCCATTTGCAGCTAAAGCATTTTAAAAGTCATTGACAGCGTCTATAAGGATCTCTCCTTGCATTTGTTCACCTCGACCTGTAAACTCTGGCACCCCTTCCATAGTCACTGGAGGCGGGAGTGTGGCCTCTCGCACCCCTCTAGAATTCCCTCTCAGGAGGGAGTGTCTCATCTTGCCCTTCCATAGCCCTCTCCTCTGCGACGTCATTGTCAAATTTTGGGGTCTCAAAATCCATATGACTGAATCGAAGATATAGTTACTATAGTTAAGCGTCTAACATGTCTGGTTTTTACAGCCTCAAGCTAAATCCATATCGTAGGATTCACGAGCCTCTCGGGTAAAGGACGTGCGGCAGTATGTGGTTATAATAAACAACCCAAGCACCAATGACCAAAACCCAGGGGTGTCGCCAAAGGGGGGGTGTAGGGGTGGGACCCCCCCCCCCCCCCCCCCATTCAAACCGACAGTCCGCGTAACAGTCGGCAAAATCCTGTCCAGTCGGCAAATTGAAAGTTCCGCGCCAACCTATGGTGGCGCTACGCTTAGATAGTCATCCCGCAGTCGGCAAAATTTAGTTACACCCCCACAACCAAATCACCCTGGCGACGCCCCCGCCAAAACCAACTACTGATGCTTCTTTGAAATCCTTGAGAGGCACACGCCATTCTACCAGAATGCGCGTGGTGACAGACGGGAATATGAGCTCACATTCAACCACTACAGCCGTGTGATTCAAATGACGGGTGACAATAACGCCAGTTACACTGGTGTTTGCCAGCTCGCCTCTGATCGATTCATCCAGCTCTTCATGTTGATGCACATCGCTTGGAAGTTATTTTTGAATTTGCCACATGACTGTGAAGTTTTTAAAATCTTAACTTGTTTACTACTAAATAGATATCGTAAAGAAATCAGCGGAGAAGATTTCGAGGGACGATGTTATTGCCGATAGCGGAAGCAATCAAATCGTTGGATATGATATAAGCTGACGGTGGCTATTGATGCAAATGGTCTGCAGCAAGTCTTGGGTTTAGCCTCTGTTTACCAGATATATTTCGCAACAAGTTTTACTCATTGCTTTTAAATTTAGAATGTCAATGTTCATGCTAAGTTACAGAGTCCGAATTGCCATGCTATGCAGGTTTCAAGGATCGACTGGTGTTGCCGTCCAAATTATTTTGCATAACGTCGATCCTAGATCCTCCTCGGCGATTCTTTTGTTCTTCATTAGCGTTTGCTAATCTTAACTAATTGTTGAATGAAAACGGCAAATATCAACATTGACACTGGTAGTCAGTGATTTTAGGTTACACATTGTTCACAGTATTCGTAAACTGTGCGTCATCGGGAGACACATTCAGCCATATCAACACTGTATATTTATTCGGTAAGCAGAAAAGCATGCAACATCAATCACTTTGATATAAATTATTTGAGAGGGGCAAATTCATCGCCGCAAAGCATAACAAGGTTTTACTGAGCAAGATACATGATCTAATATAACTCCCTCAGTTCCAAAAGCATCGTGCCACTGCATAAGCTGACTCTGCATGATGCAACAGCTTCAGATGACGCTGTATGGTGCAACAGCTTCAGCTGACTCTGTATGGCTCAAAAACTGTAGCTAACTCTGTATGGAGCAACAGCTTAAGCTGACTCGGTATGGTGCAACAACTTCCGCTAACTATGTATGGTGGAACAGCATTAGGTAAGTTTGTATGGTGGAACAGCATCAGTTAACTCTGTATGGTGGAACAGCATCAGGTAAGTCTGAATGGTGGAACAGCATCAGTTAACTCTGTATGGTGAAACAGCATCAGGTAAGTCTGTACGGTGGAACAGCATCAGTAAACTCTTTGCGATGGAAGATCATCTGTTACCTCTGTATGGTGGAACAGCATAAGTTACCTCTGTATGGTGGAGCAGCACGACTTCAGTTAACGCTGTATGATGGAACAGCATCAGTTAACTCTGTATGGTGAAACAACATCAGGTAAGTCTGTATGGTGGAACAGCATCAGTAAACTCTGCATGGTGGAACAGCATAAGTTAACTCTTTGCGATGGAAGATCATCTGTTACCTCTGTATGGTGGAACAGCATAAGTTACCTCTGTATGGTGGAGCAGCACGACTTCAGTTAACTCTGTATGGTGGAACAGCATAAGTTAACTCTGTATGTTGCCACTGCATCAATTAACTCTGTATGGTGGAACAGTATCAGTAAAAACTCTTTAAGATTCAGCAGCATCAGTTTACTCTTTAATGCGCCACTGCATCGGTTAACTATGTATGGCGCCACTGCATCAGTTAACACTGTATGATGCCACAACATCAGTTAACTCTGTATGGGGCTGCTGCATCAGTTAACTCTGTATGAGGTCACTGCATTAGTTAACTCTGTATGATGCTACTGCATGACTGGCAGATGTGGTATAGCAGTCACTCCGCTGTTAGATCTCGTGCCACAAGACAATAGGAAGCTGATAGCCAAGCTAACGAGGGCTCCAAAGCGAGCGTACAAAGGCCACTCATGGTTGTTAAACTCCTGAAGCGTATGCTTCCAGTAGCAATGCTTTAAATGTGACGTGTGTGCAGGTGATTAAAAAGAGCTGTACTGTTCCTACAGCTAAACGGCCCTAACACCCAGCTTTTCATTCGGGGAAGTGTAACGACTGCGGCAGACTAAAAGGGATTAATTATCACCTGTGTTTTATTTTCCTAATCAAATTCATGCGGCAGAATTTGTCACAATGCGACAGACCACAGCTCATTGTGCAGTCATGGCAACGAACCATGCATCGAGTACCGAGTGATCAGTGGTCTGTAAAATTAACAGCTTGGCAGATTTTCAAGAAGGCATTCACTTTGCCAGCTGCTATATCAGGCCAGGCAACCTTTAAGGCATATTTTAAGCCCGCATGTGAGGTAATTGCTTCATGAGCTCGTCTGATCTTGGAAGAACATGCTAAGCCCCTCGATAGAAGTCGCCACCATGCGTTGGCAAGATACGTGGCAATATTTGACTAACTGGAGCTTTGTGGTCATTGATAAGGCTTACCGAAGCCATAGGTATTTCGGGTATAATGCCTGTTTAATGTTCATAACAAGCAAGTAGCATCTACCAATACCTTACAGACTGGCGGGAAGGAAAAGTCTCACGATTTCATTGACAAAGTCACAATAACATGCCTCCTGGTGCTAAAAAGAACGCTATGACAAATATTGTGATCGATAACATTATTGTACTTTAATCCCGCTTTGTGTTCTCAAATCATGACGTTCTCGAAAGGATTGGCAATGTTCAGCCGTTAGAGTCGGCCAATATAAACACTCACTCACTCAACCAACCAATCACTCAGTCGCTCTTATTCACACGCACACTTACTTCGTCACCCATTGATTCCTTCACTCACTCTTTCACACACTCACCTCGTTATTCAGTCACTGACTCCGTCACTCATTATCTCCTTCACTCACTCATCCCAATCATTCACGTACCCACTCTTTCACCCACTCCCTCACTCGCTCAATCACACACTTACTTACTCCCTTTCACTCAAAGACTCATCAACTGAGTCACTGATTCACTCACTGTTGCACTCACCCGCGTCATATCCATGGTAAGATTATACCAACTGTATGTGCTCTAAATTGAAGATAGGGCCTCGTGTAATGTCGTTTAATTATTCTGAATAATGCCTTTTCTTGGAACGAAGTGATCAGCGACCAGTCATTAGCGTCTCATCAGCATGGCGTCCAGTCATCAGCGTCTCATCAGCATGGCAAACAGTCATCACTGTCTCATCAGCATGGCGACCAGTCATCAGATTCTCATCAGCATGGCGACCAGTCATCATCAGCGTCTCATCAGTACGGTACCAGTTATCAGCGTCTCATCAGCATGGCGACCAGTCATCAGGTCTCATCAGTATGGCGACCAGTCTTCAGCGTCTCATCAGTATGCGACCAGGCGACCAGTCATCAGGGTCTCATCAGCATGCGACCAGTCACCAGGGTCTCATCAGCATGCGACCAGTCATCAGCGTCTCATCAGCATGCGACCAGCCATTAGGGTCCCATCAGCATGCGACCAGTCATCAGTCATCAGCGTCTCATCAGTACGGTACCAGTCATCAGCGTCTCATCAGTACCAGTCATCAGCGTCTCATCACCAGTCATCAGCGTCTCATCAGTATGGCGACCAGTCATCAGCGTCTCATCAGCATGCGACCAGTCATCAGGGTCTCATCAGCATGCATGCGACCAGTCATCAGGGTCTCATCAGCATGGCGACCAGTCATCAGGGTCTCATCAGTATGGCGACCAGTTATCAGGGTCTCATCAGCATGCGACCAGTCATCAGGGTCTCATCAGCATGCGACCAGTCATCAGGGTCTCATCAGCATGCGACCAGTCATCAGGGTCTCATCAGCATGGCGACCAGCCATCAGCGTCTCATCGCACCAGTGTGGCGACGAGGAACCAACTACTCAGCATGGCGACACAAAATCAGCATCCTTATCTACGTAATCAGAAATTGCCAATAAATAATCACAATAAATCGTTGAGCAGCTGATCACTGATTAATCTATCTTATTGCCCGTCCAGTCTGTCTGTCATGTGCCCGACTCAAATCAACAGGTTTTGCTAATTTCGATCTCTTGCTTCATCTCAATGCCCTCAATAGAAATCCGACACAAATGCACCAGTGTTTGCCTAAGTTATCGATTAACCACTACAAACGAATGTCTGTCGGTCTACTAGGCTGTTTTCAAAGAGCGTTGTGATAGCCGGGTGCATATTCGTA
Source organism: Urechis unicinctus (assembly GCA_034190875.2). Taxonomy (NCBI): domain Eukaryota; kingdom Metazoa; phylum Annelida; class Polychaeta; order Xenopneusta; family Urechidae; genus Urechis; species Urechis unicinctus. Next base: position 63,281,317 of record CM067358.1, on the reverse strand, counting down.
AAAAAAACAGCGACTTAAGTGACATGAGAAAACGCTCACCGATAAACACCCAGGGAGTGCTCGTGAGTCGAAACGCTGTGGCACTGAATAATACGACATAGGCGCGCTCATCTGCCATTTTGAGTCTCTTATAAGGTCAACAAACATGTTGGCAGCAATATATGATCTGTGTTGGCTGTTATCACCGCTCAACAGATATGTAAGAAACACGAAAGTATTACGCACAAAAAGCTAATATTGATGCCAATATGAAAATCTAATATGCCTGAACTATAACGATGACAAATCTTATGCCAAGCATAGTGAAAATCCGGAAATTTGAGGGCCATTTTGTTTTTGTGTCGTGGAATGGGTGATATTTTAATCAAGTCGTCCCTTTTGAATTCTGGTCAGAATCAAATATAACATTCACCATTTCGGAAAAATAGGTCTCGTTCCTGTGATTGCAAGTGATTTCATAAAAATCTATATTTTTGGGATATGAATATGTCGTGGTTAATATTTGAACAAGCCATAATTTTCACAAACGGATAGATTTTTATGGGAATAATTCCCCCTCATATGCATTGGTTATTCTTTAATAAGCCAGTGTCAATAATTTACTCTTACGCCAAGTATTAGGACGGAACAGCTAAATTATTCCCACCAGCTGCCTCTTGTCAAATCGTCTGCGGTAAGCATGTTAGAAAACGACAGAAAATGACTTCTACCGGAACCTGGAAATATAAATTTGCGCGTTTGAAGTTGATTAGTTTTGGGATTGTGTACGGACTGAGTTTTGCCGGAATGCAAAGATAATTGAGTATTTTACAACGCAGAGCATCATTTTGTTCGTAGCGATCAAACAAAGACCCTGTTTTAAGGCTGCTAAAATCGACATAGCTCTGTGATGAAGGTGACGATTTTATTAAGAACTTCAAGGGATGCACTCAAAGACTTACAACAATATAATTTCATGGGAAGAACATTTTGAATTGCAGTTCACAAGCTGGAACTTAATCGGCATTTGAGCGATAGTTACAGGATATGGTAACATTGGGCATGCAGAAGTTTTCATCTGAAAGAATCGCATGGGCATATATACGAATTTCAAATGCTGTTTTCAATGCGCCAATATCTGTAAATGATCCACATTACCAGACACGACTTCAATTAGACCACGGACATTTTATGAAACTAGCCAGAACATCTACAGACAGTAAGACAGTTGTTACATAACCAGTGTTCTTACTGGTCATTGAGATGCAGCCACAGCTTCTGCAGTCTGATGGTTAAGGTGTGCACGGGAACCACGTCCTCATATAAGCGTCAATTTCAATCACATTAGGTCAGTTAAGCTTATCCATACGACCACGGAGAAGTGCTGTCACATCCAGCCCGTGACATGCGACAGTGTGTCACGTTGCATTCAATATGGATGTAAAGGTAAAGAACTGATTAGGTAAAAAATATGATATGATTAATGTATGGTGTGCATTTTCAGTCGAATTACAATAGTGACAACCAATTCGGTTGTCGCTTCGTGCTGAGAAACTGCCGAGATCAAGGTCGCCCAGTTGTGGCATCACATAAGGCAGTACCGCTCTTTGCTCTCCAAAGAGGCCGTCTTCACAAAATCCAACTGTCAACGAGAGATGTACATAAAGATGACCCGCACATAGGACAATCAGAGCGACTCCACAAGCGGTCGCGCTTGTGACGCAATCAAATAAATTTCTAACCTGAAGATTGTTGAATTTTTGAGAGCAAGAACGGTCCGGCAATTTTTATCATCACAAGAGTCACTTTTAGTGTCTGATTCATGTCAATAAGATATCCTAACGCTAGTTGCTACAGGGTATGATCAATACTCAAATCTTACTTCCTGCATCTCACAAAGCATGGTGCTACTGCATCAAGTCCCCCCCCCCCCTCCCGCTCCGTGCCAATGAATCGACACAGACTGAAACCCATCACCCCATCAGCTCATCGTGCCAGAATCAACTGCATCAGCTCAAAGAGCTAGGCGCATCTTTTTCAACTGAAGACTGGTGCAACTGCGTTCATCAGTTGAAAAAGATACGCCTTACTCTGTGAGCTGATGCAGCTGCGACATTGCGAAATCTGTACCGTTGTTATGCATGACAATAAATACAGACATTACTGAAAATCAAATCATCATTAACGTGGCTTGAAAATGAGCTAATAACCACCGGTGCGTTACTATGTAACTAACTCAATTAATCACTTCAATCACTCACCCACCAACTCACTAGCTTGATCACTTACTCACTCATCAACTCGAATCACTCAGTCACTAACTCACTGGCTCCATCACTTACACACCCCTTCGCACACCCACCTATGTCATATGCAAAGAATAGACCCAGGAGAAAACGTTATATCTGTTGTATGCATTAAAGATACAGTATGAAGTGGTTATTCTTTGGCAATTACAAAAGATGCATTTCTTGAGTTGCAATTATCTGCGTCTTCAACATTTGTATGGCAAACAGTCATCAGTAAATCATTACCATGGCGACGAGTCATCAGCATGGCAACTAGCTATGAACATATCATAACCATGGCGACCAGTCTTCTGCATCTCAGCATCTTCATAGCTTTAATCACTGAATTATCGTAGATATGAGCAGTTTATATGTTAATTACGTAGCACATATGGACCATTCTTATGGAATAAAGTATCGTAAGCCGTCCTCTGTGTCTTACACGTGCACGATTCGAGTAGACAAATTTTGTAAATATCCATTTGCTGCCTTATCGCAATGTTCTTTATTGAATTCCGACAAAAATATAAAGGTGCTTGCCGATGCATTACATTGACCACGACAAAAGGATGTCTGTCCACCCACATGGATTTTATAAGCGAGAAGGGCGATAACGAGGCGCACAAGTGTCAGGAGTAATCACTTTGTCGCCAAATACCCAGACATTGCACGTGGGCCGAAGAGCAAGGGCCCTGAATAATAGAAAGTGGATGCGCTGATCTGACTTTATTCGTATCTTTTTAATGTCAACATACATGTTGTTAACAGCATGATATATGTGTAAATTGAACTCGTTGGAGCTTAATGGAAAAGAACCGGAAGTGATTCTAATGGGATATATAGATGAATTATAATCATAAATCGATGAAGTTTTACTCGAGCCTGAAAATCCTTACACAAGCAATAAAACGGTGATTTGCATTATTATTTAAAGAGCTCTGGAGAGCCTTCCCTGTCCTACCCCTGGCTTCATTGATGTCGATCACCTAGCACGTTCCAACAGCATAACCTCTAATAGTATGGAGATCCAATGTTGCAACAGCGTCAATCAGGTATATCATTATGTTGATGTACGCCTTGGTCTGCATGACAACGAATGCGGGCATAACCGTAGGAAGACCACTGAATTATCTTAAAAATACACCTTGGAGTTTAATTATATTCAAAAGCTGTGAGAATCCACTTGTTATTGTACCAAAGCCCACAAAAAACGCCGCTGTAGAATGGCGGTCACTCTGCTCTTTGATATCGTGTCGCATGACAACAAGAAGCCAATATCTAAGCTAATGATGGCTGTAAGGCGGAAGTACAAAGGGTACTTATGGTCGGGCGGAAAAAAAAGAACCTTTGATCTCATTTGAAGTCTCGTAAATATTGCGGCAGGTTTTGAAGTGATCTATTACTTTCCGTGTCTCAAATTTCCTCATCAGAATCACGTTGTGGGATTAGTCAAAATGCGACACACATCAAGTTTAGCAGAATGCGGCACGCATGCTGACCCATGTGAACAGTGGCCTGCAAATACAGAGCTTGATAGATGAAAGAGAAGGCATTCGTTAGGGCCAACTGCTGGGATTCGATATTTACCCGGGCCAGTCAAACGCACAGGAATGATCTGCGCTTTGTCGAACATGTCAAGCACCCTGTTGGAAGTCAAAACTGGGGTTGACAAGATTCCTGGCAACAAAAACTAGCAGAAGTTTTGAAGACGTTGATAAGACCGTATCCATAGATGCTTCGGGGATTATGCGGTTGTTATAATCATAACAAATAACAGACATATTCAAATCGTTTATAAAATTGTGTAAGTCTCAAGAATTCATTTGAAAAGTCACCAAAAAAATGGCTCCTGTTTCCCATGGAACGTTATGTCAATAATTGTGATCGATGAGATCATTGAAAATGAATTACGAAATTTGTTCTAAAATCATGACGTTTTACTACTGATTGTAGTAGTTGCATTAGTTGGACAGGCTTAAGAAAGCACTCACGGACTCACCACCGACTCACTAAATGCCTCATCCGCAAACTCATTCCCTATTGCATATTTTTGTGAAATCTCTTGTTAACACAGTCATAGGCGCAATCACTCCCGCATTAACTCTCATAGACGCACTTACATATTCGCTCACTCACCACAACAATCGCTCACCCGCCCACTAACCAATTTGCTCACTCTCTCACAAACTCATTTACTGACTTACTCATTCACTCAATCACCCACTCACGTCAATTGCCGCGAAGGATTAGACACAGGTGGCGATTCTCTAGCTGTTGTTTGTTTCTAAATTAAAGATGAGGCATAGAGTAATGTGGTAATTCCCCGAAGCGATGTCATTCTTTGGTCAGTAATTATTTGTTATTTACAACACCATCATGGTAACAGTCCATCAGCTTCTCATCGGCATCCCATTACCATGGCGACCAGTCACCAGCACCCCATATGCTAAGCTCCGATTTATCCGCATGGCGCCCTGTCACCAGCATCGTATTAGCATGGCCCCTCTCACCAGTATCTCTTCAACATGGTACCCTGTCACCAACATTCCATCAGTATGGCGCCCTGGTACCAGTATCTCATCAGCATGGAGCCCTGTTACCATTATTTCATCAGCATGGCACCCTGTTACCAGTATCTCATCATTATTGCACCCTGTTACCAGTATTTCATCATTATTGCACCCTGTTATCAGTATTTCATCCGTATTGCACCCTGTTATCAGTATTTCATCCGTATTGCACCCTGTTATCAGTATTTCATCCGTATTGCACCCTGTTATCAGTATTTCATCAGTATTGCACCCTGTTATCAGTATTTCATCAGTATTGCACCCTGTTATCAGTATCTCATCAGCATGGCACCCTATCACCAACATCTCATCAGCATGGCACCCTGTTACCAGTATCTGATAAGCATTGCGCCCTGTTGCCAGTATCTTTACAGCATGGCGCCCTACTATCAGTATCTCATCGGCATGGCGCCCTGTTATCAGTATCTCATCAGTATGGCGCCCTGTTACCAGTATATCATCCGTATGGCACCCTGTCACCAGTATATCATCCGTATGGCACCCTGTCACCAATATATCATCCGTATGGCACCCTGTCATCAATATGGCACCTTGTCAGCAACGTCTCATCAGTATGGCGCCCTGTTACCAGTATCTTACGAGTATGGAAACCTGTCACCAGTATCTTACCAGCTTGGTGCCCTGTATTCAGCATTTCATCAGCATGGTGTGCTGGTGACAAGCGATGGCACAGAATTATGACAATTGATGTTCCCCGGGGTTCTGGTCTGGATCTATTTTCAAGTTACTAGTCCAGTCTACATTAGTACATAGCGAAAAAGGAAATGAATGCATTTACTTCACTACCATGCGATAAATCGCATTGGAAAGCGGCACTTTTTTGATATGTTGATATAATAGTTGTCATGTTCTTCAATTACATAATACATCATCTACACAATCGTTGAAATATATTTTTTGAAGCAAACCTTGTCAGTTGATGTCATTGAAATCCATGCATAATTCAGCACGATTCAATAACAAGAGCTCCCCAAATTATACTGATGATGAAATAACATCCTTACACAATGAAACATGTAAATATTCAGACTAACAAATTCGGTCCATATGAACTGGAGTAGGGCATATAGTAACCCAGTCTTCTTTTCGGTGCTGGAGGCGCCATCTGTGTGCATAGAATAATAACCAATGTTTGTAGTATTTATATTGGACCTATCTTGCAGATGTGTCTCACTAATAGTTTTTACGAGCAATTTATTTGCTGTTCTATTTTGGTGCAATATGTGTGTTAGAATTAGCGAATCATATATGTCTTTCGTAAGGCTAGACACTTTGAAGGAGCATATACAGTCGCAGGATACCTTTCCCTGTGTTTACTATGTGTTTTCATTATTGTGAGCTTCTCTGACAAGATCTCTAGATCATAACTGCTAGCTGATCATTGGATGCATTGTGTTAAGCCAAACAGGCGTGACCATTATGTGAATATCGAGTGTCAATAAACTGTCCAATAATTGTTAAACAAAAAATTGAGTTTGCACCAGAGGCCTTTTGTGCTTTTTGTGGAAATCACACAAATATGCTGAGTGTCCAGACTAAAAAACTGGTGACTTAATATGTTGATCGGAACTTGAACAGGTCAATAACTGCCCTTATAAGATACTTCTCAGGAAGAAGAACCCACGAACGTCGCCCATCCTTGAGGTTTGCCTTGTGTGCCTAATGCTCAAAGACGGAAGTAGAATGAATCCTCGTGTCGATGGCAATCAGGAGAGGATTTGGCCTGAATAGGGATCATTTGTTTTAACGTATATAGTGTTGGTAAGCCCGATTTATTTGGTGTAATATACAGGCTATAATTAAACGATACAGCAATTTTGATGTCCTCTGCTCATGCTTCCAGATGCAACTACATGAGCTCACAGCAAGGTGCAAGTTTGTCAGGTAACAGGGTCTGGTGCCACCGCGTTAATTAGTCATCATATTTTACCGAAATATATCATTGATCTGAATGAGATAAGATATATAACAAAGCAAACTCTGCTTCAAATGAATTAAAAAAAGCCGGTGTGTTCATTTGCTACTTAAACAATGACTACATGAAAAGCAGATATGGGATGGCGATCACTCTGCTGTTTTACAACAGGGAGGGTTCTAGACGGAAGTACGATCGCGGAAGTACAAAGGGTACTCGTGTCGGTGTAACTCAAGAAGATCAGTCTTAGATAGCAATGTTGTTAAGAAGAGCTATACTGTTCGGACAGCTTAAAAAAATCTTTTGACGCTGCATCTTCTTTATGGTCTCGTAACGATTGCAGCTGAATATAGAGAGATTATATTCTTTCTGTAGTCCACTTTTCTCACCGGATTCACTCGGCATGATAAGTACAAATGTGATCAACCTCACGCGTAGCAGCTCATTGTGACGTCACAAGAACGAGGCCCGCATGATGTATACGTGATCCGTGGTCTGATAAATGTATGAATAGGAAGGCCTTTGCAAAGCTTTGATGTCAAACCAGGCCAGTTCACACTAAATGCTTAATACGCCATCTTTGTTAACCCGCACAAGAGGTCATGGCTTTATCAACTCATCTCATCTCGAAGGGATATGTCTTTGCCCCCTGCGTGACGTCACGTCACGACAAGTGAGCTGACATGATTCTACGCAGCAATAACAAGCAGGAATGAGTTTTGTGGGGATTAACGAGACGTATTTAAGATGTTATCACGATTATGCGGCTGTGATGTTCATAACTTGTAACAAACATCTATGCCCTATAAAATGTCAGAATGGAAAAGTGATAGCCTCACTTTGTGCTGGAAAAATTACTATATCCCACTACTTCATGTCCCCCGTTGAACTTCATTGACGATCAATGGGATCGATGAGACCATTATTCCTAAATACTGATATTTGCTCTTAAATCATGACGTTCTACCATGGATCGTAAAGTTGCAGCTGTTCAAACATGTCAATATATACACTCACCAACGCATTCATTAACTCATCCATTATCAAAAAAATTCATTCACTAACTCACTGGCGTATTCTCTGACTAACATTCTCATTTATAAATTTACTCATTAACGGATGTAGTCACTCATACCCTCCATCATTCCATCATTGACTCATTCACTTTCACTTATGTGTGGAGTAATATCCTTTTCCTCTGGTGATAACCTGGTGTGATGCCTTTTGTGTGGCCGTAATTATTTGTCGTCACAAGCATCAGCATTGGTACAAGTCATCCGCATCCCATCAGCAGTGCTGCACCAATATTCGTACTTACATTCTGACTTTCTATGGGTATTGGCAAGTAGCAGCGGTTTGTGCAGACTTATATATCACTCACTCACTGTCTAACTCACCGAGTAACTCAAGCAGCAGCATGGCCGACCAAACTTAACGACGATTTTCCGCTGTATCTTACCAGCTCTAACCCACTCCACGCTATCTCTTAACCCTTTCAGAGTTAGTACCTTCAAGAAGATGCAGAGTTATGGTAACATAGCACTGCTGTTTTATCATCACAAGAGTCACTTTTAGTGTCTGATTCATGTTAATAAAATATCCTAACGCTAGTTGCTACAGGGTAATATCAATACTCAAATCTTACTTCCTGCATCTCACAAAGCATGGTGCTACTGCATCAAGTCCCCCCCCCCACCCCGCTCCGTGCCAATGAATCGACACAGACTGAAACCCAGCACCCCATCAGCTCATCGTGCCAGAATCAACTGCATCAGCTCAAAGAACTAGGCGCATCTTTTTCAACTGAAGACTGGTGCAACTGCGTTCATCAGTTGAAAAAGATGCGCCTTGCTCTGTGAGCTGATGCAGTTGCGACATTGCGAAATCTGTACCGTTGTTATGCATGACAATAAATACAGACATTACTGAAAATCAAATCATCATTAACGTCGCTTGAAAATGAGCTAATAACCACCGGTGCGTTACTATGTAACTAACTCAATTAATCACTTCAATCACTCACCCACCAACTCACTGCTTACTCACTCATTAACTCGAATCACTCAGTCACTAACTCACTGGCTCCATCACTTACACACCCATTCGCACACCCACCTATGTCATATGCAAAGAATAGACCCAGGAGAAAACGTTATATCTGTTGTACGCATTAAAGATACAGTATGAAGTAGTTATTCTTTGGCAATTACAAAAGATGCATTTCTTGAGCTGCAATTATCTGCGTCTTCAACATTTGCATGGCAAACAGTCATCAGTAAATCATTACCATGGCGACGAGTCATCAGCATGGCAACTAGCTATGAACATATCATAACCATGGCGACCAGTCTTCTGCATCTCAGCATCTTCATAGCTTTAATCACTGAATTATCGTAGATATGAGCAGTTTATATGTTAATTACGTAGCACATATGGACCATTCTTATGGACTAAAGTATCGTAAGCCGTCCTCTGTGTCTTACACGTGCACGATTCGAGTAGACAAATTTTGTAAATATCCATTTACTGCCTTATCGCATTGCTCTTTATTGAATTCCGACAAAAATATAAAGGTGCTTGCCGATGCATTACATTGACCACGACAAAAGGATGTCTGTCCACCCACATGGATTTTATAAGCGAGAAGGGCGATAACGAGGCGCACAAGTGTCAGGAGTAATCACTTTGTCGCCAAATACCCAGACATTGCACGTGGGCCGAAGAGCAAGGGCCCTGAATAATAGAAAGTGGATGCGCTAATCTGACTTTATTCGTATCTTTTTAATGTCAACATACATGTTGTTAACAGCATGATATATGTGTAGATTGAACTCGTTGGAGCTTGATGGAAAAGAACCGGAAGTGATTCTAATGGGATATATAGATGAATTATAATCATAAATCGATGTAGTTTTACTCGAGCCTGAAAATCCTTACACAAGCAATAAAATGGTGATTTGCATTATCATTTAAAGAGATCTGGAGAGCCTTCCCTGTCCTACCCCTGGCTTCATTGATGTCGATCACCTAGCACGTTCCAACAGCATAACCTCAAATAGTATGGAGATCCAATGTTGCAACAGCGTCAATCAGGTATATCATTATGTTGAAGTACCTTGGTCTGCATGGCAACGAATGCGGGTATAACGTAGGAAGACCACTGAATTATCTTAAATATACACCTTGGAGTTTAATTATATTCAAAAGCTGTGAGAATCCACTTGTTATTGTACCAAAGCCCACAAAAAGCCGCTGTAGAATGGCGGTCACTCTGCTCTTTGATATCGTGTCGCATGACAAGAAGAAGCCAATATCTAAGCTAATGATGGCTGTAAGGCGGAAGTACAAAGAGTACTTGTGGTCAGGCGGAAAAAAGAACCTTTGATCTCATTTGAAGTCTCGTAAATATTGCTGCAGGTTTTGAAGTGATCTATTACTTTCCGTGTCTCAAATTTCCTCATCGGAATCACGTTGTGGGATTAGTCAAAATGCGACACACATCAAGTGTAGCAGAATGCGGCACGCGTGCTGACCCATGTGAACAGAGGCCTGCAAATACAGAGCTTGATAGATGAAAGAGAAGGCATTCGTTAGGGCCAACTGCTGGGATTCGATATTTACCCGGGCCAGTCAAACGCACAGGAATGATCTGCGCTTTGTCGAACATGTCAAGCACCCTGATGGAAGTCAAAACTGGGGTTGACAAGATTCCTGGCAACAAAAACTAGCAGAAGCTTCGGGGATTATGCGGTTGTTATAATCATAACAAATAACAGACATATTTAAATCGTTTATAAAATTGTGGAAGTCTCAAGAATTCATTTGAAAAGTCACCAAAAAAATGGCTCCTGTTTCCCATGGATCGTTATGTCAATAATTGTGATCGATGAGATCATTGAAAATGAATTACGAAATTTGTTCTAAAATCATGACGTTTTACTACTGATTGTAGTAGTTGCATTAGTTGGACAGGCTTAAGAAAGCACTCACGGACTCACCACCGACTCACTAAATGCTTCATCCGCAAACTCGTTCCCTATTGCATATTTTTGTGAAATGTCTTGTTAACACAGTCATAGGCGCAATCACTCCCGCAATAACTCTCATAGACGCACTTACATATTCGCTCACTCACCGCAACAATCGCTCACCCGCCCACTAACCAATTTGCTCACTCTCTCACAAACTCATTTACTGACTTACTCATTCATTCAATCACCCACTTACGTCAATTGCCGCGAAGGATTAGACACAGGTGGCGATTCTCTATCTGTTGTTTGTTTCTAAATTAAAGATGAGGCATAGAGTAATGTGGTAATTCCCCGAAGCGATGTCATTCTTTTGTCAGTAATTATTTGTTATTTACAACACCATCATGGCAACAGTCCATCAGCTTCTCATCAGCATCCCATTACCATGGCGACCAGTCACCAACACCCCATATGCTAAGCTCCGATTTATCCGCATGGCGCCCTGACACCAGCATCGTATTAGCATGGCCCCTCTCACCAGTATTTCTTCAAAATGGTACCCTGTCACCAACATTTCATCAGTATGGCGCCCTGGTACCAGTATCTCATCAGCATGGAGCCCTGTTACCATTATTTCATCAGCATGGCACCCTGTTACCAGTATCTCATCATTATTGCACTCTGTTACAAGTATTTCATCATTATTGCACCCTGTTATCAGTATTTCATCAGTATTGCACCCTGTTATCAGTATCTCATCAGCATGGCACCCTATCACCAACATCTCATCAGCATGGCACCCTGTTACCAGAATCTGATAAGCATTGCGCCCTGTTGCCAGTATCTTATCAGCATGGCGCCCTACTATCAGTATCTCATCGGCATGGCGCCCTGTTATCAGTATCTCATCAGCATGGCGCCCTGTTACCAGTATCTCATCAATATGGCGCCCTGTCACCAGTATATCATCCGTATGGCACCCTGTCACCAGTATATCATCCGTATGGCACCCTGTCACCAGTATATCATCCGTATGGCACCCTGTCACCAGTATATCATCCGTATGGCACCCTGTCATCAATATGGCACCTTGTCAGCAACGTCTCATCAGTATGGCGCCCTGTTACCAGTATCTTACGAGTATGGAAACCTGTCACCAGTATCTTACCAGCATGGTGCCCTGTAATCAGCATTTCATCAGCATGGTGTGCTGGTGACAAGCGATGGCACAGAATTATGACAATTGAAGTTCCCCGGGGTTCTGGTCTGGATCTATTTTCAAGTTACTAGTCTAGTCTATATTAGTACATAGCGAAAAAGGAAATGAATGCATTTACTTCACTACCATGCGATAAATCGCATTGGAAAGCGGCACTTGTTTGATATGTTGATATAATAGTTGTCATGTTCTTCAATTACATAATACATCATCTATACAATCGTTGAAATATAGTTTTTGAAGCAAACCTTGTCAGTTGATGTCATTGAAATCCATGCATAATTCAGCACGATTCAATAACAAGAGCTCCCCAAATTATACCGATGATGAAATAACATCCTTACACAATGAAACATGTAAATATTCAGACTAACAAATTCGGTCCATATGAACTGGAGTAGGGCATATAGTAACCCAGTCTTCTTTTCGGCGCTGGAGGCGCCACCTGTGTGCATAGACTAATAACCAATGTTTGTAGTATTTATATTGGACCTATCTTGCTGATGTGTCTCACTAATAGTTTTTACGAGCAATTTATTTGCTGTTCTATTTTGGTGCAATATGTGTGTTAGAATTAGCGAATAATATATGTCTTTCGTAAGGCTAGACACTTTGAAGGAGCATATACAGTCGCAGGATACCTTTCCCTGTGTTTACTATGTGTTTTCATTATTGTGAGCTTCTCTGACAAGATCTCTAGATCATAACTGCTAGCTGATCATTGGATGCATTGTGTTAAGCCAAACAGGCGTGACCATTATGTGAATATCGAGTGTCAATAAACTGTCTAATAATTGTTAAACAAAAAATTGAGTTTGCACCAGAGGCCTTTCGTGCTTTTTGTGGAAATCAAATAGAGATGCTGAGTGTCCAGACTAAAAAAACTGGTGACTTAATATGTTGATCGGAACTTGAACAGGTCAATAACTGGCCTTATAAGATACTTCTCAGGAAGAAGAACCCACGAACGTCGCCCATCCTTGAGGTTTGCCTTGTGTGCCTAATGCTCAATGACGGAAGTAGAATGGGTCCTCGTGTCGATGGCAATCAGGAGAGGATTTGGCCTGAATAGGGATCATTTGTTTTAACGTATATAGTGTTGGTAAGCCCGATTTATTTGGTGTAATAAACAGGCTATAATTAAACGATACAGCAATTTTGATGTCCTCTGCTCATGCTTCCAGATGCAACTACATGAGCTCACAGCAAGGTGCAAGTTTGTCAGGTAACAGGGTCTGGTGCCACCGCGTTAATTAGTCATCATATTGTACCGAAATATATCATTGATCTTAATGAGATAAGATATATAACAAAGCAAACTCTGCTTCAAATGAATTAAAAAAAAGCCGGTGTGTTCCTTTGCTACTTAAACAATGACTACATGAAAAGCAGATATGGGATGGCGATCACTCTGTTGTTTTACAACAGGGAGGGTTCTAGACGGAAGTACGAAGGCGGAAGTACAAAGGGTACTCGTGTCGGTGTAACTCAAGAAGATCAGTCTTAGATAGCAATGTTGTTAAGAAGAGCTATACTGTTCGGACAGCTTAAAAAAATCTTTTGACGCAGCATCTTTTTTATGGTCTCGTAACGATTGCAGCTGAATATAGAGAGATTATATTCTTTCTGTAGTCCACTTTTCTCACCGGATTCACTCGACACAAAGTACAAATGTGATCAACCTCACGCGTAGCAGCTCATTGTGACGTCACAATAACGAGGCCCGCATGATGTATACGTGTTCCGTGGTCTGATAAATGTATGAATAGGAAGGCCTCTGCAAAGCTTTGATGTCAAACCAGGCCAGTTCACACTAAAGGCTTAATACGCCATCTTTGTTAACCCGCACGAGAGGTCATGGCTTTATCAACTCATCTCGTCTCGAAGGGATATGTCTTTGGCCCCTGCGTGACGTCACGTCACGACAAGTGAGCTGACATGATTCTACGCAGCAATAACAAGCAGGAATGAGTTTTGTGGGGATTAACGAGACGTATTTAAGATGTTATCACGATTATGCGGCTGTGATGTTCATAACTTGTAACAAACATCTATGCCCTATAAAATGTCAGAATGGAAAAGTGATAGCCTCACTATTGTGCTGGAAAAATTACTATATCCCACTACTTCATGTCCCCCGTTGAACGTCATTTACGATCAATGGAATCGATGGGATCATTATTCCTAAATACTGATATTTGCTCTAAAATCATGACGTTCTACCATGTATCGTAAAGTTGCAGCTGTTCAAACATGTCAATATATACACTCACCAACTCATTCATTAACTCATCCACTATCAAAAAGATTCATTCACTAACTCACTGGCGTATTCTCTGACTAACATTCTCATTTATAAATTTACTCATTAACGGATGTAGTCACTCATACCCTCCATCATTCCATCATTGACTCATTCACTTTCACTTATGTGTGGAGTAATATCCTTTTCCTCTGGTGATAACCTGGTGTGATGCCTTTTGTGTGGCCGTAATTATTTGTCGTCACAAGCATCAGCATTGGTACAAGTCATCCGCATCCCATCAGCAGTGCAGCACCAATATTCGTACTTACATTCTGACTTTCTATGGGTATTGGCAAGTAGCAGCGGTTTGTGCGGACTTATATATCACTCACTCACTGTCTAACTCACCGAGTGACTCAGGCAGCAGTATGGCCGACCAAACTTAACGACGATTTTCCGCTGTATCTTACCAGCTCTAACCCACTCCACGCTATCTCTTAACCCTTTCAGAGTTAGTACCTTCAAGAAGATGCAGAGTTATGGTAACATAGCACTGATGTTTTACTACAAGTTATAACCTTTCAAAGCAGTATCCATGCGCCTTGCTTATTCAACGTCATTTAATACAATCCAACACTAATCTAATAGAGTTCTCTGATGTAAAGAAATGGAGTTTCTTAGGCCCTGTTGAAGTAGTGTAGCCGTAGTAAGTAAATTAACTATTATAAATAATGGGAAAAACTGTGCTTACTGAAAGTGACAAAGAAGGTGTGCGACGATGCAAATACAATATTGGAGAAGCCAGGACTATTTCGCTTAGCCGCGCGGGTTGTTGACAAGCTCTCCCCTCAGGGTCTGCATAGCCTTGGCAAGCCCTATAAGCCCTCGAAGTGACATACCATTTGTCTGTATATCCATGTCTTCTGTGACGTTATGAACACCCTTCATAAAGCTTGTTCTACACCACCTTGCTCTGTCACGGCTTCGGGGTTGCTCATTTCTAACTTCTCTGCGACTTTAGCTGCTGCTTGTTCAACGCCTTTTAGGGCTGTGACCGCTTTTTGCAGCATCGTTTGTCTTTGGGCCCACTATGTGAACCTCTCGGAAGACTCCCATCCCGCCACGCGTATCTACTGTATTAAGCGCAAGCGGTTTTCTCATACAAGAATTTGCAATCTTTATGTCAGGGTTGTCATTCATACGTAACTCCCTCCAACAAGCTCGAATTTTGAGTGCTGGTGTGCGCTCATTTGCAGCTAAAGCATTGTAAAAGTCATTGACGGCGTATATGAGGGTCTCTCCTTGCATTTGTTTACCTCGACCTGTAAGCTCTGGCACCCCTTCCATAGTCACTGTAGGAGGGAGTGTGGCCTCTCGCACATATAGTTATTATAGTTATGATCCGCAAGCAGTACACCGGTCGACATGCGATCGCCTATAAGCATTTGCTCCGTCGCAGGACGATTCCATACAATAAGAGTGACACACTGTGGAACATCAACCTGAACGTGCCGGACCGCAGCATAAAGGGTAACCTACTGCTTTTCGAAGACCCCACTCTATTTGCCAGGAAGACATTCTACAACCCGAGGATTTCATAGGTCGAGGTGACCATTGAGGGCATCCCCAACTAACTCTATGCCCCGGGCATGAGTGGCTACCAGCAGTGGGGTTAAGCAAAGAATGCGTTTGCGGCAACATGTAAAAGAGACCCAAGCGTGGCAATGGCTGATAAAGACCTGGCTTTGACGGACGGGTCCTAGGACAGTAACCACCCTGTTGCTCGATTTACAGACGACGACCAACTTCATGGTAGTGGCAGGCGCGTGGAAAATGCGTCTGTGGGATTAGATCACAAACAAATAGTAGAGCAGGGGGGGGGGGGGGGTGGGGGGTAAGAGCTGGTGTGGTGCCTTAAAAAGATACAGCAGCAAAAGGTCGTTTAGTATCATTAACAGTAACACCATTGCAGAGATCAGCATCTACACAGACTGACGTGTGATCAACATCTCATCGCATGGCGACAATATATCAGCATCGCATTAGCATGACAACAAGTCATCAGCTTTCCTTCTGCATGGCGACAAGTCATCAGCATCCCATCAGCATGGCGCCAAGTCATCAGCATCCCATCAGCATGGTGGCCTGTCTTCAGCATCTCATCAGCATGGTGCCAAGTCTTCAGCATATCATCAGTATGGTCACCAGCCATTTGAATCACATCAGCACGGTGACAAGTTATTGTCATCTCATCATACCTCATTATCATGGCGACCACATTAAAATCTCGTCAGCATGGCGACCGGTTAGTCAACATCCCCTAGCCCTTGGCTGCGGGCCCTGTTTACATGTTAATGATATTCCATACTCGCGCCAGGGTCTAGGCTAACTACATCTCTTGAACTGGACCAGCATCCCAGATTTGGGATGTTCCAATCAGAAACCGTGTTTCTTGGGTACTTTCGAGTCATTGTCTCTGATTGGTCAGTGTCACATATTCCGAATATTCGGCGCCATATTTGGTTTTGTACGTTCCGTTTTAGACCTCTTTTCACATGAACTGAAGTATTTGCTGTTGCATAACCATTGAAATGATTCCAATAGAAGCCCTCGATTACGCGCATCTGTTGCATTGCGTGGTATTGAAAGACTTTCAAAAGGATTGTACGCTCTGCTGCTTGATGGATCGTGACTGTTTTGTGAATGTGCCAACATTGTGGTAACATTTTGCTATACGTTGTTAGCTACTGCTCTAGATGCAATGCTTGGAATGGGTCAGTGTTCAACACCAATGGTTGTCCGCTTGCCCTGGACAAGTGATTTGTCCTGTCTGACAAGTGACTTGCCTGGTCAACGCTGAGTGGTACCTTTTATCACACATAACTGGTCTCTTTAACTGACTGTATTACGTAAACATACTATCATGAAGCGCTTGTTATGGTGCCATTTGGAACTTGTGAGACGCCCCCTAATTCCAGAAGACATTCAGTGTGCTCTCATTGGACACATACCATAATAATGTACATGACGTCAGTTTCATGAGCCAGACGCGCGCAACTATGGGCAGTCCTGGTCACAACCTTTGCAGTGATTGGTCAAAGCAGGGGCTGTCACGAAGATTAACGAACATGTCTATTGAATATTCGGACGCACCAGTTTTAGACCTTGACTTGTAGTAGACTCTAGGGCGAGAGCGTAGCGGAACCCCTAGAGTCTGGGACTAGCGACCAGTCAGCAGAAGTGAATTACACACTTATTCTTAGCCCGCCCGTTTTGTCTTACACGCGCACTATTTAAGTGAGCAGTTATTGCTTTTTCCCTTTATTCTTTGTGGAAATCCGACAAAAATGTAATTGTACTAGCCCAGGCAACGCATTAACTTCGACAAAGGAATGTCTGTGAAGATACTACGCGAATGGTGGTTAAACAGGTGCTTGTTTGTCAATAAACAGTGCCATGGGAACTAATTAGGTTGGTCGAAGTGCTGTGTCGCAGAATAATTACGCTTTGTCGTTGAATAATGCGACAATGAGCACCAGATTTGTTCTTATCTCTACTCGTGTCCACAAACACAATGCTAATATTGTATAACTCGTGATGGTCCCTTACAGCTAGCGAGTATCAGGAAGAAATCAACCTCACAGTAATTGGATGGATATAAATCAGAATGAACCCATAAGTAGTTATTGTGGGATGAAATCCAACATGAACAAATACAGCCTAACGAGAGCGTGAACCACAGCCCTCTTCACACCACCGCTGGCTTCTTCCATGTCGCTTCTTTTGACAAAGAGCAGGTTGAACAGAGATAAGTAGAACCCTTTATATTTGTTGCTGATGCTGTGATTGCGGTTTGATTTACATCGTTGTTGTTGTTGTTGAAGTTCAGATCACTGGTTCAGATGCAAGACGGTTCTGACCATACACTGAAGCGGATGACTGCAATAGGCTCGTTTATAGTGATCAGTGTTATCACTAATAAATCATTGCCAGTGTATGATACTGGCTGAGCTTATATTGACGATACCGTCACTAGGTGTCACCGTAATGCTTTGCACAGAGCAATGCTAGGTATTCCCATGAAGGTAGTTGCGCTGGACGATTCCAAGCTGTATCCACAAGAAGATTTGCGACGATTGGAACATTATTTGATACACTTTAAGGGACACATTGTACACTCTATTGGACATTCCAAGAAAAAACATAAGCGGATATGTTAGCGACAATATCAGAATTGTTCACCTCGTAAGGTTCTCGTTGGCATATTATATCCCAAATTTTGTTTGGAGGCTGTTTTTGAGGCGCTTTAACACGATGAAACGATTACAATCAGAAATATGTCACATTTAGAACAATACATAAAAAGTACTAAACTGTATAGCCTTTGCATCTCATTACAAAAAGGCTACTGATATACAGGGGCGGGAACCACGTCATCAAATGACTCCTGAATATCACCTACATTAAAGCAGCGTAAACCTGCCAATGGAACTGCTGATGTGCAGCGTCACACCAGCCAATGACGTGCGCCGGCGCGTCACGTTGCATAAAAGCGTGGGGTGTATGTGGGGTAACCGCGTTATGATAACATCGATGTCTCACTGGATCGCTCAGCAAACATGTGTTTAAGCCTCGGCAATGTTAAGGATGTAGCGTGAGGTCACGTGACGTGAGCATGTGGGCGCTATGATCTGCGCTACCCTGGCCGTTGGTGTTGCCAGTAGTGACGTAACTACCATTCATGAGTGATGATGTGCACGCAGTCTATGTGAAATTGTTGACAATTGCCTTATTGACATGTAAATGATCACAGATGGTTGTCATGCACTTCCATTGCTTAATCACACTAATAGCACGAAAAAGAACTATAAAGGCACACAACAAACACCAAACAACACATTTATAAGCGTTAGTTGATTGGTTTATGTAAATAAGACCGCCGTGTCCCACTAATTAATCTTAAGGGCGCACATTAGGTTATGAGGCACACGTCGATGCTGTATGGATTAAATGAAACAACATAACGTTTGGTGAATTGGTGTTGAGCACAGCGCCAGTCAAAAAGGGCTATTTTTCTTGATAAAACCTAGTTTATTTACGCTTAGTTTGTTCTCAAAACCACAGATTGTTCAATGTGTGCACACATATAATGTTGTCATAGGCGACGCATTCGTCAAACGGAGTGTGATATATACGCCAGTGTGCAATGATATTCAATACCTACCGTAACAACAACCTCGCGTGCAAAGTGAGAAGTGTATTTTGCAAGGACCTGCTAAGTATGGCTCTGAAAAGCTCGAGGGGTAAATGACTTTTGTACAAACACGCAATTGCAATGTCTCTAAAGTACAGTAATAGTATTGCAAACTTGCTTGGAAGAGAGCAACAATTATTTTCCCTGATACAACTTACGGATGTTTCCTTCTGATAGCAATCGAGTTAACTGATCTAGGCATTACTGCTCCTACAAACAATTGTCATGTGAAATTGTCTTATTTAAGTATTATTTCTAAATTAATAAATTGCAGTGCATTGTTGTGTCGCAGCAATGTGATAAATGACAGTGGAAGATTATCTTCAATTGATACTGTGATAACAAACGTTACTCATCAGCAATAAGAGGGGTAAAGATTGCTATATGTTCTTAATGACATGCTTGTCAATTCCAGCATGAATACAAAACATAAGCCCCCCCAAGCTATTATGACGATGGACGACACCCGTACATAGTGGCGCATATAATCCTGCGCATCAGCTTACAAAGTATCAGCTTACAAGTGCATCAGCTTACAAAGTATGGTGCAACTTTGTCAGTCAGAAAAGTGCGACTATATCTGGCAGTTGTAATGTTGTGCCAACAGCTACGTTTGGTGTGTGTGGCAATGAGCTAAGACATTAAAAGAAAAGCATCCCCAATTACTTACCCTCACAATAAACTCGGTCTTTTGAATACATTCACGGATATTCATGTGTTACTTTGCGCATGATTATGGGACTGGCAGATGTGGAATGGCAGTCAATCTGCTATTAGAGTGTGTGTCTCACAACAGCTGATGAGGGCTCAAAGACGGAAGTACATAGTGCACCCATATTGGTGTCAGATTGGTCTTAAATAGCAATGCTTTAATAAAGAAAGCGAGTCTTTAACAGATTATTAAGCGATCCATTATTCCCCGTGGTTAAATCTCCTCACCGGATTCACGTGGCGGGATAAGTCGAAATGAGACCAAACTCGTATGAGGCTGTTTTTGTGACTTCATTCGAATGAGGTATGCATTGTGGTGCGTGATCAGTTATCTGTAAACACAACGTGGTAGACAAACATGAGGGTATTCACAATGCCAGCTGCTGTATTAGGGATCAGATAACAATACAGAAAAGTATAACCTACAGGCTTGTTGTGCCGTTTTTGTTTACACGCATGCGCGGCCATGGATCTATCAAGCGGTATTATCTCGAGGGGACACGCCAGACCGTACGATAAAAGTCACGACAGCTAGCTTGACTAGATTATTTGCCATATTGCACTGCAGGCAGTTGCGTTGACGTTGATTTGCCGTAGCCGTGCATATTTAAGGGATATATTGTTGTAATGTTCATAAAAAGCAACAGACACTTGCCTTACAAAATGGCGGAAGGGAAATGTCATCAGCATCTGATAACCTTGGCGACCAGTTATCAGCATCTCAATGGTTTGATCGACTTCACCAGTGAATCAATAGATACAAACAGTAAATCTATCTATTTTGTAGCATTTATAGAAAACTACATTCTGACGAAGTGTGTTTATGTCCGCCCTTTGTGACTGTCCTGAGTCGACGGTTTTTCGGTGTATTGCTTGAGCTCGTTGCTATCTAGGATAATCCGGCAAGAGTGTAATTACGTCTGCCTATGTAATACATCAACCACAACAGAGCAGTGTCTGTCGGTCCACTCGCCGATGACAAGCGAGCGTGTTGATAACCTGGGGTATGTTTGTCAAACATTGGTGACACAAATGATAAAAGAAATCAGTTGACTCCAGAGAACGCATGTGGTTCGGAATGTGATGCATAACCATGCGATATGGACGCGCTTATCTGGCTAAATTTTAGTCTCTTGTTTTGTCAATTATGCTGGAGGGGTGAGGTTGTCATGGTCACGGGACACCAACCTGGTCCACCGCCTCCGTCCCAAATGACTGTCATGTTCTCATACTGGAGGAGGTTTTGTTGAAATTACACTCTCGGTGGAAATCGGTACGTTTTCTTAAAGCGAAAGCTAACAATAGTTAACCTAACTTAAGTAATACATTTGCACCGAGCATTACCCAATATCCGCTCAAAGGTAGCTTCATTTGGCGAGTCCAAACTGCACACACAGTTATACTAACAACGTCCCAATAGCTATTTGTGACGTGACATGATTGATAAACCACAATGAACACATTGCGGACACTATTGGACATCCAAACTCCACAATAAGCTGTACTTTACCGGTACTTATTGGATTGCGAATGCGATGTTGTTATTTTCAGTGTGGTAAATCATTTTAGGAACTAGAGATTTAAAAATGTGCCGACAACAATGTTTAGGTTTCTTAAGCGCAGTACAGCACAAGGATCATGTCATCAAGTAAGACGTTAATATCAGCCCCATCCGAACCCCGGGGGGGGGGGGGGGTTACTTAAGTGTATAGAGGTAGTATATATGTGCCGTGCGACGGGGTATGCTTTTTCGGCCTCTCGACTTGTACGACGGGTTTTTGGGCCTCATTCTTGTACGACGGGGTATGTTTTTCAGCTTCAATCTGTACGACGGGCTATACATTCGCATAATACCTTGTACGACGGGGTATGCTTTTAGCCATTTTGACCTTGTACGACGGGTACGGGTTTTCGAGGTCCCGCGGCACACCCCTATCCAGAATAAGGCCAAGTGCCACAATGGCGTTATGATGACATATGGTCGACGCCTTCTAAGGATCACTCCACGAACATGTGCTTCAGACATGATAATATCAACAGGAAATGAGTGGCTTCGAGTCAACTGTAAACATGCCAACTACAGATAATTATGTTTTATTGTTCTAAACAGGATGTCACAAACAGCAGAATATTGTCTGCCGCCGTTTTCTGTAATTAAGATTTGGTATGTTGGAGTCGTTGTGTCGTTTGCATGACAGGTACAATTATGCAAAAAATGTATGTATGGTCAATCTCTCTTCATTATTCCATGACATGTACTTTGGTCTAGTTGATTCTATCCTGCATCGATTACATAACGCCCAGAAATAAAGCGCGTTGTCAGGCGAATGTGGATAAATCCGACGATTGCTGAGGGTTATCAGGGCGCAGCACGATGGTGGTCAGGCTGACAAAGCTCATATTGATCGAAAGTGAAGCCACACATGATGTGAGACTTCTTCACAGGTATTGCCAGTAGCGATGTACTTACCAACCAAATTATCACAAAATATTGTGAATTTTCACTGCCATTCTATGCCTTTCTTGTGCTTAAACATGGGGTTATACAAACACAAACGCAACACATCTCATTAAAAAGCACAAGTTTATAGGCATATGTAAATATGACAGTGTTGTCCAAACAATTAGCGCCTATGGTCACTCCCATCATTACATCATGATAAACAGCTCAATGTTGTATGAAACTAATGAACCACGTGACGCATCGTCGATTGCTGCGCATTTGTCGATACTAAGTGTCAACATCCCATCAAGATGTCCTCAAATATCCTCACCAGGCTCAGTGAATAAATTACCGACATGCAGAGTTCATGATTCGCTTTATAAAAATTCAACAGGTTGTGAAATATGATGGATAATTAATATTTGCAATGGTAAAATGTGAGATGAGGGCGACATAGCCTCCAAACGAAGGTGACGATAATACTCTGTGTATGGTGATCGTTTTGACCGTTGAGTCATGATCAAACGGTAGCGGTCCAAATGCACGACATTACCATAATGTACGCGTTTATTAACGGGAGAGCAAAAGCGCGAGTCAACAGTCTATCTGCTTTGCTAAATTTCAGTTACTAACACTTAGTTTTCCTTGAAACATGAAGACTTACGGGTGTCACTGTTCAATATATGTACACATATACTTTGCGTCATGGCTGGCTCATTTGTCCAATGAAGCCTCAACAAATATGCCGGCATACAATGAGATTCAATGTCTACTGCTACAGCAAACCAGCATGCATAATGAGAAGGGTATGTTTCATGGACAAGCTAAGTGTGGCGATGCGTAGCTCGTAAGGGAAAAGGCATTTGAACAAACCAGCAATCGCCATGTCACTAGATTACAACCATAGCATTGCGATGTTGCTGTGAAGAGAACCCCAATCACTTACCTAAACACAGTGATCGATTGTTTTGGTCTGATAGCAAATGAGTTCACTGATCTACACCACGCAGTGCTAGTGTAATAATGACCTATACCTATAAACCACTGCTTCACAAGGTCAACCCGTATTCCCATGGAGTCATTTACACTACGTCAATATACGGACAATGATTTGGGACACAATCAGTGTCCCCCGAGATAATCTTAAGGCAGGGATCTTTTTGTAAGTTTTGTCAAGGCTACACAACTACATTACTAGAAGAAATAAACATATCGAGTGCTCTAAATCACATTAGAAGAAAAACTTCCTTTGATATAGTTATATCGTAATTCAAACGTTCTCCGTCTCGGATGGCAGAATAACGCCTCGTCTACAAATTCAGCTAATCAGACAAATACAGTCTTAGGAATAAACTTGGCCATCTGTAACGAATGAAATGCACACACAAATTCAGCATGATTCAAAGACATAAGCTCCCCAAACCCAAATCATGGTGGATGATATCCTTACGCTATGGCACTCATCAATGTTCACCTTCAAAGCTCTGTCAATTTGTATTATCTAGCTTAATGGGTCCCTTAATCGTCTACCGCAGGCACCGGTTCACCCGGCCTCGTTTCGGGCACCATGTGTATGAATAGCGCTACCTGGGTGCATAGACTAATCACAAAAAAGCCCCAGAAGAAGACGCGGTCGGTGAATTTAGCGACCATTCTCCATTCAGCTTCCGACAGCTCATGGTCAAAGTCCTCGCGGTGGTGGAAGCGAGGCATGGGCAGGTCGTTATCACTTTTGGCACAGTGCTGGCAACAGTTGCATGTAAGGGAATCTAATTCCATGTCCGTGATGGAGAGGATCTCACCGCGCCCGTTGATCCGGCAGTCCTGTGTTTTGAAGCGCCGTCGAATGGAGTAGGAGCGATCTGGCAGGTGGTCGGGGTAAAAGCGGGCTGCCACCTTGACGATCCACGGGTTACAGCGATCAGGTTGGTCCTTCTTGGCGTATATATTGGTGGAGATGACTGCCATGACCAGTGCTATGGTCACCATGACCATGGTCAAGCCGAAGAACATGCCTGGCAATCACACAGAAGATATTGCATATAAGACGAGTATGTTTCGACGGGCCTAACTATCATGATATATCTCGCCTGAACATTCATTCACCTGACAGGTATGTCACCTCACAGGTATGTCACCTGACAGGTATGAATACGGATGATATGCTTTGCCTAATTTGTGTTGTTATTAAAGATAACATTAGCAAATAGAAAACATGGAAGCATCATTCACCAACGCATACATTGACGATACTTCGCGATTAGATATACCACGATCGGCTTGAACAACACAAGACTTTATCCAATGAAAATACAGGCAAAAGGCGCACAGAACACTAAAAAAGCGTTCTCAAATTCCCTCTAGAAATAGGGTTGGACACTATGTGTAGTGTACGCACCGAGAATGGGGATGGAGTCCGGCGTGGGGGGCATGGTTTCACCGACCATGAGCAGAAAGACAACGAGAGCTAGCAAGATGGTCGTCTCTAAGTTGACCTTCTCACCGGACTCGACGGGCAGGAAGAAGCCGAGGAAGCTGACCATGAAGATGAGGAAGCAAGGAGCGATGAGGTTGATGATGTAGAATAGGCTGCCTCTCTTCATGACGATGGTGAAGGTAACATCAGGGTAGGGCTCCTCACAGCAGGCGTAGTACCTGACATTACGCTTGGTGTTGATACCTTCCACCAGCCATTCCTGGTTGTCGTCGATGTAGTAGACGGTGTTCTCGAAGCTGCTGTTGTATGTGATGTCAAGCTGGTCGCCCCCGTGGGTCCACGAGATGAAGATGATTCTACACACAGACAATAACGGGTGATGCTGGGTAACACAGAGATACAGATGATTCTATACACAAAGTACAACAGGTGTATGTCACAGCCATTGGCGTTAATCACATTCAGTATATGTCACAGCCATTGGCGTTAATCACACCAGTGTATGTCAGAAACATCGGCGTTTATCACACTCAGTGAATGTTACAGCCATTGGCGTTAATCACACTCAGTGTATGTTACAGCCGTTGGCGTTAATCACACTCAATGTATGTCACATCCGTTGACGTTAATCACATTCAGTGTATGTTACAGCCATTGTCGTTAATCACACTCAGTGTATGTTACAGCCATTGGCGTTAATCACACTCAGTGTATGTTACAGCCATTGGCGTTAATCACACTCAGTGTATGTCACAAACATTGACGTTAATCACACTCAGTGTATGTTACAGCCATTGGCGTTAATCACACTCAGTGTATGTTACAGCCAATGGCGTTAATCACACTCAGTGTATGTTACAGCCATTGGCGTTAATCACACTCAGTATATGTCACAGCCATTGGCGTTAATCACACTCAGTGTATGTTACAGCCAATGGCGTTAATCACACTCAATGTATGTTACATCCGTTGGCGTTAATCACACTCAGTGTATGTTACAGCCATTGGCGTTAATCACACTCAGTGTATGTTACAGCCGTTGGCGTTAATCACACTCAATGTATGTCACATCCGTTGACGTTAATCACACTCAGTGTATGTTACAGCCATTGTATGTTAATCATCACACTCAGTGTATGTTACAGCCATTGGCGTTAATCACACTCAGTGTATGTTACAGCCATTGGCGTTAATCACACTCAGTGTATGTCACAAACATTGACGTTAATCACACTCAGTGTATGTTACGTTAATCACACAGTGTATGTTGGCGTTGGCGTTAATCACACTCAGTGTATGTTACAGCCATTGGCGTTAATCACACTCAGTGTATGTCACAGCCATTGGCGTTAATCACTCTCAGTGTACGTCACAGCCATTGGCGTTAATCACCAGTGATTGGCGACCTACTCACTTGCACCGCTGCGTGTCGAACGGGAAGTACTTGACGTCGAGCATGCAGTAGGTCTTGATGAGGGCCGGGAAGAGCCAGAGAACGTTACCGTCAGAGGAAATAATGCTGTTGGTGATCATGTAGTCACTGAATTTGTCTCCAGCTCTGACACACGCATAACATACCCATCAATAGGTCAATAGCAGAAGGTCCATATTTCCAATCCCGTCAAGTTGTGGCGATAAGAGCGAAAAGTGCGACAAAAATCAATTTTTAAAAAATCCCACACACTAAGGCTATAAGGACGTAAGCCACGAGCAGACAGCATCTACTCACGAATTGGATATGACCAAATCTGGGGTCCATATTTTGTTGGATGGGACACGAACAGTGCTGACGTTGCCAAAAAGTGAGGCGTTCCACACTAGATACTCATCTCGCCAGCGCTGTGACAAGCAGTTTGCGTATATTGAGTATTGTGCGAGTCAGATGAAGGGAAATCACAGGTAATAACACGGAGGAATTTGTCTGTATCACCTGTGTTTGATAAGTATAAGGCCAGAGTGTAATCACCCAGCTGGGACTCAATATGGAAACCCGGGAGTGACGTTATGATTCATCAATAACAGTTTCCATTGAGAGCTCAATAATGATTTCCAGATAGGTGTTTTATTGTTGTAGTTCCACTCGGCATACCCGCAGATTCATAGGATACATTGGCCTGCCACATTCCGTCTGGCACGGACGGCACTTACACCCGGTATTTTATTGCACCCATCACAACATCTTTTGACACGTGCGAGGTGCAAGGCGTTTTACTACTGCAATGACGGCATTACGTATGGCGAGAATGCGATCTATATTAGCCATTAACAGCGCGGACTGATACATAGCCCCTATCAGGTGTAAATTACCTTCGCCGACACAAGAGAACCGTAATGCAGTAAACACAGGCCATAGCGCGTCAGTCTTATGGCTCCATCTCTTCCTATTCTTTGAAGTCACGACGAGAAGCCGATTGAGAGATGTGAAACATGATGCGTTATGGCCCAGCGATAATGTCAATTTCTACGGGCGCTTACAATGAGGAAGTATGGAAATATGCATATTTTTGTCAGGAATATGGTTGTGTTTGTAGATGTAATAGCCATTTAAGTGTTTGTAACAACAGTTGTGATGCCTCAATAGAGTCTATTAGGTCATCACTGAGTCTGCAGATCGTCTTGGTGTAATTAGTAAACGCACCTGTCGTATGGCAAGTTGACAGGTAAAAGTTTGCTCCCTCTCGTTCTGAAACACAGATACACAGCGAGTCAGGGGCTGCAACACTCAAACGTACCGACAAGTTAGGATATATGCAAGACTAAAGTACATCTACTTTTACAATCCGACGATATCGTGGTAATACGTACCTGTCAGAACGCCTTATGCCCAGAACCCAATATAACCCGCGTTAAAACAGAATAATACATAACCACATAATTCACCAATGAAGGGATCATGTCGTGGAATAAGTTCAAAAGAGTATAGGTTGCACGTTATGTGTTTTTAGAGTAAGAGATATAACAGCGCTGGCATTGAGAGTTTGTTTCAGAGAGAGTAGGAGGTATGTGGGGTGGTGTGTGTGGCGGGGGGTGCGGCCTGTGTTTTAAGCACTATTTACATTTAAAATATTCAATGTGTAGTATAAAGCATGGGAAAAATAACGTATACACACTGAGGTTTGTGTTCCGTTATGAAGACCTGAGCAAATGTTACCCCTAGCGGAATGAAAAAAGAAGGCTTATAAGATTATTGTTAAGCATTTAAATCTAATAAGACATCTAAGTACGCCACGCTCCCATACAGGGTGAAATAATGAGGGCTCCTGATCGTCGACCAGCGTCATCATGCCATAGGTTCTTACGGTCGTATAAACCCGATCTGTAGTTTTTTTGTGAAGTCTGTTGAAAAGATATGTGTATCTTGGCATATTGAATATGAGATGGTAACTTTCGAATAGCCAGCGGTTACCCAATTCTGTAAATGAACGGGGTCCATAATATAGTAGAGCTAATTGGAAAACGGCTGAAGTGATGTGAGGACGATATTGGTCCTCACATCAGTCCGCTCTGATTCACTTAACTATAAAAATCACATCAATAAACAGTGAACCCGTATGAACCAAATGACTACCTAGCAATGATCAAACGAGGCGCGGCCATTGATGAGACATTCTGGACCAATGGAATTAATGCAGCCCAGCTAATATAAGCACTCTGTGATCGACGTGGCGAGAACCCTCTATTGACTGCGAGTTCATCCACGGCAAATGGAGGAAGCCAACGGAAACTGAAGAGCTGGGCGTTAAGAGATTCGCGCCAGATATCCTCACGATGGGTTTTGAGAGCTAGATTGCAATCTCTGGTCTTCTTCTATTAACACTTCTTACGCAACGTTATGTTTTTGTGTAAGTGCATATTTAATCTAGATGTAAATAAAGGGGGAAAAGTACTGATGGCTAATGCTATAGTCCAGATAGCGGTAACTCAATCCTTTGACGTGTCTCTCAGAATGTTGCAAAAGCGGAGAGAAGAAGCGGATCTTTTCACACATACATATAATTCCTAATGAGAGGTATTTTTTACATTGGCCACAGGTGCATCTTAGACGTTGATGGGTTTTATATCGATCACGTACGAATATCATTGTGAATATTCACTAATAAGCTCGTCACGTGTAGCATCTAGCATCCATCCACGTTTTTTCCCACCCATGATACTGCCGTTATAGCTCGCTATGTCGTATTGCGAACATGAAGATAATAAGCCATATAGAGTTTCTCTGTTTAACCATTTATGAAAACTCGCTGTATTTGCAACAAATATATGTCTTGTACACAATGGCAGACTGTCTCACAAAAGCGGTGTTCTGTATACTATTATCTAAATTGCAAACAGGATACCAATTTTTTTTGCGACGTCCAAATGGGTTGGTGTATATCGGTTAAAAGCGGCGTTTCATTGAGGTTCATCAGGGGTCATCGCATCCACCCCCTAAGCTAATCAAATATACTTACACATTATCAAAAGTTACGACTTTCCCTTAGCAGCCGGAGTCGGGGAAAAACTCCTTGGCGACTTATACTGCAATATACGGCACATCTATAATCAAATTACGAGCAACCAACCCTTGCTGCGCCTGCACCACCGAAGATAATGGAACACGGCTACGTCACAGCATTTTGCAAAATCATAAACGCCTTATTTACATAAATAATGCAGCGCAGAAAACCAATCATCCGCTGTAAGCCAACAATTAACTATGCGACCTAACAGGGCTAACGCATGCTTACCGTGACCATGATAAGGTCAACGGAGAAGCTTACCGTCCCCATGGTAAGGTGGAGGGAGCAATTGACTTTGTCCACGATGTTGTAGAGGGGATAGCTTACTGCGTCCAGCATGTGGTAGAGGGGAAAGCTTACTGCTTCAGCATGTGGTAGAGGGGAAAGCTTACTGCGTCCAGCATGTGGTAGAGGCGAAAGCTTACTGCGTCCAGCATGTGGTAGAGGGGAAAGCTTACTGCGTCCAGCATGTGGTAGAGGGGGATGCTTACTGCGTCCAGCATGTGGTAGAGGGGAAAGCTTACTGCATCCATCATGTGGTTAAGGGGAAAGCTTGCTGCGTCCAGCATGTGGTAGGGGGGAAAGCTTATTGCGTCCAGCATGTGGTAGAGGGGAAAGCTTACTGCGTCCAGCATGTGGTAGAGGGGACAGCTTACTGCGTCCAGCATGTGGTAGAGGGGAAAGCTTACTGCGTCCAGCATGTGCATGTGGTAGAGGGGATGCTTACTGCGTCCAGCATGTGGTAGAGGAGAAAGCTTACTGCGTCCAGCATGTGGTAAGGGGAAAGCTTACTGCGTCCAGCATGTGGTAAGGGGAAAGCTTACTGCGTCCAGCATGTGGTAGATGGGAAAGCTTACTGCGTCCAGCATGTGGTAGAGGGGAAAGCTTACTGCGTCCAGCATGTGGTAGAGGGGAAAGCTTACTGCGTCCAGCATGTGGTAAAGGGGAAAGCTTACTGCGTCAAGCATGTGGTAAAGGGGAAAGCTTGCTGCGTCCAGCATGTGGTAGAGGGGAAAGCTTATTGCGTAGGGGGAAAGCTTACTGCGAGAGGGTCCAGGATGTGGTGTAGTAGAGTGTGGTAGGAAAGCTTATTGCGTCCAGCATGTGGTAGAGGGTAAAGCTTACTTTACAGCGAAAGCTTACTGCGTCCAGCATGTGGTAGAGGGGAAAGCTTACAGCGTCCAGCATGTGGTAGAGGGGAAAGTGCGTCCAGCATGTGGTAGAGAGGGCGTCCAGCATGTGGTAGAGGGGAAAGTTTACAGCGTCCAGCATGTGGTAGAGGGGAAAGTTTACAGCGTCCAGCATGTGGTAGAGGGGAAAGCTTACTGCGTCCAGCATGTGGTAGATGGGAAAGCTTATTGCGTCCAGCATGTGGTAGAGGGGAAAGCTTACTGCGTCCAGCATGTGGTAGAGGGGAAAGCTTACTGCGTCCAGCATGTGGTAGAGGGGAAAGCTTATTGCGTCCAGCATGTGGTAGAGGGGAAAGTTTACAGCGTCCAGCATGTGGTAGAGGGGAAAGCTTATTGCGTCCAGCATGTGGTAGAGGGGAAAGCTTATTGCGTCCAGCATGTGGTAAGGGGAAAGCTTACTGCGTCCAGCATGTGTGGTAGAGGGGAAAGCTTATTGCGTCCAGCATGTGGTAGAGGGAAAGCTTATTGCGTCCAGCATGTGGTATGTGAGGGGAAAAGCTTTGCGTCCAGCATGTGGTAGAGGGGAAAGCTTATTGCGTCCAGCATGTGGTAGAGGGGAAAGCTTACTGCGTCCAGCATGTGGTAGAGGGGAAAGCTTACTGCGTCCAGCATGTGGTAGAGGGGAAAGCTTACTGCGTCCAGCATGTGGTAGAGGGGAAAGCTTACTGCGTCCAGCATGTGGTAGAGGGGAAAGCTTACTGCGTCCAGCATGTGGTAGAGGGGAAAGCTTACTGCGTCCAGCATGTGGTAGAGGGGAAAGCTTACTGCGTCAAGCATGTGGTAGAGGGGAAAGCTTACTGCGTCCAGCATGTGGTAGAGGGGAAAGCTTATTGCGTCCAGCATGTGGTAGAGGGGAAAGCTTATTGCGTCCAGCATGTGGTAGAGGGGAAAGCTTACTGCGTCCAGCATGTGGTAGAGGGGAAAGCTTACTGCGTCCAGCATGTGGTAGAGGGGAACAACTTACTGCGTAAAGCATGTGGATACAGTCAGACGCTGGCCGTAAAGCGTCCAGCATGTGGTAGAGGGGAAAGCTTATTGCGTCCAGCATGTGGTAGAGGGGAAAGCTTATTGCGTCTCATGCGGTAGAGCGAGAAGCTTACCGTGTGCATGTGGTAGAGGGGAAAGCTTACTGCGTCCAGCATATGGCAGAGGAGAAAGCTTACTTCGTCCAGCATGTGGTAGAGGAGAAAGCTTACTTCGTCCAGCATGTGGTAGAGGGGAAAGCTTATTGCGTCCAGCATATGGTAGAGGGGAAAGCTTATTGCGTCCAGCATGTGGTAGAGGGAGAGCTTATTGCGTCCTTAGCATATGGTCGAGGAAAGCTTACTGTGGTCCAGAGCGAGAGAGAAAGCTTACCGTGTCGAGGATGTGGCACAGGAGAGAGAAAGCTTTCCGATTAAAGATGTGATACAATCAGACGCTGGCCGTAAAGAATGAAAGTTGATAGGGAGATCTTACGGTGTCCATGATGTCTTAAAGTGAGAAGCTTACATGTATCTCATGCGGTAGAGCGAGAAGCTTACCGTGTGCATAATGTGCCAAAGCTTACCATAAGAGAGAAGCTTACCGTGTCGAGGATGTGGTAGAGCGAGAGAGAAGCTTACCGTGTCGAGGATGTGGTAGAGCGAGAGAGAAGCTTACCGTGTCGAGGATGTGGTAGAGCGAGAGAGAAGCTTACCGTGTCGAGGATGTGGTAGAGCGAGAGAGAAGCTTACCGTGTCGAGGATGTGGTAGAGCGAGATAGCCACGTTAACATTGATGGTAGTCCGGTCGTCCTTGACGGGCCGCGTTGTCCGGTCGTAGTTACGTAATATCTGCTGCTTAATCTTATATTCATTTGAGCGTTCGATTCTCCTGGATCTTGTACGCATTGATTTCAATGTTGACCCTGTGAACCCGATTGCAACAAAGAATTAATTAGTGAATGGATTGCAAGCGGATAATGTTTAGTCTATAACTCGTCATATGTAGAACGGCGCGGGTGGTCGTGTGCTGCGGGTTGAGGTTCATCATTCACTACAGCGACACCTGCTGGGGATAAAAATAGATTACCTTAACAGATCATACTATATAGAATCCAAATCCTCTCTGTAATGCTCTCCATGTACAGAAATGTCACATTCTGTGTGATATATTTGTCGTTTGTTCAGCAAACATACATATGACTAAGTGTCTTCAACCTGGCTTGTCACATCGTTTACAGACACTCGGTTACAGAGTCCTTGTAACCTGTACGGCGGAATTCAACAGACATATAGCATTGAAACTGAGACAGAAAACATTATCCTGACTTCCTTCCAAACCAAGCATATATACAAGTTGATGTCATGTCTGCTTGAGTGGCAATTATTCCCGTGTCCGTATCGACATTGATAGTGTTTGCCCAGCCTTTGTCTACTTTACCCATGACGCTGGTAACAGCAGTGTGCCCCGTGTTCCGTCTCGCAGCGGGGGCACTGAGCCTCAAGGTTTTATAAGCTCGAACTATTGCCGAGACAAATCACATGATCACGGGGGGTCCCGAGATAAGTCGAGATGTTTAAATGATCTCATTTGTCTGCCGGTATGGTGCCATGGATATGTTGCGAGCGTCCATTACATCTACTTGATCTCATGGTGATCGATCGTATACCTCCCACTCCAGTTACCTGCTAATTGATACGCGCTGTTGGTAAATCACCTGGCCTGATCGTGATTAACAGCCATCAAGGTGAGTTATGAAGTCATATCGACGCCCTAAACATGCGAGCTAGTGTGTTGCGGGAAATTTAAGTGGAAGTTTATGTTGAATAGGCCTGAGGAAGCGAGGTGAGATAGCAGGGAGGGAAAATGAGTGAACCACTGAATGCATTGTCATTTCCTGCCTTCTTAAATTGTCAATTCTACTATTACAGACACGATATTGTTACACGACGTATCAACGGTCTGTTGTTTACCCTGGCTCTAATCTTGTTAGCAAGCAACAGAGGTTGAATTACCTGACAACCGAACACATGACAACCTGACACCAGCCTGCGCAGGTGATACACACGGACATGGATTTGGTTATTTACATTACCGACAGAATACCGGGACATACCGCAGAAGTCGGCCTTAACCTCGAGTTAGTCATCGCCGACTTGGAGGTGTGAGGGACGCCTTAAAGGAGGGCGTAGTAAGACTAATGCCTCCAACAAAGATCCGTTTGGCCCTTACTCAGGTAGGCAGTCCGCAGCAGTTGGAACTAATCAAATAATAATATCCCTCATTGTATCCCCCGATCTATTTCAGTTATAGCAATCACAATGGAAATTCAGAAAGCGTCTTGAATTATATACTAGCCTTTTCAAGAGGTTCATGGCGGTATGAAGTTTGCTTTATAACCATACCAAGCCTCGGAGAGAAATCGTACGCTAGGTTTATTATACAGGAATCATATTTTCGGTGACCCATAAGCCGACTTCCCTCTGGACGTACACGTGTTGACCAGGGGAAAAAGCTCGTTGATAAACTGGGCAGCTCAGCGCCACGAAACGCGCGCCATCTGAAGAGAAGTTGAACAGAGAGTAAGAAGGACATTCGTGTGAAAACACTACAGTCGATGCTGTGTACCTATTGATCATCATTACAATTATTACAATAGGTTCACCGCCCCCTAGTGAATACCGACATCCCGAGGTCATGTAAGTCGTAGAGTAGTAGGCGACAATGACCGGAACCCGCACTGCGCCAGCCAACCAGACAGCAAATCTGACATTACGGACGCAGAAAACACCTACACAGCGCTATAATTGTAAGTTGGCCGGTCTGTCTTTATATACAACCAGAGTTATGTCTCTCAATCTTGAGGCGTGTCGCGTCCGCAGAAATATTTTACATGCGCTATTTAGCCAAGTATCTGCCGTGATTCAGCTAGAGAATGCTGACGAGATGTGTGCTTGGCATACTGAGTCAGGTAATGAGCGGTGATAACCCAAGCTAAAAGCGCTAACGATAGGGTGAGTGCTGGCTCGCGGACAACAGACCACTCCGCAGGGGGTCCTCTCGTGCTGGCGTCGTCCGGACTTATATTGATACAGCAGCGCTGAGTTATGTGTAGGTAAGATTGATGTGGTGAGAGTTTGGTTGAGTTATGTGATGGTAAGATTGATGTGGTGAGTTTGGTTGAGTTATGTGGATGGTAAGATTGATGTGGTGAGAGTTTGGTTGAGTTATATGTAGGTAAGATTGATGTGGTGAGAGTTTGGTTGAGTTATGTGGATGGTAAGATTTATGTGGTGAGAGTTTGGTTGAGTTATGGGGATGGTAAGATTTATGTGGTGAGAGTTTGGTTGATGAGAATTGAATGATGAGTCTGGTAGCGAAAATCGGGTAATGAGAGTTGGGTGATGAGAGTTCGCTGGTTATAATCGGATGATGAGAGTTGGGTGATGAGAGTTGAGTGATGAGAAATAGTGGATGAGGATTACAGGCTGACAA
Source organism: Urechis unicinctus (assembly GCA_034190875.2). Lineage (NCBI taxonomy): Eukaryota > Metazoa > Annelida > Polychaeta > Xenopneusta > Urechidae > Urechis > Urechis unicinctus. The sequence continues at coordinate 63,246,117 of CM067358.1, read as the reverse complement.
CTGAGTGTGGTTAGAGATGATAGGCTTAAGTTTAGAGGTGGAAAATGATTGGTGAGAGAGGAGAGGTGTGAGTTGCGTGGTGAGGTGAGAATTGAGTGTGAGGGTTGAGTGGTGAGAGGTGAGATTTGAGTGGTGTGGGATGATTGGTGAGAGTTGAGAGGTGTGAGTTGTGTGGTGAGGTGAGAATTGAGTGGTTGAGAGGTTGAGTGATTGGTGAGAGAGGAGAGGTGTGAGTTGCGTGGTGAGGTGATTGAGTTTGAATGAGTGGTGAGAGGTGAGATTTGAGTGGTGTGAGATGATTGGTGAGAGTTGAGGGGTGTGAGTTGTGTGGTGAGGTGAGAATTGAGTGGTTAGAGTTGAGTGGTGAGAGGTGTGAGTTGCGCGGTGAGGTGAGAATTGAGTGGTGAGAGATGATTGGTGAGAGGTGAGAGGTGAGATTTGAGTGGTGAAAGATGATTGGTGAGAGGTGTCAACTGAGTGGTTAGAGTTGAACGATGAGAGTTGGTGCTTGGAAGCAGTAAAAATGCTCCTCTTAGCTTCTGTGGGTCACCGCTCGAAATTTTTCCGTGAGACTGAAAGTCTCTCGATGCATGGTCCGTTTTGTATGCGGATTTCCGTATTCGTAAGACGCTGTCCTCTGTGTGTGTCACTCACATTCATATCGCTATGTATTGATTATCTCACGCCAACTTCTACCACCACGTGGCAGCGTGTTACGCGCGCCTTGTATTCAAGCCAGACAGAAGGCTCCAAGTTGCGATTCCCGCTGTCCAATAGCTCTGCGCATTTACCGAGGATGAAGTTGGCAATTTCATTACCGGAATGTGATGTGACGATCGCCCGATAAAGTGTTCCTACATCAACCGACAACTCTAAACTACACAACTATCCATCAAGAGTCATAATGGCAACAATCTATGAATGATAAATTCCAATCACCAAATTACAATGAATACATGTCAATGAGAAGGCATACGAGAATGCGCATGGGATATCATTCAGCATTGTATCAATAGTGACACTGTCGTAAACTACAAATCCACGTCTTCTCTTCCCTTTTGTTTTTACTACATTCCAGGGATTATGCAGTGAAACTGGATAGCCAATGATACACTGATAATAATGCCGCTTGATGCTGATAATGATGCCGTTTGATGCTAATAATGATGCCACTTGATGCTAATAATGATGCCGCTTGATGCTGATAATGATGCCACTTGATGCTGATAATGATGCCGCTTGATGCTGATAATGATGCCGCTTGATGCTGATAATGATGCCACTTGATGCTGATAATGATGCCGCTTGATGCTGATAATGATGCCGCTTGATGCTGATAATGATGCCGTTTGATGCTAATAATGATGCCACTTGATGCTGATAATGATGACGTTTGATGCTGATAATGATGCCACTTGATGCTGATAATGATGCCGCTTGATGCTGATAATATGCCGCTTGAATGACGTTTGATGCTGATAAATGTTGCCGCTTGATGCTAATAATGAAACTTGATGCCGCTTGATGCTGATAATGAACTTGATGCTGATAATGATGCCGCTTGATGCTTAATGATGCCGCTTGATGCTGATAATGATGCCGCTTGATGCTAATAATGATGACGCTTGATGCTGATAATGATGCCGCTTGATGCTGATAATGATGCCGTTTGATGCTAATAATGATGCCGCTTGATGCTGATAATTATGCCGCTTGATGCTGATAATGATGCCGCTTGATGCTGACAATGATGCCACTTGATGCTAAATATGATGCCACTTGATGTTAACAATGTTGCCGCTTAATGCTGATAATGATGCCGTTTGATGCTAATAATGATGCTGATAATTAAGCCGTTTAATTCTGATAATAATGCCGCTTGATGATGCTGAACCACCGCAGTATATAATAACCAATAGCATGTACACAATGCAATTGTCACAGTAATACAAACCATGACGTTATCATATTACACCTTATTAAACAGACGTGGTTGCTGATGTACATGTTGAGAGTTTGCATTCGGCGGTCAATGACAGCGATCAGATTCCTTCCTATAAACACAATGACCAGCAGCTGAAAGTTGTTCGCTTGTCATGAAGCTGATGAAGATGGTCGACTTTGTTATGGTAATGCCACCACTCTCTCCACTCCTTCACTCATATGCCGTTTCGCATTTACTCGGCAAGATAGTCCGTCTTGTGTAAAATTGTCATGACATCTTCGACAGCCCCAGCTGGTTCACGGCGGGCTAAAAGCCGCGTTACAAAACCACAATGACTGCTCCGCCTCGAGGTGGAATCTGGCTGTATAAACGACAAATAACTATGTTTACGGTGACCTTGTACATGACCTCTTATCAGACGTGCGTGACGAGACTGCTGAGGAAATCCGCCGCAAGGCGAGTCAGTTCATCTTAATCAAACACGCACTATTTGTGTGGATATCAGAGTGAAGTGACTGGGACGCCAGTGGTGACGTGGTCGACAAGTAAACGATCAGCGACGCCAAGACAGGCTCATAAACATTCTAAGCAACTTTCGGCAATTAAATAAAATCCGTAAATTTCGTATTTAATTGATGTTATTGTATACATATATCAATACACACTTACATACATAAATACATACATAAATACATACGTACATACATACATACATACATACATACATACATACATACATACATACATACATACATACATACATACATACATACATACATACATACATACATACATACATACATACATACATACATACATACATACATACATACATATATATGCATACATACAAACATACATACATACACACAACACACACACATTCACGCATACACACACACATTCATATATATATATATATATATATATATATACACACACATATAATATATATATATATAGTGTGTGTATATATATATATATATATATATATATATATATATATATATATATATATATATATATATATATATATATATATATATATATATATATATATATATATATATATATGCCGAATTGAATGTTTTGCAACGTAACCGTCCAGGTTATGCGATCGTGTCGATACCGCTAAAACAAACAGTTCATGCACTTCATCAATAGGACCAACCTACCGCAAATGTTAACGCATACTACGTGCGTTATATACATGCCATGGTTGCCACCACAAGGCTGGGGAGTTAGTTACTGGTGCCAGAAGTGGAACACAAGAGGTAGTAATACTCATGTCCAAAAACCACATGACGATTGGCAGATGATCTTTTCCTTGAAACAAGAAGCCGTCCACGTTGTTTCAGCACGATTGCGTCTAATGCTCTAAGGATAAGCATCTTATAAGTCGATCCCAGCAGGTCATATAGCTAACTGGTAACAATCTATGATTGATACAGGGTTCTAGAAGCCTAGACCCAAAATAACATTCACGTAAGGGGTGGTGAACACATTCACATGAAGAAGACAGACATCGGGGTGGTCCGAGCCATTTTTGGAATGGAATGGCCTGATTCGATGCTGCGGTGCAGCAGTGATGCCGCCATAGTGTCTGGCGGACGACGTATATTGCTACAATACCTTCTTATCGTCTGCTATTCTCATGCGATTGCCTTATTCTTATGTGATGGCATTTACTGGGTCGCTGAATTTGATACTTTATTTGGCTGTTAAGTCATTCAGATCGGCAGGTAACCGTTGGTTGTCTTGTTGGACTTGATAACCGTTATCCCACGTTTGTTCGGCGAAGTCCGCCCAGGCTTTATCCATAAGGCAGCCATTCGTCACTAACTCTATCCAAACAAACATGATGTTCTAAATGCTCCTTGGTGTATCGTATAATCCATCAATTACAAACACACTGGTCTCGCTTGTTTCCATGAAGAGTAACAAGCGGTTTTGAAGCACCAAACATCAAGTATATATTAATGACAAACTCAACAAATAAGTAGAAATGAACATCGCGTTGCATATAGCGTGGCCATTAAGCGCGTCTTGAAGATCACTAGGCTGCATTTATTCCTAATTCTATTCTTTAAGCATATTGAACTTTGATTCCTGATAACTCGCGAGCACTAATTCACTATCAATAAATGCATAAGTGGCCCAAATGGACTTTCCAGTCATTACGATAAACTCTCACATGGAGAATATTTCAGGCACGTCGTGTTAAAGATTGCGCAGTATTCTACGAATCTAAAGGCTTTCTTCTAGATTTATACAGCACTAGTACAACATGTACTTTTCGCTGTGTGCTCAGTTATCGAGATCGATTCTCTGATTACAGTAACAGCTGTGCAACCTAACACTCGGGATACATTGCACCGAATGTAATATTGTGATTAAGTCTTATCATACAATCTGCATGTGTATCGCTTCGCAATAAACAAACCTGATATTAACCAGGATAAAATGAAATAATTGAGCTAATTTCTCTCTTGCGATTGCAAGTAACTCAAGCAGCGAACTTTGCTATACAATGAGGCGTTTGTACTTGCTTAAGCGATGTTGTCAGCTAGAGGGGCCGTGGAAGACTAGTACAAGTCGTGCAAGTCAGTCAAGGAACGTCTAAAAGACAAATGTTCCACAGCAAACATTGCATTTCTGCATTTCTGAGGGCCCGAGATACTACCAAATGAGTAAACTAGCCTTGACGGCCATAGTGTCGGTCACTGCTGGTCACTGCTTGCCGGATAGAATCATCTTGACCTTAAAATAAAGTTGCTTCCTGTTTGACACATCATGGCGTTGATTGTTTACAGCGCCATCTATCGTTGTAACAAAGGGCGTCATTGTGTTGTGCACGTAACATTATGAATGGAATCAACTGCAGAAAGTACTAAACGCTCGTTGCATTACATGGCTTATGGGTAATACACATGGGCTAGTGGTACAAGCTTGGGCTAGTGGTCAACCAGTGGTCAACGAGTGGTTATCTAGTGGTCATCAAGTGGTCCTCCAACCTGACGGACTAGTGGTTATAGCAGCGCCCACGATGAGCCGATACTCTCGCTCGGAGAGGCTCATGTAACAGTGTATGTTGACTAACAAGACACTTATTGATCTAAATCCAGACGGACAATAGCATGACAAACAAGGCACAAAGGCAAAACAAACCTGGTCCATCATATGGGGAACTCTGTTTATCGTGGTTATGGGGTGGCAGTCGGCGTGGTGTGCCGATAAGATGGAAACGCGGCTAGAACGAGGTCCGAGCCGAGATGGTTTATAGGACCCCCAATCACCCCACCTCTAGATCACTCTCGTTAACAGTCCGAGCGTGATCGGAATAGCAGGATAACGCCGCCCACTCACACATCTAGCCACCGCAACTATCCTCTACTTGATTATTCTGCACGGCAATAGGGGGCCTTTAAACAAACCCGTAGAGCAGAAGTCATCAATACCTAATTGGATGTACTCCAATTAGCAGGCACCGTGACAAGAGAGCGGGCATGACACAGTGAACACACCAGTTACGCGCTCTGCATGCTAGCCTCAGGCCAGTTTTTTTTTGTCGTCAGAATCAGCACTTCCCGAATTGGCAAAACTACACCGATTCCTAGTAGTGTAGTAGTGTCGATGGGTTGGCGACCAGTACAACACCTGCCAGAACTTATCCATGTCATAGTGACTACTCAAAACCGGCTGGGATGAGTCGCCCTGTAGCCCAGTCATACCCTACACACAACAGCCTTGAATAGGCGGCTAACATGACGACGGGTCAAAGGTCACCAGCAGCAGACTTAGTAGATGAATGAGTCATTGGCTAGAAACACATTATTATTACAATATTCTACTACATTTTCAGATTGTTTCGATCCGAGAAGATTGCCATTCCCAGGTACTAAGGTACAACGATACGTGACTCACTTTCAACCATATGCATCCTATTTCACTTCTGTGGTTGTCGACATGTTATATTGATGTGAATAACCTTACCTTAACATCATATTGGCAATCAGGTTTAATTCGCTATGAATATTCAGTTGACCCGTGTGAACTTGTCATTATTCCGCTCCGTCAAGCAGCGTACTATGATGGTGTGAGGCATGAGGTCGGACGAGGCGACCAGGGATCACGCCCGGCCGGACACGTCATTACAACGCGATAATCTGGTAAGTGGTCGGACTTCACGAAGGCAGTCCACTGGTAAGATTGCAAACCACGTGGCACACATGTTATGTGGTAACGCCGTTGCAGGTAACCGTATCAAAATATACAAATGTATACAATATTTTATTTATTAGCAAAGTTTCAGTACAGCCTTTTGTCCCCAGAAACGAAGCTCTGTTAGTGAAGTAGACAATAGCGGCAATTTGTTAGACGGACCCGTCAATCGAACACGTCCTTAAAGGAACATCACTATTGTCGCCTGGGTCGTCCTGGTACAGATACAGTTAAACACATAGGGACTTCATTACCACTGTTGGTCTTAATGCAACAACGTGGGACAATAGCACTACTACAGGTAAAACTATTGTAATATTTAGTATGGGAAAATTTCAACTGAAGATTTCCCTGTTGGTAAATCACTCTTTTGCCGCAAGAGGTTATTACTACCGCATCTGTGGTTATGTAAACCACATAATGTCGTCACTAAGAGGAATCATTATCTCACTATTTGACTATTGGTCGTCAAAGAACAGGTAATCACTATTTGTAGTCATGAGACTTATTACCACTGTTGGTAAGAAACAGGTAATCACTATTGTCGTCAAGTTTGACTTATTAGCACTCGTCAGTGGAACAGGTATATTGTCAATAGTCATGAGTCACTTCCTTATTAGTGGAACAGGTAATCACAATTGTCGTCAGGACTATTGTTGGTCGTCAGTGGAAAAGGTAATCACTTGGTCGTTGTCGTCAAGAGACTTATTACCACTATTGGTCGTCAGTGGAACAGGACTTATTATTACCACTATTGGTCGTGGAACAGTGGAACTATTGGTCGTCAGGTAATCACTATTGTCGTCAGGAGGCTTATTACCACTATTGGTCGTCAGTGGAAAAGGTAATCACTTTTGTCGTCAAGAGACTTATTACCACTATTGGTCGTCAGTGGAACAGGTAATCACTATTGTCGTCAGGAGACTTATTACCACTATTGGTCGTCAGTGGAACAGGTAATCACTTTGTCGTCAGGAGACTTATTACCACTATTGGTCGTCAGTGGAACAGGTAATCACTATTGTCGTCAGGAGGCTCAATACCATTATTGGTCGTCAGTGGAAGAGATTGATGACTATTGTCGTCAATAAAACAGAGACCCAATGTTGCAGAGCAGTGATTGGTGAAAACGGTGGTCGTTCAGTGGTACCTATTCGGTCGTAAGTGGAACTAATCTATTGTGGAGCTGCTTTGACGAAGAGATTGATGACTATTGTCGTCAATAAAACAGAAAAGTGATGCAATGGAAATTCAAGGTTGACTTAGCTTGCATTTTAACGGAGAAGCATGTCTGCTTATCAAGTCTTAAGATATGGTGTTATTAATGATCGGTGCGTAAAGCAGGTACATGAAGGCGCCCAGAGACGAGCCACATCAGACAGCGTGTCTGTCACATCGTAGCCAGGGGATCTGATTGCTCGTACCTGTTATCTGCATTAGTTTACACTCGACTCTGACACGAGGTTAATTCTTTACTGAATGCTGCAGCAACGATTAACTCACTCATTGCTTTAAGACGAACTTCCAGCCACGACACCTTGGTTGACGCCCGCGGTTCTAATCGGGCTTTGGTAAAGACCGAACAGGAAGTCTCTCCAACACTGTGCATATTCTGCCAGGAGGGATAAGACAAGCAGTGAGAATGAGTCGCACTCTGGTCATATAATGCCACCTGTATACCGAATCTCTACATGCTGCTCATCGGCTACATGACGTTAAAAATACAATGTGTTCATGGTTACTCGTCCGGGGAACGTGACATGGTGAACGGACTTCTGATCAGATTTCACGATTAACATCTCATGGCGATACATGCGCTCCAGCTAGAAACTAAAACTCACACCGGAAAAGTTGATATGCGCTATGTATCAGACTTGGATCCTGAAATCGGCCCCCAAGTTAACAGCCCAGATCACAGGCAGTGATTGCCACTAAGCCACTGGAAGGTGCGCCGGAAGTTCTTAAAATCGTCCTAAACAACCCGCAGACATTAACAGACGGCTGAAGGAATATAACACGCGCAAAACCGCGCAATCTTACTGGGAGATATATCCATTGGCGGCTGTAGGTTTTACAAGTGGAGGGTATGAGGTTACAGTGGATAGGACCACGGGCGATTTGTGGAGAATGCTAGCTATTTCCCTGTAATATCATTTTCATAGCTGTTCCAGATTGCGACATATACTTTCTTTTCTGTTGCTGTTGATGACACGCACACTCTTAGAGCTAGTCCACTCAGGTGTGCCCCAAGCTTTATGACGAGAAGGGCATGGGCTTATTAAGAAAGTGCACTGGCAACTGGGATTAGGACGGGAATATGTGGGATTCTAGGAAGGGCGTGCAGTGCATCGCTCGTGTGTAATCGAAGAATTAAGTGGATTCGTGCCATTCCACATATAGGCCAGAGTTAATGAGGTTTATTCCATCAATTCTGAGCAGTGTATTTGTACATGCAGCGTGCGTATTAGGACGTCTTGGGCAGCCCTCGCTTCGTTTGTATTGCGTTCTCCATACAGCCGCCCGCTTAGTTGGTTGTCTGGGAGTGATGAAGACCAGAGGTGTCGGCTGCTACCTGTTCTGTGGCAGTAATGACAGATCCATGTATTAGTGCTAGCTCAACCATTGAGACACTTACGGTACACTCTACAACTGAGGTTTATATTTGTGAGCTTATAGAGAGAGAGAATGGCATTTTGTAAAGGCACTTTGAGGAAGTCAGGAGCGTTGAGCTACTTGGCCCGAAGGCCGGAGCGGAGAGGTTGAACAGGTATGGCACCATCTACGCCTGCGCAGCAAGGGGCTCGCTTTTGCTTATCACGTGTCATACATGACACGATAGCGGACCAATAATAAGAAGGTTCTGGTCTATTCGTGACATGCAAAGGACGCGCCATTGTAAAAGATACGCCACCAGACGCTACCTGATGCATTCAATCAGACAACAAAACAGGAGTTAAATCAGCGGTTGATTCACGCGTCATAATCAGACATCAAAGACTAATGTTTTTCGCAAGAATGAGCACGCTTCACAAACAGGCAATAACTATAGATCAAATCAGATGTGGTTCTGGAGATGCGCGTCATAATCAGAAAACAGAGAAAGGTTCAAGTGAGAAGCTGGGATACAAATCATAATCATACAGTAAATGAAGAGTCTAAAAACAAAACAGAGAAAGGCCTCATAATCAGACAACAAGGAAAACACAATTCTGAAGCATGCAATTGAAGAGACTAGCAAACCAGGAAGTAGGAGATGTCTCAATAGATGACGATTTGAGTGATTTTGCTTATGAGCCGACTTGCAGTGTGTCGATATCCGACAGAAAAAAAGGCTTGCCAATCAGACAATCAAAGTCTATATATGACTATATAAGTTACCTGCCAATCGGACACTAGACGATGCATCGATACCTGAACGTAAACAGAGACTTGCTAATCACAAACTACGCGATACGTCAATATCTGTCCAAAAAAAAGAACCTTCCCTATCAAACAAAAGACCATTAAAAAGGCTAACCAATTTGTCACGAGACGATGCTTGACCGAAAAAGAGTCGATGCGTCCAAATATGAGCGCATAAGATGCTTGCAAATCAAAGAATGGCAGGATCATCAATTTCAATCCAAAAACGACACTTGCAAATAGGTCACTAAAGAACGCGTTAATGTCAATTACCAATCAGATCCCAGATGATGCGTCAATATCTGACCCCCCCCCCCCCAAAAAAAAAAAATACTTGTTAATCAGAAACTACACGATGTGTCAATATCTGACCGAATAAGAGACTAGCCAGTTATACAATAGCAGGAGCGTCAATATCTGACCGAAAAAGAGACTAGTCAATTATTATACAATAGCAGGAGCGTCAATATCTGACAGAAAAAGATGTTTGCCAATAAGACATGAGACGATGCGTCAATATCCGACCAAAAAGGATACCTGTCAATGAAACACTACAATGTGCGACAACATCTAACCAAACAAAGATTATCGCCAATCAGACACCAGACGATGCATAAAGATATTCTTAGAGACTTAACAATCAGACAACCGACCAGAGTGTCAGACTGTGACGGTTCTCACCAAATTGCCCAATAAATCCAACAAAAACATGGAAATATTGGGCTCAATTGAGATGATAATGCAAAAACAAGTCGGTGTTGTTTGAACCAAATTGGTCATGATGATAGGAACTACCACACCATGTAGCTTATAGACGAATCAATTACCTGCAGAGAATTACCAGGATACATGCAGGGCTAGCTTCATGGATAAAAGGACCAATTTTGCTTGAGTAAATCTTGGTCAGCATTGCATGAAGCGCCATGAATGTTTTATCAACCTCGTGATGTATATGGCCTGCAGAAAATAACTGACTATTGTAGTCGGAGCGCTTCACAGGTGTCCCTTGCTTGGGTAAACTATCAATAATCAAGACTAGGGTTTTATTCATCGCCTCGTCAGCGGTGTTTGACTCCAAACAACAGCAAATGTCACATAATTGTTACCGAGATATCCAGGTTACCAGATATACACGCTAAGGTTTGGACGTGAAACAACATCACAGTGAGATGAAACATTCAAAGGTGCGTTTTTTTTCCGAACATGATAACTCAATACTATAGACGGTAGTCAGGTGCTTCAGGTAAATGGTATTCCATTCGAGAGATGATATTCTTTGTTAAACCAAACGAAGGAGCAGTGTTGTAGATACCTGAATAACGGACGGTCGCGGGGCAACTATTAAAGATATGTTGTACACACGGTGGAGATAAGAGCAAGCTGCGCTGTAACTTGCGTCCAAGTTGCATCATGTAAACTGGTTTAGTGTTTCTGGTCCCGGCTGCCTCTTGTTATCTTGCCCAGATACCCAGTTACATTGGCGAGCCATGGAGCAATCCGACACCCGGGCTGACGGGGGGCAACGCGGACGACTTGCAGTTTTTACCTCACCTGTCGAAGCCTATTTGCTCGACGGGAGGTAAATAGCTACATTAATTTGGCGAGATGTGGGACTTACTGGTTAACTTGGTAGTTGTTGTGTTTTTTAGGTTTTTGTTATTTTGTAAACCCGGAAATGTGGAACTGTTGTGAGGTCATGCCACCAAGCGAAGGTGCGTGACTTGGTTGCTGAGGGAGGTAAGCCGTGAATGGGTCAATGGTAGTCATCAATCGACAGAACGATACGTCGATAGAACCAAGTTGATGCTTACACGGTACGTGGGTGAGTGATAGAGTGTGTGAGTGGGTGAGTGGGTGAGTGAGTGACTGGGTTGATGGGTGCGCGATTGAGTGAGTGAACAAATAAGCAGTTGTATGAATTAGTGAGTGAGTGTGGGAAAGGATTTGTGGGTGAGAGAAAGAGCAAGTTATTGAGTGTGTGAGAGGAAGAGGGAGTAAATCAAGGAGTGAGAGAGTGAGTGAGTGAGTGGGCGAGTGAGTGAATGAATGAGTGAATGAGAGACTGGGTGAGTGAGTGAGTGCTTCAGTCAATGAATGAGAGAGTGAATCACCGCTTAAGCAAGTGAATGAGTAATTGCTTGAATGATTGCGTGAGTGAGTGAGATAACGAGTAAGTGAGTGGGTGAATAAGTGAATGAGTGAGTGAATGACAGTCAGATAGTTATTCAGTGAGAGAATGTGTGTGTGTCAGTGGGAAGTGATTGGTCCATGAGGGATGATGTTGTTAGGGAGAGAGCCAGTGGATGCATGACGTGTATGTTGATGAGTTAGAGAGTGAATGAATGAATGAGAGAGGGAGTGAATGAACGAATGAATGAGAGTAAATGAATGAGTGAGAGAGAGTGAATAAATGAATCAGAGAGTGAATGAATGAGTGCGTGCGTGCGTGCGTGAATGAATGAATGAGTAAATGAATGAGTGTGTGTGAGAGAGAGTGAACAAATGAATCAGAATGAATGAGTTAATGAATGAGAGAGAGAGTAAATGAATGATAGAGTGATAAATGTGTATGAGAGAGTGAATGAATTAGTGAGAGAGTGTGAATGAATGATAGAGTAAATGAATGGGGTGAGAGAGTGTATGTAGGATATATGGCGCTGAGGCATGGAGAGGTGTAAGATTATGGTTAATGCTTGCAAAAATGCGACGGACGTTTGACATGACGTAACGTTATAGACATCAAAGATTTTAAAACGCAGGCAAATGCCCGTGATTGCTAAATATATGCATTCGTTTCCGATTCTTCGAAGCACTGGGGCTTGGTTTGGTATCAGAAGGACGTAAGTAGCCAGGATTGGGGCCACGGTGGTTAATATTAATGACGAATGAGGATACACACATTGGACGAGCAGTACACGATTCACATCGACCATGACACTGCTGTCATTGAAATGCTTGATTTTAATTCAGTGAAAAACGGTTGCAAAAGATGTTGAATAACCCCACTTTATATACTTCTACTTCTGAATCGTACACTATAGACACGAGTAGCACGCATCCATCAAGTCGTTTTTCTCTAATGTGGCTCCATGTGCACACTGTCATGTGTTGTTGTAAGCTATCCATCACAGAGTGTCTCACCTGCGCCAGGTGTCCAGTAGGCGGACAATCGATGATTGACACCGGCTCGTGTTGGATATCGTATGCGCAGTTCATCAGTATACGAATCACCTGTACTTAAGGCGTCTTCTTAGCATTCGCTGTTATCAACTTCCTTATTAACGTCATCATTATCATCATCACCATCATCAATATCATCATCATCATCAACATCATCATCATCATCATCATCATCAATATCATCATCATCATCATCATCAATATCATAATCGTCAATATCATAATATATATCATCATAAATATCCTCCTTCTACTCATCTTCTTCGTCGTTACTCAACCATCTCTCCACATGATTATGTTCAGGCTGTGGTCTCATGTAATAGTGCTGTCTATGAAATGAATCGTGTTTGAGGTTCACAGCTGTGGTTTCGTATTTCATTTTGTAAGTTTTATCTCAAGATCCGCCAATGGGCCTTAATACACTGGAATATAAAAAAGATTAAATCGAAGCACATCTGTGACCCGGGAATGAGATTAAATTATTACAAGCAATGAAGTTCACATGATCGATTGAATATATTCCAATAATTTGAATATGAAAGGTTCGTTGTGGGGCACCAGCTGATAGTACAAATGACGCAGCCCGATTAAGCTGCCCCAATGAATGGCATATTACAGCCCTGTAAGGCATCTTTAATCTGGCCATAGGTATTGGCTTAGCGATGGGGAACTTATAACCATTTGCATGGACCATCGTGGGTTCGAATCCCGATAAGGTCTATAATGAAACAACACGACTGTTGTAACACGCGCGTTGTGGCCTTCGTCATTGAAATCAGCGCCACACATACCATGCTGCGATTTCTTCCCTGTATGCGCTAGAGTTTGGTATTTGAACAGCATAATGTTTATATATGGTGTACTTCAGTCTATAACCGCTGTATTTATTAATAAGTGTGATTAAATACGATGACTAATCAATGGTCCAACAGCGCATGGCCCAGCCTTCTGATGTATTTACATCCATCAACACTGCTCCCGTCTACTCAGCCGTGCACTGCAATCACAACAGACAATCTTTTCATGACGCCTACGCCTTCAATGACACAATGGCTGACACATGACTCCAACGCTGTCATGGTACGCCGTGACTAAGACACGCAAACATCGGGCGTCTCGGCAGCATGTTACAGCAGCTGACAAGGGATGCTTCCATCGACACGCTGTCGTCACGGCTCACTTACCTCCTCACGGTCTTCATGGCTTGATATACGGACCTCATTGTTAATGGTCTTTGGAGCGGCTAAGCAAATTTCATGAGTGATCGCTATCGACACATTTGTGATTATTCATCATCCTTTACCTTAAGAACTTCGTTTATGCTTTGACGTAAAGCCTTGTCATATGATGAGAAGTTTGTGAGATGCTGCTGTTCGGACGATCGATTACGGACTATCGATGCGTGCTACTGAGGCAGCGAATGACAGGGAGATATGGATCGGCTGCAGATGCAGAGGCTGACGGATGAAGATGCAATCAGACTCCACTTGCCAGTAGCTGATAGCCCGTGAGCGGGCACTGCGCCATTACCTCACGCCAAATGTGATTACACGGATGCTATATTGAATGTGAAGTCTCCCTGGTGCCTTGAACACTCAACCTTACACCGAATTCCATGTATAATCATTCATACGATTACAAACAAACAGAAGACTGCCAGCTTTGAGTAACTCTTACGACAACTGATATACTGGCGGTAAGAACCCGGCTTTGATCAATTAGAGATAATTGGTGAACCGATATTAGACACAAAACATTGTCGGTGCTTAAATGATTTGTTTAAACAGAAGAGATTCTGACTTTTGCTGAAATACAATGTCAGGAGGACCGTGCTGTAGGAGAGTTCTGTCGAACGAATTTGGTATGCATATTTGATTACAATAGTGTTTACATAGCTTCATGGAATAAATAACATTGCATTGATTCACGCGGATGTAAATGAACCAAATGATGTTATTAGGACTGGGAGATGGGGGTGGGGTGGGGTCAGTAGTATTCGACCTACTGGTCGGACTTGCGATAACATGGTCAGGCATTGCGCCAAATGCACTCGGCTTACAGGAATGAACAGCGAAACAACATTGTGGCAAGCATTTATCAATACTGGGTATCTAGATGTCCTCAAAACTATCGCCTAATTGGATGACAACTTGGAAGACTAGGCAGGATATTTGTACGAGGAAGGATGGGAAGACGAGGTTAACGCAAAGCATGTAGGTTGAATTGAGGTTCAGGAAGTGTGCTTCATCTCCCATTACGGCCTAAGACCGGATACAAGAGTGTATAGATTGACCCAACAAGAAGACATGCACACATTGTGCATCGCAATATGAGTTCAATTAAGACAATCCATACCTTCCTCCTTCACATCCTTATTGAGAAGTAGAAGTGAACACTAGAGCTGAGCCTCACCAAATATTCCCCCATTCGCTTACTTCGGTGTCATCTTTGGGGGAAGCTCGTGCAATGTGAAGAGTTAGTGCATTACAAAAACAGTGGCCTTTATGACATCAAAGAGAACCAAAGAATGCCAATTTCGATGTGACCTCGGTTCACGTTGATTGAATTTTCAACGAGCCAATTACCATTCGAAAAACCAATTAACCGTGTAATATTGCATCAGTTGGCGGGCTCATATCTGCTAGAAGTGTCCTCACGGGGTCGCCGCGTGGAGAGTGTGGAATGTGGTGTTGTTTGGTGGGAAGCGTGTCATGTGGGCTACAAGGAGTGTGAGGCTGTTAATGATGCACACGAACAGTTCGTGTCGTGTGTAAGATAGGAGAGGAGTAGCGAGCGTGGAGTATATGATATAGGTTGAGACTGAGTGTCTCGTGCAGTGTGGTGCAGTGTGAGAAGTCAGGTGCACGTTTTATAGATAGATGTGTAGAGTGTCTGCTGCAGTGTGGTGCAGTGTTAGAAGTGAGGTGTACATGTTATGGATAGGTATGCAGAGAGTCTGCTGTACTGCGTATGTAATGCTGTTTAAAGGATGTTTTGTAGCAGTATATGCTGAAAGTGCAGTGTTCGTAGAGAAGTGCATAATATAAAGTGAGGAATGTATAGGTACTGGTGTGTGATGAAGGTGGGATGCCTGTAGTGATTTGTAAGAGCTATGGTGTTTGATGAAGGTGTGGTGTTTGTAGTGTAGATTATAAGATATAGTGTTTGATGAAGGTGTGGTGTTTGTAGTGTCGATTATAAGATATAATGTTTTATGAATGTGTGGTGTTTGAAGTGTACATTATAAGATATAGTGTTTGATGAAGGTATGGTGTTTGTAGGGAAGCTTATAAGATACAGTGTTTGATGAAGGTGTGGTGTTTGTAGTGTAGATTATAAAATATAGTGTTTGATGAAGGTGTGGTGCTTGTAGTGTAGATTATAATATATAGTGTTTGATGAAGGTGTGGTGTTTGTAGTGTAGATTATGAGATATAGCGTTTGATGAAGGTGTGGTGTTTGTAGTGTAGATTATAAGATATAGTGTTTGATGAAGGTGTGGTGTTTGTAGTGTAGATTATAAAATATAGTGTTTGATGAATTTGTGGTGTTTGTAGTGTAGATTATAAGATATAGCGTTTGATGAAGGTATGGTGTTTGTAGTGTAGATTATAAGATATAGTGTTTGATGAAGGTGTGGTGTTGTAGGGTAGATTATAAGATATAGTGTTTGATGAAGGTATGGTGTTTGTAGTGTAGATTATAAAATATAGTGTTTGATAAAGGTGTAGTGTTGGTAGTGTAGATTATAAGATATAGTGTTTGATGAATGTGTGGTGTTTGTAGGGTAGAATATAAGATATAGTGTTTGATGAAAATGTGGTGTTTGTAGGGTAGAGTATAAGATATTGTGTTTTATGAAGGTATGGTGTTTGCAGTGTAGATTATAAGTTATAGTGTTTGATGAATGTGTGGTATTTGTAGTGTAGATTATAAGATATGGTGTTTTATGAAGGTATGGTGTTTGGAGTGTAGAGTATAAGATATTAGTCTGCGTCCCAGACTCCAGGGGTTCCGCTACGCTTCTCGCCCTAGAGTCTACGACACGACCTGCTCTAAAAGTGGCGCGTCCGAATATTCATTAGACACGTTCGTTAATCTTCGTGACCAATCAACGCAAAGGTTGTGACCCGGATTGACCTTAATTGCACGTGTCTGGCTCATGGAACTGGCTTGTGATACGCACCCTCGGTTCTATGTGACGTCTGGACATTGTAGTTGTCTGCTGCCAATGAGAACACATTGAATGTGTTCTGGAATTATGGGGCGTCTCAAAGGGTCAATTTGGCACCACAACAAGCGCTTTAATCGCTTAGCTGCACGATAGTATGTTTACGTGACAGTAAGTTAAAAAGAACCAGTTGTGTGTCTGCTTCTCTCGCCGAATGTGTGATTAACGGTGCCACTCAGCGTGAAACAACAAATCGGAGTGTTGTAGAATGTGTGCCCGGCTCATAAAAATCACTCGGCCGGTTGGACAAGTTCTTCGGAAATTGTAGAACTGACCAATGAGAGACAACGACTCAAAGGTACCCGAGAGTGACCGAGAGACACGGCTTGTGATTGGAGCAACCCAAATCTGGGATGCCTGTCCAGTTCAAGGCGAGACTAATGAACATCAGTAACATGTAAACAGCGCCCGCAGCCATCAGGCTGGGGGACCTTGACTAATAAGGTATAGTGTTTGATGAAAATGTGGTGTTTGTAGGGTAGATTATAAGATATGGTGTTTTATGAAGGTATGGTGTTTGTAGTGTAGATTATAAGTTATAGTGTTTGATGAATGTGTGGTGTTTGTATTGTAGATTATAAGATAAAGTGTTTGATGAAGGTATGGTGTTTGTAGTGAAGATTATAAGATATAGTGTTTGAGGAATGTATGGTGTTTGTAGTGTAGATTATAAGATAAAGTGTTTGATGAAGGTATGGTGTTTGTAGGGTGGATTGTAAGATATAGTGTTTGATGAATGTATGGTGTTTGTAGTGTAGATTATAAGATAACGTGTTTGATGAATGTGTGGTGTTTGTAGTGTAGATTATAAGATAAAGTGTTTGATGAATGTGTGGTGTTTGTAGAGTAGATTATAAGATATAGTGTTTGATGAAGGTATGGTGTTTGTAATGTAGATTATAAGATAAAGTGTTTGATGAATGTGTGGTGTTTGTAGAGTAGATTATAAGATATAGTGTTTGATGAAGGTATGGTGTTTGTAATGTAGATTATAAGATAAAGTGTTTTATGAATGTGTGGTGTTTGTAGTGTATTGTAGTGTATAGTATATTATAGTTTGAGACTTAAAGCGTATGATGACGATGTTGTATATGCAGTGGTGTGTAGGATATTGAGTGGGACTTGCAGTGACTGATGTAAGTGTAGTGTTTGTAGTGTATTGTGTAGCATATAGTATGAGACTTGTAGCGTGTGATTAAGGTGCAGTCTATGCAGTAGTGTATAGGATAAAGAGCGGGATACCGATTTGGTGAAGGTGTAGTGTTGGTTATGTAGGCTTTATGCTTACGGACATGTGCTGAAGTGCTGCGAACTAAGCTGTTTCGCCAGCCGTAATACATACCTACATGCAGCGCGCTAATTATGCCAAACAATCCATAGCCCACATGTGTGGCGTCTAAGTCAATATTGACCCCATCGGCTTGCCCTTGTCATCCCTTAACTCCCCTCCCCCCACCCCCACCAGGATCCAGGACTACGTCGATCAGCAACAGATCAACACCGAATAGCACCATTAACACCTGACTAATCACGCGATGATTGGCGAGATTAGCGCGATACCTGTATCGTAATGATATCCCTGCTAGCGTTGAGGGTTTTGCGTTTTATCCTTTTAACAGAATTGGCAGCGTGACTGGGATATTCGAGGTGAATATCGATGACGGCTTGATTGTTATACGATAGTACCTGTTTCGTGCTACGTGTTAAGGAACATATAATGACCTCATCATCATTGTGACGTTTACGTTGCTCATTTCAATGATCTTAAAGAAACACAATAAATTTGCTGAGGCTTTTCGCTAGGCTAAGACAATGACTGTGATTTCACTCATGTCAACATTTAGTAGAAACTAAACTTGTAATGCATCGTAAATAAAAGCCGGTGAGAATGGAAGAGCGACAGAACGTAAAGAGAAGGGAAATCCGGATCATTTATTGAACAAACACCATAGATATTAATTAATGGGTACTATAGTACGTGACAGCGCTATGTATGATCAGCAATCAGAGCACAGCTTGTGTCAATATACATGCGCATTGCCAGTCGCTAGAACTCCCGGACTCGTCTGAGCCAACAGCAGCGCTCCCCAGCGGCTGCTTGACGCGCTGTGCATACGCCTGGTGACGCTCCGTGCCACGCTATTGTAGGGGAATTGAAACGTTGAAGCAAATTTGGTCAAACGGGTTCCTGTTGGTTCTAGAAAAAAAAGTATCTATTCATTGGGAAACGCAAAATAATTATTTTGACGGAAACGTAATTTAATGTCGATTTGCTCTACAATTTCCACTACGGTCGCCGAAATGACTGTTTTTGTGACGTCATTGATTGACGCAGTCGGTGACATCTAAGGAATGATGATCAGCGCAGGTGATCCATACAGGTAAACAACAATACATGCTGTATAGCTTTAAGCCACCATGTACGCTAATCAATGACGTCATAATAGCTGTCCTGATGGCGGCTATGTGCAAAAACCCATGACGTCTACTACTTTTAGCGTATTTACGGTGATCATTTGAAAGAATATTATTCTTACATGAAAACGATATCAAGCTGAACCAATCGAATCGACCATTACAAATAGGTTCCAGTTCCCGAGGTCGACGTGCAGATATTGTGATTGTTACCCAATGAGAGACCGCGTTGCCGTTTTGTCCGAGAGGTGGCAGCACAGAGCAATGCGTTCCCAAGCTCGACCGGAAGTTATCGTCTCAACATGCTCAATGCGCTTACTTCATTGTTAATGCGTAAACACAAAATATTTGTTTCCATTTTGTTCCACTGCGACCAAGAATTCCCGCAGTTGGCACTACGTCACGCGCACACGTGATAATGATAGTTCAGGGTAAAGCTGTCACTGTCAATGCGCTGTGCGTAGCGGACAAGCAGCTCCGAAACGCTGTGAAAGTGTTTGTCAGCATACCAAACTTTTTCAGTCAAAAGAACCGACTGACAGGGAAAGTGGTGCAGTCCGACAGTTAGATCTCCAACAAAAGGTTGCTTATTGAGCGTATTATAGGTTTGTGAAAAATCTTCAAAATCTTGGGAACACCAATGAACCACTGTGAGGTCCAGATTTCCTCCACATAAACTTTGTCTGTTTTACACTATGCAATTTTCGGTAGTTAATCGTCCCTACCTAACGTGATGGGTAGTGTTTGTAAAATGTGAATGAGGATAAGAGCATATCAAAAGTATCTATGATTTTCCAATTCAGGGTGTGACAACATATGAATATCATAGTAATCAAGTATCAATGTAATAGAGGTACGGGTGAATAATTATTTAAAGAAAATAAGAAATCAGTGCACAAGACTACACAAACTCAGTAACAGAATATACATGGAATCGAGCCCAGCATCTTTAAAGGAGTCCCTGGAAAAAAACCCTCTAACTTTGCAACCATAGCAGAAATAATGTCATTGTCATGTGTCACTATAACAATCTCCACGAGGTGACAAAGTCGACTGTTTGCACAAGACAACTGGCCCTGAATCTGGTAAAAGTAGTCATGTTGGCTGCTGAGGGTCAGCTAAATGTTCACACTGACCAGGTATGGCACCGAGACAGGCTTGTCCCTGGTACTGTAGGGGCACTTGATCTCAACGATCAGGTCATCAGAAACAACACCATCTGTCGAGCATGCTAGACAGGGTGAGTTTGTGACACCACAATCCGATATGGTTCGACTTCGGCCCCAGTCAACCCGGCATATATCCTAAGAGCCACAGGGTCCTTATGAATGCCGTGGTTTATCACTCTCCGTTGCGAGCCCGGCGTTACGTCCGCCAGCTACCTTCGCTTAAGAACGACCAGCCTCGCTACGGAGAATGGTGGTTGATGGCTTTGACACGAATCTGATTGACGGGGGTCAGTGACTTTGCCATTCGGACCATGATAATATAGGCGATCATATTTCAAGGTCAACTGCATATTCGATCACATGCATTACTGGGTATCAGGAGGGTCGTGATTTGATGACACTGTTACGTCGATAGATCAGTTCACGAGCGGTCTGCAGCGGGTCATCCGCACCCCGCCCAACCTGATTATTGGGAAGCTGAACATCACATGCAGGTTTACACGGATCATCGTTGCACGATGTCGGTGATTTGCGCTGTTGCAAGAATTTATCTCGTGCAATATCGCGTGAATGCGTTAAGCTTCAACTCGATTAAAAGATGAAAACTGATGTGATTTGATGTTTATTACTCAAATAAGGCCACGAATATCTCGCGTAAAGGACGATCTCAATCGCTGGTCTGGGATCAACGATGTCACACTAGGCATATGTTTTGTTGTGCAATACATGGGTGTTGATAAGAGAGACATTGAATTAAGACGTGTTCGCTGTTGCCGTAGAAAATATAAGTTATTTTGTTCAACCGTGCCACACTATGCACATATATCGCTTATCTAACACAGAACAGCTTCCATGATAACTGTCTCAAATAGAAAGATTTTGTATACAGAATCTTTCATGTATTGATGCGTATATGCATATACTTATGCTAAGGTAATATAGTGATTCACTGGCTACACGATTGCGTGAACACCAGCTTTATGGAAGGTGTAAGGACTCTAAATGGTAGCCAATGAGAACGTCAACAGGTAGAGAACGTGCTGTCAAGCTAACGAGATGACATTAGTGCTTCCAGTTTTGTGTGAGGCATGATCCCGTAGCACAAGTGGCAGGCAAGCGCTTTATTCTCGTCGCCATCACGTGATTGTAAGCCGCTGTACCAAACTACGAATGTAGTCCCAGAAAGAGACCTTAAGCTGACTGCTGTGGCGTAGTTATGAAAAACAGCGCTGACGACAGCCCGGTTGTATTGGCTTTCAACAGGCCGTTCTATTTATTATGCGGCATCGCGCAGTCATCGGTATCTGTGTATTACCTGATTACCTGCAGGGAGGACCGGGATATCTATCCGTAAAAAGTGTGTACTCAATGTTTACTCCGCCGTCTACAGACCAGTAGTCACTTAGTTAGTACACAATTGATGAATATTACAGGTTGGTGGCGTTGTGGGGCAAGGGTAGAACTGGCAAAGAGCACGTCCAGTAGTAGTCCAACGACGGCAACTAAGAGGCAGGGCAAACAGGCGTCGACCTCAGCCTCTGCCTCGCGTAATCTCAGGCCTGAATGCTTAATTAATTAGCCTGCGATTGCGACGTAGACACACCTGGTCTGTAATCCGAGACGACCGTGGACATTATATATGAGTAATGCTGTTAGCAAGCAAGGTGAAGCCATTTCGTCGGCAGAGGACAATTTGAGGGTCATTACTGGCAATAAAAATAGCTCTCACGCCGCAAGCTATGAGGGCGTATGTTGAAGACACCCTCCAACACGTGCTCTGTGTCAGAGGCGGCAATACGCGGGAGGTGTGATTGGATGCGTCTGGCGCTGTTTGTTGTATTTATAATGTGGCTAAACTTCCGCTTGCGCCTCAACCGGATGTAGCGTAATTGTTGATCACAAAAGCAGTTTATATGACGAGTATGATAAGGCGAATGCGCGGCCACGTGTAGTGCTTCACTGTTGGAGAAGTCCATAAGTAATTTCGGACAATTGTGTACGCGTCACTAAACAATAATAGCACTTCTGTGTCTTGTAGAAACCTTTGAAAAACTGCGACAAAGAGCCCGTCCAACACATCACTTCTCATATGCACTAACACATTAAGGGAACAGCCAAAGCGCATTTGCTCCATAAATCACTCTTAAAGAAGCGAGCCAACTCACATCCGCTGCTGCAAGTGAACAACTCAAAACACCTTCTGCCAGGCAATTCCTAATGTAAATGCCATTATTTTATCACATTATAAATAAGATAACGACTGCAAATTCAGCTAAGTTATGTGGTGATCGAACAACACAATCAATACAAAAACTATTTCCATACAACTCTTTCATTTTCCTAGATAAACGAGCTAAATATTGCTATTTCGTCGGTTTAGGAACAGCCTGAAAGAGCGGATCGCTCGATTATGATTTCAAACAGAGGCTAACGTATTTCGGTGAATAGTAGCCCGGGTAATGAAAAGGGGGAGATGGCGTCACGCAGAATGACAGGGTTATCCGTCAGTCAAAGCGTGTGTCTAATGGCAAATAGTTGAATTATCTCCGATAGGTGATATGTTCAAAGCGAAACTTTCACGAATCTGATGTCTAGCCAAAATTTGCACTCGGCAGATAATAAAGATATTCAAAAACTGCTTATAATTGATCTTATTCAATATTATTTACACCTCGCGTAATTCTCGTTGAAAATGACGCGTATTTATGAACGTCTTGCTTCGTTGAGATCAGCGCAGGCCAGAAACACTCGCAAATTAGCGGCGTACTATTCACATTAATGAACTACGCCGTATAGTATCAGTACTCTGTAAGATATAAGCCAGGTGGGACAGGAGGTGTGAATCAGTGAGTGGTTGGCGAGGCCACATTAACTTGATATCATCGTATCAAAAAGGCACATTCCTCTGTCTCGTTTCCTTGTTGTCGTAAACAAACCCCGCAAGTTAAGGAACAATTTAGTCAATCTATCGGAAATATATTATATATTCTTTGCGATAATGATGATGTATATGTTGCAAGGTCTATTTGCTCCTGGTGTATTCCAAACATTGAATTAGGAGAAATTTACGCTCTTAAATTCATCAAATTAACCATTGTCGCCTACGAGACGAGCCATACAGAAATATACAAACAACTGGTGTAGTTTACATGGTAGAATAAAGGAGCGCTGGGCTGGGTGCAACAAGAAGGGGCGCGTTGAAGACCCGGTCTGCTACTGCGACTCGGTCACAGAATGAGCTGCAAATAAACAGTTCCTCATATAGAAAGCACAAAGGGCTGGATATATACACACATTGATGCCAAAACTACATCGACAAACATAAACGCAAACTCCAGGTAGTCCTATGACCTAACATCGGTGTTGTATTTTGTCAAGGAAAACTATCGAGACAAAATGTCACTTCTCCAGGCTGCTGTTATCTGTACGTCTGAAGGCGTACCTCCGATATATTAAATTCCTTAGCGTTTTATAGAAGCATTTTTTCCCCAAAGGTTCACCACTCTAGTCCAGCGGTTCTTCGCAGCCAATACGCTTACCTCATTGATAGTCAGAAGCTCATAAAATCAGTCTATGGGTTCACAACATCAGTCAACCGGCTCACCACATCAGTCAACCGGCTCACCACATCAGTCTAAAGGTTCACCACATCAGGCAACAGGCTCACCACATCAGTCTAAAGGTTCACCACATCAGGCAACAGGTTCACCACATCAGTCTAAAGGTTAACCACATCAGTCACAAGGGTCACTACATCAGTCAACAGGCTCACCACATCAGTCTACAGGTTCACCACATCAGTCACAAGGTTCACGAAATTCGCACCAGTTGGGTAAGGGAGGAACTTTGTCAGATAAGTGATTTCGAATATCAAACCGGTTTTTTGCGCAACTTATCTATTTTTCTTAACATCCGACAAGCATTTTGCACAAACAAAGCCGGATTCTGGACGCATCAGGGGGCCAGACCGTGAGCGACAACCTCGGAAAACGGATCCTATATAACGGCGCGTTGTAGCTCGCACGTGGGTGGGCGCTGGCAGCTAGATTCAGGAAGATATCAGATTCATGGATTAAATCCACGCAAGCGACTGGATTCGCGCGCAGTGGTCAAACAGAAGGAGTGAGACTATCAGTCTGTCCTATAGGTGTCGTTCACAGCGCAGTCACGTTGAATATACCTTTGGCCATTTTATGTAAACACCAGAAGATTTGTCGACCTCTCAGCCACTTACCAATACCAGGTCAGCACAATTATTCAAGCAAGCCAGGAGCTCACCCGGAGAGTTAATCGATGACATGTGAAACCTTTTTCCGATTTTGGAAAACTGACTGGTTTATCTCTGAAATATAAATAATCCAATGAGAGCTAATTGAAAATATCCAATATATCTCGATGTAAGTTTTGTCGAATTGAACGCTCTGGACGGGAAGCGCATGATGGCGGGCTGTTTCCGTAAGATATTCATCGTGGAGAAAAAGTGATAGTTAAGTGAAATGGAAAAAGCATATCAGACTGTCGAGCATAAAAGTCGACATAGTCATCAACGGTCAGGAAGTAAAATACATAAAAGTTCTTTATTTTGATTTATGTCACGTGACGCATCATTAAAAGCTGTGCATCGCACAGTGAAAACACCATATAAGAAGACTAATTGCACGGCTAAAATGTAATTAGCTAGGATAATTACTTAGAATGCTCTACTCACCTGTCGTGAACAGCAAAGCAAGCGATATCCACACTACAGTGAAACAATCCTCCAGTCGCACCATTGTTTAACGCTGACACCAGGTTTAACTGGCAGCAACAGTACAGCCTCTTGGCAGATAACAAAAATGGCGTCCTCGGCGACCAGTGATTTGTCAAACTAAACGAGAGGACGGGGTGAGGTGACCGCAGTCTAATGGCTGACAAATGAGGAGAGAGAATTTGCGCGCCAGTTGCAAAGGAAAGCAGACGACGCGGCTGGTTGTTTCCGGCGCTAGCGCGTATCCAATCGCCTGATCGATTCACTTGCGATCGTCTCGCCTTGGCTATCTCCGCCTCCTGCCCGCTAAATGGCTTTCGCTTTCTGATTGCCCCGAAATTGTGATCTCCAGTCAAGTCGATGGAGACGAGGAATCTCTCATCTGCCCTGGTCGTTCAGCTGTGTTATTTTCTGGGCGGTTTATTCGCTCGGTTGAGTTAATAGCGGAGTAATAATGGTCCATCCTAACAGCTTGGGTGACCGGGTAGGCGAGATGAGACGGTAATTCAGGGGAAGGAAGACAGCGCCATGTTTGTAGTACTCATCGGATGTTTGTTGCGCGTGGAGCAACAAATGTCATCTTAATCATGCACAACCAACGATCCAGGCTACACTCAGATGCCAATCAATAAGTGTTAAAACTGCAACTCTTTGCGAGCGTATTTCATATGCAGCAGCTCCACCAACGAGTTCTCACCCAAGCTTTATTAAGCGTATTGCCAGCTTTTCAATCAACTAGTTGTTTTTAAACGAAACCTCACTTACTATTTATCAAGAGTTGATTATATTTCCAACAAAAATTAAACCAGATAGTACTTGTCATATAATGAAAATATGTTATCAAAACTATAAATCGCAAGCAAATTTGACAACGATATATTAATCGAATACATGAATATGTTACCTTCTATAACGTCGCTCATAATGAACGCCATTTGTTTGGACAATAGATTAGTACACACATGTATAGATATATATATATATATATATTTACAAATATATAACTATATATAAATATATATATATACGAAAACCAATATATATCCATATATAAGCATCTAAATATACATATATATGTACATACTAAGATATGTATCTATATATATTTACGCATGCATATATATATACATATATACATACATATATATGTATATATATATATATATATATATATATATATATATACATATATATGTGTATATATATACAGATATATTTATATATATATATTCATATATATATATGCATATATATATATATACATATAAATATCTATATATATATATTTATATATGTATATTAATATGTATATATATATATGTTTATATATATATTTATAAATATATAACCACATATATAAAAATATATATATATATATATATTTATATATATAAGAAGACATATAAATATATCCATATATAAGCATCTGAATATATTTATATATATATATATATATATTAATAAATGTCGTTATATATATTTCCGTTTACATATATATATATATATATATATATATAATAAACATATACATATATATATACATTAAAATAAATTTTTATGTATATATATATTTATATATGTATCTCTATATATATATATATATATATATATATTTATATATATGTATAAATATACATATATATATATTCATAAACATATATATCTGTATATATATATTCATAACCTAATAACTTTTCTTTATCAAGTAATGCGATGCAACAACACGTATATCATTATTTTGTCCTTCCCCTGATCTGATTCACTTCATCTTCGCTTTGTATCTTAGCTTCTTCGCTTCTCTATGGGCCTCAGTTTGGCGTCTGACGCCACAGCCACATCCAACCCAAGCGGTGACAGTACTAAGCTCGTATAGAGTGACTCGGCTTTGCACAACATGGTCGTAGCGTTTGAGGATTGTGGCCATCCGTCACTACCATGCCATCTCAGTCAATCGGTGTCATGGCGTGATGTGCACAACTCATGAATTCTTCATCTGGTTTTTGGAGAGGCTGATCTGAACACTGATCCGTTATGATTTATCGCCAAACGGATCATAGTGTCCGCAGCTTAAAAAACCATTTTTGTGGGTGGTAAAATCCAACTCGCCGATCAAAAAGGACATTACCGCCAAGCTGTTTGGTCATAACGCTATAACGCGTTCTAACGGAGTGAGAGAACAAGGGCGCAGCTGGGGATAAATTAGGCGGGTCCTCAGTTCGACTATTGGCGTTAACGATGACAAGTGCGCAGCCGAACAACCGGACAAAAATTGCTTAATTAACAAAACACAAATTGAGAGCATCGTCGAAAACGACGATCACGTGCTTTTTCATAGGTCTTAGCGCAACTTCGGATAAGAATATGGCGGTGGGCGGGGCGAGGGGGAGTGGATAGGATTGGAGATAGGGTCGTATTGAGCGGTGGGCGGAGCGAGGGGGAGGGGATAGGATTGGAGATGGCAAGTCACGCGACCCAGCAAAAGACAGAGAATCATTAATTTGTGCTGTAAATGGCAAGGTGGGACAGAGGATAGTAAAGGGCTGGGTGGGACTGAGAATGGTAAATGGCAGGGTGGGGCAGAGGATGGTAAATGACAGGGTGGGACAGAGGATAGTAAATGGCAGGGTGGGACGGAGAATGGTAAATGGCAGGGTGGGACGGAGAATGGTAAATGGCAGGGTGGGGCAGAGGATGGTAACTTGCGGGGTGGGGTGGAGAATGGTAAATGACATGGTGGGGCAGAGGATGGTAAATGGCAGGGTGGGGCGGAGAATGGTAAATGACATGGTGGGGCAGAGGATGGTAAATGGCAAGGTGGGACAGAGCATGGTAAACAGCAGGGTAGGACAGAGCACGGTAAATGGCAAGGTGGGGCGGAGCATGATAAATAGGAGAGTGGGGCGGTGGACGGTAAATGCGTGGTCTCTGAGGTTTCTGCCCGTCCATGGAGGCGCAATGCATTGCGTCGAGGTCAGCCTAACCAATGGACCAGCTCGCCTTTCTGTCGTTAACAATGCCCCAGCTTACACTATCTCCTCATACACGCGTACAAAACTCGATTAACTTCCGTTGAACCTTCCCTGATGACTAAGAACTTGACTAAAGAGAACCCCTTACAAACACGCCAACAATGCTTCGTCTTAGTTTCCACACTTTGCATGCCTATCTGATTGTCCTTGACAGACGCTTCCTAAACATTTTAGCCAATCATGGCAGTTCTAACAAACAGTATCGGTGGTATTCATGATGGTCACCGTTGTCCAGCCCGATATCCATGAGGGCCAGCTAGGATTCTACACTCTATGTGTAGCTCTTTAACATTCGCGCCGCCTCGCAACATACTTGTCTATTTGGGTCCCGTCCATCAGGTTAGTAGTCACCCGACAGGCCAGGACGATACTTCCTCGATTCTGCATATCCGCTTCTATCTTCAGGATGCTGCGTAATGACGTATTTACACATTCAAATCCTTCCTTCCTTCCATGCTTGAACATAGAAGCGATAATGGAGTGCGTCCATTATCGCATACAGCGTGCCATCCGTAGTACTGCATTCATTCATTCGTTCAACCAACATCACAGAGCTAATCTATTGAAGGAGCAGGGATTACCTGCACAGATGACCATCAGCTGTCTACACACGACACAAGCGATGCCGGGTTTCTTCCGGGATCCTGCTCTTCCCGGTAATCTATTATTACTGATTGTAAGCTAAGGTTACGAGGATATCTGAGGATGCGTCGGTTGTTCAGCCAGCTGTTATAAGAGAGACATGCTGTACTCATTAACCCAGAACGTGTAAATTGCATAACAGCTACATGGCTTCAAAGTAATGTCGTCATAATCCCATGCGATCCGATGTTGCTCCCGGAAAAAGGTGCGAAAACAGCCAGACAACTGGCTAAAGCATTGATACACAAGAAAAAGACTTTTGACGCTTTATCAGGTGAATCATCCATATTGTAAAGCCCTGGTGATTCTCAAAATAACCAAATAAGTTTGTATTTCTCCGATTCGTAGTCGCCGTGATAGTGCCTCCAAGACATGACTAGAATGCTACAGGTAAAATATGTTAAGGAGCGAGTGAGGAGCATTATCATCAACAAGACATCACACCTTGTAGCCATATATATTGATAATCATGAAAGGTAAGAGAAAATCATGTCGTTAACAGCAGTGAACGATTTACGACAATGGGTCTACTTCGATTGCATAAGCCACAGAAATCGGCGAGGCTTGGAGATATTTGAGCAGTGGATATTTTCATAAGAATCACCCCATCCCGAATGGCAAACATTGGTAGACTAATCTTTAAGAATTAGATATTACTTTGGGAATAAGATATTACTTAGAAAATTGCTTGCATTAAAAAGTCAACTATGCCATTGATTGACCCAGAAGGACCCATTAGCTCTGATGACAGCTCCAGGAACCATCCTGACACTCACCAGCAACCAGGGCATTCAAGATGAACTTCTCGATGTATATCAATTGGTGATTATGTCATGAGTTTGATGTCAATCGCAATCACTGAATTTCAGACCATATGTGAACCATCGCGTCGCGACTACAAGTATATTATTCTTGAGGATTAGATACAGTAGTATCCTCACCAGCCACCCAGCAGAACCTTACCCACAATGCCATGTCACCATGCAGGACCTTACCCACAATGCCATGCCACCCAGCAGGACCTTACCCACAATGCCATGTCACCATGCAGAACCTTACCCACAATGCCATGTCACCATGCAGAACCTTACCCGATCTCCTGCGCATCGGCTTCTGCGCAGGCTGGGATTCGCCTCTGCAATACTCTGATCGCTTTGGGCCAAATTCGGGCCATTACGCGACGAAATATTATTACGGAATGTCATCTGTTAAATATTACAAAACACATTTTTTGTGTTGTGTGTGATTAGAATAATAATAATCATTTTGTTATGGAAAACCTTTTATAGGCCCATTATGAGGCATTTATCGAAAAAAAGTAGTTCCGCGGACGTTTCATGGCCGTCAAGCGTTTCTAAAAATGGCGGCAGTCAGATGTGAAGACGAATTTGTTAACGAAAATCAACTGAAAAAAGCAATAGAAAGTTACACGCCGGGATTGGAAATGACAGACAAGCAGCGAGAGTGTTTGGAGAAGTTGTTCTTTGGAAACTTATCTACCAACGGGGTATGGGAAAAGCCTGATATACCATTTGCTCCCAGATTTGCTGCTCCCCCCAGCCCTCCGATGGGAGTTCACATGTTTTATGGAAAAAATAAAAAGACACACAACCAAAAAAACTTGGACTGCTAATGTTAGAATAAGATTTGCCCAAATTTAATACTTGTGACTGCAGGGCCTTGGTTATATAACCGAAATAACTGCAGCGTATAGAGTAAAGAAAGTTCATAATCAAAGACATCAAAATGCGGCCTTTGTGGACAGTAAACACAGCTTACTTCCGAGCTTCCCCGATAAGCTCCATTCATGTTGTTTCTTGTTTGTTTTGACGCGCGCTGCTTGTTATCGCCCGGTCAGAGGTTACAACCGGGTCAAATCGCATGCGCTCCGTGAACTATTGCAGAGATGTTATGTTAGCATTGCGTCAAACATGTCTGCCATGGAGAGTGAACCTTACCCACAATGCCATGTCACCATGCAGAACCTTACCCACAATGCCATGTCACCATGCAGAACCTAACCCACAATGCCATGCCACCATGCAGAATCTAACTGAAAAATAAGTATTGGTCCACCAGGATCTTTTTCACACTGACATGTCTACCATCAGGATCTTACCCACAATGCCATGTCTCCATGCAGGAACTTAACCCCCACACCATGGCATGTCTCCCACCAGGATCTTTTTCACACTGACATGTCTACCATCAGGATCTTACCCACACTAACATGTCTCCCTTCAGGATCTTACCCACACTGGCATGTCTCCCATCAGCATCTTACCCACACTAACATGTCTCCCATCAGGATCTTACCCACACTAACATGTCTCCCTTCAGGATCTTACCCACACTGGCATGTCTTCCATCAGGATCTTACCCACACTGACATGTCTCCCACCAGGATCTTACCCACACTGACATGCCGTTTTAATTTTTTTTCTCATGGCGCACAATGATTAATCTACACCACATATCCATTGAAATCGGCATCATTCCTCATACATATGTCACGGGCAAGACTGGCATCGATAACAGTATATTCCAAACAGTAAGTTATCAATATATGATAGTGTGCTATCATCTTCATAAGTCACAGTTTGTCTTACTTCTTGGTCACCTATTTTACACTTTGTCCGGATCGGTAAGGACTACTGACACATAATGCAGGAGTCCATCCTGTAGAATGTGTTGACGTAAACGGGAGAGACACAAATGACATGCTAGATAGCAGTTCCTTGTGACTAGTCCGGAATAATGGCATTTGAGAGAGTTTTGGTTTCTTACGGGATGAAGTTGTTGCTTACATCACATTAAATAGCTCTTCAAACAGAGCAGTCGATATTCTGCTGATACGTCGAGTTGGATTCTCCTCCAGTTGTCGAGCCTGGTTCTGTCGACTTTCAATACGTGATGAATGGAAGACACAAACGACGTTGTGGGACCGAAAGAGGAGAAATATACTTTATTCTTCTAAAGACAGGATAACTTCTTTGTTCACCAAAGTAACCGAAAAAGATGATATTTAATGTGGGGAGGGATGACTCTGATTTATGATTGGTGATCTTGCTTTGTCGCGAGCGTGTGTTCACTCCCTTATATTACGTCGCTTTTGGAGGCTGTCCCACATCAGCGAATGCTATTGGCTGAGAGGCTTCTAGCAGGTTCACCAATGAGGTCGCCCCTTAATGAGGTAGTTAAATTGGGGTTAAGGAATAACTGACGGGTAACTGGCGAGCCAGAAGCTTTAAGGTAGAGAGGGTAAAGTTGAGTGAGACTGTTTGCGACAGCCCGACACGTTTGGCAGAAAGGTCTGAATTCCACCCTCCTAATGATTTTCCTTGAATGCTAATATTGTTGGTTTTAGATGCATCACCGTGCGCTGGAGTCCCAAGTATGTGATTTCAAGGAAGTAGCAATCGAGTCGTTCTGAAAATAACTATACTGCGTGCTTTTGATAATCTAATAGTTGATGTTTTGTTCTATGGAACGTGTGAAATGCTAATCTGTTGATCATCAGGTTTGCGCCTAATTACGCCATGCGTCAGATGTGTAATATCTTGATGCAGGTGACAATTGACCCTTCTGATATTTCATTTGGTCATAATGCGACATCTGCCGTTGTCTTTCCTTGCCAATGTTCCAAAACCGAGGGGACACGAGACCTCTGTTAGAACGTTATGATACTCGAGCCACATCGCGAATATGTTGTCATAGCGCAATTTGGTAGTGGGGCTGTCTGGTTCCTGCGATGGATGCTGAGAAAAGACAGCACGGGCCCCGAGGCTGTGGCTAACATAGGACAGGTGCGATACAACCTCATCTACGGTTGTGAGTTGTGCATTTTCACTTAAACATCGCAGAGGCCAATTCAATTAACGGTCGACCCGTTCCAATGACTATCTAGTCTAAATGTTAAATGGTGCGGACATGACGTATTCCGTCCGTGATCATTGTCCAAAGACAATAATTTCTGAAGTAATTGCAAAACGGTTACATAATATGTAACTTATTATTGAAGCACATCTATTATTAGTGTGCATAATATATTGCACAGCGTACACCAGCAAAACTAATAACATACCATGAATTATTGAAACTTTCTTACGCATATCACGTCAAAATATGTATCACATATGTTTATAGACATCCGTAGACATTAAATAGACAGCAAACACGCAATCACCTGAACCTATGGCCTGTTGCAAACTGGCTTTATAAGGCTCAGTAAACTGAGGTTTATTGGGATGAGGGGAGCATCTGGCTGTTTAGCTCAGGTGAACGATTCCCCAGTAGGTGAGGTGGCGATGTAGCATGATCTTGCCCCACTCATACGTACTTTCCAGGTGAACCAGCGTGTTTCTCTGCAGGTAATGAGTGGTGGTGATTGGACACAGAATATACACGGATCCCATGTAGGACGGAGAGGCCAGGTAACGCTCGGATACCAGGCAGCTGGCCACGGTAGCTTTATGTCCGTGCTCGGTCTTGTATAACACAACCGACTGATGAAGAGCGGCCGTTTGAAACGTCACCTGCACATAGCAATCAACATTGCACCTTGTCTATTCGGGTCTTTTTATATCGATGATATTGATTTCGAATGAAGTGTACAGGGTGCAACGTCATGACATAAATACCTGTGCGTATATCAGGTAGAGACCAGACTTGGTTATCTTCACTGTGCCATTTGTGCGTAGCTTGTTGACGTCAGCAAACAACTCATACCTGTTGGTCGGCCAGCGCAGGTCAGTCCACACCTTGATTGGACCGCTGCAGAGTAAGACAAGATTGGCATTGACAACATCTCCAATCACTGCGAAGGCTGGCCGAAGTAATGTTCACGATAAAGTGAACATTATCATGTACACAGATATTTCAAGTGGATTTTAGTTTCATGGAGTTCAGCGTATGCCTCGTGTAATAATTTGTTTCACCAATATTGTCCCGTCTTTATCGCAAATGGGGAGATATTATTTACCCCGTCTGCTATAACTTTCGACTCACGTGACGGCCTGAAGCCGGAATTCCTGAAGTACGTTCCAGATTCAACTTTGATGTCTGAAAAAGTTGTTCATGTTTGTAAGCTGTCTGAGAGCATCAGCAGCAAAAATGATATCAGATACACAGGTAAATATGAAACATAGAGCACGCACCAGTGTCTATAAGCCTTTCAATGTTTTCATCCCGGGTAGATGAGAGCACCACTGATGTATCAGCGTACATATGTAGCGAGTGGATCTATGATCATGTCACACAATACGTAGACGGATTGGACGTTATGATCATAACAAAATATTGTAATCATAACGCGTCATATCAGTTACATGGAGCTATATCTCAGGAACAGGGTATACACGCGCCCAACACCCGCCCACAATCTTCTTAACAACGCTTGCGTTATACAACCGGCATAAAAGAAGAGGTGAATATAAACGCTCATGATGTTGGGTCATAATCTGGCCTTGTGTGATACAGATCAGTACAGAATCTCGACACTTCACCAGTATTACTGTCAATGATAAAATATTATACATGTTCATAGCACCATAAAATTTGACATTACTGCTGGTCCAGTGGTTCAAACTGTAGATGGAAATATAGTGTGTTACCAGAGAAACTTGTGCAGCATGTAGATAACACCTCTGCAATTACGTAGCATGTGACGCTACGTTCATCAACTTCAGTCACCCAGAACATCATAAAGATCGTGCTGTTGTGTCCCGATACTCACAAACACCGCACGATGTCGAGAAACTCACCTTTGAGCCTGCAACACAAGCACCATAGTGAACACATGTTATCCAAATACAGAATAATACAATGGCTAAGGGGGCGATGAACACATCCAGAAAAGCTAGATGATTCTTTATGGTGTTATATTGATAACTGGTTTAATTACATCGTTGATTTCTTTTTCTTTCGCAATGGCGAGATCTAGTCGAGTTGCCAACACCACGGCGATTGCGCGATGCGACGCGATCACGGCCGTCATACGGAATATCGTCCCCATCGTCGGCGTGACCTCCATCATGAGGCGAGGAAATGGTGTTATGAGTACCCGTACCCTCCGTGTCAGTGTGCTTCCCCAGCATGAGGTAGAGGTCTTTGACGTCGTCATCAAGCTTCCGCAGGGTCACCTGTAGATCAGTGATTGTTCTTTGATGATAAACACCGACGATGATGACGAGGATGGCACATACCAGAAGACACAGTGACGTCACTTTGATGTCTGACCCCCTCGGCATCAGTATAGGCCGATCTGTGTGCTGGTGGACATCTGTGTGCTGGTGGACAGGAGCCGTCTTCACATCACGCGCATCCATGTTGTCAAGATGTGATATCTTGTATTTCTCGTGGGGCCAAGCTCAGCGCAGATAGCTAACGGGCGTTCATGTGAATCGCCAGTGAGAATGAGTGCAGCGAGTCTAAAACTTATATGCGGTTAGACATTAAAGGCATGCTGCCAACCCTTCTCACTTCGCAATAACCGCGGTCGTTGGGAAGTTCCTCTCAATACTTTTACTTTCTATTACTTCTCTGCACGCGCCGATTGCCACCCGCGACTGTCACATTCACGCTTAGTATACGTCACTGACGTCAGCGCAAGCCGGAATAAGTATCGCTGACCATTTTCGGTACATGACGCTGGGCGTTTTATTCCATGACGTAAAACGTCACGTCACATGGGTCACTCAGGTCGGAGAGCGGTTTCGTTTTAGGGTAACGAAACTCGAGAAAGTAGATCGCCGGAGGGGGAGTGGGTTTTACAAGGCAGAACATATATCGAACCTGAAAACCAAGCTTACGTCAGTGTCTGAGTGATTCATGTTTGTTCCGAAACCCCGAAGTGGTTATATTGGAATTTAACATCCTCATACCTATACTATATGGTGCTCTGTCAATGGAGTACCCGTACCCTCCGTGTCAGTGTGCTTCCCCAGCATGAGGTAGAGGTCTTTGACGTCGTCATCAAGCTTCCGCAGGGTCACCTGTAGATCAGTGATTGTTCTTTGATGATAAACACCGACGATGATGACGAGGATGGCACATACCAGAAGACACAGTGACGTCACTTTGATGTCTGACCCCCTCGGCATCAGTATAGGCCGATCTGTGTGCTGGTGGACATCTGTGTGCTGGTGGACAGGAGCCGTCTTCACATCACGCGCATCCATGTTGTCAAGATGTGATATCTTGTATTTCTCGTGGGGCCAAGCTCAGCGCAGATAGCTAACGGGCGTTCATGTGAATCGCCAGTGAGAATGAGTGCAGCGAGTCTAAAACTTATATGCGGTTAGACATTAAAGGCATGCTGCCAACCCTTCTCACTTCGCAATAACCGCGGTCGTTGGGAAGTTCCTCTCAATACTTTTTTTCTATATTACTTCTCTGCACGCGCCGATTGCCACCCGCGACTGTCACATTCACGCTTAGTATACGTCACTGACGTCAGCGCAAGCCGGAATAAGTATCGCTGACCATTTTCGGTACATGACGCTGGGCGTTTTATTCCATGACGTAAAACGTCACGTCACATGGGTCACTCAGGTCGGAGAGCGGTTTCGTTTTAGGGTAACGAAACTCGAGAAAGTAGATCGCCGGAGGGGGAGTGGGTTTTACAAGGCAGAACATATATCGAACCTGAAAACCAAGCTTACGTCAGTGTCTGAGTGATTCATGTTTGTTCCGAAACCCCGAAGTGGTTATATTGGAATTTAACATCCTCATACCTATACTATATGGTGCTCTGTCAATGGAGTCATATTTAGGTGACTAGTAGCACAGAACTATCATCGACCACGTTAGATAAGGCAAGATATTCAGCTCCAATGAACCATTCATCATGACCCTTGTTCCGAGTCTGAAGAGTCATGTACATGCTGACACAACAGAGTAACAACCAAATGATGAAAAAGTAGTTGGCCGCCCAGCTAAATTCTGCACGCCATGCCCCGCCCTAACCGTAGGACGCTGCTCGGAGAGTTGAGGTGATAAGTTTTCTGAGACGTAATAAATGTCGGGACTTTCCCGCAAGGACGAAAAGGTTGAGTAGTACAGAGACTGGGGGTACGAGCGCAGTAACCAAACTGGGACCTCATGAGCCAGCGAACCGCTCGCACCTCCCCCCCTACATACCATATGTTGCCAGGAGCCCTTCCAGCCCCCCATGGTCCAGGGCAACACCAGTATTTAGTCACCTTAGAGGTGATCGAGTGAGAAATATCTGCGACCGTCGCTGTAAGTTCCATGTTTTACGCGGTCGATGTCCTGTATAAACTGGGTTACTTTAGCGTCGTTCTTTTCGATAAAGTCGGGATCGGGACAAGCGGTTATCAATCTCATCGCAAAGAGCTTCCAACAGTAGAAAGCTCCAGTCGGCCTCTCCGTGGTCCCACTCGGTCTCCCCAACCAAGGACCGTGATGCTCCTGTTCCAAGCCCAGGCAATTATTAAACCTCCCGTTAGCGCCATAGTCGCCGTCTTCAAGCCCCTCCGCCTCCGCCCACCCCCAAGCCACCGTCTCCTTATACTTCTTCCGATCCTTGTGATACACCTGGTTATACGCATCAGCCCTCCCCAGGTCCTCAAACGAGCACAACCTGAAAACGCAATCGACAAACACCCCGATTGTCGCCACCGGACTATGCTGCAGTCCCAACAGAACCTGAAGCTTATACATATTCGGAATTATCCTCCTAGGACTCCGAGTGTAGGGGCACTTTATCTCGAGCAGCACAATCTCCTCAGGATGCCCCAGACAGACAGCATCCACTCCACCCCCCTGGCCACGCCGCCACCGGATAGGTAGCACACAAAAGCCATCCGGAGAGTAGGCTGTCGCGCCACCCTGAATATAGATATTATTTCCGTAGACCTTGGTGTCGTACACCTTCTCCAATACCACAATTGCAACCTCCTCAAAAGTCGTACCCCAGAGGCAAGGCGCGCTAAAGCGAACACCCTCGTTGCCAGTTTTTTTCAGTCAGCTTCTTACTATAGCTGCAGAAGTAGTTTTGCTCTATGATAGCGGAGAAGTCACTTCCTCCAACGCAGCCCTTCCTCGTGGTCTCCCACTGGTCTGTATTTTGTTTCACTCCGGTATAATTGTTGCAGAAAGATTTTATCACCGCCTCCATTATACCCAGCAAACCCCACTCTTTAAATGGATCTCGGCCGAAACGAGCTTAAACTCATCGTCTGAGATAAAGCCGTCTTCAAACGCCCCCGAAATAATATCTGTAACCGTGTTTAGTTTGCTCTGTGCCAGAATTTGAATCTGGTCGTGCTTCTGAACCTTCACCGACAGCCGCCTGCTGATGACCTTTCCTGCGGTTGCAACCAGCCCGCACACAGCCCCCACAGCCCCCAACACCGTAGCAACTGGGGCAGCGTAGACATCAGACCTGCACCACTTGCGCCAAGACATACACCCACAGCAGCTAAAGCAGTGTCTACAGCGTCCACTGAGTTTACTGCACACCTATATTTTTTGTACATAGCACCATATTTTTCAATTTCTTTCTAAAGGTATTGCCTCTTGAGGGTGATCTCATTCAACCAATAGGAGTGCCCCAGACCACATAGAGGCAGCTCCGGATTTAACGGTGCAGTCGTTGATTGTTGTTTTATGCTGCTGCTTTATACGTCTACGGGTCAAGTTCAATTAGGAGTGAAGCTACAGACCAAGTCGCCCATCTGTTTTGAGTGGTTGTATAAAAGTCAATAACGTTGCCTTGTTCTAGGCTGGTCTAAAGATATAACAACAACCCGTTGGTCAGCAGGCTTACTTATTCCTACCACTTGATTCGTTCCATTAATAACAGGAACGACTGCTATAGGACCAGCATCAGCACCAACACCCGAAGACAACCCCATATGAATGATCTTGCCATTACATAACATGGTATATCCACAGCTTGAGTCTTGTGAGTCTCGACCCCTATCCCCATGGCCAAACGACCACTCATATCCTCTGCGAAGAGCACCACTTGCTTCTGCCCATATAGTAATGAGGGGTTTTGTTTGGGAGTTTATGTGTTCTCTCAGGTCCCTGCAATACTGTCTGTGTCTCTCATCAACATAGTTTTTATTAGCAGCATCTTCAGGTGATATTAGGTCTCCCAACTGAACGATTTTATTATCTCCCATTTCAAGGTCTCCAGTCATAGTACCCCCACTTTTATCAATTTTTTTTTGAGTCACCAATAGATACATAGGTCTTTGTGGCATATTCCGAGAGGTCGGCGCCCTGAACAGTGCCTGTCGGTTTTGCCTAGGTCCATAAATACTCGTTTTTATTGACATCTTGTAAATTCAAGAACAACTCTAACAGGTAAGTCGTGGTTATCCAATAGCCTTCCTTTA
This sequence comes from Urechis unicinctus, assembly GCA_034190875.2. Lineage (NCBI taxonomy): Eukaryota > Metazoa > Annelida > Polychaeta > Xenopneusta > Urechidae > Urechis > Urechis unicinctus. The sequence continues at coordinate 63,206,769 of CM067358.1, read as the reverse complement.
TTATTGCGTAACTGAACCTTCAACTCATGCACTGTTCCGCTAGTAACATGCTTACAGACAGGATTAGCGATGTTAGTGGTTATAATATCACCTAAAGAGCCACCCTCTAAACCAACAACTTCACGAAGCGTAGTGGGCGCACCATCTAGCATGTTGTGCGTGGTGCTGACTTGATCGAGGTGAACATAAATTGTGTTAAAGATGCTAAAGTTAATGGTCCAGTCACCAGTGTAAGTACCTGAATAAATCCACCGCCTTCCGAGACCGTCATCAAGACCCAACATTGTTAACACTCCGTCTGATATATTCACAGTCCCATCAGAAATTTCGAGGGTAATAACCCCATTTACAGCATCAACTTCTAAACCAAGACCTAATGATGTAATTTGCTGCGGAAGAAGGCGGAAACTCCAGAGGCCGGGTTTTAATTGGATTCTTCCTCCTTTTCCAGCAGTTTCAGACCGCCATGTAATGTTCTCATCTGTTTCGAGATTGTACCAGCCCACAGTACACGTGATTGACCCTAGGCCAACACATAGATCGCCCTCAGTGTTGTCAATAGCATTTTGCAGGGGCACAGCTTCGCTGCTTTGAACATTTGACAGAGTGTGATACATAGCACTATGAATAAACAAGCCTTTACATTCAATACGAATAAAACGTACAAAACCGGGCCGGTATACCTACCCCATATTGCCCGCGAGGATCTGACACATCTCCTCATCCAGGTAAAATCGGACAATATCACAGATGTGTTTGGTGTAGAGTTCTCCAACCTGTTTGATAAATACGTGGTGATAAACATAAGCGACGACAGCCTTGTAGTTGGCTGGAGAACCAACCACATGCAATACTGGCAGAACCAGATAAACTTTGTTGTATGGTGCGCAACCAGTGGCTGCGGAGTATCTGCCCTGGACCACCTCAGATCTGATTTCCCAGCACTAAGTAACCTCTACAGGTTCCATGTTTACTACACAATCCGGAGACTTTTAGATGAAATGAAAATAGCACTGCCGGATGACGCCACATGGTCGGCTACCAACAATACCTTTGACAAGAGAATCTACCACCAGCTCTGCCACGAGTTTGAGGTTGACGAAAACAGCGAGTGGAGGATGCCAGGCGGCAACCAGGGCTTAGGGCGGATCTACTTCACCGACCCCGAAACACACAAGGTACGGGTGATCTCTCATTATGGAAACAACCACCCGTACAAATCCGTCAGGCATACCTTTGAGAAATCAACCAACAGGTTTATTTTCCAGGGTGGCAACCTGCACATTGATTTCATAAAGCAAGACCAAGAGTTGGCAAACATCGCCTGGAGCACCTTCATCCTGGAAAAATCGGAGGGGTTCACATCCATAGGTATCTCACGGATAAATGACAGCATTCGGACCTATGTCTGGGCCATTCTTAGTGCTCAGGCGCAGACCCGCTCAGAGATTCTAGGTGTTGGAACGTCCTTTGATGCTCAAAAGCAATTTCAGGCCAACGTTGAGGATGCCATCAACTCCCCAATGGACATTCCTTCATCCATCCAAAGGTATCAGAACGTCCTTCAGAATGCGTCTTCAAAGGTTGATTATGTGTTTGAAAGGGCCTGTACATGGCTCCGTCTGATATGAGCCTCGCCATTGGAAACGTTGCTGGGTACAACAATCTGATTACTATCGCAACTGTGGAGCAGCAGATCAGCAGCAATGCTGATGTCAACTTGGTTCCGGTGGTTCCAGATAGAGGAAGCTTTGACCCTCCGCCAGATACAGATATGGGAGTCCCCTCTTCAGGGCCGGCCCCTATGGCCGAGACCGGTATGCGTGGGGTGCACGAGGATGAGGAAACCGCTCTTATTGTAGGCGGAATCGCTATGGGCTTAGCTGTGCTTTGGTTTGCTAAGTAGTAAGTCACGGAGTATCAGGAGGATAACTCCCCCCACCGCCACAGCTGCGGCCCACACATGTTCTGCCATCCAACCAGCCACCTTTGCAGCTGACTTAAGCAGCCATGATACGATGGAGCCAATGATTCCTGGAAGGGCAGCTGCTGTCTTACCAGCTAGGCCCTTCAGGACGTTTGCCAAGGAGTTCAGCTGTTTTTTAATCAATTCCTTTAAACCGGGCTTATCAGCTGGTGTCGGCGTTGGTGCCGGGGTTGGACTAGTGCTCCCTCCGCCCGTCAAAGCAACAACCAGAGTCGAGATTGCCAATCCAATCGCAGTGAGTATGGAGGCGATTGTTATACCCTGCTCTTCGAACAGAGTGCGTACACGCTCAGCTAGCGTTGTGTTCTCGTTAAGAAGTCAGTTGATCGTTTCCCTGATGCGGTTAATTTGGGTTCGCAGACGTTCACGGTTTACAGAGGCAGCCTCAACACGGACACGCCGCAGGTCCTGCAGCTCTGCAAGCTCATTTGCTTGGAATCTCCATGCTCGACTATCACCCCTCCCGTCCTTCTCCAGGCTTGCCATTTTAGCTTCCCGTCGGACTATATCCCTTTCTATCTCAGTTATCTTAGCTAGGTTGTTGACCAGCTCACCCCTCTGAGTCTGCATAGTCTTGTCAAGCCTCATAAGCTCTCCTAGGAGAGAGGAATTTGTTGGGATCGTTCTTCCATGTCAGAAGTTCCCATTCTCGGCCCCACTTAACCCAAAGGTCACCTTGTTGAGACGATCTATACTCCAGAGTGGCCTGCAGCCCATGCTTAGACACTGCCTTCTCCCACCTCGTAACTAAGACTTCAGTTTCTTCTTTGGAACCCACATGATCTTCTGTTAACCCAGCAGGCATTTCAGTAATAGCCCATGGTGGACTAGTCGTACTAGACGTATCTAAAGTTTCGTCAAAGAGGTTAGTCAACAGGCGACACTGCTGCCAGCTACAAAATTGATGGCATCTCGCTGGAGTATGACATGGTTACCCAAACAGAGTTGGGCCGCATGATACGCACCCAGTACACGGCTCTCGATTCTGTATGACCGTGTTCTTCGTCACAGAAAGCTTGTATACAATAAAAGAGATACACTGTGGAACATCAACCTGAACGTGCCGGCTCGCAGCATGAAGGGCATCCTACTGCTCTTTGAAGACCCAGCCAATGCCTCAAACGCCCCAACCAACCCAAGGTATGCGTGGCTACAAGCAGTGGAATGAAGTGATGAAGGCCTTTGCAGCAACGAGTAAACGAGACCCCAGTGTAGCAATAGCTGCAAAAGACTTGGCATTGTCTGACGTCTCCTTAGGAGAGTACCTAACCAGTAAGTATGATCTGTGGCTCGACTTAAGGACGAGTGATGACGACCAGCTGCACGGCAGTGGCAGGGCCGTGGAGAATGCGTCTGAGGGTATCACCATTCAGATCACGAAAAAATCACAGGCGACCAGCGCATTGAACGTTTATATGTATATTGTAATGGATGCACAACTTAACATTAAAATGGCAGGCTCGTCAGCGCAGTCAACTAACAAGTTTTTGATGAAACCGGAAACTGAGTTTACATTTTCAGAGGGTCCCTCGGCAATTGTTTTTGGGCAGACAGGATGTGGCAAAACCGCATTCATCCTCGACCTACTTGAAGGGCCCTTCTTCGGTGCCTTCGAGCATATCGTTATCCTCTGCCCTACCATACGTTACAACGAGGCCTATCAGTCACGGTCATGGGTGTGGGATGATTTAGAGGTCTACGTTGACCACCTGAGGGCTTTCTGCCACTGCTTCAAGGGCGAGCCTACCCTCTACATTATTGATGACTGTTCAGCAACAAAGGCCCTGTCCAAGAAGAAAGACATGTTATCCGAACTGGCCTTTAGCGGCCGCCATGCGCAGCAAAGTGTCTGGGTCCTCACCCAAAAGTGCAACTCGGTGCTGAAGGACTTACGTGAGCAGACTTGCTGGATGGTGCTCTTTCACACGTTTGAAGACGCCTTATGTGAAAATGATGTAATTCCAGCAAAGGAGGAACGTGCCACAGTAGGCCAACTACTAGCAAAGTTTAAGCACGCAAAACTGCTGCTGAAGACTGATCAACCTACTGCATATGCCGTCGATTGAAGTGATATTGGCCTTGATAGCAGCTGTTGCCTCAGTAACCAATTTAGGTTTCTTCATCTGGGTAGCGGTGCAGTATTTTGAAGCTCCAAGGCATATACGTATATTCATGGATCCTGATACCATTATTGATAAACCCCTTGAACAGGACACAACTAGCTTAGTGGAGACAAAGTCTGGGGGAGCGGAACCTAGTTGCACCCCTGGTGTAGATATGTCTTCTAAGAGAGATAGGCTAGCTGCCGTCATAGCTGGCAGTCAGGCCCGTCAGTACCTTGGTTTGGAGCGCCTTACAATTGACCAGGTTGAATCAATGTCTGATGAAGAGATCATAAAGCTGTATGTGAGATACGAGGCTCGGCTAGGTGCTAGCATGACGCGCACTCTAGGTCAATCATTGCTACAGCTATACTCAGGTATTGCTTGTATGTTTCTACCAATCCTACCAGAACACCGGCCTGAGCTAATTTGGAAAAACAATTAACAGGGGCCGGGGGAGAGGAAGACACTTGTGCGGTATAGTATGTGTTTAACTTCGCTATAGCATGAGCTTAACTATGCTATTACAGGTGCTTAACTACGCTATAACAGGTTCTTAAGTCCGCTATAACAGGTGCTTACTAAGCGCTGTCAATTGGACAAATAAATCTAGTAAGTAAACATGGAAGAAACGAACACGAATCAAGAGGAGACAACACCAGGGGAGATAACGTCAGTGACCACTACAAAAAACGCTAAAGGGTTGCGGCAGGACGAAAGGGTGTTGCAGCTGGGAAAGCCAATCAAAATAAGATTCTGAGAGAGCTCCGAGAGGCTAAGGCGTGCTTACAGATGCTAGAGACGAAGCTGTCGAGCCAATATAAACCAGCAAGCCTCTGGAAAGGTGTACGTGGGGAAGATTATACTGCGTCTGGCTGCTACTGGACTGGTTGCATACAGACTTGCCAAGTAGGTCATTTGGAGACTCGGGTGTTTACTTTGTATGGATCGTCACATGCAGAAGATATACTATATTTCTAAGGGCTACTGGAAAGGCATAACAGCTATCAAGAAGCTTGCAACAGAAGCGAGGGTTTCTGAGGAAGTTGCAAGGGGTTGGCTAACAAAGTAAGCTATATGGCAAATCTACCTGCCAGTGCCAAAACACATTCCCAGGCCAAAGTTTGATGTCCCTGTCCCTAATGATGTTCACCAAGCCGATCTCTTATTTCTTCCTCATGACGTTGTGAAGCGCCGGACTTACAAGTATGCCCTAACAGTAGTTAATGTGGCCTCACGCTACAAGGCAGCTGAGTCATTGACTACAAAAGAGGCTAGAGAGGTTGCAGGTGCGCTCGAGAGGATATACAAGCGAGGACCGCTGGGGTGGCCTAAACTACTTCAGGTCGACTCTGGACGGGAGTTTATGGGAGCAGTGAATCAGCTGTTAGCAAAACATGGAGTATCAGTCAGGCGTGGCCGTGTGAATATCCATCGAGACCAGGGTATAGTGGAATGCTTTAACCGAACACTGGCTGAGCAACTCTTTGGTCACCAGTATGCCGCAGAGTTAAAGGATACTGGAAAACAATCTATTGAGTGGGTTTCAGGCTGTTGTCCCTGCGATAAATAATGAGGTGACCCGCTTGACTGGAAAAAACCTAAAGATGCTATAAAGGCAAAACGAGTTGCACAAAAGCCCTCTGCAGTCGTACCAGGGCGCCCGCTAGGGGTCAAAGAGCACAAGCTTCCCTCTGGTGTTGGCGTTTGCTACCTCTACCAGCCTGGTGAGGCAGAGCAAGACCAGCGCCTGCGGTCCACTGACCCTCTGTGGTCACTCAATGTTTACCGGATTGGAAGCTCTGTCACTAAATCTGGTGAGCCTGTACTTTACTATTTGTTGGATGGACCCCTCCGTGTAAAGGAGGAGCTGCTTGTGGTTCAGTCTGATACCCAGTTGCCACCAGATGGTATTACCAATTAGACATTAGAGATCTACAGATATTACAATGGTAGTATTTGACAATAAGTGCCCTTGGATATTACTCGGAAAGAAAGACCCCTGTAACAGGCCCTGTACGCAAGAGTTTTGAAATTTACACAGATATAAGATAAAACATGGTGTCGTTAATCGTCTTTGTATGGGTTGTCAGAAGGCTATAAAAAATAATAAGGTAGGATTGTGTATGGATTGTGGGTTCGATAAAGTCAACCACAGTCGTCTTCGTCAAAAGAAAAAAATTGCTTCACAACAGACTGCAGCCGGCGCCACTGAACGGGGATTCCCCACTTAACAAAAATAGAAATCCTGTGGCGCTGTCAGCAAGGTCAAAGTCCGCTCGCTGTATAGTTGTTGTCTTTTATGTATCACAAAATCCCTTTTAGACTAACTCCAAGCACTCCAAGTGCGTAATAAATATGACCGTACATACAAGGAGATGTTGGCTAGATTCAGGGCTGGGATGGCTCACACCCCTGTCCCCACCGCTGCCCCACGCAGACCAGTCCCTGCCCCACGCAGACCTGTCCCTGCCCCATGCAGACCAGACCCCGCAACCCTGTCCCCAGTCCCCACAGTGCGTCTTGCCTTCAAGAAGACTAAGTGGGCTGTTAAAAACTATTTGCGTGGATGGGTGATGAACGTTCCTGAGTCTCACCCCCTTAGCTCGGACCTTATGATGTTCTAAAAGGGCATGCGTCGGAAGATGCATAAAGTTTTGACTGGTGAGCTGGAAGAGCTAGGTGGAATCAAGTGTCAGTTTGCCATTTAGGTAAGACTCTCCAAGCACGCCGATGATGACAGCACTGAGTATTTGGAGCCTGTGTTGCGTAATAAGCAGCAGGTGGTTCTTTCCTCAGAGGACGTGGGCGTTGCGCTGGACCAGAGTGCTGTTAATATCCAAGAGCGGTTGGAGAAGTGGACCAGCCAAGATTCTGGCTGGGAGTTTGAGGCGGTCATAACTCTGTGGATTGATATTGCCAACTACCAACCGTTGAAGGGTGGCTCCTGCCTGCGACTTCCGGCTGCGCTGGCGGCTAAGCAGGCCATCATAAACGTTAAGAACTGGGACGACTTCTGCATTCTATGGGCTATTGTAGCCGCTCTGCACCCGGTTGCCAAGGACCCACAGCGACCATCAAAATACAACATTCAGTGGCTTTTGGATCTGCTGGAGGGTGCAGGTGTAGAATATCCTACACTGGTGTCGCATGTTGAGAAGATAGAAAAGCATGCTAACCTAGCCTGAGTGCATGGGTATATGGCAAACTGCTGTGCGAGTGGATATGCCTGAGGAAGGGAAGAACATATTATCCTTCCAGAACTGGCAGAAACAGCTTGCAGCACCCTACGTCATCTATGCTGACTTTGAGGCGCTCACAGTGAAGCTTCCGGATCCTGCACTTAATCCTGGTAAGAGCAACACGCAGAGAACGCAGGAACACCAAGGATGTGGCTACGGCTATGTGGATGTTCGTTGTGACGAAACCCCTGTGGTTTACAGAGGAAGCGATGCTGTGGAGAAGTTCTTACAGGCTCTGCAGCAGGAGGAGCAAAAGATCAAAGCAGTTTTCTTCAAGCCTGTCCCTATGCGGATGACTCTGGAGGATAGAAGGGCACATAAGGCTGCAACCCACTGACACGTGTGCAAGAAAAAACTGGGCTGTGACTATGTCCGCGATCACTGCCATATAACAGGCTTGTACAGAGGGCCAGCCCATAACGTGTGTAACCTGAAACTTCGGCTGAGTCCCAAGACAACATCCATCCCTGTGGTGTTCCATAACCTGCGGGGCTATGACTCCCATCTCTTGATGCAGGGTATAAGCAAAGTGGAGGGGAACATCAACTGTATCCCCAACAATATGGAGAAATATATTTCCCTGTCGCTTGGACAGTTGCGCTTCATTAACAGCGTACAGTTCCTCCTGGCATCGCTTGATTAGCTGGTGTCTGCTAACAACCCAGATGCCTTTGCTGTGCCGGCGGAATATGAGCCAGACCAGATGAAGCGGCGGTTGCTGTTGCGTAAGGGAGTCTTCCCCTATGAGTTCATGGACAGCTGGGATAAGTTTGATTCCCTTCTGCCGCCAAACCAGGAGTTCTACAGCAAGCTCTATGAGCATATCTGCTGTAGACTATGCCCATGCACAGAAGGTCTGGAGCGTGTTCGGGTGTAAGAACATGAGTGACTACCACGACCTGTACCTGCGGACAGATGTAATGCTCCTGGATGATGTGTTTGAGGTGTTCCGCAAGACCTGTCTCAAGCAGTACGGGTTAGATCCAGCGCACTACTATACCAGCCCCGGTTTGTCGTGGGATGCTTTGCTTAAGAGCACAGGCGTGGAACTCGAGCTACTCACCGACTATGACAAGCACCTGTTCATTGAGAAAGGTCTACGCGGTGGTATAAGCATGGTGTCGCGCCGCCACGCTAAGGCCAATAACCCGCTCGTGGATGACTTTGACCAGGATAAACCAACGAGCTACATCCAGTACCTTGATGCTAACAATTTGTATGGGTGGGCTATGAGTCAGCCTTTGCCAACTGCGGGTATTGAGTGGGTGGCTCGGCCGGAAGATCTACAGATACAAGACCACCCAGATGATGGCCAGACTGGATACATACTTGAGGTTGACTTGGAGTATCCTACTGCACTTCATGACGAGCACAACGACTACCCGCTGGCTCCGGAGCGGCTTCTTGTAGAGAACGACTGGTTGTCGAACTATCAGGAGAACCTGCTGGGCGAGTTGGGTGGCACCTTGGGCGAGGTTGAAAAGCTGGTGCCCTAACTGCGGAATAAGGAGAAGTATGTGGTGCACTACAGGAACCTCAAGCTGTATCTGTCTTTGGGGATGAGACTTACCAAGATCCATCGTGTACTTATCTTTAACCAGAGTCCCTGGATGGAGCCTTACATTCGTATGAATACGGATCTGCGTAAGGTGGCCACCAGCGACTTTGAGAAGGACCTGTATAAGCTTATGAACAACTCTATGTTTGGAAAGACCATGGAGAACCTTCGCAGGCGGGTAAATGTCAAGATTGTGCGCTCTACGGAAGAAGAAAGAATGCGTAGGCTTATCGCAAGTCCCGCCTACGCACGTCATCAGGTGTTCGATGATGACCTGGCCGCTCTGCACATGTACAAGACTCACCTGGTACTGAACCGCCCGGTGTATGTGGACATGTGTATACTCGACCTCTCCAAGCACCTGATCTACGACTTTTATTACAATACCATAAAGCCCAGATACGGCAAGAACCTTGGCTTGTTTTACACGGATACGGATTCTCTGCTTATGGAGATACGCAAGCCTGACGTGTATGCTGACATGAAGGAAGATGTCAATCTCTTTGACACTAGTAACTTTCATCCCTCCCGTAGCCTCTACAGCAGTGTGAACAAGAAGGTTCTGGGAAAGATGAAGGATGAGTGCGCCGGCGTGCCCATCAAGGAGTATGTTGGTCTGCGCCCTAAGATGTACGCGATCTTGATGTCGAGCCAGGATGAGATCAAAAAAGCAAAAGGTGTGAAGAAGGTGGTGGTGAAGAAGCATATACGGCACGCTCAGTACGTGGAGTCGCTGTTCGCCCAAAAGCAGTTCCGCCACGGAATGAACATGCTCAGGAGTGACTGCCACAAAATATATGGGCTCCACGTTAACAAGGTGTCTCTCTCCCCCTTTGACTCAAAGCGGTGGATAGCTCCGGGTGGCGTAGACACTCTGGCTTATGGGCACGCGTCGATCTGTTGAACAGATGAGGACTGAGGTATAGAATGAGCACCGATGAACATATGGTGGTAGCCGAGCTGCGGGCAGATGTGGAACATATATGGGAGGAGAAGGTGGACCTTGAGATTGAGGTGAGGGATTTGGAATCAAAGTGTGAGGACCTTTTGGAGCGCGTGAGTCGTTTAGAAGAGCTTATTCCTCAGGGTCCTTGTGTGGATTGTTGACATTGCTGTCGCCTTCTTTAGTGGCCCTGGACCATGGGGGGCTGGAAGGGCTCCTGGCAACATATGGTATGGAGCGGGGAGGTGCGAGCGGTTCGCTGGCTCATGAGGTCCCAGTTTGGTTACTGCGCTCGTACCCCCAGTCTCTATACTACTGGTTGTAATCAATTTGTGCGGAATTTGTGATGGTATTTATAGCACCATTTGAATACTGTCGGCTTAGGCCACTCTTTGCCTCTCACCTCCCACCACAAACATGACATCACCACATCTAGAGACGATGGCATCAACGAGATTAGAATTGATTTATAGTCTCAGATGCTCAGGCAAATAACACCGACAATGTATCTGGCCGATAGCCAGGTTTACCGTGCCGAGCAATTTGCTTCTATTTGTCAGCATTTTTATTTACCGTAAAACAACACCCCCCATCCCCCAGGGAAGTGAGTTTCGTTGACGAGCCATCGTGTCGCAGCTGTAATCATAACGTTCGAGGAACTCTTATTAACAGATCTGTGCACGCAATAAACGGCGAAAGCCATCCAGAGATCACCATATTATATCTGATTAATATCACGCTGACGCATGATTATTCGTAACAAAACAATACAACGTATCAGTTGGTTGGTAGTAGTACCCTAAGATTCTGAGATTCATAACAATGTTTTTTCCTGTTTGGTAATTCGCTGTTGCTGCCTTCCAGCTTCGTCAACTCTATCTACACGTTATGACTCACCCTGACTGATGGTACTTGCGCAGCTCATCACAATGAATCTGCCGACAATCGTGTCCCCGAAACAAACGCTATGATACACATTACCGTTATGATGATCACACAGGGGTCCAAGTGTTCTCTGTTGCAAGGAGCGCGATCAAAGCGGCCATGTCTCACTCTAAGTGACTATACAGTGAGAATTCAATTGAGCACTGTATCATCCATGGCCTTGATATATACATCCCAACCTATTTATGGTAGCTCTCGACTGTTATTTACAGCTGTCCTTAATCGGTCACAGGCGGAATACCTTGCCTAACGAAGTGACGCACATTCAGTATGGATATATGGTAATTTTGATAGGGCGCCAGATCCTCATTGGCTAACGGGCAGTAAGCCATGACGCATTAACACGTATGACAACCTGTCTAACTGTGGTCATAAACTCAGAAGCATTCCCAGAGTGTCGATTTCATGACAAGTTATTGCTCTCTATCATAATTTCAGCGAATGTATGATTCCGAAGGGAAATATGAGGCAATCTGAGGCATATACGCATCTAATGCTGCAATCATACCGCAGCCTATCACTGCACACCAGGAGTCGAACCGTCCACCAATTTAGCTAGGAGTACAGAGGCTAATAAAACAAAGGAATTCCGTCGTTTATTTGATCTCTCTGCGCTTCCACGATGCGTCATGCTAGCACCAGAGCTTCCCTCGATTGCTTGTAGTCTGGCAGACAGCACGGAAGTAAGCGAACATCTAACGAAAACGCATAGCCACAAGTCATGGACTGGCAAGACGAGGAGATGACACTGAGATATGGCTAATCCATGGAAGGTGACCAAATCAATCTGCAACAACCTTGGTGCAGCATGTCTACGTATATGGCGATAACATCTTGGTGTTGTGGTCGCTCTGTACGAAGAATGCGACTAGTGACTCACTCATTCACGACTGGGAGCCAATTGAGTGAGGCATTACGGTCACTTAGGAAAAAGACATCATGGCACCAATTGTTATCATCCCGTCTTATGACCAGCCTTCGTTGTCAGAATGTTTACAATGGTGGGATGCATGCACCAGACGCGATGATCCGCCAGATTGTGGCCGTAGACAGCGCGATAAACTGGAGATGAGGGCAACAAGGGACTGAAGCAGTATGTTAATAACCTCGCCTACATCGGAATCGCAATGCTGCTTATGTCAATTAATTTGATAAAATCAAGAATTTTATTCCTTATCGAAGCACAAAGAATTATGTGAAATATCTTGTTTTATTAAGGAACGCCATCAATATAATAATAATAATAATTTATTGTCAACATCGCACACAGAACATAAATGTATACAAAGACAAATAATTCAAGGAAATAATTCACTGACGTCAACGAGGACGGTCAACGCAGTCAGTGTCATCCTCGTGTCATCCTCTTGTCATCCTCATGTCATCCTCGGGTCATCCTCGTGTCATCCTCGTGTGATCCTCGTGTCATCCTCATGTTATCCTCGGGTCATCCTCGTGTCGTGTCATCCTCATGTCATCCTCTTGTCATCCTCATGTCATCCTCGTGTCATCCTCGTGTCATCCTCATGTCATCCTCGTGTCATCCTCGTGTCATCCTCGTGCAATTCTCGTGTCATCTTCGTGTCATCCTGGTGTTTAGGTGTCAGTGTGGGAGGTTATTTATGTGCGTAAAACTATACGGGAATGATCCGTTACCCTCTGACAATCAGCACACGACTCAAACAACCCAAGCCAACAGGTCAAATATGCAGCGTTTACAAAGAGGCATAGGTGTGCATTGTTTCATCAAACCGCAGGCAGCACGGAAATAACACAGCGGTACATTCACCAACTATGTAACTACATTAGGTTCTGTAGGGTTAAAAAATCCCAAAGCTGATGACGTCATTGACGTTGGTGACATTGGCTATAATGATGAAGATAAAGGCAATGTGATGAGGCTTATAAACGGCCCCAGCGGAGATCAGTGCATCGCCCTCATCAAATGCTCGACGTACTGTTCTTTATCTATCCTTAAGATAATGATATCCCGAGCAAACCCACGATTTGCATGGCACTTCACAAAACACATTTATATTATGCGAGTATGTTATACATACAGTCAGCGTGTGGATAGAGAAATGTGTTTAATGTAACTCGAATTAAGATTTGCCAACTAAATATGGCTGTTGATAAATACTGATAGGTCAATTTGTCCAGTGAGCCGTTGGGGCTGATCAATAGAGGTGTGGGCGATATCAAGTGCTCTAACTGTGTACTTATCATACCCATTAAATAATTGATGACGACGCATAAAAGATATTAGTCATAAGTAATAAATAATTTATGACAGGAAAGGCAAAATACATATTGAGGTGCAATTTCCCGGAATGTTCAATTCTCATGCCTGTCCATAATTTACTAAGCCCGCATATAGTTTTGTTGCTGAAGCTCTGCGCGCAGCTGCTCGGCCGAACCTGTTAATATTGCACCGCGGCAGTCTTCCCCAACAGGCGAGGAGTGATTTCGTATTGCTTTGCAACTGCCGTATCGTAATTCAAAATTTACATCACATTCCGCGATGACTGTATCAGAGCTGAGAATAGAATAAATTGCTTAATACTTGGTTTAACGCTGAATAACTCGTGAAATCTCCCGTTTGTTTGGGTCAGTCACTTGAACTGCGTATGAAGGTTAAATCTCAGACCACGATCCAATCAGCAATGAAATATATCCTCTCCTCTGCATTACATAATCGATGGATATGTTTATGTCTGTACTTGTTAACTACACAACCCCATCGTTGGTCCGTCCGTCCACCATAGCTTGTTAACCGGTCGACGAATCGTGATAATCAACGATATAGAGTTGTGTGTTCATAACCGCGATGTCATTGTGGGGGAATCCAATCTATCATCCATGAATATTGACCAACAGTTAAGGGCTAAGTGTGTTGATATATATACCTAACCATTCTCCTCGTCTTAAGTAATACACTATTTCCCTCGTCAACAGACTTTCTACGTCCGTATTTCCACTGATAGCATATGCTGCGCATCATAATGGAGGCGTCGACATACATAACCTCAAGATCAAACGTTATGATACGCATCATAATGGAGGCGTCGACATACCTAACCTCAACATCAAACGTTATATTACGCATCATAATTGTGCTGCTTACACGCGAGACACACGAGTAGTATTTGTTGTTCGCGGCGTCATCAAAGTGCGAATCGTTCATATCGACTGGCTGTACAGAGAACATTTCAAAGTCGCTGACGCCGCATAAGTTATATGGTAACCATCAACTGTAATTCACACATCTCATGAATCGTTCATTGACGGAATCACTTGCCAATGGAAGTATGCACATTCTGTAATGATCGATATACAGAGCTGCTGAATCTCAAGGGCGATTGAGCAATAAGCCATGCCGCATACACGCAGTTTGTTGCAAGCTGTCTCGGTGTGGTTATAAACACGGTGATATTCCTTGAGTGATCATTATGTGACAAGTTAATGTTATCCACCATAATTGTAGCTAATGTACGATTCCAATGGGAAATATGAGCAAATGTAATGCACTTACACGCATAAGGCTGTAACCCGATAGCAGCCTATCGCCGCACGCAGGCCTCAAGCCGCCCACCATAATATATGGCTGTACAGAGTCATATAAAAGAAATAAATGGTCAAATCATTTTTGTCACATCAGGATTCTAGGAGCATGTTAACCATGGTGAGTCATGCTGGCACCTGAACTTTCCTGAAAAAGAGACACACCGCATATGTCACTGATCGACCCGACGATTAAATGACACTGAGATATTGATAATGCATGAAAGGCACGTTTTGTATCTCGCGATAACATCTTTCAGTTGTGGCCGATCGGGGGAGAGAATGCAACGTTCACGACTGGTAGCTAATTCAAAACGGTCACTTGGGAAACGGCCGCAATGAAATGCATTTTTATTATCTTTTCTCATAACAAACCTACGCCGCATGAAAGTTTATCATGATCGCATGCGTCGATTGGACATCCGTATCAGTGGTTGGTGATGGAAGATCTTCGCGCAGATATATCGACCGAGCGCACAACCCTGTTAGTATTACGTCGCAGTGGTAGACCATTGCTTCTTTGGACGGAGGATTTTGTTTGGTGCAATATATCCCCAACATGCAAGCATGGTTTATTTTCTTTAATTTCCCGCAGACGCATCGTTATATGAAATTTGTATTGTATTTGTAATGGGTGGATTTTGGTCGTTAAAATCAAATATGCGAGTTTTGTAATTCAACAAAAGCAAGCAACAATGGTGTTGAAAACGCAGTGAATGTTTTTACACATCAATAAACTATGACGTGATTCTTGACTCATAGATTCACTCAATGTATAGTAAAGCCAATTGAATGCCTAATGAAGGCTTAACCCGGCCACGATCCTAATGGAAATAAAGTATTTCATTTCCCCAGGATAACATATTTGTTTTTATTGAAATCTTTATATCCGTGCCGTAGCTGCTTATGCACATCGCTAGCGGATTGTCATACCTTAATGGGGTTGTATTTATAAATCCGCAAACGCATCCGGGGGAATAATATCAAAAATGGTTTTGACTTGCAATAATTACGTGGAGTGCGTTATTATATTTTTAAAATAAACACCATTCACATGCATGATCGTAAATAGATTTTATAATAATAAAACATCCAATAAGCATTACGGGTACCTCATGCTGAAGCCGGCTCAGTGACTTTAGCACCTCACGGTTACATGAGTAATTAAGATACAGGTAATCAATATAGCTTTCTCTCATTTAATGTTCGACCATCAATTGTTCGCGTGTTATCGAGAAGAAGTTGCTTTGGCATGGCGGACACTGATTAAATACTGCAGCTTTAGACTTTGTGCTGCCGCTAGGCATAAAACTGAGATTAAATATGCCTACATTTATTGCAATCCTGATATAAACGTAGAATAAATACGGGTCATATTTGAATGTAAAGCCGTACAATGGACGTTTGACCAACAGCTATGACCGCAGGTTTATACTGTGGATAAGCTAGCATTAATGATACCCGTCGTCTAGTCACCTTGTTTTCGTTATTCAGTGTATGCATATGCATGCAGCGTTATAACAGTTCTGAAAAGACAATTACAAGGATCAAATAAATTGTATGTATAATGCTGAATGTAAAAGCTGGAAATTGTATGCATGCTTCGGGAATAAACGTGCTACAACATTTCTAAGTCACATTTATTCAATTGATCACGAACGAGGATTACCAAACTCATTCCGATTAATTATACACATTGGGCAGGTTATACAGATAGCATTGTGACATGGTTAAGAGGACATTCATTGTTGGATATACGGACGAGCTTTTCACGTTAAAATGGTCAGCGTTAGTTAGGTCTTTTCAACAACAAATCATCCATTTGGGTGATTGCAGATCATCTTTAGTTCTGTTTAACTGATAAGGGACCAGAATAGATCGATTATCAACGTGAGTGTACAGGCATTGCTCTACTGCTTAGCTTGAGTGAGGCCATATCGTAAATGAAACATATCGTTTTGCCCATTCGGATGACTTGAAGTAAAAGCTGAAATCCTGCGAATTATTAAGTGGCACGATTAATCATGCTTGTGGACACTTTGGACAATATGGTGCTGAGTGGCAATATTTCAAGAATCTTTGTTCGGCGGCAGCAAAATTCGATATTGCACATGAAAGTGATGTGTATTGCCCCGTACCCCATTTATGCCATGGTTATATATCCGTACAAATATATTTTCATAAGACTATGTTCTTTTGTATTATTTTGGTATTGGTTCGACGGTGTAGCGGTGGCGTTCATGCCACACAGGCGAGGTTATCCGTGAAATCGCTTATATTGTTTATCGCCTGGGAAGATACGCCTCGGCACCATCCAGAAAGAATCAGCGAGTGAATAATATCAAGATGTAGAGTTAGATAGTGATTTCATGGGATTTAACATCAATAACGCACGCTTTGTATTTTGCACACAAGTTGCTCCATTGTTGTAACACAATAACCGTCATAAGAGTGTCCAAAATGATTTGCTGAATGAAATATTCCAACATTCAATAGTACAGATCATGAGACAAAGCACTTCAATAATTAAATACAATGTGGCATTTATCATTTGCTTTTGGTTAGACACATTCACTTTATATTTACAAACAGGATTGCCTCTGTCGACTTGTAAGCCAGATATATAAAATGACTAGATTATGACACGCTTGAAGCATGGTTCTTTGACCAATTCGAACCACCGTTTAGAAATAAAACAGCAACTTGCCGATTCACTATGTGGGATCATATTTAGCTAGAGAATCTACTTTATTTCTCTGGGTTCCAAGCTTCTGGTATATTCAATAGAATATCCACATCGTGGAAATAGAATGACGCGAAGTAAGGAAATAATCACCGATTACAACAAGCTAGAGGGATAATGACCGGCTATATCAGTCATATAGTTGCGATTATTTCTGAACCACTGACATAATTACATCGTCATTGGTATATCGTATTTCCTCAAGCTGCAATTCAGCTTCATGGCGGGTATTGCCAAATAAAAAGCCCGCTTCTCCCTGTCCAGTGGTCTAAAAGATAGCCAGTCCACTCATTACGCCATAAGGTGATTAGACACTGGTCAAGGTTTAGTTTAAGAGCAGAGTCGAACAGGTGAACGCAATTCATGTTTTTGTAGTGCATTTTGTTATACTTGATGAATCGCTGACGCTATTAGACAGTGTTCCGTACACAAGGTCAATTTTCCTTTCTTCAAACTCCTCTAATGTGACTTAATAAAAAAGTCTCCTGTTCCATTATGGATAATTACGGAATGTAACTGCATATTCCTTCCTATTGAAAGAATTCAAGTCGATAAGAAAATCATATGTGACATAGAGCCGCAATAAAAGGATTGAGGTACGTTGTAGAGTTTGTGACACTTTATTGATTTCATCGTTTAAGTAGTAAGTATCGAAGAATTAAGCTTCATATTGTTCCATCAACACGAATCCAAAAGAATCAAGTTCAACTCAGCGTGCAGTTATG
>CM067358.1:63136463-63183963 GCA_034190875.2 Urechis unicinctus | reverse complement strand
TACTCATACAAGTACGGATTTGATATCATAGGCAATTGAACGCTGCATGACGTTTCAGCCAAAGCAACGCTCTCTTTGACAATTTGATGTTTTATTTTCCTTGGATAATTTATTTGCATAGCTGTAACTGCCTATGTGTTTGTTCATTAACAGATCGACCCCTCATTGTTCACTCGTCGGTCCGCCATAATTATTTATGCGAATCGTTAATCATTCGGTGAATCGTAAGTGCTTTCTTTTGTATCACACTCACAATGACGAATTAAAGTTATTCTTATGACCAGAAATGCATCATGAATAATTATCCATGGTGATGCAACAAAGGACGTAAATCTCATAAGAATTTAATTCCATGTATTGACCAAACAGTCACCTTCATGAGAGACCCGTTGCATCATAGGAGTGTCCTAGTTACGGTAGGGCAACCAGACCGCCACATGCTTATATGTGTCAATATTTGTATTGCAATAACTGCGAATTATAGAGATGCGTAAACAAGTGTTGCGATATCGAGGCTGAACTGCGACAGATAATTTTTGCAACTCCTATTTAACCATCAAACAACTGACGAATTTCATTGAGCTATCTATTATACGCGTATCATATGATAGGAGATCCTGCCTGCACCATGGATTAAATACGACAGCTTTATACTTAATAGAAGATACATCGTTATTCGGTTTTATACAACGTGATTTCATGTCTCTCAATGTTACTGCAATTCTGTAATTAAATTCATAACGAATGCTGCTAAAATCCGAAGCCAAGGCATAACTGGGACATTTCAACTGTTGCTGGGTTACTGAAATTATGCGATGACATTGCAGAGTTCATCTGAATGGTTACAACATTGCATGCATTATGTTTTGCCATTATCAAATACTGCTCCCACTATCAAATTATTAAGTGTATAGCGCATAAGCAAGAACTGTGATCTATTGATTGCCATTTGGACCAGAGATATACCGCTTGACGCAGCGAAATCGTTACCAATGCACCTGCGTGGTATGTGAAATACATTTCTATAATTGTTTAAGAACATCGTGAATTGAAATGACATGGACATTTAAATGCATCCAATTGTGTCGTGAACAATATGTTATTGCCATTGTCAATCACCGAGGTACGTCGTTAGGGTGATAATAGTTGCGTCAATAAGGCATTTTCTGGTCCATTACTGCTCCATATATAATGTGGCTTGGTTGGATTGCAAGTGAAAGTTATGGCCTAATCATAGTTCCTGAGGAACAATAATATAAAAAACACTGATCAGCTCCACTCTACTGAGGTAGTTTTGGTGTTTACCCAGCCTGAACAATTGTGTATCGATCAGGACATACTAACCAACGATGGTAACTGATTTTCTATGTGGAAATACATCATACTTTCAAATGTTTTGCATAAATCATTCTTGAAAACATTCGATCTTTTGTCTGCGTCGTGCACCTAGCGATTGTTCTATCGATTTCTATTTGTGATATAACGAAATTGGAGCTATTCGCACATTTATGCAGCGGTATGGCTAACTCAGATCATATGTAAGTTCTCTGTGATTACCTGTAATACCAGGTTTTAATAAGTCACGTTTTTGATAGGGGCTGTTGAATTGACCAGTGTGTAGTATTTGTGGTATATGCCAGACGTGTGTCAAGAAGGTGATAGCTCATACTATGTGTTCTGTATTGTCAGTGGAGAATGATGAGTAGAGAACCAGTAACCCTGATATTACCCGACTCGCCCACAACGACGAAAAAACTAACGGCTTACAAATTCATCCATATGCATATATGAATCGGCTGATTAAATGACAAATCTGTATCACCTGATGAAGCTAATTCGGACCTTGAGGAAAACATAATTTACTGTAAATACATTTGTTTTTTTATCTGTTGAGAGCACTATCTATCATCGACGAATGTCAGTAAATGCGAAGAAATATGCAATAACAACTGTCCACCAACACATGATGCGAGCAACCCAAGTCAACATGTACACCCGACTTAGCACCCTAACCCCTTTATCACCAACATTGGTATTTTTTCGGGTCTGAGGAGATGATAACATACCCCACAGCTTTTGACGCCAGTGTTAGTGATGACATTGATAATAATGATAACGATGATAAAACGCTAAATGCTTTATGAACAGAGACCGTTGCATTACTCGTACCTGGTGCTCTGCACTCAATTTAAAACTTCAAAAAACTATGGCGATGTTGCCCTTATCAACTAACAAATTGCATTGCGATTGACTCCCAAAATTTGCAATATTCGAATATACTCTATACGCATCTATCACTGCAGTGTTACTATCCAGACAACTATATGGTACAAACGTACAACCACAAGCGTATGCATATATATCATCATTCCTATTGCAATTTCCGCAATGGAAAGTTTGTAACTATCAAACAATTTTTGTTATATGATGGAAGTTCGTGCTAGCACTATGCAGACTTAATCGATACTGCAGTTTAAATTTACATTAGAAGAGACATCTTGATTTTACTCGATATGTAAAACGTGATTACATGTAAGAATAACAATTCTGCAATAAATGCACTATAAATACTGCTCACATTCGGACACAATGCCATCAATTGGACGTGTTAACCGTGGCTGGTGTACACTGAATTTGTCAGATGATATTGCAGATGACCAGAGTCTCGTACCTTTTCTCTCTCTATTCAATATATCCATATCAACCTTAGACAAAATAACGTCAGACTGCGGCTAACCGTTGCTGCACATTTCTCACACCTGTCCGATTTCTTTCATACTCCAATGCAATTTCCAAATGATCTGCATATTTTATAACATCCAACAGTTTCCCGAAAAAAAAATCACATACAGAGGGCATAACTGTTATCTTGGTGTATATCAAATGTTTCTCTCAATTCATGGAACGTAGAAAAAACTGCTAATAGTAAGTCATGCCTCAAGGATGTACATGCTTAATTGTTACTAAAGCACGTTTATTACATATATCATATATGGGGATATCGACAATCCGTGTGTTGTCTGTGTCCAAACTTCAAGAACGGAAGAACACTGATGAGTTTAGAGACAAAAGATATAAAAACTGCACTGGTCCGAAAAGAGGTTGCCAATGGCTTTAGGATTGATGACTGGGCGAGATGTGGCACGCTTGGTGGCCAAGACTAGACTGCTACTGGTCACGAGCTACCAGCTAGCCTGCTTGACATTACCGTTGCCTATATTTCTCACACCTTTTCAAGACACATTCGCCAGAATCCTCCATTAGCTCACTATCATATCATTGATTGAGTTAGGTGATAGGGTTGCAATTTATCCCGGCCGAGCGGTTAGTATGAGAGTTAATCAGTGCTGTTCACCAAATGTAATGGACACGTGTTGGTTAACAGTGTTTCAGTGCTCCGTAATAGCATGAGCTCCCGAGGTGAAGTTATTATAATACAAATGAACTCGAAGATTCGTGAAACCCTTGATAAAGGTAGTGCCGTTCCCAACAGAGGTCTGTTTCATCAACTTGAGTGCACCTGATGTTAGAGTGCTTTCATGGGTATGATTGTACTGGACTAAAATAAATATGTATTGAGAGGAAGAAAATATATAATTGGCCGCGACGATTTTTGAATAAGTAGGCTTCCCATCAGAGGTTAGACATTCAACTCCTGCGCCTACAATTAGTGTGTATCCCTCAAATTTCTAAAATCTGTATTTGAACATAATTCGTTACCTATACCGGATGTTATCCTGCAGGGTAAGCTGTGTATTGGTAACCCATCGTGTCACCTAAGTTTGACCCAATACATCACAGTAATCTACCACGCGCTGCGTTCCTAAGAGTTAGCAGTGATACAAATGCTACTACGTGATTGAAATATATCATCAGATAACCAGCATTCAACCTTATCGTAAGATGATGAGAGAATTATACGTTCATACCAGGCATGTTTTTGTTGAGAACGTAGTAACGTTGTGTTCGCAAAACATACTTCAATAGGAAACAACCACATCATCTATCCTCTCCATTGCCATGCATGCAGATAGAGGACATAATTAGTTAATTTATCAGTGTTCAATAGGTTACTCTTTAGCGTTTATCAATCATGTAGATCAAAAGGTATTTGTTTGTGCACGTGTTTTGTGTACAACAAGCCTCTCTGTTTTTTTTCGAATTGTTTAATCAAGCCTACGTGTTGAGTCACAACACAATGCTGCAGCGGTGATCACACATTCACACATTTTACATCAATGTAGAAGACAATAGCATATGTTTCGTCATTATCATGTACTGCTTCTACTATCCGATTACAACGTTAAGTAAATGGAACAAGTGCAAAACCTTGCCGCTTCACGGAATCTGCAATCTATAGGTTGCCATTTGAATCAGCGATTTATCGAATAACGTAACGACACCAAAGAATTTGCGTGGTATGTAAATTACATTACCAAACGTTCATAGGAATCACCATAAATTGCAATAACGTGGCGCTGTCAGTGGATCCAATTTGGTCGTAAACAACAACTTTATGTTGTTGTCAATCAGCTAAGTGTGCCGTCATGGTGGCAATAGCAGCATCAAAAAGACATTCCCAGGCTTACTGTTCGTCACGTCACATGCTATATGGCTTGGACGGATTTCCAAAAACCATCAAAGGTATAAAAGTCATGGCCTAATCATAGTTTCATGTTATCAATGTAAAAATAAATAATGTTGTCCGCATGCGATGGTGGGGTGATATTACTGTGTGTCTGGAGTTATCGTCTCATTTTATTGGGAAAAGTTGCAGTGTTAGCACCTGGGTCCGCTTACCAAGGTCATAGTCCTATTGTTTCAATTTATATTCAACTTAGAGAATTGTATTTCAATCAGGACTAAACAAAAAATTTATTTGAAATGAGGATATGCGTCCATTTATGCCATGACTGGTTCGCAAAAATATATTATACTTTCGCATGAGGTCGTTTCTGCAAATATGTATTTCAGCGCAGCGTTTCTTCGATGAGTAGGTCGTTAACGATCTTTAGTTGTTAAACGCAACTAGCAATTATTTTATCAGTTATCGTTTGTGATTTAACTAAGCCAAGGCTTAACTGCAACTATTCAGCCTCTGTACGCTGTCATTATGCCCAATTTAATTTGACGCACTGCAGGCAGATCGAAGTGTATGCAAATTATCGGTGATTGCCTGTGATAATTAAAATGTCTCGTCATTTTTGAGATGTAGGCGGTTGAATTATTTAGCGTAAATCTTCATGTTTGTGGTATAAGCCGTATTAATGATGCGTTCAGTACAAAGTGGCGATCCGCCTTTGACACTGTTACATGATACATATAATCACGTTTTCATGTGACACGCGGCGCCATGATGTCTTCTCTAAGGAGTCTAATTAGTTAGCAGAATCTGCAGTCTTGTCAACAAACCAACAGGTAATTGCTAAATGATATGTGTAAGTTGCGTTTTTGGTGCACATAAATCAACAAGTTTTAGTTATTTGTCTCGCGCAATATTCACAATGATATCCAGTCATGCATTAGATTTCACGTTACAAACCACAATGCGTACTTCACCGATTTATTGCAAGTCTTGGTAGTTGTCCCTGTTTGCCATCGTGGCAACAAAAGCAACAGGCGAATTGACTTCTGAATACAAATCACTTCATCCGTATATGCAAGTATATAAATACGTGCAAATGGGGAAAACCTCCATCGATGTTTTCAATGTAGTTCCCGATATTCGTCATGGTATATGCCCATTACCATCCTTGCTTATGTCTTTTCACGCAAATACCGAAAATAAAAGAATACACTGTGGCTTCATGTCACACAGAGACCTCGTGGTGAAAGAGGAATGCTCTTTGAGAGTGCCAATAAAGTTCTCTCTCCCAAAAGAAAACGCAACCGTTATCGACAGCGGGTTGCAAACACTAAGAACGGAAGTCTGACACGATACCATCGAGATAAATAGAAGCAATTTGCAATAATTAGACACTTTAACTCTAAATTGTTAAGGCTAACAGCCTCGCTTGACATTCGGTCGGCTGGCCAATTCAATCAGCTAATCAGCGGGTCCACGAATCTGATCTAGGTTTGTGCTTAATGAGAAAATTCCTCTACCATTCTGTACAAATTACTAATATGGAGAACAGCTCAAAAAAAATTTAAGCATTCACTACCCCGATATAGGACGATTATCAGCTATGATTGCAAAGAGAACACCAAAAGTAGCTGTTTAACATGATACATTGTCGTCCGGGAATGAATGACTGGGCCGCAGACAGTCACCAACTATACAATGGTTGAACCTGCATGCTTTAATGGCCTGATAATTGTGGAACGAGTAATGAGTAATGGAACTAACTAGCAGCGATGCAACAAAAATTATTCCCCGTAAATATCGCTCTGTTTTCATCGTCTGCATGCAATCAATATACAAAGGTGCGTTACAGTACAGTGTTATTGCATCATTCGACTAATTTGGAGTCAAGGCCAAACCATTGACTTGACAAAATCCACATGTTTGGTTATTACTGGTATGAAGGCCCCGCATCGGGCAAATATCAGCTTATTTGATTCCCAAATAGAAAGAAAATAGAAATAGAGCAGCAGGCATGGCTGATATCTGCATTCATTATCTACCATCAATAAATGCGTCTTATCATAGATCAATGAGATGTGAGCAGACGTGACAAGTGCGTTCACAAACAATGACAATAACAGCAGTTTCAATTGCCAATAATAGTGTTCACCGCCCTGCTTTGATCAGGCGAGTCATAGCTGATACCGCATACGTGTTATATTGTTTGTAGTTGAATGCCATGTGTTTAATCAGTGGACAATGTTTAGTACAGGGCTAGATATTCCCTCACAACCCACAAAAAACAAATAACTATGTAGATCTATTCATTCATCCACTGGCCTCGATCGATTGCCTGATTAACATGACCACACTGACTCTCCTGATGAGGCTAATTCCGACCCTGATATTACAACGTTGTACTCAGTAAAATGATTTTATATTTACCTTCGGTGCTTTGTAGCTATCATCGTCTAATGTTGCGATTACTACTGATCACCAGCGCACAAATCACGCAAAGCAAGACTACGAGTTCGCTCTACAGGGTAAAAAAGGAAACAAGTTGCGATTTTGCATGATTACCCTTTGGTAGTCAAGATATAAATCAACAATATCGCTTTCGCAGGTTCGGAGCGGATCAACAATCCCGGAGCTGATGACGTCATGGCAATGGTGATAATGATAACGATAATGATAAAGATAGTGACCAAGGTTTGTGAAAGGCTCTAATAGAGGCCAGTACATCGCCCCTACCAAGAGCTCCGTACTCTGCTCCATATGTTGAAAAATACGGTAGTTATATTCTTAACAACCCAACACTTGCATGGTGGCTCCAATACCAACTCAGGAATACGATATTATACATACATCCTAGGAGCATTATATCGAGACACATTTATGCATACATCCGCTTTATATTGAGGAATTCCGTTGCCAAATGAATAAGCCTATTAATCCACGTTGACAGTAAATCCGCTCAGTATATCTTTAGGGATAATTGAGTGTCGGAAGTTTTATAGGCAATGTAAAGCGCAATAGTGTATATATATATATATATATATAAATATATATATATGTATACCGTCGGTCGCCGTAAATATATATATATAATTATATGCATCTTACTTTCGCATTATGGCGACCGTCGGTCGCCGTAAGTCGGTGGTTTCGGCACTTCGAACATGAGGGCGACCGGCTGTCGGTCACCTAATGTAAATCAGCTTTTATGATGTTACAATTCCTCCTTTTTTCGAAAATGCGGTCTTGTTCTCAATAGAGGCTGATTTGAATGCATTGACAGGTGTTTAACAAGCATGAGTTTCTTTTTTTCCTTGTAAATTCTCCAAAAAATATTTCACGATATATCTCAAACGCAGAAAACTGCCTACTTATGACGACCGGCCTTCTTATCCCGATATTTTTATCAAACAAACATTTCTATAAGTAGGACTGTTGATTTTTAGGTCCAGGTCTGTTGGTTTACAGGTCTGTTTGTTTTTTAAGGTCCAGGTCTGTATGTATTGCCATAGACATATCTAGACTACTGTGGTGGACCCAGCAGGGCCATGACACGTCTGTTACGGTTTTGAATAATTAATTATTCTGATCTTAATGGCCCAACATCAGGTAATACCTTTTTATATATGCCCGTGAATGAATCCACAATGCTGCTTATCTAATGGTAAAATATAATCTTCATTGTGCAGTCCATATTCAGTGTACCATAAATGAACAAATTACTTTCAATAGCTACAAAAGTTATTGACTCCCATTTCCATTTTAATATGCCATATGCATTGTCCTGCAAATGTTAATCATACCATTTTTGTACTCTTAACTCAATTCAATGGTTGTTTCACATTTACCTCCAAAAATCAGTTGTAAATAAATGCAAGACTATTGACCATCATTTTATTACACATTTAGAAACATTGATATAATGAGTATTCATCTTAAGCATTGCCTCCCAGCTGACCAGAACAAAACACAACAATATATACCTCTTCTATATCAATGTAAATTCTGATATGAATGCTAATATGTTTTTGTTTTTAGTCACCTTCTATAATGAACCATATCTAATCAGTTAAGTAACACATGTTTATCACTAATACAATGTATATAAATGTTATACTTCTATCAGACTTAAAGACTATGTTTCTGATTGATAATCTCTCCATCAATAAGAAGCATAACTAATACAACAAGAGATGACAAGTCAGTCAACTTGAAATACTCGTTTCTCCATTTCATCAACTGTACAGAACACAGGGAAAAAAGTCATAAACATCAAATGCTGGTTCACAAAGCCAAAAGTGAGCTTCATTAAAACAATCATATGATACTGTTTGAGACACATACCTTATGATCAATGGTATCATAATACATTTTGAAATGAAACCGGAATACTACCAAACAAATATGCACTAAATGCAACTACTAGTTAAACTAGGCATAATCATGTTGTATCATACAACAAATCCTTTAAAGTTCCACTCTTCAGCAGAGCTTATCAAATACCTTTACATCCATACTTCTGTTTGTAAACTTCAGGTGGAATGTTTTGTTATTAAGCTAGCTAGCAGCCCCAAATTACATATGGACCCCTGTTATGGCGATTGCTGCTGGCAGATTAATAATCAGCCCTGCATAACCTTTGACCCCTGAATTAATATTGAGTTACTTTAACCATGTATACCCAAGGGGGAATATGCTTTTGAACCCTTGCCCAAATGTTATAATTATTTGCATTAATAAAGATCAATTGAACATCTTCAATGTATGTATGAATGTTTTGGTTTAAACTTCTGTCCCTGTGGGCAATGTCCCTGTCTTATGCTGTAGCTGGAAACAAATATACAAGCAGGGGGGAACAATGTTTCTAGACATATGAATAACCCTGTATTTTTTTTTGATTTGACACGCTCGGGATGGGTGGGGCGGGGTGGGGGGGGGGGTGGTTAGAATTTGAAGCAAAGTAAACACCATAGATGTAGCTCTTGTGCAGTTTGTTGCATTGATTGAGGTTCACATACATTATGATCATCATTTTATCATTATGTAAGTTAAACTGCAGGGTATTTTCTGATAATCATATTTTGAGATAATCTAATGCTGTTACATCAACGCCCCTGCATTTTATACAATTTTTAATGTTATTGTTGCATATAACACATGATAATTACCTTACACTGCTCCTATGCTCACACAAACAGGTTAATGATTTATCATTGTCATCCCTTTCATTTGCAGGGTCAGCTGATGCACATGTACCAGTCCCCTTGCTGCCTATGTTCAGCAAATGAAGATCTCCTTCAAGAGCCCCATGTGAACCTGCACACAGTCAGTGACAGGGCTTTCGGTATAGTTGCCCCGGCAATGGAATAAAATACCCTCATTGATAAGACACTGAATCCCTGCTTAAGTTAAGGGCAGCGTACCTATTCCAGATAGCTTTCAGGACTTTCAAGCAGCTGTGTGAGGTGCTAGTGGGCATGCTACATGGAATAAGAGCTTTATGAATGACACTTTAATATTATTATGATTATCTAATCATGTTAATATTTGCAAACCTACTTGTAATTACTTGTGTCTTTAATAAATTATGATGGAAAATACATGGCTTGTTCCTTGACTCCATCACACTAGTGAGCAGTGCAATTATTATTTGGGAGTCTTAGCTTGATATAATCATTTATGTGCCATCAATATTTTGCCCATAGACAAACGGATATATAGAGGCCTGGGGACAGGTATATTATCACCTCTGGTGAAAAGCAGAGCTCAAAATAATCTGATTGCACAAATATTGTTTTGACCTATTTATATATCACGCGAAGAAAAAACCTGTTTTATAACATATATAACCTGAAATGAATTCATTGCAAGTGTATCCCAACAATCAAAAGAAAATAGAATCGCTTATGGCTCTAGAATACAAAAAGAAGTAGCTGAATATTAGGGTCCGAAACTCAACACACAATGATGGATATTTGGTTGTTATAGTGTTTTGTTACCTACAGCAAACCAACATTAGCATGCCAGGTGCATGGACTGACCTGACATGAATCTTCAAGACACGTGGGTTCATTCTGTGTTGAAATATTCCATATATTCTCTTGGTTACTACACTTGTGCTGGAAAGTACACTTGGGCCTCATACCTATAACACAAATGGACCATGACATATCAGAAATATCAGCCTTAAACAAACAACATAGAGACTCCCGAAATATATAGCCTCATATAGAAAACATTTTTTGCCCTGTACAATCCACAGTTCCTTTGTAAACATGTATTGACATTATGAAATGATATGACAAGGCAGCTTTCTGTTTTTATTAAGAAATAATGGCGTTTTTATTGCAATGATTTTTCATCACTTACAACCCCAGATGAGTAGTATAGTTATCGTGACGTTGTAGTCGTCGCCCCATCCCCTCCCCCGCCCCGTACAGCCAACATGCCACCTCCGTACAGCCATAGACACAACGGCTCCACCCCGTAAATATAACAATCCGACCATTATAAACGGAGTTATTCGAAATACTAGTTATTCACTAATTGGATGACCTTGACCTTAGTTTTAAATCGAGGTCAGAACAAAACCTCTCGGTTCTGCGCATTATTGACGCCTAACTTTGCATACATACATACATACATACATACATACATACATACATACATACATACATACATACATACATACATACATACATACATACATACATACATACATACATACATACATACATACATACATACATACACATACATACATACATACATACATACATACATACATACATACATACATACATACATACATACATACATACATACATACATACATACATACATACATACATACATACATACATACATACATACATACATACATACATACATACATACATACATACACATACATACATACATACATACATACATACATACATACATACATACATACATACATACATACATACATACATACATACATACATACATACATACGTACGTACATACATACATACATACATACATACATACATACATACATACATACATACATACATACATACATACATACATACATACATACATACATACATACATACATACATACATACATACATACATACATACATACATACATACATACATACATACATACATACATACATACATACATACATACATACATACATGAAAGACCACGCCAAGACGCTCCGCGACGCGACAACAGTTCACACCGCGACAACAGTTTACACCGCAGCGCTTACCTTTCACAGCATTATCGCGATTGTAATATTGTGTGCTACGTTAACTTGCGCAGGCACAAAGCCACGCGCGATCGCTGCAATATCTTTAGACATGTCTGCGAAATAAAAGTCTAGTCAAAGACTATAAGATATTTTACCAAATTGCAAATTGTGAGCTGCATGCACGAGCCAACAGTATCCAGCATGGGAGGCGTGAACAAGTCGGCATGATTGTTTTCGTGATCTAGATTCTTAGACAAGTTTGTTTCTCAGATGACATTGACCTTACTTCAAGGTCGCAGAAAATGTAGCCAACTTGTTTTGACTTCCTATTACTCAATAAGGACAAGAACTTTTATGACTATATGGACATCAGAAACGATTGATACGATGTTCATTAACTTGCTGTATTATGATTTGGATCCAAATACTTATCAACTTCGCAGGGCCTAACAAAGTTTGCTGGGTTCAGTAATTTTTTTCAGACTATATCTCCTAAAAAAACCGCTTAAGCTACAAAGTGGGGGATTACATATAAAATCGTACAAGGGAGGACATGCCATTGTCGCTTGCAACAATATTGTTTAGATAGACATATTCAACTCAACAGGGATGATTATTATTAATCTCTTTAGACCATAGAATAGTTGAAGAATGAAGCAGATTTCCATTTTATGCAGATACGTTCATATGTGTCGTAGCCCGTTGCCTAGGAGCCTTATGTCATATCCCATATGAATACAGAGACACACCCACGCACATACGCACGCACGCACGTACGAACACACACATCACTGAGCGGTAGATACGTTGGTGGTCCGGGGTTTGGGGCAGGTGTGTTCATGAGTATAAGTTTTTACACGATGGTTGTGTCGCATTGAGCTAATATTGGTCAGATATGCACCGTATAAGATTAAAACATGGACACTGAACAATGGAATCGCGGCTGGATGCAAAGTGACAATTAAACCCTGTGCAACGACATGATGGACAGATTGAGAAGGCTCTTTATTTTTAGTAGTTCGTTTATACTGAACATATATATTGAAGTTTCACAATATTCAAATGGCATTCTGCTATATTGTATTAAGTTCCATTCAGCAAATGATCTTCTACAATAAAATAGCGAACTCGGGCCGCGCGCGTTGTGAAAGAATATAAACAGCGCCCTCTGTGATTCACTGCGGTAGAAAATATTAACCAGCTCTGTCAACAAAGAAAATGCATTTGCTTTCGTCAGGAGAACATATTCGGCGATAAATCGCAACAAAAACCGGAGAATTCTCCAGGGACATACTTTCCATAACTTAGCCACACAATATCTGAAATAAGCCCATATTGTACTCAAAACTATACGCATATATCTGAATAAGCACATGAACTCCGGTCCTGGACACATGACATAATCATAATTGTCCTGACCATCAGTCTTATGATGATCCTATGCATGCGTGTAAGGAGCTCCATCATCGTGTGTTTATGGTACTCACAAAGAAGTTCAATAATGAAACCTTGCGTATACAACTAATTGCTTCATTTGACTTGCAGGCTAATGATTTTATGGCCATAAACGACCCTCGGTTCCCCCTCACAGTCACACTTTTTGTTCAGGGCGCTAATTTAATAAGCGCGTGACCACCAGACTGCTTGTATCAGCTTCCTTCTGATGTTACTTCTAAGTCTTTTTGTCTCCCATTTTCTGCATAGCTCATTCTTGAAATTTAATAAATGAACAAAACTGTTAAGGATTATGTAATTGTGCTTACTATTAGTGGCATTGAATGACAATTTTTAACTTTTTCCTTAAATAGATGTCAGCAATGAATACAGAATGTATGAAGAGAAGATCTCAAGACAACAAAGAATGAAAGTAAAGAGGAATTTACAAAGGAGTGAGGGTGGTAAGACCACCCTGTCCTTGTTTTGGATCACTCCTTCTGTGGATGTCATGTTCTCGCGGTATTGATGAAAGGCGCGAATCTTCTCCGGCATCTCGAATGCTGGTAGCGTGGTGCCGACCGGCCTACGCGACATAGCGTCTGCCGCCTTGTTCTTCATGCCCGGCACATGTATGATGCGGAAGCGATAACGCATGGTCTTCTCCTTGATGCTCCTGAGGCGGGAGATGGGTATGTCGTCAAGTGTTCTGTCAGCAAGGAGTTTTAACAGCGGCTTGGGGTCTACCGCTAATATCAAGTTGTCCCAGCCCATCACGAATTAGAGCGCCAACGTCCGCTACGATCTCGTCGTATCGTCGTGAGTAATCGTCCCCTGATGTGGCGGTCGTCCTCGTGGACAGTGGGGCGCTGTTGTAACCGTTCCATGTGTACAAAATTGTATTGCGCTTCACTTTTTATAGGTACGCGTCGCTCCTAGTGCAATGGGGATTGAGAGGAGTGGGTCTTGCAGAACGCATGCTAGTTCACGGTTGCTTGGAAGTCGACGGTGCGGCGCGGCTTGCCGATCTTTTTCACGCAGATTACCATGCGGTGTCACAATGTTACCAGCGTGCCGATGAGTAATTCCTCGAACACGCCGAGACGAACGTCCTGGCCTGCTTTTACCTCGTCGTGCCAGAGAATGACCACGGGGATGGGAGTGTGATTGGCAATCCGTGTCAGATTCTCATCCAATCTGATCATCACTGCTCTGAGAATACGAATTAACTTGTTTATCGCGGACTTCATGGACACGGATACTGGTTTCGCTACATTATGTGGAAAGTGTGGCAAGAGCAAACTGTTGAAGCCGTCAGCAAACTGTCGCCGGCTACACGTGTTTTTTTCTACATTTTACTGTAATGATATCGTTTCAACTTTTGCAACCCCACCCCCCCCCCGGTGAAAAAAGTCACATTTGAGATTCAAACCCTCGAACATTGGTTTTCCGTGAAGACCACTCTACCAGCTGACCTACTGAGACCGATGATATAAGTCCGCAGACACTTTCGGACATATAGTTTGAGGGCATTTTACTTTCGCCCCTTTTCCGATCATGTCACTTCTACTGCGATTCTAAAATTCACCCATAGGCTCAATTGTCATGTGTAGAGGGTATTTGTATTTGTACACCTCTCCCCCGCCAACACCGGCGACGCATTAGTGACTCGCCGTGTTGTCCATCTCAGCGGGAGCTTGGTCTGTTTAAAACTAGCCGGTAACGAAATCCCGCACCCAGCGGAGCATGGGCCAGGTAGATATTGCTGTTTAATCGAACAATATGTAGGCCAACATCACATAACAAAGCCAGCCACTGTACCCTATATTGAACGGCCCATATCAACCCCTAATCCCACCCCGCCCCTCCATGCTCAACATCTAAACTGCCCGTTACACGATATTTAACATGGAGGTTGCGCATCATTATTGCATTTCAGTAAAAGGGTCATGAAATCATTGTTTGCCGATAGCACTGGTAGATTCAATTAAATCAACATGATGAGACCATTTAAAACGTATTTTTATGAAGCAACGCAGCAGAACTATGACTATGAGAAGTTCGGTCGTCCTTATGCGGATGTTTTACTACAGAATACAGCGGTCGCCCTAAGCTTGTAGATATACAACAGCAACCAGCGGTCGTCGTATGCTTGGATCTTTGCGATTTTTGTTTTAGGGCGATCGACCAAAAGTCGTATATCTCCCAATATTTCACATAAACTAAGTTTTTGAATGTATATATTTATATATAAATAAGTATATATAAATACAAATATATATATGTATGTGTTTATTTGCATATATTTATATACATATATATGTATATATTTATATTCATTTACATATATGTATGTATGTATATTCGTATAGATATATATGTTCGATCTTCACGATTTAAAGATCTTAACGCCAGTTTGGGGCGGAAAGATATTAAGACGTTTTTGGGCTGTACAGCGGTTGCCTAAGACATAACGTTTGAAGAAAAAGAGAGATGCGGTGCGCTTATGGGTCGATACTGCCATTGGCTAGCGTGCTTATAGCTGGCCAGAGTTTTTGAATTAGCTTTACTACTGTATAACTGCGGCTGCATATGGAACAAGGTATAGTCAATGTTATCTTACTCTCCTTACCAATTCTGGCTTTATTTTATTTTGTAATTGATTTAACAAAGCAGATGCAATAATGCCATGATATCGATTTATGTATAATTCTCCCTTACTATTATCGTGTGAATAGCATCAGTTCGACTCCATTTATTTGATTTCCATACCAGGTCGCGAGTAGGGTTACTATGGGTTAAGAGCTCTTTCACGCTGTATACATTCACTGCTAGCGTTGCGAACGCACTATGAGAACTGGACTTTGATATAAATACTTATTTTCATATCAAGTTGTGTAACATTCACTTGATTTGATAATTACAATTTGACATCAATGTCGTAATATATTCAATTTCCGATTACCTTTACCGTTACACAACAAACGATGACGCAATGACGAGAATAAAGCAGCCTTGTTGTAATAAGCACATTCTCATTTTAATCATGCCAGCTTAAGTAGGAATCCGTTGTGAAATAAATTTAGGCATATACGACATCCAACAGAGCTTTATTCCACAATGTGCCTCTTGCTGTCTTGGCAATTAAAAACTATATACAGAATCAATTCGAATATATTCCACATGATAAATAATGTGTACCAAGATGCTTCTGTTTGTGTAATGGTTGCATATTATGCTTTTTCCTCCTAAAAACAAAATAAATGATAGGAAAGAATGTCCTGTAAATAGGCATATTGGTCGATATTACAAGGTGAGATGCGGTAAACATCTGTTACATCATTTCTCATAAGGGACGGTCAGGTGTGGCGTCGTTAAGAAACCTCTACTGAGGCAGAAATATTCCATTATTTAAGCAATGCTACAAGTGGAATAACCTATGAAATATTACAATTTGCCTTATTTAGGTATCAAAAATAACATGGCCACATAAATGTATCCAATTGGGCCTTGAACGACCCGTTAATGTTATTGTCAATTAGTTAAGTGTGTCGTTAGCTGTGTAAACATGACATTCCCTGCTCTACTGACGTCACGTCACACATTAGTTTTCTTAATGATCCTGTGCATTAGACGATAATAATGACGAGGAAAGCCATCATGCGTGGACAAATTTTTTAAGTGTTTTTTTCTTTCATTTATTAATAATTATTAATGCGGCAAATATTGATTGATGTAATGAAAATATTTAATGCAAATAAACAACATTTTTTTACTTTTTTTTCCTAATATATACTTTTGGTCCGCTTATTTATACGCACTAATACAACCTTTCGTGCCCATATATATTTGCGTATATTTGCGGAATACCGATATTTTGTAATCATTTTCATCCATCATGGATTAGTAATATAATATTGATTAATGATGTGATCATTATGAACGATTAGCAGTGTTTTCCAATATAATTTAATGTTGAAGATAGATGAATAATGAAAAAAAAAGAGTTTTCGGTAATAAAATGTTCAAATCAATCAAATATCTTAATTCTTCAAATATACCTATTCAACAGTCATGTTTTAACACACACACACACACACACACACACACACACACATACATATATATATATATATATATATATATATATATATATATATATATATATATATATAGGAATGTCATCTTTTTGAGATAATCGACCATATACCTTTTAGGAACACGGTATCATTTTGCACACGATGAGTTCCATAAGAGTCAAGACCTTTTTGGAACACGGTAACATCTTGGCACAGACGTGAGCATAAGAGTTTAGTTAATTGTATAATTTTTTTTATTACAAAATGATGGTTCTTTCTGCATCATTTTCATTCACTTTTATTCAATGCTAGGTTTTGGCTCATGCATCGCACAGGAATTAGTTAAGGGCGCTTGAAAAAATCTATATAACGGACTGATGACCTTTTTGGTACTCCGCCTTTTACAGCTTGTTTCTCGTTATTATCCATTATATCATTATCCCAACTTCTGGTATATTGTTTAGAATAACTGCCGTCATGAATGTGTCCTATCCATGTGGCATTCGATAGATGTAATAAAGAACCATATATATTTGGTTTCGACGTTTTCAAATTAGCATGAGACAGATATTATATTCGTCAAGACAAACCGAAATGCTTAGGCATGTCGGATAATTCCTAAAGTTCCTCGGGTTTTTTCAGACGAAATTGTTTTGCTATGTTCCAAAATAGTTTACTTTTTTTACGTGTCTCTAATTCCCGAACTACTATGGAACACCCTTTTTTGTGCGCAAAATATATAAGTTTAATAAAACAATAAAAATCAAAAATAACTTTACGAAACCGAAACATGTGACTGACAGACAAATTGAAAAGACGAAATGATCATCATATTGAATGAAGTTTTGTGTCCAATATATATATATATATATATATATGTATATATATATATATATATATATATATATATATATATATATATATATATATATATATATATATATATATATATATATATATATATATATATATCTCTATTGTATATATATAGATATATATATATATATATATTCATATGCCTATATATATATATATTACATATATATATATATATGTATATACATAGTCATATATATATATATATATATATATATATATATATATATATATATATATATATATATAATAAATATATGTGTGTGTATATTTGTGTGTGTGTGTGCTTGTGTGTGTCTGTGCGCGCGTGCGTGTGTGTGTATGTGTGTGTGTGTGTTTGTTTGAAAGTATCTGGAGTGGACGAAGCAGCAGCATCACGTTTGAGATGATTATTTTCTTTGTTCATCATTAAGCCGTGACTTGTTTCGTGACTGGTGGAAACACTGACTGCATAGGCCAGCCAACTGATTGCCAAAGTGACATTTTTCTGACAACAATTCGAACGACGATAGAACTGTTGATCCAACGTCTCGGGGCTTGGCGGCTGTTAAAGATATGGAGTCATCTGATTGGTCGAAGCGACAACAGCTCTAAATCAAACAAAGAATTTTCCGTGGTTTTAAGATGCGCTACGACAATACGCTATCACAAAAACGATACTACTAACAGGTGGCGTCTTCACAGATTTCCTTGGGCGGAAGACCCGAGAGAGCGATCTTAGCGTAGCTATAGTCTCTTTGATTTACCTTCTCAAAACAGCCATTGTGTCATTGCGGTATTTAACACTGAAGCTTGGCAATCGTAGTGCAATATGCTTACATAAATCAGGATTCTTATTGCGATTGCTGAGAAATATGAAGATGCGCATGCAAATGCAGTTATATCGAACCTTTCGTTAATTTGCGTGACATGTGGTGGGAATTTCTACTAGCATGACGCGGACTGATTTAATGTAGGATATTTAGAAAAGCTGTCGTATTTCCGTTTGATTATTGAACGTGATTAAATGTACCTAAATGATGGGATAAATGCGCTGTACATACCTCTCAATTCCCCTGCATTTGTTAACTTTACTTAAGCTTTTTTAACTTTTCTGTGTGATGCGGCTGACAATTTGTGATACACTAAAACGAGAACACAATCGGAACGATTTAGCACTCCCGCGCCTGCAAAATGGTATACAATGTCCAGTTTAACAAAATATCTACTTTGAAGCACTACTGACATATTAAATATTCTTGGTGATAAACCTGTGATAATGAAAATTTAACGTCCTTGATCAGTCATATACCAGAGTACAGTGCCATGACCATGGTATAAGCCGTATTTATTGTACATTTAGCACAGCATGGCGATCCACATAAGACACTGTCAGATAAAACATCCCATTATGTTTTCATATGACACGCGGCGCCATGACGTCTTCTCTATGGATTCTAATCAATTTTTTGATGCACATTAATCAAGGGGGCACTGTGCTGGTTATTTGTCTCTTGAAAGGCCCCGTCGTCCAGCCAACTTTTCCTTGGGATGCTCAAAAGGCGGAGTATGATGGGGTCAATATGCAAAATGGTATCCAAACATGAATTAGTTTTGAACTTACAAACCACAATACATTGTTAACACATTTATTGCAAGTCATATTTATTGGTGTTATAACTCATCTATGATGCTAAAGTGGATTTAATTTGCATATTAAGGTTGACGATTACACAGAAGTGGGAAAAATGTTTCCCCATCAACATTTGTAAAGCAGTTGATATTCATCCCGGAATATATCAATTAATTTGTTTTCTAGTCGTTCTATATGCAAGCACGGGTTTTTACTCTAACAGAAAAGAAACCGGACGTGATAGGAGAATATGATTCTGAGAGAGAGCCTATTACGTGTACTCACCCACAGGACGGACACATATTTAATGAGTGTATTTCAGTACAGTAAGTCTAATTTCTTGTTGAACAAAAACAAATATCACCCAAAAAAAGGTCGAGAATTTGTGTCGAATCTTGTTAGTAAGCACAGCATGAGCAGAAGGCAGCACAGATATAAAGCGTGATTAAATATGCTTGCATTTTATCCGAATAATAAGTCATACAGAATAAAATTTGATAAGCAGCAAGATTCATGCTGCATTTATGAGATATCCATTGCTGATGCCCGTAGTATTGGGACGTTTCTTTCTCTGTTACAACTATGTATACAGTAGTACTTTTTGCTTTGACATACAGTTTTGCACATTCGTCGAATATGTCCGGTGAAAAACCCCAACATAAAATGAAAATCTCATGCAATATCTGTTCAGAGCGTTACTTATATTACGTTATTCGGCTGCAAATATTAATAAGGTCAGCACATTATTGAATCAGTGGTCGGCAAAGACTTAATCGTCGGGCTAACGAGATCAGTCGCATTATTATTTACTAATATGCCTTTGGTGTTTTGTCGCTGTCATAGAGAAAAGTGTATACTAAGTGGTTGTGGTGAACTAGAATGCAGAATAAACTTTAAATATCATATCAGTAACGTGGCGTTAAATTTAGCGTTTAATTAAGGTGGAAACTGTGTAAATGTAGTTAAATCACTGATAGCAGTGGTATTTATTCAATAGCGCCTGATTATTATTGGCATATTGACCCATATTTCAAGTATGCTGCTGCGGCAGTTTTTCCTCAGAAAGAATTAAATGTGGTCCAGTAATTATCATTATTATGTATGAATAGTGCGTCCTATTTACTAGCAGAACTTGCTGCTTTAATCCCTTTTTTATCTGATTTGAAACACACGATATTGCAACACACAACTAGATGTATGTGACGTCGTCTACATACTTGGTCACCCAATGAAACCCTTATCGTGAATCGTGTAACTGTGTACTACCATAATTTATTGGCTCTAGGCGTTTCGTTTATCAATATGAATGGCACAGTTTGGTGGTACAGTTCCGATCAATGGCATCTGTTGATCTTGGTCATGAGTTCTCAATCATTTTCCACCTTCGTCCTTGCTGACTAATGATGCAGAATTTAAACGGGCAGTAAATAATTGCGTTGTAATACAGGAAAAAGCACCATGCTTGCCTACTCATTGAATGCCTTTGCTATAGAGATTCTTAATGTGTTTCACCTACTATTTTAATCGGCTGCATTAAATTGTTTTATGTTCATTTTCTGAGCAACGATGGTAAGCCGCTGGCTACTGTACATATTAATTTGTCTCGTTAGTTTTCGTCCTTGCTGACTGATGACGCAGAATTTAAACGGGCAGTAAATAATTGCTTTGTAATACAGGAAAAATCACCATGCTTGCCTACTAATTGAATGCCTTTGTCTCGGCTGCATTAAATTGTTTTATGTTCATTTTCTGAGCAACGATGGTAAGCCGCTGGCTACTGAACATATTAATTTGTCTCGTTAGTTTTATTTCTAATCAGAATCATGTATAACCTGGTATGATGATAACAAGCATGTTTTTGGTGACAGAATTGACACTCTGAAGATGTTTCTTCGTTTATAACCTCAGTATGGTAGGCTGTTATATCAATTTATAGGCCATGGTTCAGCGTAATGATCACCAACAAATCGGTTCTGCAAGGCAACTACTAAATTCTTCGTACATAAGTCAAATAAATGTTTAGTGAAAAATGGCTGATTTATCGGGATGTGCACAACAAAATGGCACTTCCCCGTGTTAGCAAGCTGAATCAAGGAACCTATTATCTGTAAAATATGTATTGTTTG
Source organism: Urechis unicinctus (assembly GCA_034190875.2). NCBI lineage: Eukaryota > Metazoa > Annelida > Polychaeta > Xenopneusta > Urechidae > Urechis > Urechis unicinctus. The sequence goes on along the minus strand of CM067358.1, from coordinate 63,162,004 downwards.
ATGAATGTATATAATGTTGACGGGGGACGCAATGAATCATGGGTATGCATGTTTATTGCTCTTTTCAATTCATAGCTCTCTGCGTAAATCTGGTTTTCACATTGTTGAGTGCGTAGTCGTTGAATAACAAATGAACATATATGAATCAAATGCATAAGTTATGAGCGGTGGCATGATCGGCTATGTAGCAACATTTTAAGGAAATGACTGCTCCCGACTATAGTTAACCAGAACACGTTATGGACCGGGTGAATGTTGTCTTCCATTGATCAATGTGGTAGGTGTGAGGGTTCATATAGTTGTTTCAGAAGTGCTACATGTAATTGTATTATGAACCTGCATTACATATATTTATGATCAGAATATACTAGAGCATCGTATTGCAAGTAAGATGAAGGGACATATTTTCATACTTGCGCAACAAATTAAATGACTGATATATCTGGGTATTGGTGGTAAAGAATATGATGGTTGACAGTAAATGTTTTCCTATTCAAGATTTTCAGCTGCCATCTTTATTACCAATGGGCGAAAGGTAGTTGTTGTTTTACTCTACAGTCTTGATACTATACCTGTGTGCGTAAAAGAAATCAGGAATGTCCTACTCTATTCAGTAGTGTTATTGCTCTATCTACAGAGACATCGCCAAAACGTGGCTTCTTGTCAATAAATGACGTTTAATACAATGGTAATTTAGTGTAACGATATGAATGATACGTGTTTAGTTACTGTCAATTTTGTTTCAAAGCTATTGTGACGCTCTCAATGATTCGAATGATGTTATAAGAAAACAGAATAATGATATATCAATATAACCATATCGATATTACCAAGCGGTTTTGGCTAAATGTGACAAATACTTTCTTGGAAAGTACGAATGCATTTTCAGAATACGCAGTGGTGTTTATGCCTTTCAAATGGTCTACCATTCGTCCTTTGGATGCTCAGTAATGTCACCGCGCCATTCAAAGATGTCACCGCGCCATTAAAAGCACAAAACGACTGGGTGGTGCATCTGATGATCGATCGCCTGTTTCATTTCCATTGCCTCAATAACTGAGTTGCATGTAGCACTGGGTGATTCTGTGTGGAGGCCAAATGAACATATCCTTGCTGCAAACAACTTATCTCATAAGTGCGACTCAGCAAAAAGCCGACTTGAACTGTGATTGATGGGAAGAAATTTTTCGTAAGAATCCAAAAACTCGTTAACCTTGATGCAATGCATGTTAATATTTGTCCTCGATTACACGAAAGCCTGTACACGTAAAATTGGACTGAAATTAGAAGATGGTCGCATGAAAAAGTTAATTCAATGTGATATCATTATATATATGGATGAACGTATCGAATATAGTAACTTATTTTTTCAATGTAACTATTCCTTGTATTCGCAACCTTTTACAGCCCCATGACATGTCTCTACTGCTAGTTGCTTTGAATTTAAATCTCTTATAAGTAAATGATTATTGGTTACGCACCGACATGAAAGGAATCATGCCAGCATGTGAACTATCTGGCTAGTACATCGTGGTACGGGTGGATCAATGTTTGCCGTTAGATGGATTCTGATAATACATATGGACACACCGTGTAACAAATAGCTCTACCGAGTTGCATTATCATATTGGTTCTGAATGCGACCAGTAATGTTCGGCTGTCCGCTTCGCGAGAGCCGTAAAACTAACTACTTGTCAATAGCGTTTCATTGCAGAATTGTTTACGTTTATTGGATAATTTTACAGCAATTTTCGTGGAGGGCAAGTATGAAGAGTGTGGAAAATTCTGAAATATTTTAGAACGGCCTGTAAACACTGAGTCAAGTGAATTCTTTTCAAATAAACTAGTTTTATGGCAGCCAGTTTGCGTTGACGCAGCAGTTCTCTACGCAGCGCTGATCTGGGCGCGCAGAGTTGTGTATTTCCAATGTAGAGACCGGTTATTGCGTTCATGAATATAATCCAGTTATCGCCGTGCACATTGACGTGACGATCGCTTTGTTTTAAGTCCGTCATGCAACAAGGGTAAAGTATGCCAATCTTTAGTCACCGTGTAAATGATTGAAAAATACGCATAACAATTCGAACCGCCATTAACTCATATTATGAGTTCGGCGACTAGGGGCAGAATAGTAAATTCAATTCAACTAATTCATTCAACAAATGCAATTCATCAATACAGATCAACGAAAACAAAACAAAATTAATCAGAATACACAAGATAATGGCAAACAACTTGGGAGATCATCAACCTTGCGACAATAGTTGATGGTAATTGGTATCAACTCTAATTTTACCAGATACCAGGGGAAACTCTCACGATGGGATAGCGCAAATAACTATCACAGCTTCGGTAATTGCATGCATTGGGTTCAACTAATCGCGAGCACTTTGAAAATGCATGGATGGAACAGCTCCACAATGCCCACAGTTTCATAATATCTTGCCGTTTACATGTCCACTATCCAGCGTAACAAAGTTAGACATCTCTTTGAGGGGACAATGGGGTGAAATACTCAAAGGCTTTATATCATCTGAGATTATTATGAATTCAGTTTTGCTAACATGCATGACCACAAGCAACGTATTATTTAGTGGAACAAAATGACTAAGGATTGGTGGATAATTGAATCATCAGCAAATAATAGCACGGGCTGCTGCATCCGGAAAACTGTGAACGCAGCCACGATGAATCGTATGTTGCTGGATATATGAGTGATTAGTTTCAGAATAAACGGGTTCAATATTGATTTAATAACTACCACCGATCAAAAGCAAATCAAGAACCGACACGTCTTGCGTGCTTGCTGGTCTTTCATGGCGTTATAGCCAACACCGTTTTACGTGTTTCCTTGTCTTTCGTGGCGTCTGAACTATTACCGTATTGTGTGTTTCTTGTTCTTTCATGGCGTTTCATAACCAACACCTTTTTGTGTGTTTCCTTGCCTTTCAGGGCGTCTAAACCAACATCGTTTTGTGTGTTTCCTTGTCTTCATGGCGTTTATTTTACCGGTCTTAAAAGCTAAAACAACAAGCTTGATGGCATTTCAATTTTAACCTCCATGATTACAGCAATGTATTTTAAATCTGCGACATTTAACTTGTCTCATTTTCACTCTCTGTCTTAGCATGTAAGCTTTTACAATGATTCGACCAACTCAGTAAATATCGTCCATGTTGGTCACTGGGCAATTAACAAATACTGCATAAATGTACAAAAAACACATGCACTCAATACTTTGTATAACTGTCGATGCGGTATATATATACATGGCCGTCAGGTTTGCATTTCGCACAGATCGTATAAGAAAATCGATAGAAAACGCATAACCACGAGCCACACGAGATTTTATCAACAATCGTTCAATGGCCCAGACTGGGTTTGTGTTTGCATTGCCGAATGGATCGTGTTGCTTAATTGAACAGCATTGAGAAATCAATGTATTAATTAACACATCATTGTTTACGTCTGTACTAATTATTCTGTGAGCTGTACCGCCTCCATACCTGTTAGTGCAACGCATTAAAGCTGCACAGTACGTGTATTTCTTAAATGGTTACCAACTTAATTACATGAGGGACGGGCACACAAATATCTCACATCGTCAGCCGAACCACAAAAATTATACGTTGCCAAGAGGAAGCATGGCAGGTGATATCAACAAATGGATAATGTTGACTGCGTTTGAATCACCATTGAAGTTCTTTTATACTTTCTACATCCTCTAGTAATGTTTAACGTGCGATTTCATCAATTTGCATTTTTTTACGGTTTTCCGTAAATACCACCAGAAATATAGTCTGTTGATGAATCACCTGAAGTTTGAAGCGATAGTGAATTCACGAGCTTTAGTCAATATTTCATACAATACAAAATATATTCATATTCCGATTAACGATGGCATAACAACGACCATAAAGCAATCTACAAGCCGTAATATGTACTGTAGTACTCCCCAGGGACGAATCCGTTGGGAAATAATTGAAGGTATATTCATCATCCACCTACATACGTTTCCATCTGAGGAAGTGCTTTTCACCATTTATAACGAATTATTGCTATAGGTGCGTAATGGTGCAAATTTAGTGATCTAGTTGTATTTCGATAACGACAAGCATTACACGAAATGATTTGTTGATAAATATTTCATCAGCCAATATTGCACTGTTGCCCGATGCACGTACAATAGCGCTCTGTGTCCAATAAGCACGTCACCAAACCAGCGTAGTCGTGTTTTATTATTTTGTAATCATACTAAATTCTGCTTTGCTTGGTCACACAATGGATACAATATCATTAAGAAATATCTTGACAGCAGGACTAGGTCATGCTACCTGGAAGCAGGTGACTATGAAGACTAGATATCTATAATTATTTGATTTCTTGCAAGGTACCGGGCATAATTCACACCATCAATTTAGTGACTTACCTTTTTTTCCCAATAGATTGTATCAAACATGTTTGCTAGCCTTTGTACTTTTGATGTCCATGTTTTTGGTGCATTCCATAAATCTCCACGAAAATGTGGAATAGGTAAATAGGTTCCATTTGCACCTGCGAGAGGGGTGTATGTAATCTTGAGACATAAGTCACATAACATCATTCGGCAATTAAGCTCATGCTGTTTTAAGTTGATTAGCCCATTGATTCCAGAGGAGTTGTTTATTTGATTGTCTTTTGGTCTACTGCTGGCACGGTTCCTCGCTCAACACGAACTACTTGTGGACAGCAAATAAGTGACTCGCTAATGCCTCACGTGGAACATGCCATATACCTTGATTTTAAGAATCTGTAACATACCATAACATCTGCGTTAGGTGGAAATAGGAACAAGTAAAGACGAAAAATATCTTTGAATTGAACCATCTTAAGGGATGATCGTCGGCTGTATCATCCGTATAACGGAAACAACACAAAGAAGTAGGGCTGCGTTGCAAATATGCTGTCTATGTTGTGAGAGGTAGGAGCCTTTTTTGCTTTATAATGCATTTGTGGATGAACAGACCACAGTTCCATTACATTTTCAGCATGATGCAAACAGGTTGACAAGTGTAAACATATACATACGTGGAAACTACAAAATTACTATTTCTCTAACAATATCAGTGAGGTAATCTTTGGCAATCGCCTTTTAATGTATCAATCAATGCCCTTTCAAATGTGGCCTTTAACAAACACTGTAAATGAAATAATACACTGCGGTTGTGTGTCAATTAAGAACACGAGTACAAGATAATATAGCGACAAATACAATGCCTCTTACGCGCAATCACCCACCCTATATAAATATCCCACATCTAATGCAAGTCAGGCATGTGGTTCGCATGGGTGACAAAGAGATTATCGATTCCAGGTTTGACGTTGTGTTAGGAAATGCCTAGAGGAACGTGACTTAGGCTGCTTATCACAGATTAACTTCACAGCATGATACAGGGAAAACCACAAAACAACCGATGACGGCTATTGGCTAGCATTGGGCTATTGTCAGACTAACATTCGATCAGTCTTGATTCGCTAATATTGTGGGACAATATGTTCCATCTAAAGTAAATGACAGGCCTTCTGGCAATAACCAAACGTTAGCTGAAGAGTTCATATTCATGCACGCATTACTGGCCTGACAAATTCGCTTCTTTACATTAAAATAGAAGTGCTCAAAATGAACCCATCGAATAATAAAAATAACCAAAGATGGCACATTAGTTGTAATCGTAATTAAATGAATATACCCTTCATGTGGTAATTACTGCTTGCATATCTAATGTTCTATATTCTCGTCGCATGGGATTAGTAAACCGGAAATGATAATTGCAAAACAAGCTTCGCCCACATCAAGTTACCAAGCAGGTGCGCGGTGCATTGATTATGATAGTCAGTGTGCCATACCAAGTTAGTACTGTGATAAGCATAAGAAATCAAAATAAAACAGACTTCTCACAGTCCTGTTTTGCTGTTATGGTTCAGATTATTGATGCATTGCTTATGTTCGGATCGGAACCGCGTCACATTGCGATACAGCCATATGTGACGTCATCCACACGGTACCCATTTCTTCACTCATTGCTAATCAATGTGCCGTGCACTACAATTACCTGCTGGGTCTTCCGGTAAATGAGAATAACTCAGTGTTATAGGGACACGTTCCAACCATGTATGGGTTTTATACGAAGGGATAAAAGTTACTTTTATTATGACTATTGCCTAAATTACGGCATTCTTCGTACAAAACACTGTTTTATTCTTTTTATGTAGTGAACGGCTGCTGTCTGCTCTAGATATGACGAAATGAATAGGGCTCAGTTGAGTTCATATTCCCCATCGGAATCATGCATTGGCTTTTATGGTGATTGATAGCATTTGTCTTGTCGCATAATTAACATTCACATAGACAGATTGCTGGATGTAATTATTCGCTGTTGCTGTGTTGGCTGTAAAATATATTCAACTAACACCATGATTGTTTAGACATACCATCTAGGGCACTTCCTATGTACGGTGAGCACATTGCAGATGTATGGCTGATGAGATGTAGCTTATGCATTTAGATGTGTGCCATTAGGGGTGCAGTGACAAATGTATTAAAATAATCAGGTAACCTATACTTTTCATTGCTGTACAAATATACACGGTTTGAATGTATTGAATAGGCATAGTTTGGTCGATGGGTAAGCAGTTAGGTAAGTACATACATATTCATCTAATTATAGCCCTTTGGTTGTTCGATGGTGTAAAACTAACGTACGCATTGGTGAGTGCTAAGCCGTTGCCTTAAATTCAAAAGTGTGGAAAACGTATAAATTAGTTTGTTTCAAAATAGGCGTGATGTAAAATGGCCTTCACCTGGCTCTATTATAGATGTATAATCCGTTTAACAACAGCTAATTCATATTTCATGCTACTCCATATTTTAAAGACGGTTGCTAAAGGGCAGTGTTTATAGAAGTACATCCACAATAGGGGCAAGGACTTTCTTCAGATCGAGTGTTATTTCATTCAAACGCACAGCTGTAATAGGCGAAGACTATCTGATTTGTGTTTTTAATTTTATTTTGGGGTGAATTGTTCTTATCAATCAATAGCACACGACAACACAAGGGTGGGGTTCGCTTTTCAGCATAACGTTAGTTATTATTCAAGACATGCGTTCATTGTGAGGTTACAGTGTCACTGACGTTGACCCAACGGCGATGAGAGCCCTACCAATTAGACCCAAGAGAAACGATGGTATGTGGATGGCTCTAAATTATCACCCTTCAATGATTGAGAGGAACATTTGTTCGTGAGCAGTTTTGCTGAATTTGGCGTTCTCTGAACCTGTATGATATGTTAAAAAATCACTAAGCATTACGGAGACGAAACAATTACATAAAATATACACACATGTGTACCTAAGCAGGAACGTATACATTTAAGCATTATATGCAAATATTAGGCATGCAGTGACGTTGGTGTGTTCCTCGAGATTCGCCCCTGTTATATTAGCTTGGGACGAAACAAGATTAACTATCCCCAGTCGTTTACTCTAATAAGACAACAGCACCACACAACGTCATTTGGCTTAAATTGTTAACCCGTTGAGATGGCCAAAGAAAGGGTAAAATCTAGTGACTAAGAAAGGGCCAAAGGCTATAATGTACGGTTCGCAATTTTCGGTATGAGCCATTGTGCTTTATATTTACATTTGTACTGAACCAAATTTTGTCAAGAAGCATGTTCCACAATACGCCTCACATTATGTTTAGTTGGCAATGACGTAACGACGAACATAAAAGGACATTAACACTGTAATAAATCTTCGTCTTAATCATGACGCTGGTATATTAACCATACATGTAATAGTTTGAGACATCTACTATCCAACAATGTGTTAACATAACTGTGTATCCATGTAGCACATATTGCCATTTGGTAGCCGAGCATTTTCCTAAAAATAGAATAGCACATTTGAAAGATCTTATGCATTATTTCAATTCGCAGCTATTAGGCGGGAAGCTGTGGAGAATGCTCAGACATGAAGCACATATGTTACAGATCTACACGACGGGTGGATGTCACTGAGATGCAGAAAACCTTCAGTAGACAAGTAAATATATCTCTACTATGGCAATGTACTCTAACTGAATTTATGTAACCAAATTTTATTGGATGGTGAAAACTTGCCTGGTGAACATCGGAATTACCCTATTATAAGAAACACTGATATTCCATCAGACAAATACGTCATGATTACCACTAATGGGTTCTGTTTTATCTACTAAAGTGGTTGGTTTGTTTCCTTAGTGATGATTGATAACATAGTGTAACACCTAATAGGCATATATATAAGTACTAGGTAATAAAATAGAATTGAACAAGGAATATGCATTCCACCAACGTCTTGTAAATATATATATTTTAGGTGAACGCGTCTTTCACAATATGCCAATTAGTTTTTAGCGTTGGCTCAAGTGATCATTCAAATTGATGTGCGCGCAAAAGTGAGGAGGTTGTGTTATTTCTATAAGTCTGAAGGGTAGCATCCTAATTTGGTTTTTAAATAATGCAGTCGTGTTTGAGGCATGTCCATTGCTTGAAAGGTCTGAAAACGTATCAAAATGTGATATCGTGACACGATCATGCGTAATAACCGCGGTTGAATAGAGTGTGTGTGCTGCTTTGTAAATTGCTTATACATTAAGAGAGAGAGAGAGAGAGAGAGAGAGAGAGAGAGAGAGAGAGAGAGAGAGAGAGAGAGAGAGAGAGAGAGAGAGAGAGAGAGAGAGAGAGAGAGAGAGAGAGAGAGAGAGAGAGAGGTACAGAGAGGGGAGGGAGCAAGGTCCCATTAATCCACATCTGTTAACGTATCATTGTAATGCCTAGAACTAATTGATTGATGTATGCATGTGATGCGGGTGTCTATGTTCTATGCAAATGGACTGAGACACACTGTTCTCGGACTATGTCAAAAACTAGATGACAAAGCAACTTTGATGGATGGATGTAATTATGATGCCGGTGAGTGCCACTCCGCAATTTGCACAAACCAATTACCCACCATGAGTTGTAAACCCCAATGCTAAGATAGTGGACCAACACGATGCTATGTCACCAAATTAACGAAATACGCAAAATGCCACAAATTCAATGAAACCAAAATCCTGGTTTTGCATGCATGTTATTGATCTATAAAGTATACGGATTGTGTATAGGGGTAAATGCTGAGTAACGGAAATCTTTTTATGTCTTGAGCCATATATTTGTTGCCGTCTGGTACTATTGTATTCATCGCACGATCTCTATTGTGCTATGGGCGAAACCTAATTCGACTACAAAATGTAGTTGTTGATTGCATTTTGGCCCATTCTGGGAGTTATCTCAGCTTAGTCTCGATCAGCAACAGCTGCAACTGGATCAAGAGTATCTACATCACGTAGAGCTTCACAGGGCCTTCGGTCGGGAATGAATGTCAACACTACCAATTGACAACCACTACCTGAAGAATTTGTGCTGCCCCTAAAAGATGACGACACACTTGGTAGACCTTACAGGATGGATCAATAAGCTGATTAAGATAATAACTTCTCAGTATCCTCTGTAAGTATCACGCGCACAGTAAGACCATAGCCTCTCGGCGTGGCAAAGCCAGGTTTCCTAAACATGCGAGCTAAATCGCGTGACGTGTATCGTATTCGATTGTTCATATATTAGTTTTGCTTTTTGTGTAATATTCTACAATTTATATTTGTTTGCAATACCAAATGCATCGTAATGCGTATTTGAAGCCGCATCAGCAGTATTATGAAAACAAAGCATTTACAGCACATAATGGGACTCTCATGCGTGACTCGTGGAACAGGAGCTAGCAATAAAGATTATTCTGAATTATATTATTTCATCTATGGTTCTTATCGCAGCACACGCTTCCATCAGCGAATGTCGGTGAATTAGAAGTATTATGAGCTGCTATTGACCACCATCGCATTATTCAGGCCACACCAGTCAACATGTCGCCGTCACAGTATGTATCTTTATACACTTGCTTTTTAGTGAGAGTGCTGCTTTTGTCTGCTTTGCTGCTAAGCATGGTTCCGAGAGGATTCAAACTCCAGGAGCTTATGACGTCAATGATGGTGACGTCAACAATCATAGTGATAACGATAATGCCAATGTGATAGGATTTATTAACACGTATGAGAGAGGACAGCGGATTGCACTTACCACACACTTCACACTCAATGCCATCTCTACGAGCATGGTTATGTCACCCATAACAATCCACTACTTGCATGACGATTACAATACGATGCTTTCAATATTCGGATCTATTATACATGACTGCAGTGTGACGGCATTATCAGGATAACTGTATGGGATGCATGTCACATTAACCCATGCCCCCAGTAAGCCTCATCCTGGCATACCGCGTTGTAACATATTCAAGCCTATTAGTCCTTACTGACAGGTTTATGTGATAGTCAATCGTCTTAGTTCACCTTGCGGTTGAATTGAGCGGAGTGGGTTGACGGGGTCATAGCCAGCTGATTGATCACATTGGGTGCAACAAAGATACAAAGATGATATTTGAAACAAGTTAAAGCTGTCGTGCATTTTGCTGACTATTTATACGCCTGTCTACAATTCACCAAATGAACACTAACAAATCATTGTTGTTTCAACTCTGCAAGCACACAACGGGCCAATAGATAAATCTGTCAGTATCAAGCCGCATCGGACAGATCAAAGATTCTAAACGCAACAAATAATTTTTGAGACCATATTGCGGCACTGAAGAAGCATGACTTGGCATTTGCGTTATTCACAGCGGTATCCTAACATGAAAAGTGCACTATACTCAGTGATGAATCTAACGTTCTGTTTAATTCATTAATGAATTATGAGTTCGGTTTAGGCTCACTTGGACAATGTTGGTCCGTGCCAATTCAACGTCATGTTTGCGCACCATAATAAACTGACGTGTATATGCTTTCATCGATAATTCTTTTAATTAATTTTGCTAATTAGGCGAAGAAGCGTTTGTGTTGAAGCAATGAAACCATGGAACAATAGTTCGCTTTTATTGTTGATGGTGTGATATAGGCACCCATTCCACGGTTGTAATCATAGTTACGGCAAAATTTATGATAGAAGAAATACTGGTGTCAACGTGTGAAGGTTGCAGAATACTACTAAGGCATGTCTGTGTTGATCTCTTCTATTAAGCACACTTTCAAGCCGTTAAGTCAAAGTCGTAAAGGCTAACTTACCAAGATATTGACAAGTCATTTCTGTGTATATACGCCCTGGCGTATTGTATATCAATCACGATATATAATAACATTTTAAGCGATCGTTTTGAAATTGTTAGATCGTACCTTTTCTGCATGATTCAGCTTAAGACTAATTTTACGCTTGAGACATGACATGCAATGACTGAGTTTAACAAAGGAAACATCAATGGAAAATTAACCGAAACGGATCACGATTGGATACAATTATACACAAGTTCTGGGATTGGCCATTTTGTTTTAAATGGAAACAACTTATAAATTATCCCCACCCCCTGTCCATTGACTGTTGTATTCCCATAAATTGGAAGATCAAAGCATATAGCAACAAGCGATGTTCTCGCTGTGCAAATATCTGTACCCAAAGTATAAATTTATTGAGCTTACATTAATCGCCGTGGGACTAGAAGCACTAGTACCATCTGCCAAGCTAAGTTCAGGTCAGGTACCATAGCTGTTAGTTGAAACGCCCAGAATACAGTTGTATATTCATGATATAACCCGTATTTAGTGTACATTTAGTACAGAATTGCGATCGATAGATACTTTAAGGTGATACAACGAATAGCGATTTTATATGACACGCGGCTCCATGATGTCTTCTGTAAGGAGTTTAATCGGTCAGCAGAATCGATTTTCTTGATAATTACCCTAAAGATGATTATTAATCACGAAAGTGCTGTTTGTAAATTGCCTCACGCAAAACCCATGTTTCCGTTGATATTGCAATAGCAATAACAATTTATGTAAAAATCTTAGGCTGCCGCCATCCAGTTAGCTTCAGTCGGGGGTACTTTGATAAATTAAACATGCTTTTTGTTTTGATTTGCATACCACATTACGTACTTAACGCATTTATTGCAAGTCGGTATAACCGGGGATATAATTCATATATGATTCCGCCAAGGCGGTAAAATCAGCAGCAGTATCGTCGCGCGTTGACTGCATGATACCAATACCTTGCTTAGTAGGTGAATAATATGAACACATGTAAATGCGTGAAAGTGAAAAAAAACAGTTGCTTTTCTTCGTCGATATTGTCAAAAAAGCAGTACCGTCTGCATGGCAAAACGAAAATCGGCCGCGCCATACAAAATGATAATCACTATGATTTGCTATGAAGGCATCATATGGTACTGTATATATTGTTACAAACCTACCACAAATGGAATTTTGTTTAACGTAATATAGCTATTAACTTATGAATGAGTAATATAGATGCTTTTGGCATCCAAAATACATCGTGGTCAATACCAATAAACGCATTTAGTAGTGTTTCAAAATGCAAAACGCGAAATGAAATACTGTAGCTTGATTTAATGACGGTGAATACAATGCTTGCGTATTTAGTATCATCGCTCACTTGGCATAAACTTACCACCCACACCTGGTTGTTATTCTCCACTGCAGGGATTAAAGTCAAACATGATACCGTTGTGCCAATTCGAGGAAACAAGTGAACCTGATGTAACGAAGTACCCAACTTCTTCAATGCCAACTGGAGCTTGAGCTTGGTTATCACCTTCACTCTGCACACATGTGGCTGGCTCATTTATTGTGTTCTATTAACCTGTGGCTGGTGATAAGAGAAACGTGGTATTGGACGTATGATTGCATCATTCGATCAATTTAGCGCAACAGGCAAGCCATTACCTTGGGAAAGGCACACGATGACTAGTAATTATTGACATATTGACTAAGTATCGGAATTATATAAACTTTGTCTTCATCTTCAAAAACATTAAATAGAGAAACAGAAAGCACTCTAACATGGTCGGGCAAGAAATGAAAACATCTAAAGTAATCACGAACCAATAACTCACTAAAGAATGGTTGAGCCTGCATGCATAAAGCACCTAAATAAGTGCGTCATTTTCAAGATTTATGAGTTATGTGTAACCTGTCTATTGCACTTATTTGCAACAGTAACAAAAAAACCAAATTCACAATCGTTGTTACGGCCTACACTAGTTTTCACTGCCTGGCTTATATCATGTGAATTATAGCCCATACCAAATTTGTGCATGCCATGTGTTTAATCAGTAGACAATGACTATAACCAAAATAGGGACATTGTAATCCCTTGACTAATACTCATTCAAAACTCTGAATTGGGGATTTGTAGCATAACCTGTCACATTATTTCATTTGCCTTGATTAATTGGCAGATTAGCATGTCAGCTCAATATCACTTGATGAAGCCTATTTGGAGCTTGATGCAGCAACAAAATATACTATGAGATGAATCTGTTTTCTATGTGAGGCACTTATCAAAACACTCATCGACGACAAATTGGCAAATTATGCGACAACCAATTACCACCAGCACGCGATTCAAACAGACCCCGACCAAAATGTACACTCCACAGAGCTATTAAGGAGGCTCCTTGCATCACAGCGCTTTGAGCGATATACCCAAAGATATGGCAGAAGTGAAATATTTAAATTATCTGCATTATATGAGTGGCAAGATATTACTTACAATTAACTGCAAAAAGCTGGATATAACAGCGTGATATGCTGTATGAACAGCTGTGGTAGAGACGAATGCATAGCTTCAACCGAACAACTCTCATGACTATGTCATATTTTATCCTGTTATTTAATCAAAGTAGCATTTGCTTTAAAGCAACCCAACCGAGAAATCAGAATAAGCTCATATTGTTTATCATCCGAGTAGTTGAACCTTTAGTTTATCACAAAACCGGGTAAAGTTCTACAGTGTTGGTGCTTAGAACGTGCATTTTACATGGGAAATACAAGTGAGCAACATGAACGGCACCCACAGATGTCAACAAATGGAATAGCGTAGTCAGTCGGTTCGTGCTCTTTCATATTGTCTTCTTCCACATTAAATGTAGTGGATGCACCAAGAGAATGTGAATATAATAGCTATAATTGCAAAATCTCATTCATATCTAATGGTAAAAACATTTAGTTGCCATCGTGTAAATGTTGAAATATCGTCACAAACTTGTTGAATATTCACAAGGGGTTGAGAATGGAAGCAATATCGGTTTTGACAAAAAATCTGTTCTAACAATATATCAAGCCATCAATAATATACATATTGTACGATAAAATGTTGTAATTCCGAGCTCAACACCGGTAATATACTATACACTGCAAGATTTCCTAGGGAGGACTTTCATCTTAGTCATAGCAGCTTATATATCATTCTGTCTGATCAAGGCGTGTTCACAAACCAACGGTGCTGTTACATTGCTCTAACCTGTATCCCAAAAAACTATTCTCACAGAGAAATTTAGTCCATTTTAATTTTTGTTTTATGAATACCAATTATTTTATTTTTGAATATTCTATTTTGATACAATACGACGAATGCACAGGAATGAACCACATTGGGTACTGAATGACTTGACGTGGTAATACCACTGATACACAGACCCTATGTTGCTTCATAAAGGCAGATCACTTTGTCTTGGTTGGTGTAATCTAGCATCGTTTGCTGAAGCAACTTGTTATTATTCAGGCAAAAGCTCACAATGAAATGGTATTTACCTAAACCTAAAAACAGCAGGACTACAATTGTTCATTTGAAAGCCAGTAAAAATATAAACTTGATTTATGTACGTAGCCAGCAATAGTCTTCTCTCGATTGGAATCACGTTAGAAAACAAAAAGCGATATCGATGGCATCAAATCAATACCCCTGATATCTCGATGTTACTTCTAGATGAAACGAGAAAAAATAAATAATTGGCTGATTACAACAATCTGCAATCATGCTTTCTATGAGGCTGATGTGATATTCAGTCTGCCTAGAATGAGTCAAGTTATCAGGGCCCGGTCTGCGGTAAAGTGAACAAGGACAGACAACCGAGCAAACACATAAAACAAACAAGAAAATATGAACGAGTACAGGATGACGTTTTTGGCCATCTGTAGGTTTGCGGTCGAAACACAATGATTCTGAATCCTATGAGTCTTCTTATATCAACCAAAATACACAATAATCTACAACATCGTATGTAACTCAGAGGTCGTAGAGATCACAGGATGTAATGATCGGACCAACACGATAACAGTACATTACATTCACACCGTGTGTGTCATTTGGCTATAATGGCTTTAAAATGCATCCGCCGTAAAGTGGCAGATTTCACCTAGGCTCGTCTGAATAGGTTAATGAGAAATACAACTTAAAGTACTCCCACTGTAGAGTCTTCTTATATGTTTTGTTAACAATATATATGGGTTTGTGTATGTCTGTGTGTACGTGGGTGTGATTAGCATAAAATTGCCCATTCCAGCGGCATTTTATTGGCTTGATTGACCAAGCTTGCAATTTGGGTCGCACAACCACAGCTCCAGCTGCTGCGATAGAGACACCAGTGTTTGCATATTGATATGCAACTATACGTCAGAGGTTAAAGGCGTCTATGATATGAAAGTTTGCGATAGTATATATTTAGCAATTTGCACTACTCTCTTTATCTGAGCATATAGTTTCCCAGTTACATACCAACTGCCTCAACAAAAGCGTTGACAACAATAGTTGTGTCATGAGTCATGTATGTTTCCATAAGTTCTTACGCATCACCGCTATAAGGAATTTTTTTGCCATATAAAAAGACCAAATTGGGCATAAAACGATATGTATACGGAATTGACAATCAGCAAAGTGCATCGATTTGGTGGCAATAAATATCTTTGTGAATTAGACATTTGATGGGCTACCACTTCGTGACCTCAATTGATAAATGGAAATGTTGATTTGGAAAATATCATGGCTTTGTGACAGCTTGAGCTAATTGAGAAACGTAGAAAACTGCTGTCCGTATGTGATGCTTGAGTGAGATTACTGCCTGTCTGGCATTATCGTTAAGATTAATCGATCATGCAAACCGAATGTCAGCAGGTGGGTCCACTTACCATGAGTATTGCTCAGTGTATATGCGTATTGCATATCATTAAAGTTATAATAATAATTACGGATCAAAACTGTGACCCGCTGTCGACGTCCCATTTGCAATTTTACTTGGATATGTGGAACATTGCCGTAGGCTACATTGTTTGCGAGCGAATTAGGTATGACTATTAGACATTTGCACGCAAAGCATAATCTAGTGTGCACAGCGTTAACATCAGTGGATAATGCAAACGTGATAATGGCGCATTTCATGTCATGCATGTTCTGGATGATGATCAGTCATTTTGTAACATGAAAAAAGCTACTTGGTTATTGACCATCTTGTTGTTATGAATGGAGCGATCCGTGAACATGCATTTCAAATGTGGTCAATATCTGGGAAGATTCGGCGGCATGCAATTAAACTGTTTGTTATGTACAAAGCTCTGTGGTCTAAGCATGCACATTGTGACAAGTCGCACCAGCAACGCCATCTCATCAGTTTATCATAAATCAACGATCATAACTGTCCGTTAGAATGTTCCGTTCAAGGCTGAATATTCGTGGTCATATAGTATTTAATATACATTCAGTACATCGAATAGCGTTTTCAAATGACACGCGACACCAAGTCTTATTAATGAAAAGAATCTGTTGCCTTGATGATAACCACAAAGTCGACTGCAAAATGCAATCTGTAGACTGCGCCTTTGGCGTACATTGAAAGCGTTGTGTTAGTTTCTTGTTACACGCAGCGCCTCATATATCCGCAGCTTCGTGTTATTTGTAACAAAAACAAATAAGCAGCTCATTAATGCCTCGCATGGAGCATGCTACCTTGTTTTTAAGATTGTGGTACATTCCATAATATCTTCGTCAGGTGGCCGAAGCGAAGTAGGAAAACATCTCGGAGTTGAACAAGCTAAAGGGATGATCGTCGGCTGTATTATCCGTACAACGGCGGTGACAACGGAACCACTTGCACCAAACCATGATGGGTTTTATGTCTTATTACCTCAAGCTGCAATTAGGGTATTACATTTCTATGTAAATTATCTAATTAGTCTCGGATGAGAGGTTTATGTGTCAGTAAATCTGTCAAGTACGCATATAAAGATAAAGAAGTTCCTGTGTTTCTGGATAATATCAGCCGTTAATTAAATATGATCAATGTGACGAATAAAAAAAAAGGTGAATTATGCAATGCGGGATTAAAATCGTGGCTGGGGTTTACATTTTTGCAGGTTTAGCGATACTATAGTATTAAGATGTTCCTTCAGGATCGCCGTGTATTGCTGGAGTAGCGTAGTTATTGCGGAACATAACAAAGAAGTAGGACTGTGTTGCAATTAATGCTGTCTTTTGTGTGAGAGGTAGGAGCCTTTTTTGCTTTATAATGCATCTGTGGATGTACAGGCCACAGTTCCATTACTTTTTCAGCATGATGCAAACAGGCTGACAAGTTTATAGATAATATGACTGATATATACTGAAAAAGCACTATTTCTCCAACGATATCAGTGAGGTAGTCTCTGACTATTGCCCTTTAATATGTCAATAAATGTCCTTTCAAATGTGGCTTTTTGCAAACAATTTAAACGAAACAGTACACTGCGGTTGTGTGTCAATTAAGATCACAAGATCATATAGCGACAAATACAATGCCTCTCACCAACCTTATACATACTCATTACCCACACACTTGCCCATAGTATGCATGTCAGACGCGAAGCTAGGGAATCTGTTTTTAAGCAATATGGGTAAGTGAGGAAATACCCCACATCTGCATTGCAAATGGGAACGTGGCCAAAGCTGACACACATGCATGTCATGCATGTGGTTGGCATGAGAGATTAGGAATTATTGAATACAGGTTTGACGTGGTGTTAGAAAATGCCTTATATTGAAGCTTAGAGGAACGTGAATTAGGCTGCTTGTCACAGTTAAACTTCGCAGCATGATACAGGTAAAACCACAATACAGCAGTTGGCTATTTTCAGACTAACATAAGATTTGTGTTGATAAGCTAATATTGCGGGACAATATGATCGATCCAAAATAAATGACAGGAGTTCTGGCAATAACCAAACGTTAACTGAAGAGTTGATATGCTTGCAGCCATTAATGGCCTGACAATATTGCATTTTACGTTAAAATAGAATTGCTCAAAATTGAACCCACGAATAATAAAAATGACCAACGAAGGCACATTAGTTGTAATCGTAATTAAATGAATATACCCTTCATGTGGTAATTATAGATTACATCATTAATGTTCTATGTTCTCGTCGCATGTGATTAGTCAACCAGCCATGATAATTGCAAAACAAGCTTCGCCCACACCACCTAACTAACTAAGCAAGTGTATAGTAGATTGATTATGATAGCAGCGTGGATCAATAGACTAATTCATATGACCGCACAAGTCAGTGTGTCGTACCAAGTTAGTAATGTTATAAGTATAATAGATCAAAATAAAATGTTTTGCTTTTTTGTTCAGATTATAATTGCATTGCTTATCTTCGGATCGGAAACACGTCTATTGCAATAAACCCAGATGTGACGTCATCCAAACGGTACCCATTTCTTCTCTCATTGCTAAACAATGTGTCGTGCACTGCAATCATCTGCTGGATTCTCCAATAAATAAGAATAACACGGTGTTATAGGGACACATTTCAACCACATATGGGTTTTATATCAAGGGATAAAAGTTTTTTATTGTGACCATTGCCTAAATGACGGTACTGGCAGATATAGATAAGTATTTTTTTATGAACTTCTAAATTATGATTCGCATTCTTCGGACAATACAATCACAGCAGCTATATGGTATGACAAAATACATAGATATTAAGGACTAGAAAGTTTGTTGGTTTGGTTCCGTATATCGGCGGATGGGTAAGGGTTATCCGTCAAACGAACACAAGTGAAGGTAATTCTTATGCAAAATGGACGTACCATAGTTGCATGCAAAATACGTGCCCTTGTTATGAAAAGACTGAATTGTACCGTTCTGTAAGTTTTTGCTTTCGCTATCTAAACGGTTACCAGTAGTTGCTCACTGTTTTGTTCTTGATATGTCATGAACGGCTTCTGTCTGCTTTAGATATGACGAAATGAATAGGGCTCAGTTTTGTTCCTATTCCCCATCGGAATCATGCACTTTCCTTTATGATGATTGAGAGCATCTGTCGTGCCACATATTTAGCATTCAGGGAAAGCCTCTGTGTGCATTTCCTCAGATAGACAGGCTGCTGCGTGTAATTATTCGCCATAGTTGTGTTGGTTGTCTCCGACTAATCACAACGTCGTTCTGCTAAGCGACAAGTGTGTGAGTTATTGCCAATTACTGGTTTAGGATGACTGTAAAATAAATTCAACGACTGCCCATTTATGTGGTTGTATTGGAGTTGTATACAAAGAGCTAACACAATGATACAATTTATGCTGCACCGTGTAAATTGTGTGTTAAAAAACAATTGTTCGAGACTGTGCAACTATCCAAACAAAACCACCGTGTTTTGAGGATTAGCTTTCAAAATGACTCAGCCATTAGTCAGTGTTTAACGATTTGAG
This sequence comes from Urechis unicinctus, assembly GCA_034190875.2. Classification (NCBI taxonomy): domain Eukaryota; kingdom Metazoa; phylum Annelida; class Polychaeta; order Xenopneusta; family Urechidae; genus Urechis; species Urechis unicinctus. Next base: position 63,142,288 of record CM067358.1, on the reverse strand, counting down.
TCAGGCCAAGATGCTCTTAGTAAGTTAGAGTTTAATTAATCAAAGATCTACAAAGAAACGTTTGGCTCTGTACCAATTCATATTAATAGCGAGCGCTGGTTTTACCATTTTTTCTTGTTTTAGAATTATGTGTTATATTCATTAATACCTTTGATAAGCGTGAGGTTTGATGTAAAGCGATTTCATGCCTGCATATCAATAACTCTATTTTGATTCCATTTATATCAAATGTTTCTTTATTTCTTAACTCAGCCTTTGTTCGACGTTATAATGAATGCTAAGCGGAAGTACGTCACAAGAAATGACTGGCTCGGATAGCACGACCTCTTTAAGTGCCTATAATGGAGTATTTTTAGGACCAAGTCGGAGTGTTGCGTTTTTAGGGAGAGCTAGTCTCTTCGTGAAATTTCTAAAAGTTCTTTCGTAGCTCCAATCATTGATGTCTATGATGCAGTGTTCTAAATACAGGACATACCATAGTGAAAGCCTGTGTAAAACTCATTCTTACATGAAAAGTACCACTGTGATACTCTTCATACGCGTCCAGCAATTTTTATGCATTGCAAGCATAAACGTGTCTGCAAAACCTAGAGCCAAAATATGGTACAAAATCACAGCATTGATCAATTCCTTTTGGATGCTAAGGCAAACATCTAGGCGATGCGGTTGGAAGGTAGTTTGCAAATAAATAATTTAACATTACATGTGAAACCGGACGGCATAAGAATGTCATAGTGGCATGTATATGAATACAATGCAAGATAATAACCGAGTATGATCCAAAATAAAAAAAAACAAAGCCTGGCAATGTTGAATGGTACTCGTGCAGAAATAAGGCCGATCCGTGTAGTGCATTGTTATAAATGTAGCTGCAATACCGGTGATGAATTATCGTGGTGTCAATCAAGCTTAATTGGCTCCCAGAGGATAAGTTATTGATTAGAGATAATATAGGCCGAGCGCCCGATCATTTCCAACTGAAGGAACTAATGCAGCTGCTTATATTGGCATATGCAACCAGATACATATTTATGTAGTGTCACGATGGCGTTTGCGGTGATATGTGTAAACCTACATTAAGAAAGAGCAGCGCTGATGCTATCTTGGATGTACGGTAATGTTACAGTGTCTTGATCTTTATTACTACTACGAAGAGCACGAAAGTACACGCCTGATCGTGTATGTCTAGGAACATTCCCGTAATTAATCGTCTGCTCTGGTGCCGTTGCCTCAACCACCGTATGACACGTAAAAATACATGGTACTATGTGCTGGAAAGGTCCTATGTGGTTGAATGTTGCCAAATGTAGACAATTTGCGGTTATGGAGGATACAACAGCGCCTGTATCTTTTGTAAAAGACCTGATAAAAATGAATACTCAAACGGAAGCCTGCCTTCATGCTGCTGGACGGGACTGTAATCAACTCCAAACAATTTGAACGGGATGATACGAAATTATATGAACGGATTGATTGGAAGTAAAATGCCCTTTACCTGGCGTTGCTATAGAGGCATATTTCTTTCAACAATAGCTAATTCATATTTAATTCTAGTCCATATGTTATAAATAACGGTTACTAAAAGGCAGTTTTTGTAGACGTACACCCATAGACTTCTGCCGTATATATCGCGTAATTAACACGACAGGGAGTGAGGTGCTAGTTCATTCTTCAGATTGAGTGTTATTTTATTCAAACGCACGGCTGTAAAGGAAGTTACAGGTAAGAAAGTGTTCGTATGTATCAACCATAACAAGTGAAGACTATCTGGCATGTGTCAGGGTATTCCACGTATCCGCATGCGTTTTAATTATCCATTTGGGGTGAATAGTTCTTTACAATTAATAGCATACGATAACAACAGGGTAAAGTACGCTTTTCAGCCTAACGTTAATTATTATTCAAGACATGCGTACATTGTGACGTGAGAGTGTCACTGACGATGATCCAACGCGATGAGAGCCCTTCCAATTAGACCCAAGAGGAACTATGGCGTGTGGATGGCTCTTAAAGATCAACCTTCAATGATTGAAAGGAACATGTCTTCGTGAGCAGATTTTCTGAATTTGACGTTCCCTGGATAGGTATGGTATGTTCGAAAATCACTAAGCATTACGGAGACGAAACAATTCAATAAAACATACAAACATGTGTAACTGAGCAGGAACGTATACTTTTAGTCATGCAGTGACGTTGGTGTGTTCCTCGTGATTCGCCCCTGTTAAACTAGCTCGGGAATAGACACGAATGACGTTCCACGGCCGTTTACTTACATTTGACAACAGCACCACACAACGTCATTTGGCTTAAATTATTGACCGGCTGAGATGTCTAAAGATAGGCCAAAATCCAGTGACCAAGAAAGGGCCAAAGTTTATTATGTACTGTTCGCAATGTACAACATGTTAGACACCGCGTACTATTAGATGGCTGGGTGCTGCAGGCCTCACAATACGAGAAAGGCAGAGGGAAAAGAAGTCGCTGTTAATTGTCTAAAATGATAGATCAGCGGTTTGAGCCGTAGTGCTTTACATTTGTACTGAACAAAGTTTTAGCCGGAAGCTTGTTCCACAATAGGCCTGTACATTATGTTATGATGACGATAACGTAAAGATGAACATGAAACGACTTACTGTGTACATTAACACTGTAATAAACCTTGCGAAACTATCATCGTCTTAATCAAGACAGCTGGTATATTAACCATACATGTAATAGTTTGAGACATTCACTATTCAACAATGTTTTCACATTACTGTCAAGTCATGTAGCACATACTGTCAAATATTAGCCGAACAGCACATTTGGAAGATCAGTGCATCCGAAATGTGACAATCTAATTTATAATGCAGTATTGCAATAAACAGCTATTAGGCGGGAAGCTGTGGAGAATGCCTAGACATGACGAACATATTTTACAGATCTTAACGTGGGGTGGGTGTCACTGAGATGCGGAAAACCTGTGGAAGACACCTAAATAAATCTCCACTATGGCATGGTGCCATAAATGTGAATTTATGTAACCAATGTAATTGAATCGGAACTAATTTTATTCTATTGTGAAAACTTGCTTTTCATGAACAATGGAATTACTAAATCATAAGAAACATTGATATTCCATCAGACAAATACGTTATGATTACCACTAATGGGTTCTGTTTTATTTACTAAAGTGGTTGGTTTGTATCTTTCGTGATGAATGATGACATAGTGTAACACCCAACAGGCATATACTACTCACTAGATAATAAAATAAAATTGATCAAGGAATATGCTATCCACAAATGTCTTGTAAATGAATATTGAAATGAATATGTTTTAGGAGAACTCGTCTGTCACCATACCGAAATTAGCTTAGCTTTGGCTCAAGTGATCGTTCGTTAACGCTGGGTGGGTACGTCACACAGCTATGCGCGCAAAATTAAGCAGGTGGTGTTATTCTATATATAGTTCTGAAGGGTTTAGCTGGAATTTTCGGAGAGCATTCTGATTTGGTATAGGCGTGTTTGAGTCACGTTCATTGCTTGAAAGGTCTGAACACCATATAAAATATGTGACATTGTTCGACGATCACGCATAAAAATCGCGGTTCAATAGAGTGTGCGTGCTGCTTCGTTTATTTGCAGATACATTACGAGAGAGTTATGGAGAGAGAGAGAGATACAGAAACAGATACAGAGAGAGATACAGAGAGAGATACTGAGAGAGAGAGAGTGTTACTGCCAAGAACGAATTGATTGATGCACGCATGTGATACGGGTGTGTATGCGCTATGCAAATGGACTGATATACCCCTGTTCTTGGAATATGTCGATAATTAGATGACAAAGCAACTTTGATAGATGAATTGTAGTTCTAATGCTTGCTAAGTGCCACCCTGCATTTTGTGCAAACCCATTGCCCGCAATTGGTTGTAAACTCCAATGCTATGATAGTGGACCAATCCCATACTATTGCTCCAATTTTACGAAATACGCGAGGGCAAGAAATGCCACACCGCTTTAATGTCAATAAACGCAAAACCCTGGTGATCAACCTCATTTTGCATCCATGTGACTGACCTTTAAAGTATACGAATTGTGTTAAAGGGTTTAATACTGAGTAACGAAAGCCAATGTTATGTCTGGCGAAATTATTTGTTGCCGTCTGGTACTATTGTATTCATCGCACGATCTCTATTGTGCTTTGGGAAAAACATAATCCTAGAACAAAACCTCGTTGTTATTTGCATTCTGGCCCATTCTGGGTGTCTTTTCAATTTAGTCTCGATCAACAACTACTGCTACTAGATCAAGAGTTACTACATCACATAGAGCGCCACGGGGCCTTCGTTCGGGAATGAATGACACGACTTAAAAATAACAACCACCACCTGAAAAATTTACGAGCCTGTATGCACAATGTACTTGCCGAACGCGCGATCTAATCATGCGCTGCCCAACAAAATGGCGTTACACTTAGTAGACTCAACAGGATGGATATATAAGTTGATTAAGATTATAACAACTCAATATCCCCTATTAGTATCACGCGCAACGGGCAGACCATAGCCTCTCGGCAAGGCAAAGCCAGGTTTCCTAAACAGGCGAGCATGATATCATGTTCATTCGATGGCAGATTCCATTGTTCGTTACATAGTAGTGCCCATTCAACGTCATGTTTGCGCACCATATATAAAATGACGTATATATGCTTTCATCAATAATACTTTCATTTCAATTTGCTAATTAGGCAAATTAGCATTAAGAGCAAAGAAACCATGGAATGATAAATCGCTTTTATTGTTGATGGTGTGATAGAGGTATCTAGGCGCCATTTACATTATTTAGGAGATTTTATATAAGCGACGCGGTCCATCACAATAAATATATAAAATTATTTATAGTCAGAAATGGGTCACAAATGTTTCACATTTTCCGACAGGAAAAGTACAGCCATATAAATGCATGCGATTGAGCCATAAACGACGTGATTATTCTATTGTCCATCAGCTGATAGGGTCGTTAAGGTGACAATAGCTTTGTGAATCACCCATTCCACGGTTGTAATCACAGTTACGGCAAATTTATGATAGAAGAAATACTGGTGTCCACGTGTGATGGTTGGAGAATATTACTGCATGTCTGTGTTTATCACTTCTAATAATCATACTTTCATGTCGTAAAGTCAGAATCTAGGTCCACTTACCAAGGTATTGTCCCTTCAATTCTGTGTATATACGCCCTGGTGTATTGTATATCAATCAGGACATATTATGAACATTTTAAGCTATCGTTTATTAAAGGTAGATCGTACCTTTTCCGCATGATTCAGCTTTAGACAGTTTTAACATTACTCGTTTTTGAACCATGGCGAATGAATAATACATTAGTTATTTCACGCTTGAGGCTGTTGCGCTTGCAAAATGTTATTACAGGTACAAATCTCTGTCCCCAAGGTATATATTATTTGAGCTTACATGAATCGTCGTGCGCTTGGAAGCACTGCCAACACTATCTGCCAAGCTAAGTACAGATCAGGTAACAAAACTGTGAGTTGAAACGCCCAGATTACAGTTTTATATTCATGATATGACCCATATTCAGTGCGCATTTAGTACATTGCGATCCACATTAGATACTGTAAGTTGATACATCGAATCGCATGATGTTACTGAATGGAGTTCAATCGACCAGAAGAAACGGTTGTGTTGACAATAATCCTAAATGAGCGCATGAATCACGGGAGTGCTGTTTGTTATTTGCCTCACGCAAATCCCATATTTTTGCATGCGTATGCAGCTCGTCGATTATGCATAAGCAATAACTGTTTATGTCAAAATCTGA
>CM067358.1:63133490-63136363 GCA_034190875.2 Urechis unicinctus | reverse complement strand
AAATTCTAAAAGTTGCTTACCTTTGCGATGCTCACTTGCTATAAACATAATGGTAATCAGTACAACAATCAACTGGAAATTACAATTTTCTGTCCAATCTAGTTTTACCGCTTTTCCACTGCCGAGGCCAAATATTTTATGTTAATTGCGGGGGCAATCTCAATTACAAATTTGCGTTTACAGGAAGATGCTTTAAGTCTAAATATTGCTTCATTTATGTTTTTAATATTTGTAAAATATGGATGCGGGTAGTGAAATGAAATGACTTTCATTCCCCACAAAGAAGCACACAGGTAGACGTCGACAATGTTGAGTTTAATGGATATTGTCTGTGGTTCATTATTTCCATAATATTTCCATGGAGCAACTAAGCTATTCATGGGTGTTGTACATGGCACAATTATCGACAAATAGCTGTTCTGATTGACGTAGTGATGATGATAGACGTGTCATTTCATACGGATTTACCAGGCATTAGGAATCCCACGATAAGTATTAGAATGTGACGAAGTCTAATGCCAACTAAACTTGGACTCTTCATTTCCATTAAGTTATTCAGCATAGACCTTTGATTTCATACGTGTTGCAAGTGTTGTCTCTTATGTGGTATACATTAACATATGCGTACGTTTCTCAATTATATATAGGATATGACTATATGTAGGCTTTTCGAACGTTATATTCTTCACCTTTAACCCATGAAACCTAGTCAGCAATTATGTTGTTATTTAATGTAGCAATGGTATGAAACATTTCTCAAAGGCAATATTGCTTCCTTCCCTTAATCTTTCGTTGTTTGTGAAGTGCCTAGCACTTGACTATTGTAGTCTAGAGGGCGTATGCAGGTTATGTGTGCGCTAACAAAATGAAAGAGGGCGTTTACGGCACAGTAATGGCGTGATTCTATTGCTTATTACATATTCTTAAACTGCATGAACAGCAGCATTACTTTTGCATCGCAGTGCCTAATGTCTGTGTTAGTCATACGAAGATGTATCTTTTATTGTTTGTATATCAACAAAGCCCGCGAATATTTTTGTCATTCGTTAATATAACTTTGTTTGAAATGCTGATGGATAATGATCAAATAGCCACAAGTGCAATGCGTCAGTACAACAATATTTGTTACGGATATTTTGATAAAGTACAAACGAGGCAAAGGAATGCGGCATCTGGGATAAAAACTTGACAGGTACGTTGAGGTGCATTCAACCACGCGGTTTATATCAATCATACATATCAAGGGACACTAGTAATTAGAAAACGTGGTCATCTCCCTGTCGCTACGTATTCTGCCGGTAATTGTTTGATTCTCAGTTCCAAGAATTATAGGATCAATGTGCCGGTTTTATGGATGATATTGGTATTTAGTGTGGCAGGCCGTTTGCATTGGTTGTCAGCATTTCTTAAAACCGTCAATAGGCATATGCTGATTGGTCGCGTCTGCGTCTATTGTGATTACAACGGTCATTATAGGACTGAATACAGGAAAACATCTATTGAATTGGAGCTCAGTCACAACGACAGAAATCCTTACTACGAATGAGAGTTCTATATAAGTGCGGATCCCAATTGCAGGATATTTTCCCCTGTCATGGAACAAACATACATCACTTATTTGGCTGCCAACTGTCATCATTGCATATATTTGCCGTGTTGCGCCTAGGCAGCCGCTGTTAGCTAACTGACAATAGTTGCGGAGACGTAGTTAATAGTATTATTACTGACAGCCTGCTTATAGGCAAACATAAGCGAAATCAATGCTAACTACATATAAGCTACTTTCCAGGAAGCGGTCCTCCTTTTATTAGCAGAAAGAGAATTGTACAGCTCATCTTACGCAAAATGGTGTCATTTCCTTCCAGCATATTTTAATACAAACAATTATATTTTAGAAAAGAAAAACATATCATAATGTGATTGTAGCAGAAATCCTAAAACACAGTCGCAATGAACATATTAGCACAATTGAAATGCCACCAGAACATATCAGTAATTCAACATCACCTACAAGTCACCTTAGTGAATGACCATATTCCCTATCGTTTGATAACTTGCCTGATTGTGCAAATGTTCACGTTATAAATACGTTTGTAATGAGTGACTTTCCGTGAAAGGAAATATTGCTTCGGTGATACTGACTTCGCTGCCATGCATTTATGCATGTTTCACGACTCAATGAGTTCCATTGATGTCTATGCAATGATTCACAACAGGACATCTACGCAGCGCCAATCAAAACAGCATGGTCACAACCATTTATTATAACCGTCATTCTTAGTAACCAAGTCGATTAGTGTTATGAAAGAGCAGCATGAGTCATTTTTATCCATTGCTCGCACGCTAACGTTTACAATCATCGCTTGGCAGCCCCGCGCAAAGAGAAATGAGCTTAAGAGCAACTGCTAGAAAAATATTCTGTTATGGAGGTTCCTCGGTGCTGCTGGGATTGCCAACATATGCCTTGCCAGAGCAAAGTGTAACAAAAAATCTATCCATAGGTTGGGGACAATGTTTTATGCAGGATATATTATCTGACCATAATGTAACAAAACCGAGCCACATTAGCAACATCGAACCCCTGCCACGTAGGTTGATTATGTGATTATTGTAGGTTAACCTCCTGACGAACTAATTGACCGCTGCCCATGTTTGCAAGGCAAAAACATTAAAATGAAGTTATTGCATGATGCGCAATCAGCAAAGTCTAATGAACTAGTGCACTGAATTATGAGCAACACCTGGTGATGGCAGAGTCGCAGAGAGGAGCAATTATAATCACTTAATGACAAGCTTTTGCATTTTACCCATAATCGGATCATCGACAGCATTGCAGGATTCAAACAGCAATAGTAGTTGTGCAACAACCTGTT
>CM067358.1:63115990-63128490 GCA_034190875.2 Urechis unicinctus | reverse complement strand
TCAAGCCCTCTTGCCGTTATTGACACAAGCATCATTTATAAGGAATTGCTGACCTGTAAAAGTGCATTTTGCTTATTGTGTTATTTCGGACTGTTTCACTGACCTATTATCCGCGGAAACACATCATATCTTTGTCCAGTTATTATCAAATAATGCGGTGCTTACGAAACGGCAGCAAATATTCTCCTAGACTTTCCATAGTGCGAAAGACTGTGTCTATTTAGTTTTTGCTTGGTCTACCTTGTTAATTGCCCTTTTATGGATATCGTAATTAGCCAAAATAATTTTTATTTTGAAGCATTCTTAAAAGCTATATTGTTAATAACCGCCATCAAGTAGTAATCTAATGCCGAAGTGCCATGTAACACGAGCCAAAACTACTTCCTCAAATATAACCTCTGGTATTACAACACGCTAAAGTATAATTACCTAAGTAGCTAAATACATTTTGAATGCAATTTCAATTATAGATGACCAATATTTGCAGCTGTTCTTTACATAACATATTTGAAATATTACAGTATAGATCTATACACCGACCGTATAACTCGATTACGCAATGCACTCACAAATACTACTAGTTAGTAACGCTCGCTGATTACTGATTCATGAGTAAATCGACAATATATTGAACCTGCTTCGCACGGTATTGTATGATATCTGCTGCTAATGAAGTTAATAGCATGGAGGTTTTTTTGAAGATATATCGACACAAAACATTCATACCCATTGTAGGCATGATGCTGATAAATGAATCACAATCTAGCAATGGTCCTATCGCTCGGCGTACCGTACTCAATCAAATCGGCCCTTGCTGTAGGAAGCATTCCTTAAGCAATACTTATTAAGCACCGCGTCATATATGCATTCGCATATGTGGTCACGCTTGAATGATTTGTATCCTTTGAATCACTAGTACAAATGCGCAACGATAAGTTTTCCACACCCAAATGACATGTCTTAAGAAGCTCCACGAAAATTTGTAATTGTATTGTGTTTGCAATTATCATACTTTGGCTTAAAAGTGTAAAAGGATTTGCCTCTCCGTTATATGATTTAATGATTTAACATCCCTCGACATCCGTCATTCCAATCCATTTATTATCACTTTGCTTGCTCCAAACAAACTTTTAGCCTCTTTGTTGTTTTTGCCAAGCGATAACGTACCCTGTCAATTACTGTCTAAATATGTAGTTTTTTTGTCTTTTGAACGCAACGAGTCAAATTATAACCTATAACAAAGTCACGACGGGACTTCTCGATAAGTTACTGGCAAGCTACGGCAGGATGTTGTTTTATAACACGCGCGTGGTAGTCAAGGTACAGCTGGTCTAGTGCTACATATTCGAGCAACCAGTGGGTGTTATGGATGCCATAGCGACAAAACCGCGGCTTATCGTCCAAAAACAAGGTACTCAACAATGGATGGGTTATATTATGCCATGGTTGTTTTGCGTGTATTAGTGATGCCAGTATGACGTTTTGTACATGCAAATACTCAGCAAAGCATTAAGCTTTATATATATTTCAGCTGGAGTACTCTATAAATAGCTTGCATTTGAATGTTTTGCTTTACAACCTCGTCAACATTGATCGCGTTCGGTTATTTACATTAATCGCTGTACGATACATACACGATAATATATGTTTCATAGACAAAGTTAATAAGATATAGGAAGGGTGTAACGGCCATTCACATTAAGGTTGAGAACGAATCCACCAAACATTTGGAAAACTTTAGTATTTCAGTAACTGTTACGTGGCAAAAGATATCATTTTAAAAGTAATTCATCACAATTATATTTGTTAAGAGATGCAGCATAAACCAATTGATTTTGTCTAACAAACAATCAGAAATAGATTCACCCGTTCAGTGAACTCTGACGAGTATTTAACTCCGAATTAACGATCATATTATCTAGCAATTTATCTAAGGTCGTTGATGCTTAATCACCAACTGGCTATAATGATAGGCAAATATCTCAGTAGAAAAGGTAATGTTTTAGAAGGATTCATCCTGCTTAAAATACTTATCCATGAATTTTAGTCTATCAATGAGATAAGGCGTGTCTTGTACTGATAGGATCGCCATTGTATTGTTCGGGATGGCTGTAAACTCAAAATAGCAAAATATCCTTGCTCCAATCTAACATTTAAAAATAAAACAGAGCCACAATTTAAGGAAAACGGTTACATAAATAATTGATTACTCCTTCTTAATGCCTCCATTGCAGCCAAGTAGCCAGATAGAATTCACTGATGAATAAGTTTCCGACCAAGGTCATGAGCTATACATGGAGGTTGTAGCTCAGCAGTGAAAAATGGATATGGATACTTACACACGCAATTGTTATATAGTTGCCTTCATCAAGGCCGCTGAACCTACCTTGTCTCCATTCCTCAATTATTCTGTGTAAATGACAGTATAGCCCGAATATTTGTCCTCTATTTCTTGGAATTATTTGAGTAAGACAGACGACTCAATTATGACTACGTATTGCCCGACAACAATATGTGTATCATTCAATTAACAAGGTCAAATTCGATCTATCCCTTAAAGAAGCTAGGACAATGTTAATGTTTTGAGTATAAAATGACTGCTTAGAAATTGCGAAGCCGGTCTATAGAAGAATAACTGATAACACGGGTGTTTTCGTACAAGCCATTTAGAATAATAGCTCCATCAATCTTGTTGCATGATACCTAGAGCTGTCATAATCCTCCTATTTGTTTCATTGTCTTTTGAAATTAAATCTAGCATCACGGGAATGCTTCTCCGATGCAAGCAAACGAAATGGAATCCGCAAATTGGCTCTGGCTCGTACCTAGCTATGCATTTATAATGAACGATAACTTTGAGAATATGTAACACATGACTCAAGAAGCAGAGTTTGAGTTTGATTGCACTGTCAAGGTAACATCATTCCATTTGTTAGGTATAAACACAACTGCTACATGAAGGTTAGTCATTGGCACAGCAGAAATTTCACTGACGGCCAATAAATTATTATTGTTGCTACGATCTCATCTTTTCTTTATATTCTCGACCGAGACAGTATTTTAAAATGATTTGTACTGTGATATACGGACAATTTAACTCATTCAAATAAACATTTGTATTAAAGATATTCTATTTATCGCTAACGTCGACTTTCTTTCCAACTTGTCGAATGTGAATGTCAACGAAATTGCTTGGTCGTTATATGATGCGAGATAAATCATATGGTTATTTTCAGAAATAAAGACAGATAATAATGTGGATGAAAATACATTATTAATAAAGTCAATGCATTAGTTCAGATGTTGTTGATGTTATCCATCCTGAATTGATATTCTGCTTAAGCTGCTGTCGTATGTTCGATGAATGCATTCACACATAAATTACGGGCGTGTCAAATAGAATGTTTTAGTGCTACGATCTTTTCGAACGGATGACTAAGTATACATGTTTACATCCTGGCAATATTTATTTATGGAAACGAGAGCAGGGTCCAGAATAACGCCTTTTATACGGTCTTTCGAGCGGCAAATGACAGGCCGTTTTGGCTCGAAATCTAATGTCAGATAGCTGACTCCAACGGACAGCGCTTTTTTATTGCAAATCTCGCGATTTAAATTGCGAGAATATATTTCCCTAGGATTGTGCCATTAAAAGATGTCTGACCCCAGTTACCTATCCTAACCAAGTATAAGTCTTGCATGTAATGTTCACTGATTCTTGGCTTAGCTTTAGTTATGAAATAGCATGAATTGTTTTTCTGTCGTAAGCGAATTATATTCTCCCTATTGATTGTAGAATGAAAATGCGAACAGCACTTGCGTATAGATATTGCTATCTGATATTGGATTCCAAATACGAATTGTTTCAATACGAATGAAAATATTATAAATGATGTTTGTGTCAATTATGGAAAGTAGCCTTGAACTATGAAAGATACACACGCTCTCTCTTCAGACGGTAATCACTGTTTGCGGCATTGTGAGATAAGTAAATGTATGAATTAAAAGGGAAGGCGTTCTTGTCGTATTGTGGTAAACATTCATCATAATCAATTCCAAAAGATGGAGGGTCGCTTACGCAAATATCATCAGGGGGAACAAAATGTGATTCTGGTAGCAAATGCTCGTGCATCATTGTACGGTGGGCTATATGTTCTTTACGACAAAGCCGTTCACACAGGCATTGGTTGGACGATGAATACGTGTACGAACAAGTTTACCGATATCCATTCAAATGTCGCATTTGCCAGTTAACCTACACCTTCTGCTTTTAGTCAGACATATCGTGACATCACGACTATCTTAAAGATACTTCTTCTATGTGTGTAAATATTGCAGACAATTTATGGGGCCGTCATAATATACTTTGCTATGCCTGCATGGTTGACGACCATCAGTTTATTGCAATACTTGCTATTGAGACTAATAATGTTTTGATATGTTTTATCTATCGGGCGTTGTGTGCAGCTGGGCTGTCCAGATTTGTAACTGGGTGCTTGAAGCGCCAAAGACATCAACTAGTGTGGAATTGTTTTCCCCTATTACGGGTTTCATAAGAAAAATCCCGAATATTATGCTCTTTAACTATTGAGGTAATAATGAAGTATCGCCATTCAAGACCTAATTAAATGTCCAAACCATTTGTTCATTAAGCCTCATGAGAGAAATGAAGAATGTGAACTACATCCTCATTACCATTGGGCGAATCTGCGTTCGGGAACTGGTTAACAACCGTTTGATTGCCTCACATACGTCATAAATTATATAGGAAACTCGTTTATGTAAGCACTACTCTCATTATATCGTGACGTCAGTATTCATAATGGTCGGACTGGTCATTTTCCTTTTCAATTTACTCTTTGCAAGGACATATTACGAGACAACGTTGCATTTATGGCCTCACGATACCTGTTTGACGAAATGATGGTGCTTTTTTTGTGAAAAAGTAAGGTTTTTGTTCCCGTAAACAACACCTGGATCAACCGGCAATAGTGTTGGGCATCATTGGGGAGGTTTCGTTAAATTTTTCATTTATGTAGCGATAACGAGGTTTTTACGGCACGTAAAGGATCCATGACATACCTAGGTGACCTGAAGCTAAAATAATGATCATATGATTATGCTTGCTCGTGTGGAACAGGATTCTCATGCAAATACAGTTACTTTAGCTTATTGATATAATTCATTGGATCGATATACATGTCAGATGGAGGATGTTCTTAATAGGCGTTGTTGAACCGTCGAAGGGAGACTTTTGGCATAATTTTTCAACAAAGGCTCATAGTTGCAATGGATGCAATCGATACCGATCCAAATTACTGTTCCGAAATTCTGTATTGGTACCATGCTTTAGCATGGAACATAACGACATATGATGTTGATTGATATCAAGACTAGTCTTTTTATTCCCATAGGCTATCCGACTATCTCAAGCTTACGGTGCTCGCACTGTTAATACAAATCATTTAAAACATTGGTGTTGTAGCAGATACGATGAATTCATTAAACATATATCAACATTATTTATCCATTTTGTATCCATAAATTTGCAAATAAGCTATATATTAATATCAACTGTATATAGTTTGATATTCATCCACACCAATGAAGTTGACAGAATCTCGTTGCGAATACATAATACCCTTATTCCCACAATCGACAAATATAAGGAAATAATTACGGATGCCTCAGATGCCATGGTAGTACATTTGTTGATCGTATTTTGCATATAAGAAACGATCAAAGTAATTGTGATTATTACAGATACTGCATGTCCAATTGAGATTAACTGAATCATTTAGCATAATTAACAGCACGAGGTATTTAATCTTACACACTAATGACGATACTTTCTTCAAGTTTTCACCGACTAAAATTAAAAAATAATTTAGTGCAGGAACGCCACATCGTTGCAGATGATAATAGCTTCCATTACGTGACGCTCTGTAACTAGTAGCTGAGTCACGTGATATAGCCCGCACCGTGTCATTGCAGATATGGTCATAATGTGACAATGGATGCTCTAATTACAGCCTTAAAACGAAAATATCAAAATTCTTTTTGTCGGATGAAGAGAAATACAATGACATCTATGCAGGTGTGATATTTAATCTTGTAAATCCTGTGAAAGTGTCAAACACTTCTGCTTCCGATTGAATGGTTGGTCAAGAACTGCGCTAAAACAGTAGATTGGCAATACATATGCACATCTGAACACAGTACAGTATTGTATGCAGCCAGTCACAGGTCAACGTTTGAATCTATTTACTCCAAGTGCAATGAAGTACTTTCAACTTTCAATCTGATTATATTTTTTATTAAATAGCCGTTTGTTTACAAGTATGGTTTGATTTTACAATACCGTTATTCACTTTACAACAAAAGCCGACGACTGAATATTGTGAAAGCACTTTGCCATAATATAAAAAATAAATTTGGGCAGTGTGTCGGAGTGGTTGACATTAGCGGCTCATTAGTAAAATGTAGGTATTGACGCATGTAAATAATTCATGTCATTCGTTTGTCCGACAACAAAAGTTCACTTGATAGTATATGCTCATGAAAACGCGGATTGTATCAACTAATAGAGATTGTGAAATATCACTGACTTCACAGCCCTATCATCCATTCTAAACATCAGCAGTTGTTTGATTTCAACAAGTAAAGTTTTTGGACGATGCATGGAAATGGACAGGCTGCAATGAGTGATAGGTCAATAGGTCGTAAAACAAAAACTTGTCACTCATCAAAGGAAAGCTTTGTGTTGTATGGCTGAACAAATAAGCCATATTTGCGGAAAATACCCACTGTATGCATCGCACAATATGTGAATGCTCCGAGACTAGAAAAAATTATACCTACCGGCGCATCACAATAGTAGTATTGCAAATCTTTAACAGTTGTCAGCAGTAAAAACGGATTGCATACAAAACGGTTTGCTAGCATACAAAACGGATTGCAACAAATAAGCATAATCGATGTTAATTTGCAATTATGCCCTAATGCCTGCCCCCAACCTCCACCCTCACTTCTATTTGCATATTACGTATGTTAAGGTACTTGTGAACTTATTTCCATTATTCGTCTGGGCGCTACAACCATGACATGGTATAAGCAACAGAATGACATGTATATTTGATGGTGACAGTCGCTTTGGGTCAAAACAAATTGCCACAAGTGACGTTTGCTGAATTTTTCAGAATAAAATTCGTACACAGAATTACCATACCGCAAGTTTTATAAAGAAAAGCACATTACGAGCCGATGCATACGCAGCTAATACGTTTATCAATTATCAAAAGAAATTAATGATAAATATTCACTTTGTAACTCAGTTTGATAACCATTTAGAGCACAATTTGTCATTTGCTAACTCTAACGGAAGATATGACAACAACAATTAGTCCTATTATCCGCGGAAACACATAATGTTTTGTAAACTCTTTATGCAGTTTTACCACCTAATTGTGAACGTAAACTCGTCATTGCCTTATACATTTCGTAGCTTTCTAGAAGCGATGGTCGATGGGGGTCATTTTTAAATGAATGCAACTAATGGTCAAGGATTGAGGAGACTTTATGAAGATATATCGACACAAAAACATTAATTGCAATAGTTGTAGGCATGATGCTGATTAATGAATTACCATTTAGCCATGGTCATATCACTAGGTGTACCGTGCTCAATCAAATCAGACTTTGCTGTAGGAAGCATTCTTTTAGCAATACTAGTTTCGCACCGCGCCATATATGCATTCAAATAAGCGTTCTCGCTAGAATGATTTATATCCTTTAAATCACTACTACAAATGCGCAACATTGATTGTGCCACACCCAAATGACATGTCTTAAGTAGCCCCGCTGCATTCTACACGAACATATTGTGATTGTATTGTGTCCAATTATCAAACATTGGTTTAAAAGTGTAAAAGCATGTGCCTGTCCGTTACATGATTAACTGATTTAACATCCCTCAAAGTCCTTTATACCAATCGATTTATAATCACTATGCTTTCTCCAAACAATCTTGTTTTCGCCAAGTGTAAAACGTACCCTATCAATTAATGTCTTAAGATGGATTTTCTTTGTCTTTTGAAGGCAACGAGTCGAATAATAACCTATAACACATTCACTATGAGGCTTCTCGCAATAATACAGGCAAGTACATAATAACCTGAAAAAAATATTGCTTACCAGTAGAAGACCTGTATAAGCACCGTTTGACTTATTTATATATGTTAAAACTTTCTGATGGTTCTTGCTTAAACATCTCTTTTTACCTGGTTTAACGAATTCTTCTTGGGTAAGTTACATATTCCGCATGTTCAATAAAAATTTATACGGTAGTAGTGGAAACTAAACCGCTTAAATATGGTTTGATAATGTACGATGGTGCCTGGTCATAAAAAAACAATCTTTTCAGATGAAGGTTTTAACCCTCAGATTGGGTAGGTGCGGCTAATCAGTATATTGCCTGCCAAGGATTGTAAATAAATAATGTATATGTCCGTGGCGTTAATTTTCTATTCTGGTTTAACTCAGTTACATATAGTGTAAAATATCGATCTAGGCTCGTTCTCGGCTAGCAACCTTGGAATGAAGCAATTGTTTTTGTTGGGAACATCAACCGTATGTTCATACCAAACTTTATAAGCTCATGATAGGTTTGGACGCAAATCTCAAAAACATAAATCCAATTGAAAGTGCAGTAAGAATAGAAGGAGGATTTACTAAAATATAATACCGTTATCATAATGCAAACAGGGGATCTGTTAACGCCATTTATTGTGACCATTAAGCAGATAACGCTCAAGCAATTTGTAGGTTACTGAATGGTCTGTTTTTTGACATTAAACAATTACAGTACAAACCACATCATCATTAGCTGTTACGACCAAATGCGTATTGCTCAATAAATTCTATAAATCGGTTATCTGTTTGATAAAAGAGATACCAACAATCTCTTTGGTAGCATATAAGCGTATTAGAGCAGTCCGATTTGCATAGCAACGTCTACGTGAGAGCCCTTTAGCTCCATGGTGCAACCTGCCCCTGTCGTTATGTCATATATGGCTGATAGGAAGCAAATGAATGGCACGTCAATGGCATGTTATATTCTTTTGTTCTTATTGTTCGAACCCGATGGCTATCGCTCTCTTACCAAGAGTTAGACCAGTCGTGCTGTATTTAGGCATAATTTGGTTTTCAATTCGTTCTGAATGTAAGCATTTTTCAAATCACATTAAATCGCTGAAGACCCCTCAATATCATCTGGTAATACAAAACATACGAAACAGCACTCAAGAATACCATATGCGTGCGTTCACGTCACCTGTTTTCGTGAACGATTTATCCCTATTTTCTGTTGTGTTGAACAAACTTAAAAGTGTCAAGCATAAAGCAAGCCATCTAAAGTATTTTTTGTCATGGTCCGCCCGTGAATAATTAGTATTCTATTTGAGACTGCAACTGCTTAACTGATATGGAACCGCATGATTCATTTGCATAATATTCACGTTGCCACTGCCGTATTGCGGTGTGTATATTTCTCCGCGATATTTCTACCTCGCCTTTGTATGTATCGGTGTGAGTTATGACTACAAACCACAGTGTGATTATTAATAGCTCATCAATGAATCAGATCAAACCTAACCTGTTATGGCCGATGTCGCAGTTGGTACCATGTTTGTAAGGACTTTAATCATTTGCTCATAAATGCCCAAAATTCATCGAATTCTATGTTGGATATCCAAAGTGATATATTAAGCAGTCTTGTTTAGATATAGACTAACGAATGCAGCAATTATAGCTATGCAATTTGATCAAAATGGTTATGTGCATGAAATGTTAATCGCAAGTGCCGTCACTCAAAGATGTATTCCCATAGGGCAACCAAACAAATGAACAAACAAGCTAATGTGCCATTCATTCCTACCAACAGCAATAAAAATTTAATCCTGCCATTTCCGGTTTCAATATATTCTTATATACAAAATTGCGCAATTTCAATAAAAGATTTACTCGTTTCACTTTACAGATGGTATTGGCTCCAATTATCGTGGAACTGAGGATTCATGAACGTTACCTCAGGTTGCTGCAGCTTTGCGTTTCACGGATGCATATTCGATCAATGCGACCTATTAGAACTATGATTCAGTTTGTTCTCTTTTGCAGTATATATATTTGGGCCGGATGTGTTGTAGAATTGGATATTTCAAGTTCTGTTGCAGAAAACATACGTCAATGTGAGTAGAGTTGCCATCCCATCAGCATGTAAATCAAGGCTTGGTTATATTCACTTATATGAATAGGCAATAAGTACAATGGACAACTTGGGGATGGAGCAGGGGGTATTAGCAAAATAATATATTGTCGTCGATTTGACATACATTTCACAGACGAAAACCCGTATTGGTATGGAGTGGGATTGTATTATAAATTTTGGAGACCGTAACCGAATTTTATTGGGTACCTGATCAATTTGACAATTCCGTATACTCACAAATGCACTGACATATTTATGTTGCAGTGTTGTTTCATCACTACGTAAACAGTGGGAATACATTATGTTTTGTGATTAATAAATCGGAGTCGTAGCCACGCAAAATGACGCAAAACTAATAGCAGTTAGCAGAAGGCTTTGATGAAGTACTGATATCTTGTATCGCTGACCCCTTTTGTCTTGGTGGCAAAATTCAATCCATAGCAGGAATAGGGCACCTTCATGCCAACAGTGATAGAAGCTCTGTTTTACTACCGACGGATAATGTTAAAATGCGCCTCTTATGTGATCGTTATAGCATTGTACAATGCAGCTGCCCATCAAGCAATCGTGTATTTAATTTCTCCCGTTTAATTGCTCAGATGCAACCAGCATCGAAGCGAGGAATAATGTATGTGGATACCAAGAGGTATGTTTGTTAACATCGACAATCATTTAGGGACATATGCTCTAAGTACTAGTACTGGTTGTGAGCTAATAGAGGCGTCATCAAGAAATATGCAGTCTTAGAATATAAAAGAAGCTAGTCTTAACCATCATGCTTGTCACATTGATGTACATATCTCTGTACACTTCGCGATAAGTATTATGTGCCTAAGTTACGACCATGCAATTTGCATTTATATTTACCTCACTGGGTATAACACTGCAGAGGAGAACTACGATGCTGTTTCGCAGATAACATTCCCCTTATAAGCATGATACGCTTAATTAATTGCTGTACAAATGTCATGTAATTTAATGTTTTTGACGTTAGTAAATCACATCTGAAATTGTCGTCTTATAAGCTTACGACAAAAGAACCTTATCTGCTTGTGTTGGTGTGTTGGTTTCGAACAATTCAGCGCTTAGTAATTACTTACATAATCGGTCATAGAAATAATCTTCAAACGATTTTACCCTGTGTCTAAAAAATGAAATATTATGACGCTTTATAATAAACCAATTAAAAGTGCCATGATATACGGAAGATGTAAGAGTTGTCAAGGGAAGAGAAAATATCATTCAGAAATATTCGGTGATAATCGGGTACATGCATTTTGTATGGTCAAGATAGAGCGACAGTGTTCGTGCTTATTAGTACAAACACCAATCTGGTCAGTGCTCCATTAACCTATAAACCGTTTGAGTCTGTCGTAAACTGCATGATGGGTGTCGTTTGATAGATGCTGCTGATACAAAATGCTGCCGATGTAGTACAAATATGCATACATCGTTTTGATATACTGCCGAAAGTCTCAATGATAAGGTCAAGGATGCCTATTATTGTTTTCATCTGTCTTCGATCAGAATTTCTACACTTTAACGGATGAGTGTGATGTGACGTTGCTTTCAGCGATATTTTGGAATTCTTCGGTTTCATACGACAGTGCTTTTGCCAGGTTTGGTAACGATGGGACCTTTGGAGCGTATATAGTGATAAACACTTGATGCTAACAAAGGACGCTTGTCGCAGTTGAAGCGCAAATTCAACGAGGTACGGTCAATTCCTTTACACAGACATCCTCACCATTTCATACAAGATAGTGATTATATAAATCCACCCATATTTGTGTAATAACCATTATTATCAAAATCAAAATCATGTAATTAGCTACACATGCAACGAAAAGACATCTGCGGGAATGATCATTCTGATAAAAGCATTACCTCCACTGCGCCACCCGAGGTTTAACAATTTCTAGATCTAGTCAGTGATGCGCCAAATAGCTGAAATGACATATAATCGTTTATTCCGGATTGTATTCCACCGCAAATGAGTTATGTTAACTAGAGTCGCCTTTTTCCGTCGTGTCGTTAGGTTAATTAGATGAATAATGTTTAAAATTATAGCCTTATCGAAATCTTTGCAAACGGAACATTGGAATGCATCAATTTCCACACCTATTAAGATGAATTACAACCTCAGCCTCTGTTCTACATCGATATGAACCTGCCAAATAAATATATTGTAACTTAATGCCTGACATCGATGTAAGTATCATTTATGACAAACAAT
>CM067358.1:63075990-63110990 GCA_034190875.2 Urechis unicinctus | reverse complement strand
GCGATATCAATTGGTCTTAATGGCATCATGGCGAACTGTGTAACATATCTTAAAAAATCAGAGTAAAACGTTTTTGGACAGCTATATCCTCTCTTCAAACGCCTGAGTAGATATTCGTATGTTTGTTTGCGGCGAATATATGACTGGCACTGTCTTTTTTTGACACACCTAACTTTATTTAACGACAGCTGTATAAAATAAACTTATACATACAGACAGTAAAGTGTGCCGGTGTTACCATTTGAATTATTTAATAGTTAATTTTTAACATGCAACAAATGCTACAGTTTGTAGTTCTCCGATTGAGACACTATATCAACTGATTACGGCCGTTTTATTAATGCAATTTTTCGTCAACTAGGCATGTTATACGGGCGATATATGTATGATGCCTCATTTAGCCTATGGGTTTCAAAAACTGCTTGTCATTAACATTCAATAATTGAGTTACATTCTATCCATGATGTGGTATAGTATAGGTAACTTCTTTTGATATTGCTAGATTATCTGAATCATCAGCTTTAGCCTTTGTCGGGCCATATATTTGATACCTCGTTATTGCTTGTAATGAATTTTACCACATCTTTACGTTCTGCCATAGAGGAATAAATGAAGAGTTGCGGGCTACAAATATTCGGAGATAAAGCAATGTGTTGCATGTGATTAGGTCGCCAAGTTAGATTCTTGTTCTCAGTTTTCGAATACCTAGAATCGCTATGCGTGATATGGCATTCATAACAAATTACTCTTCTTCATACGCTGATTTTACAAGGAAAACCTATTGCCATGTGTATTTTAATGAGGATGGTTTGCTTGTGTGCGGTAAGAAGTTATATCTCTTCATGTTGTTTATTTGTCTCGCGTGCAGTGCTACCTTATATATTGGCTATTCCAAAAGTAATTGTTATTGACGACTTTATCTGTCTACTTCGATGCAACTGTTCGGTATATTGTGGTGTTTTGAGCCATGTAGCTAGGGAAATTACTTTTATCACGAATAACTTACCAATTTATACGATGTAATTCTCCAAAGACTATCCGTCATGGCCGGGAGTGATGCAGTGATGAAATGTGTTGCACAACGGGAGAAAACAGCATATGCTTTCAAAAGTCCCAAATCCTGTGCATCAAGCGGGAATGCGTTTCGTTTGTGCATGCCGTCAACCTGCCATTCAAAACATATGTCAGTGTAAGAATGTTGGCAACCTACATTTGGAAATTATCTAGCTCGCAAGAAAAGCAATGCACATATCGAGGACCCAATCTCGTCTTTATCATACAATACTTTGCAGTAAGCAGACTATACTTGACGTCATCAGGGTAACAAATATGCTCAACAAGTTTCATATGCAGCCACTTCATGCGTCGCTATACGCAGACAACTATTTTGGTTACCAAGCAGCCTAACCTCTAACAGGCGGTTCATTTCGAGTCTAGTAGGTAAGCATTTAACAAGTATCTGATGCGCCTGGATATGTAAATCTGTTAGAATCATACTAGAAATAGCTATATATTTTAGATTTCAAAGAAATTCGCTGATTACACCTCAGCGTTTGAACAAGCAGAACGCACTTTGATCACTAGCGATCCGTCAGCTCGCTTTCCCACTACTTTGGCGTCGTACATTTATCGGCAGTATACATATTTCCACTAAATAGCTTTTTAAAATGAAATTCGTAAATCCATAGTTTGTTTCTAGTCACTGTCACAAACTTGATAACGGATATCAAGATATACTTTTACTCACTGCTTTAACAATGACCACCATCTCCAACGGGGAGTGCGCAACAATAATTTGTATAACCCTACAAGTCTAAAATAGCAATTAACTTGACTTGTTTGTGCTAGTTGCATTCGGGACCTGGAAGTACACATTTTTCAACTGACCGCCATTTCGGTGTGGTCTGCTCTCTGTTTAGATCATGCATAGGAATGTGCCTCAAGTGGATCAATTGGACCAACAGGATTGCGAAAGAGGACAATAACATTGTATTGTTAAGTATTGAATAACCTCAAAAACTTACGCGAAATGAAGAATTAACCATATATACATTCTTTTATTTGTTACTGTTATGTACAGAGCGGTCCGCTATGGAGGTCGGGCGAAATATTGCTGCGTAAATCCTCCTTTGTTAATTGTCCTTTTCAGGCACGCCATTTTCATACAACTATTTTAAGCCTTTGTCTGCTTTACCTCAAACACCACTAGGCCATCAGCAATCAAATTGCTTTAAACACTGAGTCAGTTTACACATAGCTGAACTATGGTATGCAAAGGGTATCCATCACATGTTGGTGCTATTAAAATAAATAGCTAAACATGTTAAGCATTGAAAATCGAAAGTGCATCATTTCACAGTAAATGTAATTTCATGATAGCTGTCGGTCGATTAACATTCAAGGAGCATATGGATTGTACACTTAAATGAATATATTTTTTTAGCATTAGAAACCTAAAGTGCATCATTTAAATAATCCGAAGAATGTAATTAGTCGTGAATAGGTCGCTGTCGGTCGGATTAAAGAAAAATATGGTGCGTATTAAAATCTCTACATATAAAAAAATACATATAATATATCATATTTAATATGCCATTGATTGGGACAGGTGGAATGAAAATAAGATCCATAGGTAGGATGAGGGCTAGATAATTGACAAATTAGGTGTATTGTAACTCCTTATGTTCAATGTGAGACCATACGATATTAGATGAATGTAATAGCTACATGGCTGGACATATTGATGCCAACGTGTTTACAATTTTCAATATTCAAAGTTATATATTGAAGCAACTCTAATAACAGCACAGCATTATATGTTATTTCCCTTAAGCAGCCACATACAAATGAACCCATCCTTCTGTTTCATTTTTTTTCTCATCCAGTGTCACCAATGGAAAGATTCGACAAATCTATTCAGCTGATTCTAATAAGAGGCGCTCGGTTAAAATGTAAATTGCCCTAACGGATCAAACCCGATTGTGCAGAATAACCACTCATTAAGATTATCCAACAACATCTATTAGTGAAATCTTCAGACAATCTGCCTTTACCGATACATTTCTTTGCCAGAAGCTATATGTTCTACTCACATAGTCGACGTAAATCGCCGGGCCGTTGACATGCGACTAACCGAAATTGGCAGAGTGTCTCACCATGAAGATCTACTCTCCATCAATAGGCTCTCGCCGTGATGATGATAATATATCAGGCATCTATATGTTCATTTTCACCAAATCAGGCGCTCTTTCTCATATGTACTATAAACAGCAGCATAAGGCATGTTCACACTAACTCGCAACATATGATTGCAATATATGAGCGCTGATGTATTAATAAGATAAATAATTAACATATTCCATCAGCAACAAACTCTGTGTAAGGAGGCTAAATGTATGTGCACTAAACTGCCCGAATGTATGAAGCATTAACTATTCATTGCCCGTATAAAGATAGACAGAATTACCAACGACCAAAACAAACCGCAGTAATTAACCAATTTCACAAATTGGGTTCTTCATAAGGGCGGAAACAATTTTCCATTCTATCTGTATTTTCACTGCAACGCACCAAAACCGGTCCTCAGTCATAGTTTTCTATTTAGCATCGAAACAAGCCTATAAAAGGTAAATATATTAGCACCAAACTGACATTATGTATGGATCATTAGCTACTCATTTCCGGTACAAAGAGAGACAGAAGTCGCCGATGTTTGGCTGGGTTACTTCTAAATGCAACCGTCATGTACCATTAACAGTAACATTACTAACGACAAAGAACAGCAATAATTAGCCAGTTTCACTAACTGTGTGCTTCATATGGGTGAATAAATCTAAACACAATAATCGTATATTATAAAATAACAAATTATTATAATAATAACAAATGATCCAACAAAACCGATTATATATTCTTCTATTCAGCAGGTTATTCGTAGATGCTTTAAATGCAGCAATATTAGGCACATAACACTCAGAGTGATATACTTGACTGACTGTTGATTCGTTGTATTGTGCGTCTTAATAAACGCCACTACGCCACGGTAGCGATATTTTCGTCAGCGCAACTCATGGATTGAAAAAATGTTTTCATTCCCATACATGTTTTTTCCTTTCTAGCATTACAGTAGTAAGATATACTTTTCTACCGGTCATCCTCTGTCAGCCCCCTCTGAAGCAGTTTGATATGTGTCGATTAATTTTTTTAGCTGCATCTAAGGATAGATTCAACGCATTTGTTCAGCAGGTTACCCATTTAGTCGCCTCTAATAATATGCAATGTGGTATCACCTCGTTCAAACATTCGCTGAACATTTTAAACGCATGTCAATGTTTCAGAAAATATAACGCGCTAACATGTATGTTAATAGGGTTGTTGCAACAGCTCTATTCTAATATACTACGGTTTGGGTGCACAACAGCCCGCACCACTGGTGATTGCTTACAATAAAATGACTAAAACAATAGCAATAAGCATAGCTTCGATCTCGTCTGTTTCGCCCTCGATGTGATTTAACAGGAAGCAGATGCTTAGCTTATATCAATTAATGAGCAAGACTTACATTATCGATGTAATTATAGCTTTGCTCAAGCTTTGCTTTGCGATATGAATTACTAAGGTAATAGTGCACAATCAAATAATAGGAAAGCGGAGAATATCGTAAGTATCATGCATAGAGCTGTACGCTGCTCATACAATTCGGTTTGTTTCTTCTTGCTGGTGTCGATTGCAAATATCTGAATACTGGCGGACCATTGGCATTGTCTACATGTCCAGTTGTTTAAATCTACGGTCATAATGTGAAATAAGTATCCCATAAGTGCAGTAGCATGAAAATACACCAGTGAAATGCTACCTTCAGGATAAGATATGGAGGGTTTTCCCTGTCGCAACGAGAATAAAAAAATACAATGGCAGTGATTGATTGTCATTTTGAAATGCGACAAAGCAACAAGAAAGTGCTGCTGCAAGATTCCGTGAGGACAGGAGGTGAGTTTGAATATTGGTGCGATCAATCAATGCAATAATGCCTAATGGATCGCCTTTTTATTTCCTGCCACAATACGAGAGCGAATCACAAAGCTAGAATTTTCTCACACTGAACTGTAATTGTACTATATTAAGTTAACGTTGCAAGCATGATAAGCAGCGCGATGCACAGTCCAATGCGCCGAACGAAATAATTTTTTGATTGCAGTTATTTGAATGTTCCCACAAACAGTTGGTACGTAGCCGTTTGCATCCAAAGAAATGGAAAAAAACGCAAAATCAAATAAGAGGAAAAAAGGGGGAAAGCAGACGGAACAGGCATTGAGCTGTCTCGCTTCTCATCCAATCGGGCCCGTTCTTTTTTGGCTGGTTTCGATTATGTATATCTGAATATTGGTGGACCGTCCGAATTTCGATCTGTCAATCTGTACCAATCTCTTCCATCCTAAGTGCTACGAAATTGACAAGTTTTAAGTGTTGTTTATATATAAGAGATGAGCATAGAGAAACTAGATAAACATTGGTTTCAATATATTGAATTGTGGCTTTAAATATAAAGCCACAGGCCATGGCGTTTATACTCCTAGTTCTGTGCGTTTTCTTTATAGCGGCTCTATAGCCGTCCAATCGATTCCCTTTCCCACATTTATGTTTATCCTGTTCTTATTTCAAAACTGATTGCGCCTGCCAATAGTCTTAGTGGAAAACCGCAAGACGTACAAGGAAATAACAATTTTCTATCATGAGTAATGTTTTCGGTGTGTGCAACTGCTTATATGTCAATATAGTCGCATTACATTTGCAGATTACCTGTCTACCGAATATCTGTCGGTCTATTGGGAGAAACATCGCAACACTAATGGGCTGTACGCAGCGACTTTGCGTCTAACAAATTTTACGATATAACGCAACTTGTACGATAAAACGGCTGAAGTAATTATGTTGCCTCCCTGTTGCAAGCGTTGCCTCATGGGCTCACTTTACTTGTCTAACCCCTATCGCCCTTAACGCCTGTTATGCACTAGAATATTTGTTCTAGACCGCGCATGCATCCGTCTTTGTTAGGGTTTGGCATTGCAGTGCAGTCTGCCACGATACTACAAATTGGCTACAAGATACCCAAATCTGTTTAGTTATGATCGTCACGTATCCCGCTGTACTTTATACGTGCATATCACATGACAACCCTCGTCCCAACTAATCTGAGCTCGAGATAAAGCTCGGTCAGCTTAATTGTCTACTTGGAGAGAATCCCTCACACAGAAGCGCATCTTTAACATGACTTGACTACTGTGGAGCCTGATATGAATCAAGCAATGCTCAGTAATGCTTTGAATGCTGACAGTTAATCCAGTTGCGTGTTTGCTCATCGGGATGTCACGTTATTAAACCATCAGACAACACCGCAGGGTTGAATTGTAATGGACGGACGACAAACTCGGCAAGGTTCGATCACAGAATAAAAACTCGAGTAATCTGAAAGAGTTGTTATGAATAACCGAAACCGCATTCCAGCGTACAATGTATGTAATCAAAACAGTTAAAGAAACACTTTTCACTAAATTGTATTTTTTCTTGATTCACATACCTAATCTTTCGTTATCGAGGACCTTTAACAGATATTAATGCTTATGAATCAGCATCAGAAGTACGAAACATATATAGCGTATAATACTACCTGAACAACGTCTATGGAAAAGGGCTGACCCAAGGAATGTGGTTGTATCAGCAAACTTCTTGAACAGTTGTAAAGGAGGTAGTGAAGTTTTAATTACACTCTCACCTGACAATGGTGCTTAATAAGGGTTACTTTTAATGCGATTTAATTAAACATTTATAAACTCGTCGGACACTCGGCAACAAAATAGGCACTTAACGAAAACAGCATCAGCCCCCTAGCGACCTAAACAGAACCCTTTTGCGATTTTCGTCACGGCAGCTTCGAAAACAAGGCGATCTTTGGATGTAAAGATGCGCTTAATTATTGCGTGTAGGTGCCTTTGCGATAAGAATGCTAAGCATAGTCACGCGGAAGAATGCGATAACTAACACATAACGCGGTTGTGCCTGTTAATACAACAAAAAAAGAATAACAGTGACCAACTGCGCTGAAAAGATTACACGGATCGGGTTTGTAATTGGCGATGTGATCCTCTCTTCATTCTGGCTTAAGACCAATACTCTTTATCATCATAATGGCAGTGATGAGCCGATAATAGACCCATAATTCTTCTAGAAACATTTTTTAGCGATCAAAATAGATTTAAGATGCTGTATTGTAATATCAAA
Organism: Urechis unicinctus; assembly: GCA_034190875.2. Classification (NCBI taxonomy): domain Eukaryota; kingdom Metazoa; phylum Annelida; class Polychaeta; order Xenopneusta; family Urechidae; genus Urechis; species Urechis unicinctus. Next base: position 63,103,712 of record CM067358.1, on the reverse strand, counting down.
TGAAATATCCCTTGCAAGCGTAATGGGGGCTGACGGCACGGACGATATTGTTAATAATGTTGTATGCTTACGTTTATATTGCAATTTTAGCTGACAGTGCATTCGCTTCTGCGGTCTGTTAGATAACAGCATGTGATTGCTTATGTGTGCTACGTTCATAATACGGGGACTGTTTTTTCAGCGATGCTACTAGCTAACAACAGAATGACTCTTAGTTTGTCGAGAATTAGCTCGGATCGCTGAAATAACCAGACAATAGACACCTAATGGTACACATCTTGTAATCGCTGCTTCATCAACATTTCATTGGTGTTGGTATTGCGAAGGAAGAATTTACTCTAGATCATTTCCAATCGGCTTGCCGATAGACTTTAGGTAGGTAGGCTTTTTATTATGTCTTCCACTTGTGCTTTCAACACACAGTATTGGGTACCATATGATCAAGGCACATGAACTGTTTTGCAATTACACAGCTGTAACAGCTCGTAGAATATCTATTTGTCTGAAATCTGCGGAGAGAGATTATATTATATAAAGCACATAATTCTTAAATGTAAATTGCTTACGCTTCACCATTAACACTGAGCAGGTGCAGAGTTTACTATCCTATCCTGAAAAATTATTCTTCGGGCTTAACATTTGTAACATATCAAAAGACTGACGCCTTCGTGTCCACGTTAGCGAGACGACCATTACTTCAACTGTTTATGAGTACAATGTATAGATTGTCTGTACATTGGTACAATTATACAATATGTTGTATTAACTTTTTTGGCTATGATTGGGGACAAATCTCCCGATCGATGCGTTTTTCAGTATTGATTTGCCGCTATCATGGCAAAGTCAGGTTGACTTAAGATCGGCAAGGCGATTTTCCGGTGCTAACTAAAATGTGAATTTCTGAAGGTGATAGAAGATGCACACCATGTTCGCATACAACTAGCATTTATCCATCTAAGGCCATAAAAAACGATGTTTGGGGGAACGTTGCAAATATTACAAATGCTGACTATAATATCCTGCTTTTCCTATTAAATATCGTTATAACTTAGCTGAAGTTATTCGACGATTCTAACAATTTGAAATGCTCGATCGCACTAACAAATGATCTGCTTGCTCTCTGTTAAACGTGTACACTCAACGAGGCTTTTAGATAAAAACCCAGACTATAGTCATAACTGCTCAGAATATGAACCAATTTCTTACCTATTTTGATAGAAGGTAGAATCATTAAGAATTTATATTTGTTATTGCTTATATGATAGACTCGTATGTGTCTGCTGCGTCCTGAAGAGGTCAAATTCCTTCAGTCACCCATCCTCGGATATAATTCGGCTGCAACTTAAAACTGGGAAAGAAGTGCTGGGATAATTTTCTTTCGCCAAAGCGGTGGTTACTTTGCTCTGGGTAGGGTGCAAGAGATCCGGTTTATTAACCGATCAATGAGAGCGCAAAAATATGTCTGTTCACAAATTCACAAATTTTCTGTCCATTTATGTGTACCCAATAAATCAACAATACTGCATTCAATCATTGGTATCGATCGACATTCGATCGGAGAGGAATAGACTCCATATTAGATAGCATATTGTTGCATAATACTTCAGCGGTTTGTTAAGCACATCCTCACTGTGATTGATGTCTGTTATAGCACTTATTGTGGGAGCCATTGAAGCCAAGGCAGGGCAGTCTACAGCATAATAAATTTCACGCTACTTTTTCAGTCATTTGGCGAGAAAGTATTCTGTAATTTTTATTGAATGGTACACGAGATGCAGTAATGTCACAATCAATTGTAAAAGCAAGGTTGATGGGCAGCAATCTTATAACGCTATCAAACATTGAAGCGACGGACAATCTGATGGTGCCCATCGTGGTGATCGGTGATTATTCTCCCATCCTTTATCGGTAAAACATTAATACATCATTTGCTGTATAAACCGACATGACAAATCTCCCTATCTTACTGCACACTGACAGCACCAGCCATGGTAAATGAATAGACAAATGGACTGTTGAATAGTTCTTACAGTTATGTAATGACAGATGGCTGTACTAACCAATCCAGATGATCGGCTTTAGCTATCTTAATGCACATCGCCCTGTACAGGTTTACGATGACGTATCGGATATAACTTTTAATGAGCAGATGACCATGAAATTAAATCTTCCATATACTATATGCGATATCATATTTGTGCTGGACATTTGATATTGTAGCAATCCCAGAGTAAGCATAATATGATAGCTTAAAACCATGTGGTTTGACAGAGATAAAAGAACATGGTAACACAAGCAGCGGCGTCGATTGACCATCAATTATAGAATAACCTAGCCTTAGCGTAGACGATGGCCCGCCATCCCATTAATTGATTTACAAGGTTCATCACAGTTATAACGGTGATAATGATGATCAGCGGACTGAATCTAAACTGACAGCGATTATTACCGAACCAAAACTGCGTATTGGCAATAATTGTCCCGCAAGCATAGCACCCTTTGTCCAATACTTCCCTTACGCTCCCTCAACTACGTAAAGTTGATAAGTATATGTGGGGATCAGTATGAACAATTAGCAACACCAGACAACGTCTTAAATTGCAACATGAAAGTCAGTATTCTTATTATAAAGGTAGCCATCATTGCAGCGCACTTTAATGTTGATATAAAGAATATCAGCATCGTTATAGCCATATAAATCAACATTCTTAGCAACGACATTCTTGCCACGATCACACATAAGTAACTGAGTAGCTGTCCAGCTAATTTATATGAAGTATTCAATGTGTGCATATACTTAGGAAAAAAATACCTTGGCCGGCGATAATCTGTTGAATATAATACCTCTTCGTTATATTTACCAATTAACAAACATACTGACGTGTCAAACCTTTGTCTCTATTGTGTAGGTACCGGTGTGCCACTTGACCAAAACTGAATATAAACAACATAGTTGCACACTTGAGAATAATTTGAATGCGTTATGATAGATATGTATCATTAATACATTTCCATACTATAACTAATGACATGATGGCATCAATATCTTTGCAATTTGCCCCACATAAGTAACTAGACAACTATCTAGCGGTAGTCGTGGTACAATGTTGATTAAGAAATATCATAAATGCCATTGTTCTTGCAGGAATATAGGCTCGTCCCCAAGCAAAACCAATAATTCGTCATATAAACTCTATATATTATCATTCGCTTCCAACTTGGCAAAATGTACACATATCAAATAGTTGGGACGGCGAGCCATACGCCAATATTTTAGGAATAGAGCAATAAACCGCGTGAAAATGCATTTTAGATATGTCAATATATGTGAGCTTGACATAGTTAATGTTCCGAACCATATTATACACGGATCATATAGAACTTATAAAGCGAAAATCATGCTTCTATAATCCGATTAGGTAAAGCCAACCGGCCTCGCAGTGCTAGCATCATCTTAGTCGCCTCCCGTAATGTGATATCTGCTTCATGTCACACACTGACATTTATGCAACCAAGTCATAAGCACATCAAGGCAATGCAATCAAGGCGCAGTGCAGGATTATTATCCAAGAGACTAGCAATAACGATGACCAGCCCACAATGAACCCCTACCATGAGGCTTAAGGTTTTTGTGGTGGCTGGATTTCAACATAAAGTTGGTAATAGAGTAACGCCGTTTGTTAATATCCTTGCCATGTCATTTAATAATATATTTAATGAGTCAGAAATTTCATTTCATTTCAGCTTCGTCATGGCGCAGAAGTTTTCTATTCGACTGAAGGCGATAGTGTGATGGTTCAAGCAATAGTCTGTTCCATAAGTGATGTTCTCTATCAATGGTGCCTTTAATCAGCATTTGTTCCAATCAATCTCGCTAAAGCTGAATTTGCCAACTGTTGCTACTTAAAAAAACTGAAGCGGTAGTGATACCATTTAGCCGCGGCAAAATCTTTATTGGGCATTGTTAAGAGAAATACCAGGCATAGTGTTTTGAATTTCATTAGAAAATACACGGACGTTTTCCCAACCGTCAAACATTGGATATGAAAGAGGCATTACTTGATAACGTATGTCCCTTTACGTATCATAAAAACAAGTTGAAGAGTCGAACGTAGAGCTAGATTAAGACAGCCTTGTTGTGCGAGGGGTTATTATTGGGATCTTTATATATATTTTCTGAGCATCCGTGCGCTACAATAATTTACACAACAAATATAGTATTGAATTATGAGATAAATTACAGATATCTCAAAAACATAATCAATATGTTGCATACAGGTGTTTGTTTTAAAGAGATATTGATCTCGTCACAATCATTTCGGTTAAAGGTACACACATATTTCGAACCATTTAATTTGACCGCCGCAGGAAGCTGTGCTGAATTACAGCCTTAGGGTTAACTTCACTTATTCGCGGTCAAACTAATGGTGGGTGGCAAACATAATATTAATCAGCCACTTGCAAAAGTCGGTTCAGAAGAGAACCTATAAAACGCACCTCACATATATTATCAGTGTCATGAGTTAGGTAATTAAACCGCAAAAGAATGACGTCAAACTATATAATGAAAATGCAAACTATATAATGAAAATGACCATGACTAACAAATATTTTCACTAACAATTTACGCCACGTATGCAATAGGTATGCAGTGGTTTAGCTTCCGAACGTAAAACTAATCAGCGCTAGAAGTTACTGCATTTCAACCTATCAACCCTATCATCTAAGTGGCTGAAATAATAAAAAAATACAATTAATCAACGTGTACAGTTTATCATAGGCTTAGCATGAGCTTCAATCGCTTTAGATGGTACCTACCGAATGCAAGGTCCTGATTTATATGGTCATTAACATATGCAAATCTAAATGCATTTTGGACACTTGACAAAACAACCAACATTTACGATGGCTCGGTGCAAATCACTATTTTGTCTCGATCATTTAATTTGGCACGGAAAAGGTGATCGAAGTTTTCCCCACCCCTGAGTAAATACTGCCTCCCTACAAAGAATGATTAAGTGTACATCGCTTGCGATTTTGCGAAACGACGCTTAGTCTTGTGGCAGGTAGCTGTGAGATGCCAGGAAGAAGAACACCGTTTGTTTTTGTGTTGATCAGCTGAGTCTAACGGGCCAATGTATTTGATGACAGTAATGCGGCTTCAGTGTAGGCGCGGAAGTGTACTAGATATATAATACGGAGGTTGTGCATGCCTATAAGAACTGACTGGTTTTGCTGCTTTGCTCAGTGTATATCTCCATTACGGCAATCCTACGCCAATTTTGTTCAATTCTAGATATGTGAGTTAAGAACAGAAGCCTGTATAGCGGAAAACGGAATGAGGCTGACGCATCGATGATATTGCATACCGATTCTAATAGCTTTTCAACAATACTATCGACAAAATAAATCCCACCATCTGTATATTTGATCTCGATCCAGCCGCTGTTGGTGAAAATGATATATGGGGGTATTAAACAATCAATCGCCAACACAACTCGAATTCTGCACGTACTTTATAACCAATAGCTTTGCTCAACAATTCCCATGCTAGGGGAATAAAGTCGGGCCATTTACGATTTTAAATCCCACAATACCCCATGCCCAAATCACTATCATGCAAAGTATCGAACCTTAGATATAGTGAAATGTAGATTCTATAGGAAAGCATATCTGATATCTCTCCCCACTCCCCACGTCATCCTCGGCCAATATATATAATACTAGTATATGCATGCTCTTATACAAACAATGAGTCACAGTACATCGTTGATGAGGAGCCAGATTTGTCAAACATATTTTCGAGCGGTTTGTGGTAAATTGTGAAATACAAGAGAGAAGAGTCAGTGCTTTGTTTTAGTAAGCCCTAAATAATTTCATTCGTAGTAAAGGTCGGAGTACCAAATCATCATTAAAGGTCAGAGATGAAAGCCAAATGATGTATTCTATTTGCTCTAAACAAAACCGATTCATTTAGGCAAAAGACATAATGCAAATGCTGTCACAATAATTACAATATATTGCTAGCAGTCAGGTATACGCAAAAATAACTAGTGACTTTTGCTTTAGACATTATATACTTCTATCAAATAAGGTCACAACCAATAACATATGTTTTTAAGCATGGAAGATATAATGTGGAAAACTAATCTCTTACAAAGGGGATGCTGCAGGCTGTACGTAGATCTGCAGGATGTGATCATGTGAAAAACGCGTTTCCGAGGCCTACAATCTAAAGGAATGATGTCGATTACAGCCGGTTAAATACACCAGAGTCTTACCTTGGTTATTTTGAGGAATACACCCAGTTTTTTTGCAACCAGACAGCTAAACGCACCGTTACATTGCACATTTTGAACAGCTCACAGGTGTACCATCACGTACTTGCGATAAATCATAGAACAGCCAATGAACCAACCCCAGTCCTGGTTGGACATGGAACAACTGTTGTATACTTTTGGCATGAACATTATCGTTGCAGAATGAACATTTGATTAAACTTTGTTCGATTGCATCTGACGGCTGTGCACTGATGCTACGCCGATTTTGTAATGAGCATACTGGCATTGTCACGAAGGTATTAGTAGCGGCTCACTTAAAATGATAGCATTATTAACTACCTTGCTGACGTCAGGTTTGATACGCATGTATCGCAATGAATAATTGATGTGTATTTTGTATCATGGAAATGCGGAAGTGCTAGTTCTATTTGACATCTGTGATCAAATATAAACAATGGTAGACCATTGACCGTCACCACTTTGCAGTTAAGTTTTTTTTTTTTGATATGCATTGAACGCCCTTTTGCACTTTATGATATACAGAAATAACACTTCAGTGTATCTTAAATGCCTTACTTTAATTTATTTATCCAGCGAATGAATATGCGATTCACCAACATATGACCATAAAGAAGTATGGTCGAAAGAAGCAGAATTGCAATTTTTATGAAACCGTAGACTGTTAGTCAGAGTTATGTGACGTTTTCTATATATCACTGGCATATACGTTAAACACTCTTGACATATGCCCATGTGACAGCACACTACTGCCACGCAGTTTGGTCAGTAAGTGTGTCATTTAATCAGCATACGTTTAAATGTACCGCACTAAATTGCTTTGGCATAATGGCCCCTTATATCGGGTATATATGTTGAGTTACAACATTGAACTGGGACAGGTGATGAACATTGGCCAGGATAAGGAGGCCCACTATTCGCATTAACATCAATCATATTAATGCCTTTGACGCGGTGGTTAAACTTCGGATATGTAGGAGAGGCATATCCGGATTATATTGGTGCATTTACGCGCTCTTATGGCATTTGGGAAAACCTGACTGGTTCACTAAGAACGTTACTTTACACGGTGGACAATGTGGACGAACCTGACCAGATTCTTGAATAGTATCGCGCTGGAAGTTCGTCCTTTATGGGACGGATTTCGCTGCACGGTCTGGCCAACGTGTTGGTACCAAGTGGGCACGGACATTTCCGTTACCTTAGCACCACAAGCATCTTCGTCCATTACCGCTGCGAGATCATCTCGTCGTTAGAAGTGACGTAACATCACGATATAACTGTTACGATTATCTTTGCATTCGTTGGGACAAACAAGTCTTGACCCTTAATAACATTATCTGAAGATGACATCTTCTATGCATAATAAGTTGTAATGCAACTTCAGCGCGATCAATCCTACATACTAGAATACAGCTGCTCTGCCTTGATATATTTGCAGCCTAAAATAAAACGTATATTAGCCAACCTGTCTTTAGTACTTTTCTGTACGTTTATCACCCAATGCGGTAAGGTATTGATCAGCAGAGCAAAATGATGAATGATTCACATTGCTTCAGAAAATTCAACCCCGGTTATTCCCCGGTTTTTGCTTAATAGAAGAAAGTTTAACTGATTCAGTGTTTTGTTTTGGTGAGCCCCCTAAAGCTGTAATGCGGGGTTATGAGCGGTGTACTTCATTATCATAAAAGCTTCGATGAACTGAATTAGCTCAAAAACCGTCTCGGTGAAGCAATGGACTGGCGCTAGAACACGTATGACACTGCCACTGAAATATATACCAATATCTGTGCATGCAATAATTCTGCTGCTTGCTGCTGCTAGTTAATGTGAAGAGGACATTGATGTTGACCAATAAAGGATATATAAGGGATTTATGCTATCATTATTCGTCAGTGCTGCTGAGTATATGAGCATACGCCATGATTGGAAATTATGACAATGACGCCAAGTGTGTGTGTATCTTAATAAATCAAAGTATGCTTTCCCAAAAAAACTGGCTATATCTGCTATCGACGTAGCATCATGTTACAAGGTTAACATGTCCAATGTGGAGCTAATAAAGCCGGAGCACTATCTTATTGAACCTACATTTCATTATAATAACGCTAAAACCCCGACCCTTTCACGCTCAAGCAGTTTGCCGAGGAGATTGAAGTTTTATAACTTTCGGGAATTATATGAGTGTGTACCTCACCCCCACCCCCTCCACACACACTACCACCTCCCATCTCCACAATGTAAAGAGTACTAATTTGCACAATAATTAACTGAACATTAATTCCAATGGGTTGCTTTGAGCCTTATGGATCCACGCAGACGTCAGTCTGCTGGTAGTTAGCTGTGAGGCACGAGACACGAAATTAGTCAATGTCTTCCATTGGTGAGCTCCCTGATGTTGCCACAAAGGGTAAGGAACCGCGTGCTTCATCATTATAAAAGCGTCAAATGAGGTCATTTTTGTGCTAGTTACAAAGATCCTCCGTCAGGGACATGATCTTGCGCACAAACAGTGATAACAACAATGATGTCGCAGTATTCTAAGAGTAGTCTGCAGCATTGTTAACGCGCAATAATGCCGTTCTTACGATGTGGATTTGCTCCAATTCATTCGTGAAAACGACAACAGGTGCATGCAATGGGCTAGAATATGATTAAATGCCAGTATTTTTAGAAGCTAAGAACACAGCATTAGCGATGTTGTCTATCGTATTGTGATGCTCGAGCGTCTTGCCTGCATTATTGGTAGAATTTAAGCTTTTGTGGTGAACTCTCCCGATATATAATGTAATATAAATTATTTCACTGAAGTAATCGTGCTAACACATGAAATACATATTCACTGACCAATAATTCACATATCGTTACCATCATACATAATATATATCAATCATCGTGAACTTTTAGCACATAATAAACCGCACTTTATGGTTTCCCGATTCGCTGTTGGTCAGCATCGAACGTCCGTGAAATATTTTGTGATCCTGTTTTTACTTTTATTCGTAATGCTTTTTAATGTTGTCGCCTACGTGAACAGATATAAATCGACTGAGCTACAGCTATTTTGAGAATGTGTTAAACACCTCGGCAGTAAAGCAAGCCGTAAATTTTATCATGTATGTAAGTATTGTTTTGTTACATAAACTGACCATTGGTAATTTGCATTTATACAAGGACAACATTTTCTGAAAATTACAAGTTAATTAACCCTCACCTATTGATTCTGACGCCTGCTTCTCACACAACAGAACATTGTACATGGATCTTGACACCAACAGTCAAATTGTTCTAAATAAAGCGTATCAATATTATGCTTATATCGGGCAAATCTACTCACCATTACCTTCTTTCGCGCCTGATTATCCAAATGTTCCCTTGATATGCATTCATATTTATAAATCATGGATCGTTGAATCATCAAACTTAGGAAAACCAGGGTAATTACAGTATTATATATGGGCAGCACAAAAGAAAAAAAAACCCGTGAAATTTTTTTTCTTTTGTGTCGCGTGTGATAATAGCAAGTATGGCGTCTGAAAATAAGAACATTTTACATCATTTACGATAACACTGAACCGAGATCCTCAGCGATAACAACATATCACTGATAAGCATGGCAATATATATGTTAATCATTGGTAATTGCCCATCCCCTTTAAGTCACGTGTTTAGTTACTGCTGCCGACTTGCTAAAATGTAATCCGCAATCACATGTTCCTTGTCGAGCTGGTCATCAACGCGCAGATGCAATTTAGATAACGAGATTTCATCAGAAAAGCCATTTCAATTCTTGATGTTGGCAAGGAAGCACGGATGAAGGAAGGCGTGAACATTGTACATAATTGAATTAGCGGTGGTTCCAACACATTGTCATGGTCACACACAGCAAATGTTGAGCAATCATCCAGCATTTGACAAATGTACACTTCCAATACTGCACTTTGCGCTTTGTTTGTGGACAGATTCCATTGTTGCAGTATAACTGTTCATTTACAGATGATCAACAGCCTCTCGACTGTCTTCGAAAGCGTGAAATACACCATGAAAACCTGCATAAAGTCTTATCTAGAAAGGCCGTTGCATTAATATTGTTATATATGTGTAAAATGAGATCAAGGCCCCGAGCAGAAACCCCACCCAGAAACGTGATTTGCTTGTTGATTTTAGACTTAATGTTCCTGTGATCCTGATGTTCCCATCGAAACGCCTTATCCGTAATAAATTACAAGTGCTTTCTTATTCACCCAGCTTGAGATTGCGTGCCTGTAGAATTTATAAATACTTAGAGTACACTCTGCTTTGAGCCAATAATGAATACGAGGATACTTATAGCACCGGGTATGCGTTTTGTCGCTGATATTGAACTGTACCACAGCGATATCAATATGCCACCGACTGCGTCACAATGGCAACACCAATTATAGAGCAGGATATATGTTACTATCTTATTACAACATTAACTCGCGGAATCAAATGGCTCACAACGACGACACCATAAGTTTATGCTACATTTGCACTATAAGGCAACCATAATTTAGAGAGAGGAGCAAAGTTTAAGCGGGCATAAATACATGCATAGGCCAACTGCTGATATTGAGATGCACCGTGGTTTAATGTTACTATGGCAGAACTGTTTTTTTCTGGCAGAATGATATTTGCTGACTGATTCACTCCCCCTTTTTGTAATTTTCGAATCGCATACATTCGTAAATATGCTTACTGTTTTAAAAAAAATTCCTTATTGCTATGCTATCGTCACGTTTTAAACCGCATTGAACATGGCGAATTTTAAAGATATTTCATTCTTGGTGCGTCATATACAAACATGCCCTAATATGGACAGCACACGTGCCGTATTACCTTCGTAGTAAGTTAATTAAACTTTAGATATGCTACAGAACTCGATAGCATATTTTGTTTATGCACAATGAACAAAGATAATGCGGTATTTAATGCCATTGTGCTATAGTTACTCGATGATTTTAACGAGACTTGACACAAGACCAATATTATAATCATCGTTATAAAGATGTTCAAATTATACTTCAGGCAACAAATACTTGCCGAACCGCATAGATTTAAGGCATCTACTTATAGTCACTAACAATAATGGGTAAGAACCTCTCGCGAACGATCACGTCAATCTGTGTCACAGCAGTGTTCAAGATACATGACTGTGTAACAACGCATGGCTTGTTTCCGATGAATGTCCGAGGCATACACCACATCTGGAAATTAAAGATTAACTTAAAACTGTACATTGGTTACACGTATTTAGTCTTATAAGTTTTTAAGTGAACTCACACATATATGTTTGGGTATTCTGTAGACGTACAGCAAGATCTCTGTTTAATCGAACAATTCATGTGAATTCGAATATATGGGGAAATACATATGATTTAATTCGCCACTAGCACGGGAAAGACATGCATCTGGTAGATCGTGATTGTCAAAATGTATATATTAAGTTGATGATGAAATGGAGTTTATACCGCCCAAGGGCATATTGGGGGAATTTATAATCATCGATGATTCTTCGTTTAGTACGCTAATATTGGCCAAGTGCAGGTCGGAACGCTATTAACTACATTAAATCTCGACGAGTCATGTCACAGCAATCATCGTGTCACGTCAGCATCGTTATCTGACGTTAGCATATCATTAGTGGTATATCGTGCATTCGTCAATCATCATTATAATTGCAACTCCATGAAATATCATGGGAAAACAGGTACGATATATACTGACCCTAGCAAGCGACATGTAACCAAAGTGCAGTTCGTTTACTTTAAGCGCACTTATACACAAGTAACACATTTTTCGTAGTTACGATATAATATTTATTGTTTGATATGTTATTACCTACTGCGGAATTTCTTCTGGCATGATTCAGACGAATTAAAAGACATCAGCTACTGCGTCACATATGGGACACTAATAATTAGGCTGGCCAACGACGTCATATATATATATATATATATATATATATATATATATATATATATATATATATATATATATATAGAGAGAGAGATAGAGAGAGAGATAGAGAGAGAGAGAGAGATATAGATATAGAGAAAATATATATATAATATATAGATATATACAGATATACATATATATATATATATATATATATATATATATATATATATATATATATATATATATATATATATATATATATATATATATATATATATATATATATATATATATATATATATATATATATATATATATATATATATATATATATATATATATATATATATATATATATATATATATATACATATATATAGTTGATAAAATCATATTTTGCAGAGAAATATAGTATGTTCCAGTTCGAGAGTTTATCTTTTACACTGCAAAAGCACGAGAAAAGAGTATGTTCCAAGTTCGAGAGTTTATCTTTTACACTGCAAAAGCACGCTGCCGAATTCTTTTACAGTCAATAATACAGATCATACCCGAATGCATTCAGCTTGCTTGAGTATAATCTGCAATTATCCGTTTAACATACAATCACAGTTGGAACCTGTCATGTTAGGAGCCCTGTTAAGTTTTTTTTTCTTTATCATTCAGAATAGATAAGACGCGTGAATTCAGAATGATCATACGACTTATGATACTATCGGTGTTCCATTCTTAACGATATCACCAGATTCAGAATGTCAAAATCCTCAATTTAACATTGCTTACAATTCGTAAACAAGCACCAGGCGATCGAACGAGTCGCTTTGACTGATATTTTATAGTCCCTTTATCAATGTATCGTGTTCAACGCACGGAAATCAATCGCATGAATATTTCTAATCATAATTGCCTCACACATCAGGGGATCTTATCCGCCATAGGTATTATGTCGAGGTAACTTAAGTAGACGTTAACCGCTATTTCAACTAATCAATCCTGCCCGAGACATGATAAGCTCGTGCGGAGCAATGCAGATAAGGTCTCTGTAAAATATCAACCCGTCTCGCTGCTTGCTCTAAATCACATAAGAACGAAAGACAATTCGGAAGAGCAGGTATGATTAATGCCGTCTGTCTAGGATGGGATTGCTTACATACGGTTGTCCTGGGGCCGACGTTTCAAGCTAAGCCTATATGGGCGTCTTGTTTAATGAAGCGAACACAAACTGTTTGGATTAGCTCGGGTGGTTAACTTGTTTATCTGAGAGGTGATACCACAGGCGTTGGATAGAAACTGGAGCAATTACAGGAATACGACTTTTCTCCGTCCCTCGTGCCGCTTTGGTTCTTAGGATAGGGTTTCGTTATAAGTTTATGACAACCGTAACTCTTAAGCGTTGAGTTATTGGTGGTTCTCAACTGCTGCATATTCAAGATTCTGTGAACGGTAGACATGTGTCGCACTGTTGATCGCAGGTCGGAAAACGGGGAATAGGCACACACATACGACCTTACCTAGCATGAAAACATGTCACACAAACATACCATGTGTTGATCATGCAATATGCAAATGAGGGAAACTTCATCAACTTATTATGTATATGATCATCATTACATCGTAGATAAACCCGACATGAAAGAGTTGATGGTACGCCTATTTATGACACGACTATGCGTTTTTGCTCTATTTAACGGCGACAATAGTTGAACATGTTATGGTTGTGCATTTACCTGGACAAAATCGACCAGTGACAGCGGACCCAACTGTACCAGTCTTACAGCCCTAAAATGTGGAGGCATTTAAGTGTTCTTCTACAGATATCTACGCGGATATTCTATACCTATGACGAAATGTATCTGCAAAGCGAATACAATTTGGTGTGTCAGATCGCGCACAACGACCTCTCATACAATGTGCAATATCGATCCATCGTTAATAATCAATTTCAAACTGACCTGCGTACCTTTTGTAGTTGGACATTCTATTCATCGTTTAACGATCGTACTTACATGCTTTCCTACAATCGTATTTACCGCAATGTGATATGCGAGCAAGTCTCATGCGAATTACAGTGAACGGTCACTCAGTGGAAGTGTTCGGAAAAACTATTGTCGTGCAATATATCATAGGTTGCTCAAGCTTACATGTGCTCATTAGAATATGGTTGTATCACAAATACAACCCATTTAATAATTGTTTCATGTTCAACCACTACATATTAATTCTACCATCACATATTATATATAACGCAGTGTGTGTTGTGAGCTTTAATATTTCATGATTTGTCCGTGGATGTACAGTCACAATGTCTCGATTCTCCAGATTCTCATGAATTAATGCAACAGCCTATATCGTTAGCAACAGATAGAGATTTTTAGGCACATTTGTCAGTAACAAAAGTTACATACGTATGTACCAATACTGTATCAGCTGAATAGTTAGTTAGGTGGTTTAGGAGTTAGTAATGCAATGTTATTGCCCTTTGTTACAAATACCATGGTTAATCCAGCAACGTACTGTACATTGTTTGACATTGTCGCTATTTCATCAGATTTACATACACCGTTCAATTGATAATTATCGACCGTACGCTTAAGTGTTCTATACAGAAGAGAATACCTGGGGAAAAAAATGTGCTGCTTTAGATACATTGTGTTTGCTAAGTAGGCTAATCGTGCTAATAAACCAACACTCCACAACTTGAATCAACTAACTGATAATTTAGTGTAAATCTGTGATGAATGCTAAGATAAGATAAGAGTATGGTTGTATTTGCAGATTGAAAAGGGGAAAGTCCTACAACGTAAATTTCCCCCATTGTATACTTTGTTGTGCTAACTATGACTTGGCTTTTTGTCCTGCACCTTTTTAAAGCCATTGCTTTGCATAGCGATATGCCTGTGCTCATGTCCCGTTAATTACTTCAGATGTAACTAGTCATGGCATTCACGGTGCGAATATTTGGTAAGCCATTAGGAAACTCCTCGCGTTCGTTTTATGGTAGCACGTCTCTTTTTGTCAATCATATTCTGCATTAATTCACACTATGAGTAAATCAAAAACACCTCAAATGTACTTTGTCCTACTTTTGCGCAATGATATGCAAAACCTAACAGCTGAATTGATTTAATTGCATATGGCGCACATACATTGAGAGTAATTGTCATTTCTCTCGTCATCTAAAAAGCATGAACAACAATTTTGCCTAACGTCGGATGCGTCGTCTGTCATCACGGTTATAGACTCGTTAGTTTTAGATGGCCTCTGGGTGACTGTAAATGTTGAGACAGGCATCACTCCGTTATTAACAACAAGCCACCAGTAATAAGGATTATTGGTCATTACAGTCGTACGATTGAATTTTAAAATAAAAAGCACAGCAGAGGATAGTAAATACGAGGCGTAGCTACTTTTAATGGTTGCACGTTGTTAGCTCGATGTCATTGTAACCTGTGTCAGTTCCCAGAGTACACATGACTATTTCACGGTAAATTTGTGTGTAGCTTGTGTATAAGAGATATTTTCTGATTTTTGTAAGAGATGTGACGACTTTTAATAGGGCGTTGAAATGCCCTTTCTATTGTCTCAAGGGGTCCTATTGATAATTCAATGAGTATTGAATAAATATTTGGATCTCTTTAGGGGTCGGTATTGTGGGTTTAAGGACGTTCCGAGACATTTTAGCGCTGACCAATAAAGCCATTGTGTGGGTTAATATTGCACAAATGCTAATGAAGTCTGTCCATTAGCCGGCGCTTTAATTGTGCAGCATGTCGGTTTGATCGAGTATGACATTTCTGCAAATTAACCAAATGTGTATCTTGCCTGCGTAATATTGCTCGGTTTGCGAGCTTTGCATATTCCACTGCAGTCTAACTTTCGACAGAGAGGAAGCGTGATTTTGCGACGCTTGCTGGTTAGCTTTTGCTTGAACTACTTGATTATCCCAATGAGAACGAAAGTGTGTTCTTAAATAGAGTTGCTATTGCACTGCATGCTAGAATCACTTCAAAGTTATGCTGATAAATTTGGAGAGCCATTTGAATTATGGTGACCCGAAAAGCCAATCCACATCTGTGATTGTGATAAACGAGGTCGACTTATCTCTTGACATATAAATAGGCTTAGATATATTATCCCGTTTTATACCCGTTACTCTATATCGAGGAATGTAGCTTCTGAATAAATACATCAATTCACATTATCTTTCCACCCATACACAGACAGCCTCGAACAGTTAGTGCAGTGTACCATCTCTTGTCCATCTATCCCGGCTCACGTGTACAAATTTGATATTTTGTGGATAATATTCTTAGTTGTACACAATGGTGAAGCATCGCAAGATGTGTAATGCAGCGTAACACGGATTTCGAAATTGTACCGACATGTATTAAAAGGTATTCCCCATTGATCAAAGTGATTTATTTACATTGTCGTCATTACTTGGTGACAATTAAAACGCTCACCGTCCCATAGCTTATTTGCATATCAATGACCTTCAGTCCATGTCGACGCTGATACATTTAATTATAGACGATTTCACCTGAAGCTATCTGTTATATTGCCTAATAAGACCTGTTATCACTTTGGCAGATCGCTGAATGATTGCTGCCAGTGAAGAGTGTGTCAGTTGGTGAATAATTTATTTTCCCCAAGTTGTGATAAAATCGAGCAATAACTGCAATACATGTGCATTTGCAGTTTGTTCATATGATCAGTGGTCAGGTACTTTCACATACATAGTCGGGCATTATGTGCAATTCGTTATTGCCACAAACGAAAGCACTTAACCATAAGCCACTTAGCGACCTAGATATTAACTGTAGGCTACTTGTGGTATAGAAGGGAAATGGTACAAGTAGTTCAAATCGACGATGCGGAATATAGCAGATGATCGGATGACTGATCAGATGCCTATCGTTCGGCTATTTCAAAATGAACATCTCCTCTGAAAATTGTAATGCACGCAATATATGCCACTGAAACAGTTTTGAATATATATGGCGGTAGATACATATTGTTTGAATATTCAAGCGTTTTAAAAATGGGCCAAATATTAGCATCGAGGGTTATGTATCTATTACCAGAATGTGATAAGCAGGATACAAAACACATAAGGACTGTCGGTTTAGTTGCTTTTTGGTCTCTTTGAGCATCATTGAGCTTTCGATACAAGATCCATTGTACATCTGAAATTGTCCAACTTGATGGATTTTATGGTCTTCAAGGCCCGGTAGGGCCCTCACACATTCAGGCGTCACACATTCAGGCCTACACATTCAGGCCTCACACATTCAGGCCTCACACATTCAGAACTCTCGACGTATCGGAGATCGAACCCGTTTATAAGGGCCACGCATTTCTTGATCACTTGGACATCATAACAGCCCACATAAATCAGTCAGTGAATGCGGAACCCGCCAAACACCAACAAATTTTTTGGATGAATCATAGGCTTCACGAGAGATTAAAAAACGAATCCAATAGTTATTTAATTATAATGACCGATAGCCCGTAAACACTAAACTCATATTAAAGCAACATAACAGTACCTACAGATAAACAAACATACATACATAAAACATACTCCTACAAACACTGAAGACCATTGAGGATCGACACAACCAAACCCATTGTTTACCATCGGCAAAGCCGACCGCTACTCGACCACAACTCATAAACATGCCTCACTAAGCGAAAACCAGTTTAACAACTTTTACTTCCTAACAAGAGACCAAACGCGGATTATTATCCGTACACACAAATGTTATGCTGCTCAGGATGTTATAGTTCATTTAAGACAGCAGTTCTATTAAGAACGTGAGCGGCGCGTGAATGATTTATTATGTTGTTGAGTGAGCATCAATCGCCGAATGTCAACAACATAGCTTTTACGGCGGGAATTCAGCCTAATGTTCAGAAATGTTCGACAGTTTAGCGCATTTATCAAAGCGCATAAGCTTAAAGTCTATATGCTGGACATCAGGTCAGATTACCATGACATTCGTAAGTTTTGGGTGCGAAAATGTAGACGGTACTGGTTTCATATGTGATACGCAGCAAAAACATATCATTATGTTTTTATTACGCGATCATCATATTCTTAATGTATTTCTCCGGACAATGTACGATCCCATATAATATACAAAGCTTTGACATCAAAACGCTATATAGTATGTTCTGAAGCGGATTTACGCCACAAACAGTTACCGCATATATATAACTATATCCCAGTTATTACTCTTGCGACAAAAAAAGAGGGTTGTTTAGATTAATTTCTTACATGTGGGATTTCTAACATGAATATTATTATATATTGGAATGTAGGCCACAAATGAACGCTAATGTATATACGACGTATCAGAGGAGAGCCACTTGGTACACAGAAAAAGTTATGTAGTGCAGTAGCTTCATGATTACAGACCATGTATTCAAAATGATGAAACAACCGTTCAGATATCGTTTTCAAGGCTGTATAAGGCCGTACTAAAAATAGGCAATTCAAGATAAAGAAAGCCGGTTTTTAGGGATACATGTGAGAGGAAATGTATCCAAACAATATCACGGTGTTCTTCCCGATATCCAACAACTCATTTAATTATGGTTTTTAGCTGTTATTATACCTGTTCAATAGCACTTCAAAGAATAATAACAACAGATCGTTTTAGGTTATTCAGGAGTCCTTCAGAGAACCAGATGTCGTTTCAGTGACATTTGCGTGTATCCATGGGAGGCTATGTTGAGCCAGATTGTGCCCCCATACACAATGATGAAAAGTTAACAATACAAGCGCTCTGTAATGAATGCCCAACCTAAACATTCATCTATTGTTCTACTAGGATAATTGATGCCCCCATACACAATGATGAAAAGTTAACAATACAAATGCTCTGTAATGAATGCCCAACCTAAACATTCATCTATTGTTCTACTAGGATAATTGATGGGTCTGCAGCCTCCGTTGGTCGAACAGTTTCCTTTACTATCAGGGTCAGGATGTTCTAATATTAAGCAGGTGGTTTCACTCCAACAGATGATTTTTGTATCATGCGCTGCTCTAAATAGAGCAACGCTGAACTTGTGGACTACTTTGATGATCCTAACAAAAAAATATAAGAAAGAGGCCGAAAGTAACACGCCTACAATTTCAATTTTATTCCAAGATAAAATAACGCGAATATTTGACAAACATTTACAAGATTGGCAGTGGTGAAAAATCGAAATACCTAAGACCCCTTAGCAATCTAACACTTTCAGACACGGGCGCAATATGCGGATACTGCGTTAGGCATTTCGTCCATAATTATGATCTCTTGTCAACTAAAATAGAAATGCAGTAAGCATAATGGAATCATAAATGAGATCTCGTCAATTTAAGAGAGATCTAAACCCATAGGTTTCAAATGGAAAGCCCTTTTTACAGCCTAACAACATTGCGGAAAGCCTGGTTAATTGCTCGTTTCATCCAGAATCACTGTCCCCTCATGACGTTGTGAGTTAAAACGCTTTTGTATACTGATCAGTAAGTAAATGTTTGTTCTAACTCATGAGTGGCTCTATTTTCTTAGCCTCACCAGCGAATACTGTGCATGATTAAAGTTAAACATGTTAATTGTTTAAAATAGCAAGTCTATAAACAAATTTCTTATTAATGCATGCGTCGTTGTATTACCCTACGATTGATGTAGTAATAATTATTATTGTTAGGGTGCCGCTGCACAGATCGAACTTATAAAGTCTTAATTATTCATTTGTTGGTTTATGTTCAAGCAAATTTGGTCAAATTACGGAATTGCATCCAGGGGTGCATTAGGTGCTTAAAATAAAAAATCCATTAGAAAACTTATTTATTTCAAGCCAACCCTCTGAATGATATATCATTTCCTGTGCATGCCTATGGGTAGCTAGCTACATATACATAAATTTAGCAGTATGACTTGTCTTGCATTATTTATGGAAAATATGTTTCTACTATGCATGCAAATACATCTCATATCGTCTCATATAACGACGGGTCACAGTCCAGCTGCAAATATTGCAATGCAAACACCGCTGTGCGAAGTACAATTGGCATGAACGGCATACCACTAGTGTACTCGAATAGTTGTGTGCTGCTTGTGTTTGACATAGCCAAGAAGAAGCAGATATGCGTCTCGGCGTCATGTAGATATACCACGACCACATAAATTTATGTTTGGCGTTGCAGTCGTTTTGTGCAGAAATGAATGGCAACCATTCCAGGGACCATGTACTGATAATGAGCTTTCACATATTGATAACCGGGCAAATTGTTCCAAGCAGTTAACTGTTCACATACGCCAATATTGAACATAGCATTGAATCCACGCATGGAAGCGCCTAATCGTAGTCAATATCCATGCCTTTCATGCATGAATATTAGATCATAACACAATACAATTTTGCATCAGTGTCGCTCGTTACGTGATTAATCAGTTGGCGGCGATTAGTGCAGGTCTTACATGCTCGACCCCGTCCATGGCCCCCGCATCCTCCACTGCGCCCAAGCTACACCAAAGACTCCCTTAGATTGCCTACCACATTAACCAGTCGGTTATTTCAGCAAATTATTCCCGGATGAAGCAAAATTTGAGCTTTTGACATAAATACCACAATAGTAAGAGCATGCGGTAATTCCTAGGCAACTGTGTTTGGATGGATAACACGCTTACGATGTATGTCTCTATACACCAAAGTCGTGAATCGATTTGGAATATTTCGATTAAAAATGCTTGATTTTATCGTTATTATGTCATAACCAGTGCACATATCTGAATATAAACAGGGTTAATGATTCTTTAGGCGTCTTCAATAATCCAAAGTTACCGTAAGGCTTGTCCCAAGGCGCTCTATTATATTGCTTTCACAGTAACTTGAGCTTCAAGGATGGTCACATGGTATTGACACCAGTTTCTGCCTTAAATGTTGGTTCACTATATATTGCAAATAAATAGAACGTACACTTTCAATTAAGCTCTGAATAGTCGATTCCTTCATGCTGATGAAACAAAGATCAACGGACGATGAAGACGATGATCTCCAAGAGACAGCCTTCTCTATAATGCTACAAAAGAACCTATTCGAACGGGTTGGTTCTAAGTTGCAATAAACGCGAGTAAATTGGCATAACGTCAGCTAAGGGTATGCTTCAGCCCACTCGAAACCTAAATTTGATTAGCGATCGAAAGCAATCGGAAATACGTTAAGCAAGGGTTTTTTCTGAATGGCTGTGCTTTGTGACTGTGTGTGATCTAATTCCTCCCATGATGCAGATCGACGAACGTATTCAGCATGTTATTTAGATGGTGGTCTCATAAACTTGGGATAAGTTGGAAAAATATATTGTGACATATCATGAAACTATATTTGATATGAAAGCAAGCATGAGTACACATAATATGGTATATTTTGAAATAAAGCGATCGCAAGGGGAAACGATTGTACATTTTCCAATCACGGATGTACTTACCCGCTGATATACCATGCAGTTCACTTTCGTGGTTTATACTTTATTGACGTCTATAGTACGATGAGTCATTAGCAATTATTTATACAGGTTAGCCGACAATTGTACTTTTAAGCACGTCTGATTGAACTGCATAAAATGGCTATGGATGGCTTGGACAGCAATTGCCTGAGTTTAAAGCGATAAAGCATTGACTCAACGTAAATGTGCAAGTGTTTACCACTGAATGTCTTGGCTGTTAACGGTAATACCTATACCTCGTACTAAAACATCCGATAGTAGCAATTCTGGCCAAGGCACTCCTTCGGAGTACACACACCAGTAGAAAATTAGCAGTTCACAAACCATTGCTGCGACATGACAAAACTAGTAGAACCAACAAAGTGGCTGAGCTGTGATTGAGTTTGTTGGTCCAGTCAGAGCCTTGAGATAGGTCACGATGACAATACATGCTTAACACATCGAGTTTTCTGGTCAAACTTAGACATACAGCTGGTGTGTAACAGCCGCCAATTGTCTGACAGATTATCTTCAGCAATATACTTGCGTAAGAGCGTAGGTGCCTTATCATGACAAAGCTTCAGATAAACTACATTCCGTCTAAACTCTTTCCCCATTTTGGCAATCGTGTTCCTCCGTTTCAAAAGATAACACACGAGTGTTGTTCTGCGAGGCATAACATATTAGCCAACACCTTTGGAACGCAATGATTTTCAGTAGGACCATGTGCTTGCCTTCACTTCCTTCAAGCTTACAATAAATTATGATGGTATCCAACCTATGAGGACTCCATTATCTGCGTAAACTGCTTAGCATGAGTTGGCAAGTTGATACGTAAGTATAATGTTTGCAAGGTTTTTAATGACCCAACACTACATGTCTGTCGTTATTGACGAAACTACACTGCAGCAACGTCGATTAGGCATGCTGTGGCATGGCCCCTCCTGATGTTGCACCTAATACATGTATGCTTGTATATGTATATATATATATATATATATATATATATATATATATATATATATATATATATATATATATATATATATATATATATATATATATATATATATATATATATATATATATATATATCTCTCTATATATATATATATATATATATATATATATATATATATATATATGTATTATATGTATATATATATATATATATATATATATATATATATATATATATATATATATATATCTATATATATAATATATGTATATATATAATTTATTGTATCTAAATATGTTTAATTATGATTTTCACGTTGCCCGGGTTTGCATTTGAAAGCTGATGCAATTCCTTTTTATACTAGTGATCATGATTTCAATGCATGTATTTAAAGTGAATTCAAATCCTGTATAGCACATGAAATGAGTCAAACATTCGGAGCTCAACGATGCAGTCGACGTTTTATCTACCAAAGCATAAACATTGCCACTGAAAACATATATTTATCTCCTGCATTACACGAAGGAATCATCTTAAAGCTAATAAGAACGTGTAACAATAAAAGATGCATTATATTGCAATAATCACTCGCTATATTCGTAATCGAAATCAGTGCAACAATGATCTGGGAATTGCTAGCGTCTGTCCAATCTAGTTTTACCGCTTTACAATTACCGATGACAATGTCGCAAATTTGCTTTCTCGGGCAGATGCTTTTACATCTTAACATTGCTCCATTAATTCGCGCCCAGAGGCTTTTATGACTATAGCGACTGTACTTCGGATAAGCGCGAATATCTGTGAAACTATTATGTGTTTGGTACAAATTAATTTCCGGACGTTTTGATCCGCCATTAGAAGCACAACGGTAGTAGACGACCATTTCGAACATAATGGAAATTATCCTTTATTTCATACAGCGTTGCCACTTATAGCCACTATCAAATGTGTAGTATATTGTCATATGTTATTCAATGCGCCGACAACAATATTGCCATTGCTCTAATATTTGCTAACAAACGTTTGCCCACCAACATACATGCAGTGCATATTTGCATGCGTCCGTTTTAAGTCACGTTGTAAGTTGGCATTTGCTGATATGTATTTACGTTCGCTTTAAGTTTGATACTTGCTATTCTTAGCGACGAAGATCAGTCATTGGACATGTTAACAAATTGCCACAACCGTAACGCACCGGGGTTAGTACAGCAGCACAGTAGACGCCAACCTTTATGCGAAGCATGATGCCAGGATCCGACCACAGCTTATGCTGTAGACGTATTATGATGGCCATGGCTTTACCAATGCGTAATATTAAATAAGTTAAGATTTGTCGCATCTGGTTATACTATCAATCGTCAGCATATGGATTTCTTCCCACATGTCTCCATTCGATATATATATATATATGTATATATATATTTAAATCATAACATACATCTCAAGGCCACGTCCATTGCAATAATGATCAAGAGCACACATTTAAGTGATATGCCATATTTTACCACGCGCACTCACATGTTTGCTGCTTTGTGTATACCGAGTGTTTTCAATTGATTCCTAATTTAAATGCACCCTTTATGTATCATATTATGTATAATTATACCTGTTACAGTGCAAACACCTCCTCTCGACTAGGGTACAACATTTTGGTATTATTTACGGAAACAACAAACGCGTGCAAATCTTTCTTTAAAAAACGTCAACTTTACATATTTCGAGAGATTAAAGGGGGATGTTTATGATAGTGTGATTTCAGCTACTTTTTTTGTTTTATATCTCCACTTACTAAAAATAAATAATTAGCGTTTCATAAGCGACCGTAACACATAATCATCTTCAGAAAATAGCAGACAACATTCACCCATGATGATTCAAAGTAATATATATTCGATGTCGTATGCTGCTAGGGGATAGTATTGAGCGCCGGACAGAGTCAAGGTCTATAATCGGTTCGAGACGGTTAATATGAAGATAAAGAGTTCCGGTCTTAACCCTGAATGATCGTGGTAATATGATATTGACTAGCTAGGTAACAACCTTGTCTATGTCACATGTATATCAGAATTGGTCCTATACCTCTGTTAAGTCTATCAGACAAAAGCAGCCTCACCACTTTATATGAAATGTAGCGGACTGAGGGTCTAACAACCCAAATGGCAACAGATGTCAACAGCTGATCATACAAACAAGCATAGTAGGTACAAGGCGTACAAAGTTACTATTTGATTTACGAGAAATCGCTTGCGTTGGCGGAGATTTTGCAGTGACTGCTTCCTAGTTGGACGTCGATCATGATGAATGCGTATGCTCAGTATTGTTGGCAAATAGATCAAAATGGAAATATGTATCAAGCAGTGACTGTTGCAGTGGTAAGGCCATAGCCGCTCAACCATGCAGACGGCCAAAGTCAGCTCACAAATATAAACGTCCAGCGACTTGTCATTGGCACAAATAGTACGCGTTGTGGGCGGGAAGGGAGTTGGTGTTGATATTAAATGCAACACCACAACAGTTCGATATAATACCAACCAAGCGGCACAAACATGTGGGTAAATACATGTATAGGCCATCTAAGCTTTATAGTGCACATATATGATCAACATAAACGGAAACACACACATAGATCCGCGAGTTTTTTTCACCCTGCAAACCCCGGCAATGTCGTGTTTCTCCGAACAAGAAGCACCACCGATCATTTTACTCATCTAGTCAGCAGCATTCTCTTGTGTGTTTATTCTCCTATTTGTATCATCTTTGTTCCTGATTCAATACTTCGCGCTCTAATAATCCGCTTGAAACGATTTTTGATCTATCAGTTTGCTGAACATATACAAAGTAATTACAACTTATTGATTGGATGTTGGTTTTTTGATAGGGGTATGTCGTAACTAATGTATGACAGACAGTTGGGGGTGTGCACAGAAAGCTCAGTATTGATTATCATGACTTTTTGGGAAATTTACCGATTCTAGCACCCCCCCCCCCCCCCGCTCCTGGTAGGCTAAATAATAATCATGATTGTGGAATAGTATCAACTATAGGTTACGCTATTTTTCCCCATTTGCCATGTGACGCCGATGAACGGTTAGAATAGCTCTCTTGCAAGCTTTAACTAAAAAGCGGATCTCATTTGTGTACATGGCTCGACGGAGCGAACGCTCAAGCTGTACTGATACCATTTTTTAATATTAACTTCATAATAATCAACAGCGGTTAGATAAATATGGTAGATAGTGAAATGCAAGGACATCTGCGTTAACCAAGGACGTATGGCAATATATTTATGTATCGTATGGAAGAGGATTTGGAAACGATAAAGAGCAATCGAATTATTGATCACTAGATTCATAACCAACCAACGGATTATTAAATCACGCTGCCTAATGTTATAGCGATCTGTATAAACATTACCAAGACAGCAATTCCCAATAAACTGACTGAATTACGTATTCATCATAATGTCGGTTACCGATCTACTAGTCGTGCTGCCAGATATGTTGTCCTTTGTAATTTAGACGAGTATATGATAAAGCTTACCCTTGTTTTAGCAGCGCTCCATGTCTGTGAGTATATTACATAAAATGGACCGTAAACGCAAAGGTTATTACAATGGGTCATATTGTTGGAATTCGAGCGATTAGGGACCAGTTAACCAAGGTCAAGATCATCGAAGGCAATTTTAGATCATCGATGAATCCATAAAACCTTGTTCCATTTTAAACAATCGTGAAATTTGTAAAACTTTCTCCCATGTAGTCATAAGCCTCGTTTTATCATTGCACTTAGTCAGTACGTTCGATTAATCAGCCTCTTAGTTATTGTAGGGATGTGTATGAGGTTGAGCATACAATGTATCATTATACTGCATCGTAACGCAGCCCCGGTCGCTTGGTGTAGTTGTCTTCTTTTGACTTGCTATGTCACACAGAACTTGGTACTTGGACGAAACGAAATGCACACATTCCAAAAACAAGTTTATCATAGCCCCATCGGCTCCGTTGAGGCTGTATGTATAGCAATGATTGAATACTACGCAGGCCCTGCTCTCTATCACCATACATTGCACTTACACTTAAGTTTACTTTGCGTAATGTTGATTTATTAGGTTAGGGATAATGCATCCCGACAGAGGTGTCGTCGTTCACGATGCCACCATGTGGACGATATTATCGTCAAGTCAAACAAAATGGTGACAGTAGCACTTTCTTTGCTTCCGCTACAGATTTATAACATGTTGTGAATGCACGGTATATTTTTGTTTGCCTACCAAAAAGTGGAACAAACTGTTCAAACTCTTTTAGTCACGGAGGTTATGTAGCATCATATGCAGAAAACTGTGCCAATATACAAAAAAATGGCACATCCCATCAGTAGTTATATAGCACGACCATTCTTCCTTGTTACGTATCGACTGAAATGACTTATGTGGTGTAACGGTAGATTACGGATCCGCATCCTTTGCTACAGTGCGGTTGTATATCCACGAGAAAGGGTGAACTATATTTGCAATCAGGGGATATGTTAGGTACGCATTGCTTGGTAAACCACTATCAGAAATACTTTACCCTCAAGGCTTCAATCGCAAGACATAACATTCAATGAATACTTGTTAATTATTATCACCTGAGGAATTTAACCGCTGCAATTTTGCGGCTTGTAACAAATCAATGTTTAATCAGAAATTACGCCCATGTAGGGGCACCCATTATTAAAGCAAAACAAGGAAAAGCACTTGACCAAAGTGACAAACCTAATTGTATGATTGAAAGCTGAATTAATCTATGACGTAAGAGGCCAAGCCACCAGAGATGCTTTGTTGAGAGGTTTCGGCTGACTCAGAGCTAAGCCTGTATTATTCAATGCTCCTGTTGTATCGATTCCTTCCATAATTTTCAAAGGGTTTTACTGGCCTCTCCTCTGTTTGATTAAATTTAGATAAAGTTGAAATCATGATATAAAAGACATCTTGGAGTTTACTAACACCGATATTTTTGAAATGTATGACGATATACGTAGCGATCGTTTGAGTGCAACCGCTACATAGAAGCAGTGGACG